>CM046885.1:9132190-9302190 GCA_025688845.1 Cucumis hystrix | reverse complement strand
TTAACAAGTATCAATACTAAAGATGAAAAAATAAGTACTAAATTAAAAACCAATGAAAACATTTTATAGATTAAATCTTCCCTAAGACATAATTCTATTCATTATGACACTCTCAACTAAGAGATTGGAGCTTCAAATCTTCTCTTTCTATTTTAACTGTTGAAAATAACAAATTAAACTATTTCATAGATCTAAATCTTGAACCAATCCAAAGAAAAACTATTCCAATACTTAATTTTGGGACCAAAGAGAAAAGAAAAGAAAAGAAAAGAAAATTGAAATATCTCAAACCATTAAGTTAGCAATAAAAATCACTTTCACATTGTGAAGAATTTCACATATTTGAGATTTTGAAATATATAAAATTTTATTGGTCGGAATTCATTTTCAGCAATAAATGAAGATAGACATAAAAAGAAAATAAAAATGAAGGTGGAAATTGATTTAACTATTTTGTTTTGTTTGTTCATCAAAGTTGGGAGTGATTGGAAGAAGAAGAAGAAGAAGAATAAGAAGAAGAAGAACAAGAAGAAGAAGAAGAAGAAGAAGAAGAAGAAGAAGAAGAAGAAGAAGAAGAAGAAGATTGTAATTAACAAAAGACCCTTTTTGATTGGATTGGAGGATTATAAGGGGAAGGGATTAAGAACATCATGGATTGGTGGGTTTTCAACTACTCGACACGTGTTCTATTCTTTATTTTTCTCTCTCAACATTCAACAACAACAAAAGAAAAGAAGAAGTTTGTATATTTTTTTTCTACCCCAATTCTTTTTTCCTCGTATTTGCGTACTTCTCTGCAGCTTTGCCAATTTTTATTTGTATTTTTTCCTTTCTGGGTCTTGTAAATTGCTGTTTGTTTAAGTGGTAAGCAACCCATTATTTCTTGTTTCTTCATTTTGATTCTTTGGTTTTTTGTTTTTCTTATTCTCTCTCTTTCCCTCTTTTTTTTTGTTAGCTTTGTGGATTTGTGATGTTGAAGAGGGAAAAGAAGGAGAAATAGTGGGAGAAGAAGAAGAAGAAGAAGAAGAAGAAGAAGAAGAAGAAGAAGAAGGGGAAGAATCTGCAGTTGACGAGCTGAGAGATTAGGTAGTGAACTCTTTTTTCTACTTTTTTTTTTCTTCCTTTTTTCTTTTCTTGGTTTAATTTTTTTTTTCTTTTTTGGGTTGATTATTGTTAGTATTTGAAAGAGAAAGCATGAGAGGGATAGTGGGATAGAGAGAGGAAGCTGAATTGGATATGAGAGGTTACGAAGGATTGCCTCTGATTTAGGGAAACTCTTATCAATTTTGTTTAAAGGGTAACTATCTTTTCGAGGGTTTTCCTCTGATTCTTGGGATTTTGGCTTTCTGTGTTGGTTCTCGTGATATTTCTTAAAAACCCCTTTTCGTTATGTCTTTCTTGTGTTTACAGATAAGGAGTTTGGTCTGATTTTATTTTATTTATAATTTTTTGGGTTTTTTTTTCTCTTTATGTTTCCAGGTTTTTCTGTGCATTTAAAGTTTCTTCTGGTTGATTCCTGCTGGTTGTATTTGTTTGGGGTTGGGCAGAAAGGAGTTGTAGAGATGGGAAATTGATGGGCCTATCAAATTCTCCAAGTTAAAGTTTCTCTTTGAAATTGGTGGTCTGATCCAGTGTAGTTGACCAGATCTGGATGTTCATTTTATTTTCCCCTCACTTTTTAAGGCCTTCCACGCGTTGCTTTCCCTGACTTGGCTTCCTACTTTGAGTCTTGTCAAGTTTCTTATTGATGGAACATGGTTTGTTCAACCCCAACATTCACATTCCAAGATCATTCTTAATGACAGAAAAAGGCGGTGGATTAGTTGAAGTATGACAGGTCTTGTTATTTTGGAGGGGTTAGGGGGTAACTTTTATCATTGCTTAGGTAGAGAATTTGATGGAGGAAATGTCCCCAGCGGTTGTGGTGCCATTTAGGGTAGGTAATTCAGTCTGTGATAACCCCAACATGGCAACTCCCATGGATATCACAAGACTTAAGCTAATGGCAGATACTGCTGGTTTGTTATCTGATTCTGTGACTAAGGCTTCTGATGACCTGACTGAAGTAGGTTCTGATGATTGTAAGAGTTCTAATGGGGAGGAAGAGGTTGGTATTACTGCAGTTTCGGTTATGAATGACAAGTGCGAAGGAGTTCCATTGTCGGTTGTGTTATCTCAAAATAATAGCAATTGGGGTGTGGCAGACGAGACGATATCCCATGGAAGTGAGGAAGATGATTCTTTATCATTAGAGGGCGATCACATTTACGATAGCTCTTGTTCGCATTCAGTGATTAGTGAGACTAGCAGCATTTGTGGTGATGAATTTTTAGGTTCTGAGGCGTCTTCTTTTGATGCATTTGATTCTATCATTAATGCTAAGGACATTAGCAGCGTTGAGATTGCAGCTAAAGCCAATATTGAAGAGACTAATGTTGAAAGTCTCGAGACTCAGATTGCGAGTTCTTCTTCCGCAGCAGCTAGCCTTGAAGAAGATGTTGGAGGTGGGATAGGTACTACAGCATGTGATAACATGGTCCTTCAGCTGCCTCTTGAGAAAAAGGCAAGCGAACCAGTTGGTCGAAGTGTTTTTGAGGTAGATTGTGTACCTCTTTGGGGATATACATCGGTCTGTGGAAGAAGACCTGAGATGGAAGATGCAGTGGCAACCGTACCTAGGTTTTCAGAACTTCCTGTCCAAATGCTTGTTGGCGACCGAGTTCTTGATGGCTCAAACAAGGCTATAGCTCACCAAACCGTTCATTTTTTTGGGGTTTACGATGGTCATGGTGGCTCTCAGGTATGCATACAAATTCCATTGTTCAGGTGAATGTGTTTTTTGTTTAATTTCCTCTGCCCTTTCCATCATATACAAGTCTTCTATTTAATCACTGTTGTTTTACCTCAAATCTTTTAATATATAGGTCGCAAATTTTTGTCGTGAACGTATGCACTTGGCTTTATCTGAGGAGATAGAACTTGCTAAGCACGATATAGCTGTTGGCAACATGAAGGATAATTGCCAAGAGCTATGGAGAAAGGCATTCACCAACTGTTTTCTAAAAGTTGATGCAGAAATTGGAGGAGGACCCGGTGTTGAGCCTGTTGCGCCAGAAACTGTTGGCTCCACTGCTGTTGTTGCAATTATCTGTGCCTCTCACATTATTGTTGCAAACTGTGGAGACTCAAGAGCAGTTCTTTGTCGTGGGAAGGAGCCAATGGCATTGTCTGTGGATCATAAAGTATGTCCGTGTTTGATCTTTCAATATTCGACTTCTCATATTCTTGAGTTGTACTTTTTGTCTCTTTATCTTTGATTCTGATCCACTATTCTTCATGTGTTTTAACCTCTTTGCTGACTCTCAGCCAAATAGAGCAGATGAATATGAAAGGATTGAGGCTTCTGGAGGAAAGGTCATACAGTGGAACGGACACCGTGTTTTTGGTGTTCTTGCAATGTCGAGATCCATTGGTATGTCTCCTACATGAAATTTTTAAGTCCATTTTTCCAGTCACTTCAAACGATACGATATCTCCGACGATCTCTTGCTGCTTTGCTAAAGTAGTCTATAGTTGCTGTAAACTAAACATACCCAGGGGACTTAAAAAAAGAGCGTTCCATTGGTTCCAAGTCAAAGCATCTTTCCCATCAGACATTTTATTGTCCGTCAAGATTCTAGGCTTGACATTCTTGAGATGTGTCCACTAGTTTATCACAAGTGGATGCCACTTTGGAGTTCCATTTCTTATTAAAGTGTGGAATATTATCTCTGGTGCTGTTCTTACAGTTTTTACTCTTATTAACCAAATAGTTTAGATTTTTAGTGAGTGAGTTGATAGATATGACTAGATATTGCCTCAGAATTTGTAATACTTTTTATCCTTGTGCTTTTTGTAACCGTGCTTCAGAAGCCTTGCAACAGAGCTATTTTCCCGACCAAGCTGATGTCACCTCTCATCTCCTTTGGATTCTACTTTTTCTTTTTCGTCTTATTTTCTTTAAAAAAATTAACCGAGTATTAGAAGGCAAAAGTCTTAGAGCTTGTTCGGATTGACTGGAGAAAAAAACGTTTTTAACAAATGTCATTTTTATTTGAACTCTCTTGATAAATACAATTTAAAATCAACTTTAAAAGTGTTTCAAAAGCTATTTTAAGTTGTACTTGACACTTATTTTTTTTCTAAAATGGGTCTTTTTCAAAATCAAGCACTTGAAAAGTAAACCAAACACATACTTAGTCTTTATGCACTATGAGAGACTTCATCCACCCTAGGGGAGGCATTGGGATGTAAAAAGGATTTGAAATTGTTAAGGTGAAACTTCTGGGCTTGGACCTGAGACTTCAAACAATATTATCTCCGGAGTTTCCATTCTTTTAAGTCAATTATAAATTGTCTCTGTGTAGACTAATGAGGATTTAGGATATGAAATCATATTTTGTTCCTCTAGAATCAAGAGACACTTTTGGTTCCATCATGCTTGAAACAATTTAGTCGATAGGCTACATCAAAATGAGTTCGCCATTATGTTTAGCCTTTCTATTATTCAAGATGCAAACCATATCAAAACGAGCTGCTTCTGACAGAACATCTCACGGGTTGTTTGGTGCCGCTCATCTACATGGCTTATAGTTTTAATCAGCCCCCTCTGTCTGCTAGTAGTGCCATGCTATGACATATCCTAAGAACTTGAACTTCTGAAATGCTGGGTTGTCCTATGTGAAATTTATAGACAAACAGTAGAATTAAGTGCATCATGTGGATATAATTTCGTTTGGTGGCAATTATTTTCTGTGGATATGGAGGTCAATCTCCAATCACACGAGTTACTTGAGGTTGAAAGGGAATATAAAAAATTGATTGCTTGTTGGTTATAATTATATTCTTCATGAGAATAACTGTAGGAGACTGTTGTTCGTGTATATGATGCCATGATTTTCAATTTTCGAGGCACTGAGGTTGGATTCATATCATATGATTATTCAAGTGCATCCCATATGGATTGCAGGTGATAGATACTTGAAACCATGGATCATCCCAGAGCCAGAAGTAATGTTCGTCCCTCGAGCGAAAGATGACGAATGCCTCGTTCTAGCCAGTGATGGTTTATGGGACGTGATGACGAATGAAGAAGTATGTGACCTGGCTCGAAGACGAATCCTACTCTGGCACAAGAAGAATGGTGTCAGTTTACCTTCTGAGAGGGGGTTGGGGATCGATCCTGCAGCCCAAGCAGCCGCCGAATACCTCTCAAACCGAGCTCTCCAAAAGGGCAGCAAAGACAACATCACGGTAATCGTGATTGATTTAAAAGCTCAAAGGAAGTTCAAGACAAAATCATAACGGAATCATTCCCCCTTTTCTTTCTTTTAGTTGTACTTGTACCATATTCTTGTTATGATTTATGAGACAAGGAAAACACGACGATATTAATGTTCGCCCGACTATTTTTCTTCGGGGCATTATGATATTAATGATATGAATGTGAAGGAAGTATGCAGCATTCTAGAATCTCCATCCATGGCGCTTAAGAGCCATTTGTTATAAAGCTCTTGAGCCTCCTGATGAGTTTCTGGCAATGTAAATGGCTGCTGCAGCACTGTGATAGGATAGACGAAACAAACTGGGACTCTTCCACGCTTATTGCTCTATTTTCATTGTATCAATTCGTACTCTTGATGCTTATTATAAAAGAATTAGCAGAAATTGAGGTTTTTTTTTTCTTATGTTTTGTTCTATTCTTTTGTATATACATTCTTATATAAACATCACATATTTGTCCTGATTTTTGAGGTTCTTTTTTGAACCACTCCCCTTTTCAATCTCTAAATCATCAGTCATTCAACTTCTAACTTTACTATTATTTGGGTACTTGTATTTATTCATCAAATTACTTCACTCATAAACCTTATATTGTGCATTTTATTTGACAAAACATGTTTCATAGTTCACATTAGTTAAAACTGAAAATCAAATCACTAAATAATATTTGTTGCTGGTAGGACGACGACCTATGAAATGATAACTAGTGAGTTATTCACTAAACTGACTTTAAAACTGATGAAGCTAAGATCATGTTTACTCTAAGTGAAATGTAATAAATTAATGATATATTGAAAAGTAGGTCTCAGATGTTGTTTATTAGTGCTTTTTTACTATATTCGATTGATCATAGAAGGTAGATTGTGTTTGAAAATTAAGTTATCGTTTATGTTATAAAATGAAAAATATAAATTTATCATGTTTATCGTTATTGTTGTCGTGTTGGTAACGATAACAACAATTTGTGTTTGTGTTTGTGTTTGTATTAGGATTGATAGGTCAATAACATTGTATTGCAATTTCCCAAAATTTATCCAAAATTTAAAATTTGAATCAAAGACGGGAAAAATGAGCGTTGAATTGAAATGGGAAAGGTATAAATGCGCGAGAACAAACGACGACTTCGTTGGCCGAGAGAATTTCCAAGAGCCGCCGCGTCGTTCAGGCCGCTGTTGCTTCTCGGATGGTCATTTGATGGAGTGATAGTATCTCAAGCAATGGGCATCAAGAGAAAGAGTAAAAGCTCCGCTTCTGCAACATCGCCGTGTGCTGATCTCAGGGCTGCTTATCACAATTGTTTCAATCGGTTCGTTTCCATTTCCATTCATTCCCTAAACCCCTTTTGAACCCTAATTCGTTCTCACCTCGGCGTTGTTCTACTGATCTCCCGTTTCTAATTTGCAGATGGTACTCGGAGAAGTTCGTAAAAGGTAATTGGGATGAAGAACCCTGCGTCTCCGAGTGGCAGAAGTACAGGGCTTGCCTTTATGTATGTCTTTGAACTAACCTTGATTATTACTAGGTCTTGTAAATATCATTATTTGTGCTTTTTTTCGAGATCTGATATATAGTCTAATTGATTGACAGGAACATTTGGATGATAAGAAGTTGAAGCGTTTCTTGGAAGAGGAAACGCTTGTTCATTCCTCCATGAAATCTGATGGGAGTTAAGAATCAAGATAGGCTTCCTTGTTGATGGTACGCTTGAATTCATTGGTTCCTGCAATTACACTGACAGTTTATCTTGTTTGAGGCCATTACGAACTTGAAAACCATGTCTACTGTTATTCGCCATTGTTAGGATCAAAATGGCTGCATATTGAAGTTTAGTTTCTATCTCCCGCTCTTGACTGTACCACTATATTACAACAAATGGAGGGTCTTGGTAATTGAGATTTGAACTACTTGAATTTTGAAGAACACCTGACTGTAATTACTTGGTAGAAATTATGAGGATGACTTATTAATTGAAAATCTTTTGTGTTCTATAGTGGGGTTCTTCTCTCTGTAGAATTCACTTAAAAGAGCCATTGTTACAGAACCAAAGAGTTTCTTCTATAATGGGGTTCTTCTTTCTAGTTCTAGGACATTTGTCTTCTCCTAGAAGCTTATAATTTTAGTTCTGCAGTGGTTTTGTTCTATTCAAGCAGAACTCTCCTCTTTGTTCAAGCAAATTGCAGATAATTAGCTGTTAATATCTGCTGTAGGATCCTTCTTTTGACGAGACTCTTATTGGGTAGTCTGATAACAAAATGAGGATGTGCCATAGTGGAGCATTATGCTCATAGTGAGCTGCATTGATTTGCACTGTTTTAGAGTCAATATGTGGAGTGGAAAAAATGTGATCATTTGATTGCGTGATCGCTTTTTAAGTATTTAACTTTAAAAATAAGTTATTTAAAAAAAAAATTAAAGTGTTTAACCATCGTTCAAATTAACTTTTGAAACCTTTTAAAGTTTATTTTAAACAATGTTTTGTTAAAAAGTTTAAACGATAATGACTTTTTGAAAATGAATTTTTTCTTTAGTCAATCCAAACAAACCATTATTCTGCATTCTTTGTGTTAATCTGATTCGAGACCATCCACACGTTGATTGGTATTTAGAAACTTTTCCTACCATTGAAATGAAAAATCTAGCTTTCATTCTAGAGTATCTTTTTCCTCTTTCTGAAAATCACTCGTACATGCTTTTTTCCCAGTTTATTCTCTACTTTTATGCATACTTTTATAAACTAATCTACCCATTCCTTTTTTGAGTATTCCATTCCTTTTGGCGAGAAACTGAGCTTTCAAATGAAAGAATATACAGTGGTGTAAAGAAAATCCCCACAAAAGTGGAGACCTGAAAGCCTACCAAAAGGGACTCGAATCCAACAACATTAAGATAAATTCATTACCAGGAAGGCATTAAACCTCGCTACCCCATCCTTTCCAACTCTCCAAACTCTGTAAAAGTCCTATTGTTGCTCTTCGAGCATTCTATGGCTTAGAATCTCTCATCACTTGAATGATTACCTGGAAATGGAACCTATTTGATAACTCAGAAAGTATATTATCTTAACATAAGATAAACTATATAAGCATTTCATTGAATTTGGATGATACTCCTCTCCTATTACTATTATTATTATTATTATTTGGAGACAACATATTGAATGGGAGAATCGCACCTCAAATCATGTAGTTGATAGTACGTGAGCTATGCTCCGTTGGTGTTTGACTCCAAAGCTGAAAAGCTTGAATTAGAGCAATGTTCAAAATATTTCCAAAATTTTAGTTCTTCCTTTGATATAGTTAGCCACCTGATGAGACTCAATTATATTTTGTTTATTGGAAGAATCTTCTGAAAAAAAGAGAGAGAGAAATGGATTTCAATATTGATTGATTATCAGACGATTTTGTACAATTATTTTAGACTTATTAACCTGACTTTCTTGAGGTCATTAAGGTAGAAATATCACACTTCATTTATACTTAAAATGTTATTGTGATTGGATAACACAGAATGATACACCTTTGATCAGAAATGTCCTTTTTTTTTTGTGTTTTGGTTTGCAAAAAGGTGAAAAAATGTTCTAAATGCCAAATTATAGAAACAAGGTACGATTTAACTTTCTAAAATTGCTAAAAGTAATTCAATTTGTGTAGATTATGGAAAAATGTTTTTCTTTTTTAAGAAATTGTTTTTATTTAAACTCTTTTGATAAAAATTATTTTTAAAAGACTTTGAACATGTTATAAAAAAGTTATTTTCTATTCTCACAGTTGTTGTATGAAAAAAATATATCAATTTCTTTTTCAAAATGACTTATTTTCAAAATTAAACTACCGAAAAATTATGTATACGCCGTCAATTTCTCTCTCAAAGAAAATCGAACTTGGCCTTTGATCTTAAAGTTGCATAAGTAATCATCCCTCCCCAATAAAGTATAATTTGATTTCTCTACAAATTTTCTAATCTACTTCATTTTAGCTATTTTATAAATAGTTTGTTTCTTTACAATTATTAAAACTTATCTTCTATTTTGGTCTCAAAATTGTATTAGAATTGTTCTAATCATTATTCATTGTCTTTATTCTTTTCAGACCAACAATTTTATATTCTCAATTATTTTAAATAAAAGGCTTTGATTATTCTTTTTTAAAAAGAGTGCAACACAACACATATACTATATTTTTGAGGAGAATGTTTGACTTATGGTTTTAGCATAAATAAAGAAGTCTTGTAAAATTGGTTTTTAATATAAATTTTTGTGATTAAATAAAACGTAAATGAAATTAGTATACCCAAAACATCAATTCTAATAGAGTTTCTAATACATGAAAAGAAGACCTATTCAATTCTCTCACCCATTACTCTCCAAATCATATAGTTTTATAATTAAAAAAAGGATCTTTTATTTATTTGTCTCTAGATTTTAAAATTAGTTTCTATTCTATTGGTAAGTTTCAAAATGTTCAGAGTTGAGTTTTGAGTTTTATTTTTTCTTAAGTTTTAAAACCACTAAAAATATTTTTAAATATGACAAAATGATAAAATAGTCATTTTGTTATTATTTGTAACTAAGTTGATAATTTTGCTATATATGTAAGGAGAAAAAAAATTCAAAATTCACTTTATATTTAATTAATTAATTACTAAATTCAAAAGTTTTTTTATTTAGAAGTTAGAAAAGGAGATTTATGTAAAGATTGAAACTTTAGGATGGAAATTGGAAGGTAGGCGAGGTTGTTGGGTATAGTAAATTTCATTTCCACAATCAAGAGCCGCGTGTGTTCTTCTTTTTCACCCATTTGATCTCGCCGATCTGTCGGCCCCCTTTGTCTCATCATCCGCCCAATTGCCAATCCAACGATTCATCTTTCAATTTCGAACAACCCCTTTTACGGATTTGCCTGGATTCGCTTGCACTGTAATGGAAACCCAAATCAAATATTCAATTTTTAAGATTTCTTACCTTTCCAAGTTCCCTTTTGGCACATAAGACAAGGTATTAATATCTTTCACGCTTTTCCTCTGAAAAAAATGTAAAACCCATCGAAAAACATTTCCAAGGGAAGAATATGCTCCATTCCCAGATTGATTTTGGGCTCTATGGTTCATATTCTTTCGTATTCTCTCTTCCCCTTCTGATTGATTAATCTATTACTGTATCTATTTCTTTTGAGTTGCAACAGTCAGCTATTTTGTTGTGGAGAAGCTGCCCAAATTATTGAATTTTGGTACTGTTTCATTCTCTTTCTTGATTGCTCAATTTTTTCTTCTAATCCTGTACTTGTTTAATGGGATTGGGATTGTTGGTTTATTTTGGCTTTCTGTTTGTTTTCTATTGAACTAATGGATTTGATTGTGATTTCTGAAAAGGGGAATGGTGGGTTTTCTTATTGTAGATGATGATATTGAATTCCTTTTTACTTTCTTTATGTTCCCTTTTCCTGTTTTGTGTTGTGGATTCAGTGGTTTACCAGAGTTGCTGTGAACCCTTTTATTTGTGGAGGTTGTATTTGTGGTATGATTGTTGAAACTAGTAGCAGATTGTGGGTTTGCTTGATGCACAAATGAAGTCTGGGAATGGTGATGGCTTAGGGGAGTCTGATGGGGGAAGGTTGCTGGAGGAAATTGAGGCAATAAGTAAAGCTTTGTACTTGCACAAGGGCCACACGAACTCAATTGTTTATCCACCTGATGTACGGCCAGGATCCCATTTGGCTGAATCAAAATCAAGATTCAACCAGGGATATCATAAGGATGGAGAATCATTGGCTGATGAAACTGAAAGGAGGTCATCATCTTCTACATGGAACTGGAAGAAATCTTTGAAAGCTCTTACCCATATTCGGCATCGAAAGTTCAACTGTGTATTCTATCTCAAGGTTCATTCCATAGAAGGTCTGCCCCCAAGTTTTGATAGCCACAGTTTAAGTGTGCATTGGAAAAGGAAGGATGAGGTTTTGCAAACGCATGCGTCCAAGGTTTTCCAAGGCATGGCTGAATTTGATGAGACTTTGATTCACAAATGTGTTATATATGGTGGGAAAAGCTTGGCTCATAACTCGGCGAAATATGAGCATAAACTTTACTTGATCTATGTTTCTTTGCTTGGAGCACCAGGGCTTGATTTTGGGAAGCATTGGGTTGACCTCACAAGGATTTTACCTCTTACCTTGGAGGAGCTTGAGGGGGATAAATGTTCTGGGAATTGGTCGACCAGCTTTCGACTTGCAGGCAATGCAAGAGGTGCTAGCCTACATGTCAGTTTCAGTTTTTTAGTTACTAAGGACGATCCAATGAAATTGAGTGGTCCCGAAAATGTTGTCCAACTCCTGAAGTTATTGCACCATAAGTCAAGGCTTGCTAACTATGACGCAAACCATAATTCTACTAATTTAAACGGGCTTCCAAATCCAGATGGAAATATTTCACATAGTCGATCTATTACCTCTACTCAGTTTTACGAAGCAGGACTTTTTGACGAATTAAATCCAAAACTGGAACTCTCCGAGTCGATTAGCCTTTTGTATAGTAAGATGGATGAGGCAGACCAGCATAAGTCAGGGCATTCATATTCTGAGTTGGCTGAGCAGCTTGAATCAAAATCTAATGAGGAACAGAGGTCTGATGAAGCAATTGGTGGAGGTAGTAATGACCCTGGTGAGTTTTCCATTATTGAATGTGGGATAGAACTAGCTGGGATGGAAGATAGCTTGGATAAAATTACTGTTCAGATTCCTGAGGCCTTGAAAGTAGAAACTATTTCTTTGGATGATATCATAGAAGACGACAAAGTCGGTATTGAGATTAAGTCAAATGTCATGTTGAAGGATGCAGTTTGCTATATTCATGTAGATGACTCTACTCAGGACGACTTCGATAATGAGGAGAATAACTTAAAACTGAAAGTAGAAGAAGTTGCTTCAGATGAGTCGAGTTCAGATTCTGATCACGAGTTGACGGCACAGTTGGTGGAGACTGATTCTCCATTAGCTGTTGGTGAGCTTGTCGAACATGAAAATGATACGGATGCCAAGGAGAATTGTGCTAGAAAATCTCTAAGCCTTGATGACTCTTATGAATCTGTGGCCAATGATTTTCTAAAGATGCTGGGGTTGGAGCATGGTTCTGCCAGGTTTTCAGATCCTGATATTTCATCTCCTAGAGAGCGTTTATTGAGAGAATTTGAGGAGGAATCCCTAATTTTTGGTAATCCATTATTGGATTTTACAGCTACAGAAGAGTGGCAGGATTTTGGAGGTGTTGATATGGAGTTTGCTTCTGAAAATCAAGATGAGGATTTTGATTTTTCTCCCATTTATGTTGCTGAAGAAGTACAAGAAGAGGGGCACCAGTCCTTGAAAAATAGAAGGAATGCCAAAATTCTTGCAGACTTGGAGTCGGAACATTTAATGAGAGAATGGGGCTTAAACGAGAGTGACTTTGAACACTCTCCACATTATAGTTCAAGTGGATTTGGGAGTCCTATAGAGTTGCCTCTAGAGAAAGAGCCACCAAAGTTATCTTCACTTGGGGAAGGTTTTGGTGCATTTCTTAAGATGAACGGTGGTGGATTTTTACGGTCCATGGGTCCTTGGCTCTCTCAGAACACTAGCATTGGACAGAGCTTAGTCATTCAATGTTCTGAACCGGTTGTTTTGCCTGCTGAAATGGGCCATGATATCATGGAGATAGCACAGAATTTAGCATTGGCAGGAACTGTTAACCTTTCTACTCTGGCTAAAAAGTTGATGCCGTTGGATGATATAACCGGGAAAACTCTCCACCAAATGGTATTGGAATGTCCTCTCAGCACAACTTTGCTTGAGAGGTCAGCAATTGCAATTTTGGTTTGATTTTAAAACTTTTTCATTACCTCAATTCCTGGCAAGTTCCTGACTCATCTTCTTTCTGTCACAGGGAGCCTATGATGGAGCATAACGTGTTATGTAGTTCGGTTCCATGCTGCGAAAGGAAAGACATCAAAGGATTGCCATCTCATCATAAAGATAGTAGCCTTCGATCTCTTCTGAATTCCGAGATGCATCAAGACCTTGTGTCACCTGATGATCTAGCATTTCGGGCCATGGAAAAGATTGAAACCCTCTTAATAGAAGGATTAAGAATACAGTCTGGGTTGACAAATGATGAGACGCCAGCACGAATCAGTGCCCGCCCTTTTCATTGTCTGCCAGCCTGTCGACTGAGGCGTTCCAATTTGGGCGGTTCTTGTAGTTCAGAAGGATTAAAGGAACTGCAGTTTATGGATCGCCCAGATACAACAGGTGATGTTGTTGGGTTGATGGATCTTTCTATAACATTGGAGCACTGGTTAAGGCTTGATGCTGGTAACATTAATGATGATGATCAAAATGGTCAGCACATTATGAAAACTCTTGTGGCCCATGGTGCTAACTATGCAGATATAATTGAAAGACTATCAAAAGATATCAACTCTGGAATATCCAGCAAAGAGCTGGGATTGTTTGGGAACAAGCTTGTGGTGGCTCTCATGGTGCAACTTAGAGATCACTTACGGGACTACGAACCAGTTGGTGGCCCAATGATGTGCGTAATGGAGGTTGAGAGGTTTTTTATCAACACATCTCGTGACACAGCCAGTGAAACGAGCAGTGTCAAAAATGGGAAAGAGCCATTGCAAACACAAGAAGATAGTCCTGAAACTAACCCGACTCAGGAGAAAGCAGACCAAGGACACTTTGTTCGTGCATTTAAAATCTCTGCTATTCATCTTTTGGGTGTAAACTCTGTGCCTAATAAGATGCAATTCTGGGCAACCATGACGCAGCAGCAATTGGGATCACGTTGGTTGTTTTCGAGTGGAATGGGCAGAAACTTCAAGCTCCCATTATCCAAGTCGAAAGCAATCGTTCAATATTCGTCACTTGGTACCAAAGCTCCGACTGGCGACATCTTGTGGAGCATTTCCTCTGAAATACACAACGAGGGAATGATTTCTGCTTCATCAGGTTTGAGTTCACATAAAAGAAACCCTGATGTCGTGATCCCGAACCAAAGTATTAATCTACATATACGTTGTAGTTGATCAATCGATTGGCCTTATTGTGAATCAGAGTTTTTCCTATTGTATTTATTTTCTTTTTGTTTTACTTGTAAAGGAATTGGTGAAAGCAAAAGTTTTGAGTGTCTTCATAAGATTACTTTGTATATTTGCTTATTCCAGATTCATTTTTGTATATCTATGCGTTTCTATATTAACAAATTTTCTGTACCATGTTCTTTAATCTCGACCCCTTGACTTTGAGTTTGATTCCTACCGGTGATTTCATTCACCCATTTGATCTGTATCAATATTAATTCGATAAAAAATCTGTCATCAATATATGTAACAGTGACAATGATACTGTTTGGTATGGGGCCTCTACTCCCCACAGAACTCCAGACCAAACATGATCAACCTATTGATTTTCTTACTGTTTCAATTTCCCCACACTAAATCCAAAATTTCTTATTAAACATTGAAAGTTTTGATGTAAAAATAAACAAATCAAGAGCTTTCATGAGTATGAACACCCTCATATGTCGTTATCACGTATTTTGGATCCTCTCGATCTCTTTCGACTCTCTTCTTCACTGGGCAGCCTTCGACGGAGCATTTGTAGTAGTTCCTGCATTTAACAGATGGTTGGTTGAGCCAATTCAGATTAACAATTAACACAAACACACCTGTTTTCATTGGGTTTCTTGATCATCTTTGGTTTAATGTTTCTAGCATTTGAATATCTTATCTTAGGACAAAATTTAATGCTAAATTAAGAACATTACTAGTCCTTTTGTTTTCTTACCTTGGATTTGGGCTGTTCTTCACCATCTTCTTCCCATATTTCCTCCACTTGAAACCATCATCCAAAATCTCAACTTCTGATTTTGTCTTGAATGCAAATCTTTCTCTAATTTCCCTCTCTCTCCCATGGTCTCCTACAAACACCATTCAAGATCATACATGAGGTGAGATCACAACCTCAAAAGAGATAATATATTTAGCTACTCATTGGCGATCTCATCAAGTTTTTGACAAGTAGGAGAGAGAAATGCAAAAAGGGGAGAGGTAAAAGAGATATTAGTACCACTACTTCTAGAAATATAAATAGCAGTACAATCTTTAATGGTGGCTAGCAAGAAGACTCCACCTGACTGATACAGAACCCGAAAATATAAAAGACTCACAAATGCTAAAATGTAATAAGAGTTATGTGCTTACTGCTGCTAGGCTCTCCTTGCTGAATGGTGTTCCCAACAAACTCATCAACCTCCCCCTCTTGATAAACTGGGTACATCACCGAGTCAGTCAGAGACGAAGAGTTTTCGTTCAGCCACCCATCAAACATCCAATCCGTAAACTCGAACCCGGGCTGCTCGGAAAGATCACTCTCCGACGTAGTGAGATGCTGGTTACTATTGTAAGACATGTAGAAAATGAGAAGCAAAAACAAAGTAAAGACTTCTTGGTTTTGAAATTGAAATTGAAAAAAAAATGTTATGGTAGAACAGAGAGGAGCAAAAATATGAAGTGAGTTTAGGTTGACAGGCAGTTTCCCACTGACCTTCCTCCAAACTTAGGAAGCTTCAAAGCTAATGCTTAATATAATGAAAGATGAAGAGACCTTCAAGTGTAGAATATGAAATTTGTGGGGCATGCCATAACAGATGACTTTGAGTAGACTTTTGCAACTATTGATATGTGTTCATTTCACTTCAACATTATTTTCCTTCTCAAAACCCAACCCCTTCATTGGGCAATCGATGTTGATTCAATTCAAACTATGACTAAATCAAATGCTTACAAATTCGTTTCAACCATCTCTATTTGTCGAAGATATATTTCTTAAGTAATTGACGGTCTAGTTGACATGAAGCTTACGTTTTTGTAGAAAACATATTTCATAGTGAAGGATTATAAACTAACAGTACGGTAATTGAATAATTTGTTGTTAGGACATAGATAATAGTGCACAGTGTGGCATGATTTATGAATTGTTCGAATCATTCAATATATAATACAAGATTTGACATGCTTGAATTTAAGATTTATTTATAAAGACTTCAAATATTCTAAAATAATTTTTTTAAGTACTTGAAAAGTTATTTTAGAAAGATCTTCAAATTGTTTGTGTCCCTTTTTTTTTGTCGAATTTTCAAAGAGCGACCCGTTTTTCTTTTGGTCTTTTAAAGCAACCACTCTTGAGGTTTCTATACCTTCAAAGTCCCACAAAAGTGGTTTGTCTATATTAAGAAAAACTCAACACAAACCCAAAGCCCTTGGAATTATGAAAATCCAGCTCCAATCTTTATGAACAAGAAGCCAACAACCTTCATATTTGTATATAAACTCTAATCATGCAATTGTATAGAAATGTGAAATCATTTTCAACTCCATAAAATTTCAATAAGAAAGGGAAAAAATGCTTATATTTCTTTGGTCCTCTTATTGGCCAATTGGTTCTTCTTGGGCCATATATAGTTGAACATTATTGAAATTTTTTGAATGAGTAACATCATTTCCTATATATCTGTATTTATATATATATATATATATTTGTAAATATGTAATTCATCATTAGTATCATTAGTATACCCTGAGAGCTAGATATAAAATTTGTTAAAATTGTAAATTCTTTTGCATTGTGCTATATTTGCTAATACTTTGAGTTTAATTTATATATTTGCATTCACTACAAGAAAGAGGACTCTCCTGACGCACAAAATCGTCGGAAGATATATGAAAAGCATCGGAAAAGGCTTTTGCGATGCATAAATATACGTCGGAACACAAGTCGGGAAAAATGTATCAGGAGAGGAACTCCCGATGTTGTATGAACGTCGAAGATGCTGTCAATATAGCGTCGGGAGATGTCTAGGAACTTCCGACGCACGTGCGCGACGCACACGTTAGGAACTCCCAAAGCACGTGCGTCGGGAGTTCCTCTATTTTTTTTTTAAAAAAATACCTTCCATTAATTCCTAAATTCAAATTAAAATTCAAATTGAAAATTTGAAATTCAAATTAAACTCAACTTCAATCTCAACTTCAAGACTTCAATCTCAACATTCAACATTTCAATCTCAACTTCAAGACTTCAAATTCAAATTCCTAAAACCTACAACTAATTCAAAATCCTAACAACACTTCAAATTCAATTTCAATATTAAAACCTACAACTAATTCAAAATCTAAATACTAAAACTAATTTGAAATCTAAAACCTAATACTAATTTGAAATCTAAATACTAAAATTAATTAACTAAAACAAAACAATAACTAAACTAAACCACTTACCGGAATAAAGGGTGACAACGGAGATGACGACGAACGGTCAGATAAGGACGATGGTGAGGACGACGACGAGCAGTGGCGTGGATCTCTCTCCTTCTCGGTCTCTCTCTCAACTCTCTTGGCTTTCTCCTTTTCAGTTCTGTGAATTACAGAACTGAAGTGAGTTTTTATAAGAGAAATCCCGATGCACATCGAAAACATCGGGAGACACCCCCTATTCCCGACGCCATAAGTAAAACGTCGGGAATCCCTACACTATATTTCCGACGCTATTAGTGACACGTCGGAAATCCCTAAACCTATTCCCGACGTTGCTGACACCACGTCAGAGGAAGGCATAACGTATAATTAATGATCTGCCCTTCCTCCGACACAACACTGTAGACGTTGGAAATAGGTACCCATTTTCCAATGCACCTGTCACCACGTCGAAGGAAGGCCAAACGGTACAATTAATTGTCTACCCTCTTCCGACGCGACATGGTGCACGTTGGAAATAAGGGCCCATTGTTCGACGTACCTGGCACCACGTCGGAGGAACCTTAAATCATTCCGGTCAGTTCCGACGCTCATGTGCCTGCGTCGGGAGAAATACCTTCCCTCGACGTGCACCAAGATGCGTCGGGAAACACCGACTTCTACTGACATCATGTTTCCCGACGATTTTTCCTGCGTCGAGAAACTCCCTATTTCTTGTAGTGATTTAAGAGAGATAAAATAGTAATCTATTAATTTTTGAAACGCAAAAAGATATAATTATTATCAATTTCCAACCTAACTAGTTGTTAGGTCGTGATGTTTCATATATATGGTCAAAATCATACACATGCATGAAATTATATTATCATTTCATTGTATCACTTTATAATTCGAGTAGTAGTGTTGTAACGAGAAAAAAGGACATGACTTTTTATTCAAACATATCTAAACCATCACAATAGAAATATCATTTTATTGCAATAACTCTTTTGACCTAAATAGTTTTAATCCTTTTGCTATCCCTAAGAAATTTCATAGCTTTGACCAAAAACGCTTTTATCTTCATTTTCAAGAATTCCTTCACATCACATTTAAAAGTGTGATTGGTTCTTACTTATATACATTATTGTGTTGACCACTTGTTCCTTAGTCTACTATGACTCTATAAAAAATCTAAACATTGTTGGAGGGGGTGAGAGGGTGAGAGGGTTTAGGGGATTTGTTGAAGGAAAATAAAGGGGTATCATGCATCCACCTTTAGGCTTAATGTCTAAAAATGAGTTTTAACAAACCACAAACTAATTATTGATAATATCTTTTCCTTTGAATACTTATTTAAAAGACCAAAATTAAATTAAAGATGTGATAAATAAAAATGGATGTGTTTATTAATAAATTGAGAACACAAGTTTGAAATAAAATTATTTCTAAGGGATGTGTTTATTTCGAAAACGTTGTTAGATGATAATATAAAGTTTCATAACAAAATAACAAAATGAACCGATCTCTATATGAGGGTAAACTAAACTATAATGTTAAAACATTATACTTTAATTTTCAACTATGATTATAACAACAGTTATTTATATCATTATTTTGAACTTATAAAATATTTTTAAAGTCTTGATTTTATTTTCTTTTTTTAACAAATTTTTTCCGATGTTATTTATTTTATCAAATACCTGATCCTCAACAACTTTAAGAAAATCAAACATTTTTTGTTTGTTATACCTATTACAGGGATGATTTTCAAATATAATAAAATAAACAAAAATATTTAGAAAATTTAACAATATTTTAAAATTTAAGATATTTATAATAGATTTTTTTCAAAAATAAAAAAATTGACAAACTATTTAAACAAAAACACTAAAAACAAAATTCATTACACATGAAGGATAAGTATCTAGTCAAATGTTTTAACTTTTATTATTATTTTAATTTGTATTAAGTTGAAATCATTTAATTTTCATTTTCTAAAATCATATAATCTAAATCCTAACTTTCTTCCAAAACCAAAACCGTTATTATTAATAGAAAAAGAAAACTATTAAAAAAGTCAAATTCATATATTATCCATAAAAAGAAAATAATAACAATAATAAGAAAAGTCATAGTGAATGGAAGAGGAGATCCCACCATTCAAATTTTGGTTTAATTGTTTTTAATTGTTTTTACTATGCAATTTCTTCTCCTTCTTTTTCCTTTTAATTTGTTTTGAAAGAGAACAAAAAAAGAAGAAGAAGAAAAAATCCTCCACCGGCGGACTGAGAACGGGAATCAAACGGTGATTAGCTTACGTCATCTTGCTCACGTATTCTACCACGTGGGCTTCTACCACTGCGCCACCTCAGTTATTGCCTATCACGGCGGCTTTTCCATCACCTCTCTGTCAGTTTATCTTATATTTTGTTTTATTTTGTTTTATTTTGATATTTAAACTTTTAAAATGTTTGTTTTAATTTTAATTTTATTTAATTCTTTTTTCTTACGTCTTAGTGAGTAGAATTTGTTAGGTTGAGAGGTCTCACTTCCTTTATTTGCTTAATTTATTATTTTTCGATTTAGATTTGGCGTTATTGAAAAACTATATGGTTTTTTGAGATAGGAGACTTGAGAATATCAAAGGTGCTTGATTATATTATTCCGAGTGAATATTGATTAATGGAAGTATCTCTCTTGATGTTATGACAATTGTTCCTGTATTACAAGTCAGGTTAATTAGTCCAACATGTTGAGTTATGTAAAGGTTGCTATACCTCGAGTCATAACGTTGTAATCGTTAAATATTATAAAGCAATATATGTTCTCTTATCATGGGTCAAATACTCTTTTAAGATGTAGATCATATTGTGTCATTGAATTGTCTGTTTATGTTTTCTTAGCTATTATTTCAGTTATATTAACCCACGATACAACAAACGATACAGTAATAACTAAGTGTACTTTCTTAGAATTCTTAAACTTATTTTAAAATTTGGATGATTAGACTGTTTTAAAATACCAAATTTAAATATTTAGGATTTTAATTTTGACTTAGAAATGGATGCTTTATATGCTACCTCAAATTTTCTATTCATGTTAGATGTAACATACAAATCTTTCATTGTAAAAATATTTTGGGAATCATTAAAGTGCTTACTCTCAATCAATTTTTTTTTAATTTTGTGATTTATCGTAAGATTATTTATCTTTAATATAAGTGAAATATATTTATAAAATGACTATTTTGTGGAGTTCAGAGTGAATATTATTGATAATGGAAATATGTGTGTGCAATTTTGAAATTAGAATGTACGTTTCAATTGGTGGTAAAGAAGACGAAGACCCCATGACTTTCAACAAAATTACTTTATGCTAAATGGGGAATTCAAAAACCATCATTAGTTATCCCAACTCATCACATTAAACAATACTCTCCCAAATTAATTCCCCCATTATATATTATAATCTCTTTTCTTTCTTTCTTCCTTTAGTCAAAAAGTTATCTTAATTCCATTCAATCTTAGACCAACTCTCCTGTTCAAGACTTTTATATTTTAATCATTCTTCTGATCTTTTCTTCTGAAAGAAACCCATTTCTAAAATTAAATATTGGAATGTTTTTGTACGGATATGAGTCATATGTGAGACCATGTTCCTTTGAGTGTATTATTGTTGAATTAAATGTTGTGATTCTATAAACTTTAAAAAACTAACCTAGGAAATGAAAGTCAGTCTAAACTATATAAGGTTTGTTCTAACTTGATAGCTTTAAAATTTCATGGTTGACATATCGTTTCACCTGTATTTTAGAAATAGGGATGTACAACGTTTTGCTTACGTCACTCTCTTTTCTCACTCATGTTTGATGTGATTTATTTATTTTCATTCTTAATCATATTTAGTTTTTAAGTAAAAAAAATGCATGAGAATAAAATGAATCTTAAAAACGTCCTTTAAAAATACTAATTAACTATTCTCATATTAAAAAAAACTTAGTCTTCATTTAAACGATTAGGTATAGAAATATATCACTCACCGAAGATTTTTACGACAAGATAGTTTAGAAGGGTATCTTTCCCAAGTCAAAAAATAGTAAGTATTGCTTATTTTAATAAAGTGGGAATGATGAGAGTACTACGAAAGTGTCAACCTAGCTAGTGTAGATGTTTAAGTGCACCAACTGATTACACAAAACATATCTTTTTTTTTAAAAAATGGTATCTCTCAATACACAAAGCTTCTCTAATTAGCTTGATCTTCAACAACATACTATCACACTGAGATAGGTAACAAAAAACCACACTTAGAAAAGAAACACAATAACCTTTTTCAATAAAATTAAGCATGAACCCTAAAGTGCTTTAAGAAGGAATTTTTTTTTAGAGAAATAAGGCTCACTACACAGAAATGGGCTGCCATAACATAGCCAAATAGAGAGGATCGGAGAAAACGAAAAAAGTGCGTAAAAGTAAAAAAAAAAAAAAAAAAAAAAAAAAAAAAAAACGTTTTTTTGGTGGAAAAACAGAGATTTACACTTAGTAAAAATTTATGACAATTTTTAAGTGTCATTAAAGCTAAGTGGTTCTAGTTTAAGGGTATTTAAGTAAATAAAGCCAATAGTTCTTTTGTAAATAAGACGACATTCACAAGCAGAACTACACCTCTAGAAAATTCCAGTCTTTACATATAATTTTTAGGACTGATTGGAAATTACACATGGTACATTTAACACAATAATCATTGTTGATGCCTAAATTTGGTACCACTGAGTAAAACCCCACTGTTAACATGATCATGCAAATTAAGCAATAAGTTAACATCAGTGTAAATGCTTAGTCACTGACACTTAGCTTCGACAATAGAAAGCTAATAAGGTAAAGAATTCAGAGGAAAGGAGAGACCAATGAAAACTGTTATAGTGTGCATGCCATTGCCTATATGCAACCAACCATACACTTGTGTTAAGATTTAATTTAATTGTTTTTGCAAGACAATAATTTAATTTTCTTTTCCAATATGTTACAAATTCACTAATATAATGGTACCATAAATTCAAGTATCATGCACGTACCTCTATTTAGGCAACATAAAAAGTAGTAATAATTCAATGTTAAGTTAATTAAGACAAACACATAATTGCAATCAAATATGCCACAGCCATGCCTCCAATGGACAAGATCTGTGCAAGCCAAAGAAAACTCAAGAAAAGAGGAATGGTGGAGGGATAATCACTAACGAGCAAAAATAATTCAATAATGGAGAACACAAAACTGAAAGTGATGGAAGAAACGAAGGCGACGAATCGATGAGGGTGTATCGTCGATTTTTCTGCATCCTTCCATAAGCCATTAGGAGGGTTGATGGCAGCCTGAAATGCCATCGTCGCCACTACCGACGCCACCACCATTAGTGCCTCTCTCTGTCTCATCTTCTGCTGCTTGCTGAAGCTATTTTTCCTGTCAAAATGGCTGGTGGGCGATGGCACTATGGCGCCCGGTATCTCCGCTGTGGTCGAGGCGTTTTCTTCTTTGTTGCTCTGGAACAGGTCATTTAGTTCCATTCCATTTGTGTTCACCAAAAATTTTATCGTCTGCATTCATATATTTGAAGTCTTATATGCACTACTTAACCATGAATCTTATATAGATGATCATCTTTCTGAAGGGGATTCTTATTATTCCTAACCCACATCTAATTTTTTAAGTTTATAGTAATATTCAACTCTAATAAGAGCAATGATTTGGTATAACCTAACTCGACCTCTACCATAAAAAAAGGAATTAAGAAAAGAATAAAATATCAAATGACTATACTTAGAATGCACCAAGATAAGGGTATGGAAGGAAACACCTAATTAAGTTTTTCTTCTTAAATAACAGTGAAGGAGCAATTCCAACATAGATAAACATTCGTTTACATTTTTAAAAGATCAATAATAACTAATGAAAGGGACACTGTTAAAGACATACCAATGGTATCATAATCATACTATACTAAAAGTTTGTTTAAATCATACAATCCCTTCCTAAACTTAATTTTAAGTTTGTTTAATTTCTAGCTATATGATTATAAACCAATATTTTAGCAAAATCTATCTAATGTTTAAGAATCATTTAAAAACATTTTTTCAAAAAGAAAAGAAGACACATTATCAATACAATTTATACGATTATATAAATTAGGAAGGTTCAATTTTAAAATTTAAATAAGTTTGAGAGTTCGATTTTAGATTTTAAATTTTGAATCCTTAACCATGCAATTGTAAAGTAGTTTTTGCACCGCAAAATATTCTTCAGAAGGAATTATATTATTAGTTACCTCAGTCTGTTTGTCAGAGACAGCTAATTGAAGTATAGAGCATCCGAAATCATCTTTTTCGTTAATAAAACCTACAGCATCAACAACCAACACCTTCAAAGCTTCCAACTGGTTGTTCTTCACACACAAATGCAAGGCGTTTCCCCCACCGTTGACAACGGTTCGAGCTCGAGCAGCATCAGGCCTTTCACGAACGAGCTCTTTCAAGACATCAACATGGCCATTTACGGCAGCAAGTTGAAGAGGGTTCCAACCATCTGCATTGCGAAACAAGCACGAATGAGAGTCGACTTGCAGCAAAAGCCTCACAATTTCGACATGGCCCTCTGCAGCTGCTAAGTGAAGGAGGCATGATCCCTTTGAGTCCAACACTCGAGTCAGGTGAGGCTTCTGTTGAAGAATCCGGTCAGGGAAATTGGCGAAATCGTGAGGCGGTGGATTATCGGGTACGACTGTATCGAAAAGACAAAGGGATTGTTTGAGCAATTCTAACATCTTTTCTACGTTGCCCGACATTGCTGCTTCTTGAAGCTTGTTTTCTAAGGTTGCCATTCTTTATTTGTTGTGTGTTCAACCTTCTTACTTCCACTACATTTCGGATGGTGCGGTTTTATAGTTCATTAAAGGGGAATTTTTATTTTCGAGATGCTCCTTTTTGATCACACAATTTCTTGAGTTAATTTTTTTTCTAAATTTTTTTTGGAATATTTTCGAGATTCTCCTTTTTTTTATATGAATTCAATTGGCAACCATGTGTAAAAGATTAAAAAGAAACCTTTTTCTAATGGAAATTAATATTAAAAGTGTATATGGTATCTTTTTATGTAAGTTGGATTTTTTTTTTTAAAGTTATTTATCTTACAATAGAAAACTACTTTAGAGTTTTTGATATGTTGGAATAAATAAAATAAAAATAAATGTAAAAATTTAAAAGTAACATTTCATAGATAAATAAAACTTTTTTGAGTCATAATGAAGCAATCTTTGCAGAGAAGCAATTTTGGGACACAAAAAATGGTGCCACTTTTGTGAGAATAGTTGCCTTCCCTTGGCTTTGCGTGCCTTTGAGGTTATTAGTAGACGAGTAGTACTTAGGTGTAGTTTAAGCTACACATATTTACGTGCATTCGGTCTTTCAATTACGAAGAAAAAATATAATTAAATTTATATATTTTTAAAAGTTTATGTGACAACTTGTAATTAAACATTAAGGTAAACTACACAAAGATAGATGTAGCTCGACCAACATAAATTAAGTCATTTAAATAAATATTTGAAAATTTTAGATTGAAAAACTTCATTATAGTATGCATGATGCATGCTATTTTTTATAGGGTAAATCATGGTAAATTATAGTAGAAATGTTGAAAATATTTATAAAATATCATAGAATTTCATATTTTATCAATGATAAGCTTTATCAATAACTATTTTAGTTGATTTTACTCTAACAAAAAAAATTAAAGAAAAATGAATTTTTAGTTTAATTAATAGAGTTTTGAATATCATAAAACCAAATTAGTGGAATTATGTCCCAATTATTAAAAAATGAAAAAGGAAAAAAAGGATTCTTTGCAAAGAAGTATTCTTTTAGGAATTTAGCTTTTTAATAAAGACTATAGTCTCTTGCATTATTTACAATATGTTTGCCTTTTACACTCTCCTTTTTCTTTTTCTTCTTAAATAATTTATATATTTACATTATTATTCATTATTTAAGGAAAATGTATAAATAAAGGAGCTAATAATCAAATTAATGAGGTAAGCAAACTCTATATACTATGCACAATACCACTTTGACCCAATAGTGACTTAGGCAATAATGGACACATTAGAGCGCGTATTGTTCATAGCATCACTCGATCGAGCATGCATCGGAGTTCTCGTCCATTCTCAAATGAAATAATTTGTGAATTTATCTAAATTTTTATACCACTTTTATTTATATATAGTTTATCATATCAATACTTTAACTAATAGAGTTGGGTTTAAATTCACTAGTATTTAAAGAATATTTTAGGGATGACAAATTTCTAGTGCTAATGAATTATGATGGTATTTTTGTAATATTAGAAAATTAATTTTCATTCACTTTTCATATAATTATGTCAACTATATATCCATATAGAATAGTGCGCAAATTCATAAATTGGAAAATGTTGTAGTGAAAATTCGATTAAAATTTGAAGTCCAAAAACCTAAGAAAAGTATTCTTGTCGACCAATAATTTTGTTCCTTTGCAAAAAATCTAGCTCTTCGTTAAAACGCAATCGATTCTAAAGTTCAATTTTTAGTTTGTGCTTTGTTGTGATATCTAGATGCACCTCATAATTTCTATTAGCTTGTCAATAATTTTTCTTAAGAAAAATGCTCAAATTGTGTTTTCGGATCTTTCAATCTGGTAGAGGCAAAAGAATAATTAAGTGTATCACTTAACAAAAATCTCAAACAAATAAAGTACCAAACCAAATTTAGTTATTAGACGTCTATTACTTTCGATCACTAACATTGAAAAATTTGAGCCTTCACGATTTTTTTCTTCTTTTTGTGACTTTAATGAAAGTTTTGGATGTTTTCTACGAGTTGAAGATAACTTTTGTTACATTTACAATATTTAAGTTTTGTTATTTTTATAATATTTTGTTGCTTTATATGCAAGGAGTCATTTGTATTTGATTAAAATTTATGATGTTTCCTTTCATTTTTTAAAAAGAAACATTTGAGTTGTTATCTAAATTCTAAAAATTAAACAATCTAACTTCTTAAAACAATCAATGAACAAAAACATAGAAACTTAAGTGAAGGCAATAGCATTTATAAATTAAATTTTTAAAAAATGAAAACTTCAAAATAGATACTAAGGGGGTGTTTGGCCCCTTGGCTTGGCATCAGGTGGGTTTGGCATTTGATGCCAAGCCCATGTTTGGCTCATGGTTTAAAACCATGGGCTTAACATGAGGGGTAAATGGAGTGTTTTTTTTTTTTTTTTTTTTTTTTTTTTTTTTTTCTCAAATTTAAACTAGTACTTTCATTTCCATTTTAAAATTATTACTATAATTTTTGGATGACAAGTCAAATAAATTAAATGTTGAAATAATTTAAGTTGGTTTAACTAAAAAAAATTAAAAATTTGTTTATAATTTTATGTATTAAATAAGTTTTTTTTGTCAAAATAATTAATGTAATTTCTTATTGTTTTAAGCAAATAAATATAGAATTTCTTGTTTTATATATATGTAAATAAAAAGAAATTTTTTATTACTCAAATAAAAAATAGAAAATGGTACATTTTGATTCAAAAAATAAAAAATAAATGAACACATTAGAACTTTCTTTTTCATCTTTGTTTTATCAATTTTTGTATATGAAAAATATGAATCGCCTTCCCAAGTAAAACTTGAAAAAAATAAATGGAAAAGCTTAAAAATTTGAATATATTTGACACATAATTAAATTTTAAAACACAGTATTGTACATAATTTTAAAATTTATGAGTATGTTATACCTAGCGTACAAAATTTAGGATTTAAATATACATTTTTTATTTTTTTTCTTTGGTCACTTTAACTAGAAAACTTAGGATTTATTTGGATTTTTAAACTCTTTTGATAAAAGCAGTTTAAATTTAAATATTACATTGCATGTGCATCATAGGAAGGCAACCATAACTATCACTAAATTATACTTCACTTTTGCTTTTGCATGACCCTTTTTGTTACGCTTATTTTGAAATCTAGCTATTAGACGTTTTTTAATGTTTTGCTTAACTGAAAATTTTGTAAACTCCATCCGATTACATAACTTGTTATATTTTGTGAATAGTTTGTAATATTCCTAATTAGACTATTCATGTTAATGCAGCTGTAATCAAAATTATTGTTATTGAATGTTAAACTTTTTTGTTTTTACATTATTGTCACGAAAATCAATAAATCAAGAAATTGAATTATATGTACAAAATATTAAAAAAAATCAATTAAATATAAATATATTTAGACGGTACAATTGACAAAAAAAAAAAAGGATTAACTAAACCTAGGAATTCAAAACCAGCACTCAAAACACAAACATTAGAAATTATGATTACCAATTCTTGCACACAATTCCTGCACTCCAAACACAGGAATGCCTGTAATTCTCATGCATCATAACCTCATCAAATAAGCCCACGGTTATTTAATTCCCAGGCATTTGATTCTGAATATGCACGTCAAATGCCCCTAAAGGGAATCTAATAAATTTGCACAAAACAATTACAAATTATAAAGTACTTTTTGTTGTTTTCTCTTGTTGTTAGCTACCACCTTTCAATTTCTGGCGTTGGAAGATTTAAGGCATCGTACGTAGCAACATAAGTTCTTGTTAAAAACTATCGAGGACAACACAAGATCATATACAATATCATATGATTAAAAAAATTATATCAACAAGAAGTAGTCAAATTGATCTCTAAGCTAAGTTGAATATTGATTTTTACTTGTTGAATATTTTATACCTTTTTATAGTCAAAGAAGTATAGTTAAGGCACACTCTCATTGGACAAACAATACAAACAGCCTAGTAGACTTCTGCAAGCACATTTGCTCTATAAGTACAAAGTCTCAAAGGGGAGTGATTCACTTCAATCTCCCGGTGGCCACCACTTGGATAATCTGGTTGGAAATTAAATGAATGGAAGACTCTTCAGTAACAACCATGACTTTTTCTGTTAGCCTATGAGAGAATATTATGTGCAACGAGCTCGCTGATTACTTATGGACTTGAAAAAACAAGCTTTTCAAAAGTTATTCTCCTGCATCTATTGTTTTAAATAATATTAATGCTTTTAGTTAGCTCTTTACTTGTGGCTTATCTCTAGCCAACTTTGTAATGGACTTGAACTTTGTATTCCCTATGCTTTATTGAATATATCTCTGGAAATTATGAAGGTGCTAACAGGGTGTTTACTTAGTGGGGTTGCTTGGGGGAGCACCTACTCACACGATAAGTAAATTTTCTAAAAAAAAATTAAAGAAGTTTCTAAGTTAATATATAAATATAATCAGTAATCCTAATTATTAATTTTGTGCATTTTTTAGTGAGGGAGATGATTTAACAAGATACCCACCAAAACCATTGAGATTTTGTAACCAAAATCAGTTTTGTAAATGGAAAGTGTGTACGTGTGACAAAAACAATGAGACAAAGCAAATTAGAATCAACCTCAAAGAAATTATATTATGCAACTCTTACCGACGGTGTGCTGCAGCCCTAACTATACATTTATGTGATTCACCTCCTGTTGAACATTAAAAAATTGATCGTTCGGAGTAATAGATTACATTGTTCAAGACATTTCAAGCCAAATCAGGATTTATGCTTGTAAAGCAGACAATATATATCATATCATTGTACAATACTCACAAAGAAATTATGTGAAGGGTCTACGATCTCTAACAAGACGCAAGTCGTTTCTTTTGTATATACATAGAAATAGGGAGCAAAACAACACTAAGAACAAGAGTAGTTTTAATTTGAGCATAACAATGACATGAGACATTTGAGCTTCGGGAGCCAAAGCTTTAATGGCGGACCAATAAGCAACAACGATGGCTGATATTCCAGACCCCATTATGAAGTAAATAAAACTCTTAGAAACCGACCAACTTTTTCAGAAAACTTACCCAACAACACTATAAACTGCATCGCCGATCATGCGAAACAAACCGTAACGCTGCTCATGAAACTGATGAATAAAGAAGGAGATTTCGTAGCCATTATGGATTTGCCTGCTTCGTAGTTTGGGTTGCTGTCGTCTAGCCATACTCCGTCTGGAGGATTCGTCCCGGCTTGGAAAGCCATGGCCGTAATGAATGTTGTTGCGACCATTAGAAAATCCCTATCTCCTATCCCCTTTCTCCTTCTTCATTCTTCTTCTTTTGATTTTCTTTATCCTTTACATTTTTAGTTTGATCAGTTTCTATTGAAAGTACTGATTCATCTGCTACTTTTCTAGACATTGTTAATGGAATTCGGAAATCTTTAATTTGTTTGTGTTGATATATACTTGGTTGTTATTGATCAGAGAGTTTTATATATACTTTGGCTAGCTGTTGGAAGTAATTTAATTATTAGTTTATATGCGTGGGTAATAAATTAAATAACACAATTTATGTTTGGACTATTTAATCCGCATTTCATGTTATTTGCATTATGTTTAGTTTTGGCAAAATATTAAAAATCCTCACAAAAATCAAATTCAAGAACATACAGAAATCAAAACAAAGGATGTGATATAAACATTTAAGAAGATGAAGATTTATTAAAGTATCGTAAATAAATTGAAATGGCAGCCAAACTAATAGGAAATCCCAACATAGTAATAAAAGAAATAACAAAAAGAGTATTTTCCTCTGAGTCAGGTGTGTAAGCTCTAACAGAGCATCCATAAGCAAATCCCATGGAAGAAACGGCCAATCCCATAGTTGAATAAAGAATGAACCTTGAAAATGACCAATTTTTGGCACCAACTGGCCATTTCTTAAGGAACAGAACAGCAAATTGCATTGCTGAAATCACAAAGCAAGCTGTAATTGTTACCAAAAATCCACTGAAATCAGAAGGAGATTTTGTAGCCATTATGGATTTCCCAGCGAAGTACTTTCCCTGTTTATCGTCTTCTTGCCATACGCCACCCGGCGGGTTCGTCCCGATTTGAAATGCTACGGTTGCAATGAATGTCGTTACTACCATTAGAAAATCTGTGTCTTCTCTCATCCAATTATTGTTGTTCATCATCTTGTTCTTCTCATGACCTGTTTCTGTTGTGTCTATTGTTATTGCTACTGATTCGGCTCCATTGTTCTGTCTTGACATTGTTGGCTTGTTGTTTTCAATAGCTTTTAAATGGATATTTTGCTTTGCAAGTGATGTTTTTCTTATTATAACATAAAGTTGTAATTATAGGGTTTTGGATTTGAAGAACGTGTGAATGTGTGAGGAAGGAAGGAAGATGGGAGGAACCATCTTCTTCTTTAGGCAGCCAAGAAAGACTGACTGCACCCTCCTATTTTCCTCCCCTAAAGTGGACTATTCATGTATAAATAAATGAGAATTTTAAATTTAAAAAATTTAAAAAGGAAATATAATGTTTGGTAAATGGAAAAACTGAGAACAAATTTTTAAAAATAGCAAATTTTATAAAATATCTACAAAATATAGCAAATCAATTACTATTTGTGATAGAATTTACTATCAGTGATAGAATTTGCTATAGTGATAGAAAACTATTAGCATCCAAAATTTTGCTATAGTTTGTAAATATTTTAATTTATTTTGCTATTTTTAAAAATGCTCTATAAATTTTGTAGTGTTTTTTATTTTTGCAAATTAAATTTATTTTCTTTTTTTACTATTGTTCCTTTAGTTTTATGCATAAGAGTTCAATTTTTACCAATATTTCAAAAAAAAAAAACAAAAAACAAAATTTAAAAAATGACTTCTTTTTTTTTCAAAATTTGACTTATTTTCTTTAATTTACGGATAAAAAGTAAATATAAAAGAAAAAAAATTAGAGATAGAAGAAGTACTTGGATGGTTAATTTTAAAAACCAAAAACAAAAAATGAAATAATTGAGTAGTATTATTCTTTTTAATTAGTAAATTATTTCAAATGGGTAAACAGTTAAAAATATTTATAAAATATATTTCTATTAGTGTGTATGATAGGATAAATTTTAAAATTTTATTATATTTTGTGAATATTTTAATTCTTCATACTATATTTGAAATGAAAATTTTTAAAAATTATTTGAAGTAACACAGGCAAATGGTGTTAGTAAAGACAATGAAAACTTACCATTTTAGGTTACTAATTGGACAGATTATAAGGAACATAGAATCTTGAATGATATGAGTCAGTCAAGTTGAATGAGATAACATTATTACATATTGCTTTTGCTCAGCAATTTCAGTACGTTGGCCACATGTCCCTGTACTGTCCTGTCAAATCATTTTGCCAACTTGTCGAGTAAATTAAGTTTGAAACGAAACAGCATATCCTAAACCGCAGCTGCTGGGAAAATGGTTTCAAGAATGGGTTCAGTGCATGTCTATGCCCCCCACTAGGCTAGACACTGCAACTTGAGTTCATATCTACATTCATTTCACACCCACCTCGAGTACATCATAAAGTCCTTAAACTCACATTTTAGTTTTCTCCGCATTTTCTACTTTGGTTGTGTAATATTTTTGTGTATTTATAAATATTTTTAACTGTTTTATCGTTTAAAATATTTTTTCTAGATGTTTTTTTAAGTATGAGAATGACTTACCTATTTGGAGTCATAAATATGTAACGTACTTAGTTACAATCTAACCTAGGACTAGTCACCATTTCATGAATATCGTTGTTTTTTGTTTTAAAAAAGAAGATATAATTTCATGTTTTTTTAGTACTCAATATAATCTTTGTTTCAAAACAATCAATATGTGTCCGGGAATTTAAAAAAAATTAAGTGATTCACTAATAATATTTGTTAACTAAGTCCACCCTGCAAAGGGAGAGTACGGTTAACTATTAGATATGATATATGATTTTAATTTCATAACACTTCTAAGATTAGAGATCAATTCATATCGTACAATGCAATTTTCTAAACTCTATAATAAAAAACATAAATAATGTAAATATATGAATACAAATTAAATGGTTGAAAGTATCATATTATTAAATTCAAAGCATTCTACCAAACAAAACAAGGGACAAGTAGAGAGTTGGAGAAAGATTATGAGAATTATGAAACCAAATAACAAATCAATTGAAGTTTATTAACTCAAAACTTAAAAAAGAAAGCAAATTACATTGAAAAGTTCATTGACTCAAAACTTAAGAAAATTAAACAAATTACATTGATTTTTTTTTTTTATGAATTAAAGAAACTAATACAAGATAAAACATTAGGAAAATGATATAACTCACAAGAATTTCTTGATTAGGTAGTAAAGAAGAATAATTGGGAGGGTTATAAGATATACTCCCAAAATAGACCATATGGTAGCAGTGATCTCAGACATTAGTTTTTCATCAGGTGTCAAAGCTTTAATAGAGGCCCAAAACGAAACAATCATTGGGGCTATTGTACATAGCATCAGTATGTACATAATCATTCTCCTAACTGAATAACTTTTGAGATACCATCTGAATAACATCACACATAACTGGATCAATGAAAATCCAAGACATAGTGTCACTCCCGCCATGAATTTCTTGTATTCAGAAGGTGATTTTGATGCCATTATTGATTTACCTGCAGTAAAGCCATTCTTGTCCTCCTGCCAAACACTGCCCGGTGGGTTTATTCCTACTTGGAATGCCACAGCTGCGATGAATGTTACGACAACCTGTCGTGAAATTGACAAATAATAAGGTGAGCAAAAGAAAATGAAACAGTAATGAAAGTTCCATCCAACCACTAATAACGGATAGAGGCCACAGGGAGAAACAAAAAGAGCAGAGAAATTGAAGGGCTTACCATTACAAAATCCACATCTCCTGGTTTCATCCAACCACTGTTCTTCTCTTCTCTATCCTTTTTATTTTCACTTTCAGTATCTATAGATACTACTGTTGCCTCTTCATTCTTTGCCCCTGCTTTTGACATTATGATTATATTACTAATAAAAACTTCTTATGAATTGCAATTTACAAAACCCCCTTCTCATATACTTATATTTATAGGGCCGTGGCTTTATGATTTTGATGAAGTAATGAAGTAATGAAGTCCAAGTTGAGGTTGTTGATATGTGTACTTTTTCGTTTGCAATGGAAGATGCCAGGAACTATCTCCTCTTAGCAGCCACAAGACTGTACATAATGCAATGCACCACTCACACATAATTTCCTTTCCCAACTTGAGGATTAATATATTATATTACAAGTGATATTGGGATAGAAACAAAACATCACATTATTGTTAAAAGAAATTACAATTATTACAATCACGCTATCTTTTCTTATTTTTAATAAATTTTAAATTATCTAAAACAAACGTTTTTAACAAACTTTAAATATATGAATTAATATAAAATTAAACAAATTTCAAAGTATATGAATCTAAATAATATTTTAGTCTTCCATAAATTGTCCCGGAAAAAAATGTTTTATTAACACACAAGAATATTTTATTTGCTCCTTGCTCATTATTTCTATTAATACTAGATTAGCAAAAAGGGCAATCCTATTAAAAACTATGATATATTAAGTTCATTCTTTTATTGTAAAGTTATTATTGTTTTAATTTTTTTAAACATAAATATCATTCTATTTGATCACGAAAATGAATCTGCATAGTTCATTAAGTTCATGAGTATTGTTCAAGTGAGATATATATATAACTTGTCAAAGAAAAATGCATAGGTCAGCAGCCTCTTATATTTATGACCTCATTCAATCATTTTCCCACTTCTGTATTTCCACCAAACTTCGTATATTCCCTTTAATTGATAGGATGCAATGCAAGTCAATAAAGCCCAAGTGGTTCATTTTTAAAATCAACTAAAAATGACTTCGGCAATGACTTTGATTTTAATTGGTGGTTTGTTTGTTCTTGGAATATTGAGAAACTTTTCATGTCAAGAAACTTCTTCAACGAAATCTTCACCCCACGTTTTACTTAAATCTATCCAATGTTTTTCAACTTATTATTGTACAAGTGTATTTGGAACCAAACGTGTTTTTAAATAAAAAGAAAAAAAATTGTTTTTGTTTTCTACTAAATTCTTTGTTTTTCAAAATAACTTTTGGATCACGAACAAAAAATGAAACTTATATGTTAGTTAAGTTATATGTTAGTTACATCTACAGACAGAGGAAGAACAATTAACGATTAGATTATAGATATATAGAGATATATAGTGATTCAGATTTCATAACCTTTCTAAGATTAGAAATCAATTTATATATTGCATTTTTCTAAGCTCTAGAGTAAAAAACATAAAAAAAAATGTAAATATGAATACAAATTAAATAGTTCAAAGGACCATATATATTATCAAATTCGAAGCATTCCACCAACGAGTGAGAAGTAGAGAGTAGGAGAAAGATGATTATGGGACCAAATAATCAACTTACAATTGAAGTTTATTAACTCAAAACTTAAAACGAAGCAAAAGTAGACCATATGGTAGCAGTGAGATCTCACAAGAATTTAATACAAGATAAAACATTAGGAAAGTGATATAACTCACAAGAATTTCTTGGCTAAGTAGTAAATGAGAATAAGTGGGAGGCTTATAAGATAGACTCCCAAAGTAGACCATATGGTAGCAGTGATCTCAGACATTAGTTTTTCATCAGGTGTCAAAGCTTTAACAGAGGCCCAAAACGAAACAATCATTGGGGCTATTGTAAATAGCATCAGTATGTACATAATCAATCTCCTAACTGAATAACTTTTGAGATACCATCTGAATAACATCACACATAACTGGATCAATGAAAATCCAAGACATATTGTCACTCCCGCCATGAATTTCTTGTATTCAGAAGGTGATTTTGATGCCATTATTGATTTACCTGCAGTAAAGCCATTCTTGTCCTCCTGCCATACACTGCCCGGTGGGTTTATTCCTACTTGGAATGCCACGGCTGCGATGAACGTTACGACAACCTGTCGTGAAATTGACAAATAATAAGGTGAGCAAAAGAAAATGAAATAGTAATGAAAGTTCCATCCAACCACTAATAACGGATAGAGGCCAGAGGGAGAAACAAAAAGAGCAGAGAAATTGAAGGGCTTACCATTACAAAATCCACATCTCCTGGTCTCATCCAACCACCGTTCTTCTCTTCTCTATCATTGCTATTTTCACTTTCAGTATCTATAGATACTTCTGTTGCCTCTTCATTATTTGCCCCTGCTTTTGACATTGTGATTATGTTACAAAACTTTGAAGACCTATGATTAAATATTATATCCCCAAACTTCTTATGAATTGCAATTTACAAAACCCCCTTCTCATATACTTATATTAATTTATAGGGTGCATGACTTTATGATTTTGATGAAGTAATGAAGTCCAAGTTGAGGTTGTTGATATATACTTTTTCGTTTGCAATAGAAGATGCCAAGAACCATCTCCTCGTAGCAGCCACAAGATAGTATCACAAAATAAAAAAGAGAAGAAGAGAAAATTATTGAACGAGAAAAACCTGGCTTTTTATTATATATTTGTATTGAATTGGTATCCAAATTTATAACAAAAGGCTAGGAGGAAAAACCCCCATTCTAAACTCATTTAAACTCACCCACACTGAATTACCTCCATTATAACTAAGAAGTTCTAGAGACTTTACAATAATGGGCCATAAATCACAAGAATAGAAGTAGAATTAATGGGCTATCTTAACACCCCCTGCAAACCAATGGCTGCTGCATCAATAACTGTGAGTTTGTTCTTCAACTTGTGAAATGATGAAGCAGACAATGGTTTGGTAAGAATATCTGCAACTTGTTGTGACGCTGCTGGAAGATGGCATACATAGATTTTCTTCTTCTGAACCAAATCTCGAACAAAGTAAATATCAAGTTCAATATGTTTCGTTTTTTAGTGCAATATGGGATTAGCACTTAAGTGGACTGCAATCAAATTATGATCACACCACAGAATAGAAGGATGAGGTATAGTGATGCATAAGTCAACTAATAGAGAACGAATCCATACTAATTTAGTAGCAAGTAAAGCAAGACACATGTATTTAGCTTCAGTACTAGATCTAGATATAATGGACTGTTTCTTTGATCCCCAAGACATTAAATTGTTACCAAAGTAAACACAATAGCCTGATGTGGACTTTCTATCCCGATGATCAGAAGCCCTAAACCCTAAACCCAAAACCAACAAGTGATAAGTCATTAGTACATCTAAGCCATAAACCATGAGATAAAGCACCTTTGAGGTATCTTAGAATGCGTTTTACATGTTGCCAATAAGCAATTTTAGGAGAATGCATAAATTTTCATGCTTTGTTCACACTATAGGATATCTCAGGATGTGTAAGAGTGGCATATTGTAATGCACCAACAGTACTACGATACATATAGACATCATGAAAGTCTTCACCTTGATGAGCAGAAAGTAATGGCCCACCTACCATTGGAGTGGAGAGTGGTTTTGCCTCAATCATTTCTGTCTTCTGCAACATATCAGTAATGTATTTTGTTTGACATAAAAACATACCTTCATTTGTAGGATACGATACTTCCACTTCAAGAAAATAATTGAGTGTCCCAAGGTCTTTAAGAGCAAAGTTATTGTTTAAAGACTTAATCAAATCATCCAAGATTTTATCAGAATTTCCCATGATAATCAGATCATCAACATATACCAGGATATAACAACATGAAGTAGGAATTATTCTAATTAACAGAGATGTGTCAGCTTTGGATGTTCTAAAGCTTAAGGTATGTAAGCTACAACTTAACTTTTCATACCATGCCCAAGGTGCTTGTTTTAGCCCATAGATAGCTTTCTTTAGATGACAAACAAGAGGATGATGTACTTTTACTTCAAACCCATAAGGTTGATCCATGTAAACATTTTCTTCTAACTCACCATGTAAAAACGTGTTATTTACATCAAGTTGCTTTATATACCATCCTTTCATAATAGCAATGGTTAGAAGCATATTGTAACTGGTTTCACAACAGGACTAGACATCTCATTGTAATCTATGTTCGGTGTTCGATGAAACCCTTTAGAAAAAACTGAGCTTTATATCTAGTAATTGACCCATCAGAGTTTCTTTTGATTTTAAAAACTCATTTACAGCCAACAATTTTCTGATTTTCCTGTTTCTAAGTGAGACTCTATATGTTTTTTTTTTTTAAGCTTTAAATTCTTCTTCCATAGCTTTCCTCCAGTGAGGATGCTTTAAAGCTTCTTTAGCAGTAGTAGGTTCAGTCTCAGTATAATCAATTAAGAAAGCTTTAGGTTTATAAATACCACTTTTGCTCCAATTTACCAATGGATGAGTATTGAGATTTAAGGACTGATTTGTATTGGTAGAGTCATCTCGGGTCTATGATGATATTTGCTCATTCTCATGGTCTCCTCTTGGTAACTCATCTCCATATTGTTTCTGACTTCCTGTTTCTAAGAGATACACAACAGTAGAATTCAGATTATCATTATTATCAGTAAATATATCAGTGTGTTGCCGCTCTTTATTATGATTCATTGTTGGCTTATGGATGATAAACTGGATTGGAGGAGCCAAGACACTTTTTGTTGATAAAGTTTTACAATGAGATGAAAAAGATGCATAGGGAAAGGAGTATTCATCAAATAGAACATGTCTGGATATGTAAATGCGGCCATCTATAACCTTTGTGGGATGAACTGTAGTCTAGGAAGGTACATGGTGTGGATCTCTAAGATAGTTTGTGGGATTGATAAGGTCTGATGAAATGATAACATTTACAACAAAAAATTCTTAGAGAAGGATAGTTAGGTTTCTGACCAAATAGCTTCTCCAATGGACTAAGGTGATTAAGAATAGGTGTGGGTAGGCGATTGATAAGATACACACTTGTAGAGAAAGCTTCATCCCAAAAGGATAAAGGTAAAGTAGCTTGAGAGAGAAGAGTAAGGTATCCATGTTCATAATGTGTCTATGTTTTCTCTCAACTATTCCATTTTGTTGTGAAGTGGTGGACATGTTAATCTATGTTTAATGCCATGATTGTTTAGGTAAGGTATGAAAGGTTTAAATTCACTTCCCCCGTCAGGTTGAAAGCTTATGATTGGTCGGCCAAGTTGTTTTTCAATGAATGTTTTGAATTTTTGAAAGGTTACCAATGCATCAGACTTAGATTGAAGAAAATAAATCCAAGTATATCTACTATATGCATCAACAAAGCTAATATAATATATGTAGCCATTTCTAGATAGGTTAAAAGCAGGGCCCAAAAGATCACATACAATGAGTTGTAAAGGATATGTATATTGAGTATTTGAAGTAGGAAAGGGAAGAGCAAGATGTTTGCCTAGAGCACATGTTTCACAGAAATTCATTTTATTCATCCTGATATTGGCATTATGAACATTTTTCAAGGCATTTCGGATAACATTTGAGTGAGGATGATTTAATCTCCTATGCCAAATATCAATATCATTCACATGAGAATTAGATAAGACAATAACTTAAAGCAATAGAACTAGTATTAGATTCAGATTTCAAAGAACTTGGAGAAGATGATTTGAGGTTAAACTTGTATAGACCATCACAGAGGTGTCCTTGGAGAAGAATTTGGTCAGTTCCTTGATCCTTCATATAACAAACAACAGGATGAAATTAAAAAAATACTTTGTTATCCTTTGCAAATTGGGAAACTAATCAAATTCTTTGTAATGGAGGGGACATGAAGTAAATTTTCCAGAACCAAGAATTTTGAAGGAATAAATGATGAATTAAAATGCAAAGAACCATAATGAAGGATTGGCAAACCTGAACCATTTGCTGCATATATCCGATTTCCTCCATTATAATCAGCTCCAGTGGATAAGTTACCAAGCTGTGTGTTAAGTGGTTTGTAGCTCCGGAGTCGAGTACCAATTACTATCAATATTCAGATTAGGAGCAACAATTATGGCAGCCATCTGTGAATTGTAAGAATTATTAGTACAGAAAGGTGTAGATGAGTTTGGAGAGAAATCTGAATTATTTCTTGGAGCATATCGAAAGTAGCACTGATCAGCAATGTGGCCGAATTTTGTGCAGATTTGACACTGAGGTTTGTTTATGTTTCCTCTTCCTCCTCTATTTGATCTACCTCTACCACGATTCCTCTGATTATATTGAGAGTTATTATTTGTGTACTGAAAATTGTTTTGATTGCCTCGGTTGAGGCCTTCACCTTCCATTTCTAATGGTTGAGTAGCAACATTTACAGTGGGTAGAGAAACATCATTGTTAATTTTATTTTCAACTTGTGATTCTTAAGTAAGTAACAAAGACATAATATCTTGAACAGATGGGGAGTCAGTACGAGCAGAGATAACCGATATCAATCCATCCTAATCCAACAAGTATATATAATATGTGATCATCAGTAGAAACAGGTTTGTTGATGGAAGCTAAGGCATCAACACATTGCTGGATTTTGAGAATACTTTTTTAATGACATAGCTCCCTTTTTTATATTATGAAGCTTATTTTTAAATTGCATGGCATGTGCCAAGTATCGAGAGGAGTAGATATCTTGTAACACGTTTCCCATATTTGTTTTGCAGAGGTGCAGTGGAGCATCTGATTTAGAATATCTTCACTCATTGAACCTAGTAGCCACGAGGAGATCAGTCTATCTTGTCTCTTCCAGATTTTGTATTCAGGATTCACGATCTGTACCATGGCTGAGGAGCTTCCAGTTGTCGTCGGAATTGGATTTGCTGGTGAGTTGATGTATTTTGTCGGAGGTTTAGTTGTTGATTCAATAAATGACTCAAGGTCTTGATTCAATAAATGACTCAAGGTCATATACTTCAACTGTCGTGATAATCTAAAATTTCCACAGCAAAAAATTATCATCTCCAAGTTTTACCAGAGAGATTTAGAACCTGAACCGAAATCGGAGAGATAGAGGGTAAGTCTTTGGATGATTCTTCACCGAGGATGGAGGTAGAGTTATTGTTACTCATTGTTGCAGAAGATCTCTTGAACGGCTTTTAGGCCAAAAAAAATTAGAGTCGTTTGACGTACGGCTCTGATACCATCACAAAATACAAAAGAGAAGAAGAGAAAATTATTGAACGGAGAAAACCCTGACTTTTTATTATATATTTGTATTGAATTGGTATCCAAATTTATAACAAAAGGCTAGGAGGAAAAACCTCATTCTAAACTCACCCATGCTGAATTACCTCCATTATAACTAATAAATTCTAGAAGTCTTTAGTGAGTTTTACAATAATGGACCATAAATCACAAGAATAGAAGTAGAACTAATGAGCTGTCTTAACATATGCATGTATGCACCACTCACACATAATTTCCTTCCAAGTTGAGGACTAATATTACAAGTGATAGGATGGAAACAAAAAGTCACATTATTGTTTGAGAAATTACAATTCTTAGTGTATCTCTTCTTCTGGGTTATATAGACACTATTTTGGTTTTTATATTTTAAAATTTGATTGATTTTAGTCATGTCCATTGTTTAACTTCTTCTCTTTTTTTTTAATCTTTTCGTACTTTCAATAAATCTTAAATTGTCTAGAAAAAAATGTTTTTAACATATTTTGAAGTATATGAATCAAAATAAAATTGAACAAACTTTAAAGTATATGAATTTAAATAATATTTTAGTGTTTTGTAAATTGTCCACGGAGAAAAATGTTTTTTATCCACACAAGAATATTTTATTTGCTCATGACTCAAATTATTTATATTAATACTATAGATTAGTATCAAGGACAACCCTTATTAAAAAACATTTTACAATAAAATATTGTTTTTTTTTTTTTAACATATCATATCACTCTATTTGTTTGACAGAATTTGTGGAATCTCATTTTAAACGAAAAATAAATTTGCATAGTTCATGATCAAGATCATCATGTATAACTTGTACAAAGGTTGGATCCTACGTTCAACATGTTGTAAAATAAAAATGCATAGATCAGCAGTCTTATATTGTATGGTCTAATCCAATCATTTTCCCACTTACGTAGTCCACCCAACTTCCTATATTCCCTTTATAATTGATAGGATGCATGCAATGCAAGTCAAGAAAGGCAAGTGGTTCATCTTGAAAATGAACTAAAAAGTGACTTAGGGCAATGACTTTGATTTTAAATCAGTTGGCAAATTTGAACAATCAATTGCCATTTTGTTTTAGTTGGTTTGTTTGTTCTTGGAAAATTCAAGAACTTTTCATGTCAAGCAACTTTTCAAAATAAATCTTCACCTCACGTTTTACTTAAATCTATCCAATGTTTTTCAACTTATTATATACAAGTATATTTGAAACTAAACATGTTTTCAAATAAAATGAAGAAAAAGAATTTGTTTTTGTTTCTACCAAATTCTTTGTTTTTAAAACCAATCAACTTTAATTCTCCAATTTGCTTAAGAGGTTGAAAGCTAATTTCAAATATGGGGAGGTCTAATAATTATATCCAAAAAGTCTATAATTCGCTTCAATAAGAAAAACTCAAATTAATTCAAAAAATAAACTTAACTTTAGAACTTTAATAGTTAATTCTTAAATTATTTCTATCAATACTATATTAGTATAAAGGACAACCCTATTAAAAACTACGATATATTAAGTTTATCTTTTTTTTTAATCGAAAAATGCTTTTACAATAAAATGTTATTGTTTTACTTATTTTCTTTATCACATGATATCACTCTATTTGTTCGACGGAGTTGGAGAAATCTCATTTTAAACGAAAAATGAATTTTCATAGTTCATAACAAAGATCGTCAATATTGATCAACTGACTTATATATAACTTGTACAAAGGTTCTTCGATCCTATACATTCAACATGTTGTCAAAATAAAAATGCATAGGTCAGCAGCCTTATATCGTATGACCTCATTCAATCATTTTCGCACGTGTGTTCCACCCAACTTCCTATACCCTTTAATTGATAGGATGCAAGTTAAAGAAACTAGCCAAGTGGTTCATCTTGAAAATTAATTAAAATTGACTTATCATCTTAAAAAGTAATTGAAAATGACTTCGAGCAATGTGGCATTATTGATTTTAAATCAGTTGGCAAATTTGAACGTAACATTGGATTGCATTTTGTTTTAATCGGTTTGTTTGCATTCTTGGAATATTGGATGTAACATTGTGTTCTATGTTCTTTTGCCCTCTCTAATACGCTCATATAGTTATTATGACTTGATCATATCTAGATTTTTTACAGCTCCAAATTTCATTATAATTTAAGAAATTTACTATTGATGCCAATTCTTTATCAAACTGTTTGTCGTGCTAAAAGATTATATTGACCCGTAAAAAAGCCAAAATTAATTAGTTAATTTTAAACATAGTTAATACAATAATGACTTTTAATTGACTTGGATTATACTGATTTTCACTGAACACAAGATTGGGTGGGTTCCACACCTTTATTATTATTATTATTATTATTATTATTATTATTATTATTATTATTATTATTATTATTATGATTATGATTATTATTATTATTATTATTATTATTATTATTATTATTATGATCATCATCATCATCATCATCATCATCAGAGCCAAGAGATAGCTCACTCTTTTCTTCTCTCCTTTTCTCCCTCCCCATGGAGTAATCCTCTCTTTGAATTTGGAGGTGGAAGGATGATGTTCTAAGTTTTCTTTATGGTAATTAGTCTCTCTTATTATTTCATTTCTAATCTAAAGAATATTATGATTGGGTATCTCTCCCCGACTTAGGTTATTCAGTGGTTTGAAACATGAATATTATAAGGGTTAATTCTTTTAATCTTGATATAGGAGTGGTGAACCTTCAAGATCTGAACAAACTCTTTTAATATTTATGCTATAACCATGCGGATATTCAAGTTTTAGAGGATTGATTGATCGAAAATCTTAATAGGATTTATTTAAGAAATCTGTTTTCATAAGAAGAAACTAATACCTTAAAGAATCTATGTTCATCATCTGGAAACTAATGGATTCTCTCTCCCCCTCTCTATGATCTCTAAACTTCTCTCTAAGCTCTCTCCTCACTCCCCCGCGATTATCGACACAACTACTTCCCCTTTCTCTTCGCTTGCTTCAAAAAGCCCTAGATCAAAAGATGATCTATCAAAAGCTTTATCTACTCATAACTCAGCCGAAGCCCATCTGGCTCAGGTTGAAAACCGACTTAAAAATTGGTCTATTCCAAAGATCGATCCAAGCCAAGTATACAAGATCAATACCTTCAATTTCTCTCAGCAAGACGTCATCGTAGTCACTGAAGAGAACGTTGCAATGAAAGACGAATTCACTGCAATCAAGCTCCTACCTGAAGAAACCCTCTTCAGAGTCAAGAACAAGTTCAAGTACCTCCACATCGGTTGCATTCAAGTCGCCTTGAAGCCTCTCTTCAGAGAAGGTCTAGATGTGCCAGTCTACCTTGCTCTAAGAGATAAAAGGCATCTCCAATTCACTCCCTCTCTCCTAGGGATTGTTCAGTCAAATCTAGAGCAAGGACCAGTTTATTTCAACTGCAAACCTAGTCTTACTATCTCCCTTCAAGACCGAAACATCATGGATTCCCTAAGCCTTGATGTTCATTCGCAAGGACTTGAACTAAAGGACGGTTCACTTCCTTTCGTCGTCTCTTACCTCATCTACTTCAAACTGATGCATACAAACCTTTCTCCTAAAGCCTTAGGTATTTCTCCCAAAGGCTACACCATGCTTATGGAAGTAAATCTGGAAAAATCTTTCATAACCATTCCAAAGACCCTCCAGTGGGCTGATATAACGAAGGATCCTGTCTGGAAATTACAAGGAGAAACAGCCTCAGTCAGCAGAACCAGCATCGAGGCATCAATTATCGAGTTCCCCAATGGAAACGTCGAAGTCCAGTTCAACTCCGAAGCCTTATACCTGAAGATCAGCGAGATCATGAGCAGCCGTCCAAGCTCGTCTTCTGTTGCAAGGACAAAAACCTCTCTCCCTGATTATCTGAAAAGATCAGAGTCAATCCGAGCATCGGTAGATTTCTCCCATACAATCCCCGATGTTCATTACGAAAAAGAAGAAGGATCACTTTCTCCTACCCAGTCCGATATGGAAAAGAGAACCTAACCAGTCTACAATCAAATCAACGTCATCACCACAGATCCAGACGACATTGCTCGCTTTCAAGGACACTACAGCAGGTATCTAGACTTATGGCTTGCTGCTCCAGAAGAGACAAGGAAACCTTTTCTCCCAATGTCAATCTTCATTGACAGATTGACCAGAAACGAAGCGCTCGCCAAACAATTCGAGGCACATGGCCACGTTGTAGTCATCAAAGGGTCAAGCGTCTATGTTACCGCCAAAGGCAAAGAAATAGCTTCTAACTATCCTCCAGAAGAAGAAGCTTACTTCCCTCATCCGGTGGTCCCTGCCATCAAGATGGTCTCTTCTCCCTACAAGACCATCGATGAAGACAATGTTCAAAAGGTTAGAGTTCGCGAAATCAAGAACATCCAAAATCAGCTCAACTACACCAACAAGGTTCTTTCTACAGTATCCAAAGCGGTAGAAAGAATAGAGAATCCAGGTCCCCAGATCAAGATCAAGAACCCAGAGATTCCTCAAGCTGACCCCAATCAACCGATCTTTCAGCCCAACAACTTCAACATCGGAAAGCTCAAAGATGACATTTCAGACTATTTGGCTGAAATCAATAAGCGCCTCGCAGCTATCTCCATCAACAAGGAAGCAAAGACCTCGACAAGTAAAGTTGAGATTCATAAAGGAATCAACGTGATTACTAAGGATTCCTCTCCTCAAGCTTCTAGTTCAAAGATACTCCCTGTAGCTCATTGGGTAGACATGAAGAACCACTACCCTCAACCGTCACCTCCAGATCTGAGATGGGATGACCTTCATCATGAGAAACATACCTACGATGGTATGTCTCTAGTCGCTTGGAATATCGATGGATATTCTGAAGCTCAAATGATGAATACCTTTCAAGAGATGTTGTTAGCAGACTCAGCCTACAGCGCCAGAAAAACAACTCTTGAAACAACCCAGATTCTAATTTTAGGTTTCACCGAAAACCTAAGGAGCTGGTGGCACAACCAACTGACGGAGCAGGAAAGATATCGCATTCTAACTGCTACAAGAACAGTTGTCAAAATAGAGAACGCCTCTACCCCTATCCAAATCGAAGAGCAGGATATGGTCAACTAATTGGTCTACACAATGACAAAGCAATTCATTGGCAGTACCCAAATCCATTTCAATCTTGCGACAGAGTCCCTTCTCGGATTACGATGTCACAAGATGACCCAATACAAATGGTATAAAGATACTTTCTTGGCACGTCTTTATACTCTTACAACCTGCGGAGCTGACATCTGGAAGCAGAAGTTCGTCGAAGGACTATCGCATTACATCTCTCAAAAGTTCTATCAAACGATGGTAACTAATTCAGTTACCAAACAAATCGACTTGTCTGAATTAACCTTCAGAGACATCTCAGCCACAGTTCAATCGATATGCATTAATCTTTGTACGGAGAATAAACATACCACCAAGGTGATCAAGGATTCCGACTACAGGAAAGAGTTGAACACCTTCTGCAAGCAATATGGCATCGACAAAGGACCGAAGGAAGAAAGGAAGAAAAAGAAAAAATCTTCCTCCAAGCGACTCTTTAGCAAGAGCAAAGCTAAAGATCGAGAATTTCCTCGAAGGAAGAGGAAATGCTACAACCGGTACAAGAGCAAACGACGTTATGCCTCAAAGACCAACGTTTGCTTCAAATGCAACAGGAAAGGTCACTTTGTCAACCATTGTCCTCTAAAGGAAAAAATCAATGCTCTGACTATAGACGAAGAAACCAGACAGTCTCTTCTCTACGCCATCAGATCAGAAGACGATACCTCTTCTCAAACCGAGTCCTCTTCAGATGAAGAAGGTATCAACATTCTCATTGACGAAGGATCTTCGAGCGAAGATGCCTTCTTTTCCCAAAATGATTCGAGCAAAGAAAACAGAGCAATTCCTTGCACGGGAAGGTGTGCTGGCAAATGTTCCGGTCATATCAATGTCATCACGAAGGATCAAGAACGACTTTTTGATCTTATCAAGGAGTTACCTGATGCGTTTTCTAAGCAAACCTGCCTCCTCAAACTAAGACAGAGTATTGAGGAACAAAACCCTCAGAAGACGATTCAAAGTCCAATCATCTACTCGTTTCAAGACATTCTGAACCGAATCAAAGGCGAAACAAAGAAGCCTATTCAAATTGAAGACCTTAACCATGAAGTAAAGGTTATCAAAATGGAAGTTGCAGACAACAGGAAACGCCTCACCCTCCTCGAAGAAGTCTTCCAAGCATTCCAAGAAGCCTCAAAACCTAAAGGAAGTTTCGGGAACCTCCTCTTCCAATTCTGAAAGACAAATGGCAGGAAAAGCGCTGATGATTGAAGAACCAAACGAAGCCGGAGTAATCAACTACATCAGCAAATCTCAAAGTCAAAAGTGGATAACAAAGATCGTCTTCAAGGTAAAAGACTTTCTTCTCGAAGCAATCGCCCTCGTAGACTCAGGAGCAGATCAAAATATCATTCAAGAAGGCCTCGTTCCTTCAAAGTATTTTGAAAAAACGAAGGAATCCCTTAGTGGAGCCAACGGCGGTCCGCTCAACATCCAGTTCAAGTTGTCCAAGGTGCACATTTACAAGGGAAATGTGTGCCTCATCAACATGTTCATTTTGGTTAAGAACCTTAATGAAGGGATCATTTTAGGAACACCATTTCTAACCCAACTATATCTTTTCCACGTCTCCGACAAGGGTATAGTCTCAACGAAGTTCGACAAGGAAATTACTTTCGGGTTCATTAATCCAGTAACTCCTAAGTACATCAACAACGTTGAAGAAGAAATTCATCAGTTCATCAATCACATCAGCAGGAAGGAAAAACAGATCGAGTTCCTTCAAGATGAGGTCAAAACCAGCAAGGTGGCTTCCCAGATAGACAAGTCATCGGTTCAACTCAAAATCCGAAGCTTCCAACAGAAGCTTGAAAGAGACGTTTGATCAAGCCTTCCAAATGCGTTTTGGAACAGGAAGAAGCATATGGTGACCCTACCATATGTTGACGAATTCAAGGAGGCCCAAATCCCTACCAAGGCTCGACCCATTCAGATGAACAGGGATCTAGTCAAAGTCTGCTCCGAAGAAATAGCAGACCTTCTCAACAAAGGACTCATAAGCCCTTCCAAAAGCTCGTGGTCTTGCGAGGCCTTTTATGTCAACAAGCAGGCCGAACAAGAACGAGGTGTCCCAAGGCTTGTTATCAACTATAAGCCGCTCAACAAAGCCCTCAAGTGGATTAGGTACCCCATTCCTAATCGTCAGGACTTGCTGAAGCGGATCACTTTAGCAAAGGCCTTCTCAAGGTTCGACATGAAATCAAGATTTTGGCAAATCCAGATTCATCCAGCAGACCGTTACAAGACGGCCTTCAATGTTCCATTTGGACAATACGAATGGAATGTCATGCCCTTCGGATTAAAGAATGCACCGTCAGAATTTCAAAGGATTATGAACGAAATTTTCAACCAGTATCAAGAATTCACGATCATCTACATTGACGATGTCTTGGTATTTTCAAGTTCAGTAGATCAACATTTCAAGCATTTGCAAGTGTTCCTGAATGTTATCAAGTCCAATGGTCTTGTGGTATTCAAACCAAAGATCAAGTTGTTTCAAACGAGGATCAGGTTTCTTGGCTATGACATTAATCAAGGAATCATAAAGCTAATTCAACGATCTCTGGATTTCGTAGACAAATTTCCAGATGTGCTACAAGACAAAATGCAGCTACAGCGTTTTTTGGGTTGCGTCAATTATATCGGCGATTTCATCAGGGATCTCCGTTCAATTTGTCTGCCACTCTACGACAGACTGAAGAAAAATCCAAAACCGTGGACGGACGAGCATACCCGAGCGGTCCAATCAATCAAGTCTTTTGCCAAAAGCATCTCGTGCTTATCCCTGGTGGATGAACAGGCCAAACTCATCATTGATACAGATGCCTCTGACATCGGCTACGGCGGCATTCTCAAGTAAGATCTTAACGGCAAAATCTCTGTTGTCCGTTACCATTTCGGAGTCTGGAATAGTGCACAGAAGAACTATTCCACCGTCAAGAAGGAAGTATTAGCAATAGTACTTTGCGTCCAAAACTTCCAAGGTGATCTTATCAACAAAGATTTCGTTATCAGGATCAATTCAAAGGCGTCCAAGTTTTTCTTTGAGAAAGACGTCAAGAACCTTATCTCCAAGATGATCTTTGCCAGGTGGCAAGCGATCTTATCTTGTTTTGACTTCAAGATCGTGCCTATAAAAGGCAGCGAAAACTCATTAGCTGATTACCTCTCAAGGGAACATCTCTTGAGAAACCCACAATCAGCCTCCCATGCAACCTCCTCCCGGCCGGCAACGGCCGCCATTGCGACCACCACCGCAACCGAATAGTTCTCAAAACTATTCTCCTCAATCAGTAGCTTCCTCCTCAGGAACTACTCCTCCCTCTAAGGGAAACCAACCCTTAGGTCAAACATCTGCACCCGCTCCAATGAGTGCAGAGAATTACGCTATGGACTTGCAGTTTGAGCAAGTATCCAAGCGTCGTCAAGGTTCCTCTCCAAGGACTTTGACCATTCAATCAGACCCTTCTGGTCTTCCCCCTCATCCTTCAACTATGTTGTTACGCCCTTCTGGTGTTTCAACTCCTAACAAGCGGGCTGCCTCTCCAGCCGCTTCCTAGTCAAGGTCTCCAATTCCGAGGAATCCTTCCTCGTTCTCTCAAATAGTTAGGCCCAAGGTTTTCCAGCCTAGACCTCTAATTCAAGGTTATTTCACCAAGACCACAATGGTGGATTTAACCATTGAAACAGAGTTCGATGGACCTTCTGTCCAAGAAGTCTGTAATCAAATATTTCCCCATGGCTTCAACTTCCTGCCAGAGGATCTATCCAAAACTAGGACCTTCTATGAGTACATTTTGGTCGACTCCAAATCCGCCGAAATTACTCATATTCCAGACAAGAATGATCCTTCTAAGATCATTTACTCCAAGCTAAGAATTTTTCGAATCCTCACTTCATCCTACTGGAAGCAAGGGATGTTCGTAGGTAAGAAATTCTCTCGTCCCTTCAAACTGCCATCATACAACTACCGTGACTACACAAAAGCATGGTACTTGGTATTTTGGCTTCAACCTTTCAACCACTCTTGGTTTGTGACATTCTGTAAGCAAGCTTCCCAAATTGGTTTCAAAACTGGTGGATGTACTTTGGACTCTCCGAGGAGATCTTCCCCGTTGAGGTTCAACGTTCATACCATCTCTTTCAATAGAGTATCTACTCGTCTCCCCTTTCGAAGACGTTTAGATTTGCTTTGTATTTCCAAATACCCTGGATCTTTTGCTGAAATTTCCAGCTAGGACCTTCAGGTAACTTCAAAACCCTAAGCAAGTCCCTTAGGATCAAGTGGTGGGAAAAGTTCAGTTTTTCACACCTGGAAGTCAACAAGATGAAAGATTGGTTCAAAGCCAACGTTCATCTACAGGACATGACAAAGCAAGAAGATGAGAGTTTCCTCCTTGCGAAGAATGTGGTTATGTCCTCATTAGCCGGAGTCGGATCCCAAGCAAAGTTCAACTCCGTCGTCAACACAGTTGCTGTACATATCTTGGATTCAGAAGATATTCAAGATGAAGCAGCTTCTCCATCTTCGGTAATGATGTCGAAGACGAAGACGTAGACACCTTCGACCCCTACAAAGGATACGACATCAACGACCCATTTCTGGATTCACAACCTATGTGAATTCACCAATTTCAAGTGTTTTAATTTTATTCAAGTGTTTTAATTTTAGTTAAATTATTGTAAATATCTGTAAATTAATTTGTTTAATTTTCTTGAATTTATTTAGATAAGATCATTGTACTCCGATCTTATCGTTGCTTTAACAGTCTTCTAGAATTCTGGATTTTCCTAAAAGAACATTTGAAGAAAAAGACGTCATGCCGGAGATGGCACACTTCTGATGAGGATTCACCAACCTCAGGCGGCGCGGTTAGCGTAGTGGACTGACTCCGAATAAGAGAAGATTCCTATATCTCAAAGGGTTGAATTCATGTTACAAGGATGTGGTGCTTCTAGTGGCAGTAGGCGGGGTAGCCGAAGTAAGACCATAGGTGAGGCCGTATATTCCAAAGAGCATGAAGAATGCCTATACGATCGATATTAGAGGAATCAACAGTCCAAGCCAATTAGAAGACAGCCGGGTAACGTCATTATCTTCTCCAGCAAGTTTTCAGAAAAGAGAATCCAAGATTAGCAGACATATCACACCTATCTTTAATCGCTTTCTTTTATTGCTTTTCCGCTGTAATTTTATTATTTTTTTATTGTTTCTGATAAGAGGTAGTGGGGGTCCTGGCCCACCAATCTTATCTTTCTACTTTTCAAGTTAGCAAAGATTTTCAGAACAAGCCAAACAGGGGTCCTGTCCTATCGGCCATTCTGAAAATCTCAATTGTAATTTTGTTGGAATCACTATGAAGACAATAGTGGAAATCAATATTTGGACCCTGCGGTGCAATTATTGAATCACTGTAAATCCCACATTTTCTTATTTTTTTTATTATTTTTGTATATATGCGTAGGCCCACACCTTCTTCCTCTCTTAGATATTTTTAGATTAAAATATTTTATATAATTAAGAAAGGAAGAAAGTGTGTTCCATACATACATATATATATATATAAAAATAAATAATAAAAAGAAGAAGACTTGTGGGACACACGATTAATATATATATAAATAATTAAATAATTAAAATGTGTGAAGCCTACGTACAATATATATAAATGAAAAAATAAGGTAAGAACCAAAACTACTATATTTTTATCGATAGTTTTGCATCAACCTTAGTTTTATCATCAATTTTTAGTTTCACGTTATTTTAGAAATGTATCCCATCGTGAATAATTCCAGTGTGTGAGTCAAATCTAGATGGGATCCATTACTCTTATCTTTCTCAGCTCTATTTCCTCCCCACTTGTTGCCTACACCTTTGTCCTTTTAATATTTATTTCACCCCAATTATATATGCCATCTTGTCCAATAAAGAGTTTTAGTTTTGGTTGGACACAACTTCCTAACAAACAGGCAGCATCGTAATACCACGGCTCCAAAAACCCGTTTCTACAATGATAATACTTCCAAACATTTCAAATGGAATGCATTTCTCTCTTTTATCCTTTACACTAAAAAGAATAAATCTTTTTAAAAGATAATAATAATTAGAAGAATTTAATTATCACATAACCAATCATAAATTATGATTGAACAATTTTAGTAGGATGAAAAAAAAAAAAGATGTTGAATAGTACATTACATATTTTTTACCATCTTTAAAGATGTTGCAACTAATTATATTCCAAAGGATTTGAATATGATATGATTGCTAATTAAATATATTACATCAAAAGGACTTACGCATTGACTTCCAATTTGGTGAAGAACAAAAAAGAAGCAGCCACTAAATTTGTATTTTAGTAGACCTTTGTCTTGTGTTGATTAATTTTAGAATACAATAATATTAATTTTTTATTCATTCCAAATTTTAAATCAATTTCTATGATTTGAGATGGTATACTATACAAAGTAATTCGGAACCCTTGCAAAAATAGCAACTTGTCCAACTTTGTGTGTGTGTGTGTGTATATAATAACAATAGCCAAATGTATCCCACACCTCACTCATTCTCGTAAAAAAGAAAAGACAAGTAGAGAGAGAGATAATAATTAAGTGAAATCTGAATGGCAGAAAGTAGAAGAGAGAAGCTTAATGAAGCCGCCGTTGAAGGAAACGTAACAACCTTGTTAGAGTTGCTCCAACAAGATCAACTATTGTTAACCAGACTCAATTACCTCAACGACTTTAACGAGACTCCACTGCACGTGGCTTCTCTTCTTGGTCACCTCACATTTGTTCATGAGCTTCTCAAGCGAAGCCCTCGGCTGGCCAAGGAGTTGGATTCTCGCGGTTGTTCCGCCCTCCATTTCGCCGCTGCTGGGGGCTTTTTAGACATTGTCAAGATTCTGGTGCGAGTTGATCCTGATATGTGTTCTATATGCAATCAAGATGGCATGAACCCTATTCATCTTGCCGCCATGAGAGGCCGGGTTGATGTCTTGGCTAAGCTCGTCCGAGTCAGACCCGCAGCCGCTCGAACTCCCGTGGACGGCGGTGGAACGGTGTTGCATTTGTGTGTTAAGTATAATCAGCTTGAAGCTCTGAAGATGTTGATTGAAACTATTGGAGTGAAAGACAGAGACAATGGGTTTATTAATAGTCAAGATGATTATGGGTTCAGTATCCTTCATTTAGCAGTCTCCAACAAACAACTTCAGGTAATTATTATTTGAAAAATATTTCGATGCATTCGACCTACATCTATTTTTGTATCGATTAATTTATGTTTTTAGATACTTTTTTTAATTGCAGACGGTGAAATATCTAATCAACAACAATTCAAAAATCCAAGTAAATGCAAAAACCTCAAATGGGTTAACAGCTCTTGACATTCTATCTCAAAGCCATAGAGATTTAAAGGACATGGACATTGCAGAGACTCTCACCGCCGCCAAAGCCGTCCGAACAACAAACAAAAAACCGCCGCCGCCGCCGTCGTCTTCTAATTGTGTCGAGAAAAAAAAAAGGACAGGGCTTAGATGGGCCTTTTCAGCTTTATTCCACGGTGGCGATTGGTGGTTTCCGAACGAAACAAGCGAGTGGCTAATGAAGCAAGAATCACTAATGGTTGTAGCATCCCTAATTGCAACAATGGCTTTTCAAGCCGGTATGAGCCCTCCCGGTGGCGTTTTGGGTGATGATTCACCGGGAGCCGGAACGTCGGTAATGGCGGCAAAAGACGAAGAAACATACCAGAAGTATCTTGTGGCTAACTCAATTGGGTTCATGACTTCGTTCATTGCAATTGTGATGATTCTTATTGGGTTGCCTAAGAAACGTATTTTCATGAGGTTTTTGATTATGACAATGTGTGCTGCTGTGTGTTCCATGGCTTTCACTTATGGATATTCCATACGGTTTTTCACTCCATTATCACCCGGTATTTCTCCTGCACCCTCTCCAGAACCTGTTCAAGCTGGTTCCGTTACCAATGCAGGTTATAAGCCGAAGTCCGTCATCTCTTTGATTTCGGTGATTGTTGCTATAGTGGTGACTTCTTCCATGGTGGTTTTCTTGATCGGGAAGCTCGTTTACGTTCATTCTCGTGAAAATAAATCTACCGAACACCCTGATCCGCCGCTATGATAATATATATAGTAATTCACCTAATATCAGCTAGCAGTCAAGTATTACTCAGTTTTAGTTATCTACATACAACCTGGTTCGAAAATCAACCGGATAAAAAGATATCCCTCTTTATGATGTTTTCATTTCTTGTTTATGGTTTTGTTGTTTATCGATCGTTTCAATTCATAATAAGAAAAACATAATTGCTATATATCTTTAGGTAACAGCCTTTTTTTCTAACTCATTAGTTACTTATTGTAATTTTAACTTCGTGTGCTAAGAAAACTTCTCTCCTCGATCTTTCATTTGTTGTAAATGTAGATAGATAAATCATTGAAGTCAAACCATGTTTGGTCCCTTGAAATCAGGTGGGCTTAACATTTGAGATAAATTCATGATTTTTTTAAAAATTTTAAATTTTAGTTAGCAAACTTAAACTAATAATTTTACTTTCATTTTAAAATTATTACTATAATTTTTAGATGACAAATCAAATAAATTAAATATTAAAATAATTTGAGTTGTTTTATTCAAAAAGATTAAAATTTTGTTTATAATTTTATGTATTAAATAAGATTTTTTAGTCAAAATAGTTAGCGTAATTTTTTATTGTTTTGAATGAATAAATATAAAATTTCTTTATTTTGTTGTATACGTAAAATAAATAAAAAAATTTATTACTCAAATAAAAATTAGAAAATGGTACATTTTTGTTCAAATAATAAAAATAAATGAACAGATTAGAACTTTCTTTTTCATTTTTGTTTTATCATTTTTTTGTACGGAGAAAATATAAATCTCATTCTCCCGTAAAGTTTAAGAAAATAAATGGCAAAAGCTTGAAAATTTGAATATATTTGACACATAATTAATTTTTTTAAAATTTAAGAGTATGTTATACCTAGCATACAAAATAGGATTTAAATATACATTTTTTATTTTTTTTTTCTTTGATCACTCTAACCAGAAGACTTAGGTCTTATTTGGATTGACTTAAGAAAAGTGTTTTTTTCAAAAAAAAAAAAATACTCATTTTTATTTAAACTCTTTTGATAAAAGTGGTATAAATATTATATTGCATATGCATCATAGAAAGTTAACCATAACTATCACTAAATGTAACTCTATTTGACTTTCGCTTTTACATGATCCTTTTGCTATGCTTATTTTGAAACCTAGCTATTAGACATTTTTTAATGTTTTATTTAACTGAAACTTTTGTAAACTCTATTTGATTACATACCTTGTTATACTTTGTAAATAGTTTGTAATAATCCTAATTGGACCTGTAATCAAAGTTATTGTTATTGAATGTTAAACATTTTTGTTTTTATATTATTGTCGTGAAAATCAATAAGTACCATTGACAAAAAAAAAATAGATTACCAACTTCTGCACCCCAAACACAGGCATCTATAATATATTTCCAAGCGTCAGAATCCCATCAAATAAGCCCACAGTCATTTAATTTTCAAGCATTTGATTCCGAACCTGCGTGCCCTTATAGGATATTTGGCCCATGGGTTTGGAATTAGGGGAGTTTGACATTTGGAATAAAATCCATGTTTGTCCACTTGGAATAAAATTTATGGGATTAAGATTCCAAACCCATAGGTCTGGAATATCAATAATCGATGGCAACAATTGTTAGCCAACTTTACGATCAACCACAATCATCGATCGACGGTCACAACAACCGATAGTTTTAACCGTCGGCTCTAGATCTTGATCGTCGACTCCAGATCGTCTTGACTGTTGATTATCAATCGTCTTGATCGTCGGTGATCGATCTTGATTGCTTGTGACCTACAACTTTGGATGTTACTGTCGTGGGGTGAACATCTTGATCGACGACAACCAATCGTTATTATATTGTTAATTATCGATCTCATGCCTATTAACAAGCGATCGCCATAGTGATGCTCAATGATCAATAGTCATAACCCTTGACGACTAATTGCTATGATGGTTGACGACCAACCAATCCTCTTAAAATTGATGACCGTTGATCGTCTTCACTAATGATCAACGAGTGTCTTCCCTAAGGCTTCCTACACTTTTTTCCATGGTATTGAATAGTAAATACTATTCAAGCCCATGGATTACATTTTTTTCTAATTCAATCTAGAAAATTCATCAACCAACTCCAAACACTACCGTAGCGAGTCGGTCGACCACTAGGTGTGATTTCTGACAAACTTGGTCAACAAACTTCCGACCACCACTTTTACAACTACTGCAAACCTTGAAAAATTAATAAAAATGAATTTTTGAAAACTTTTTTTATCTGAGTCATTCCATATACGCTTTTTATTTAATCACAATAATATTTTTTAAAATACACAAATTTTTCATTCTTTTATTTTCTTTTATTTGGGAGTTTTTTTATAATTATTATTATTAGATCATTTTTTTTCTTAATTATCTCTTTCCTATTCTTTATTTAAAATTAATCTTTCCTTCATTTTAGGATATTTTGTTTATTTTGTTATATTTTTTCAAGGTGAAAACTAATGACCTATATTGTGATCTCGAGTATAAATCAAATATAATATATTGGTAATACAGTAGAAATTGTAATTATATATCACATATATACCATGGTTTATTTTTAGTTTAATAACATTTTTTTTTGTTAGTTAATTTAATTAGATGACTTAAAAACTTATTTGGATTTACTTAAGAAATGGTGTTTAAAAAAAAAACTCATTTTTATTTAGACATCTTTTAATAAAAGTGGTTTAAAATACATTTCATGTGTGTCATAAAAAGACAACTATAATTATGGCTAAACTTTCGCTTTTGCATGACTTTCAGTTATGCTTATTTTGAAACCTATGAAACCATTTTTAATGTTGCTTAACTAGAATTTTCGTAAACTTCATCCGATTAAATGATTTGTTATATTTTGTGAATGGTTTGTAATATTCCTACTTAGACCATTCATGTTAATGCAACTGTAATCAAAATTATTGTTATCTAATATTAAAATTTCTCGTTTTTACATTATTTTCATTAAAATCAATAGAGTCAATAAATTGAATTAGAGGTACAAAATATATATATATATATATATATAAATTAATTAAAAATTTGACACAAAATAAATTTAGGACGTACAATTAATAAAAAAAACCAAACAAATTAACTAAACCCAGTAATTCAAAATCAAGGCATAAAAAATTATTCATGCCCCCAAACACAGACATTTGTAATACCCAAGCATCAGAACCCCATCAAATAAGCCCACAAGCATTTAATTCCCAGACATTTGATTTCAAACATGCGCGCCAAACACCTCCTTAGAAGGTACATCCCAAAAATAAATTAATATAAAGATATATTAAAGAATATATGTCATTATTTCATAAGGAATAGAGCCATTTTTTAAATTGCAAAATAAACTAAAATATTTACAATTTATAGCAAAATTTTGGAATCTATCAATGATAGATACAAATGGACTTCTATCATTGTCTATCAATATCACTAATAGAAACATATCAGTGTTTATCCGTGTTTATTAGTGTCTATCAATATCTAACATTGATAAAATCTGAAATTTTGCTATATTTTGTAAATATTATGTCAAATTTGTCTTTTTGACAACTTTCTTAGAAATATATGAAAATATTTTTTGATACAAAATATAGGATATGTTTAAAAGTTGATTTTAAGTATTTATTTCACTTAAAAATAACTTTTTTCTTTCTCAAATTCATTATTTAAAAAAGAAATGTATTTATGGTTGGTTTTAAACATAGCAGAATATTTATATAAAAAAAAACAATATTTCTCTACAAATATTATAAAACAAATGTTTTTGTTTTTGTTTTGAACATGAATACTAATATTTCAAAATAATATAAAAAATGCACATATTTTGGAATATTTTAAAAAATAGATACAAATAGCATACATTTTAAAATTTAAAGTTTTAAAATAATAAACGTACTATGCATATAGATTTTAATATATATAATTTTTTGAAGAAAAATATATATATAACTACCACAAAAATCAAATATTTTTAAATAAAAAGGAATAAAAAATATTAATAAACGTAAGTTGCGCTGAATTTGAGGAATCTAATCTAGATATAATTTCAAATTGTCATTAAAAATATATATATTATGTATTATTTAATTATATTACCGATATTGTTAATAAATGGTTTACAATATAACAAATTGGAAATCTTGTAGATATATTTGCCATTATTACAGGGAATGTTGTTGTAATTTCGTTTAGGAACAAAATCCTAGATTTAATTAGGATTTATTAAAGTTGAAGGTTTTTTTTTTGTAAAATACTCCGTCTTTGTGAAATCTATGATATCTTGCCTTATATTGGAGTCATTAAAATACACTGTATTTTGAATCTAGCTATGAATTATCCTATAACTAGGGGTAGATTCGGGATTAATATAATTAAATAAATAGGCGCGCTTAGCTTTTGCTATTTTTCTTATTCTTGCCGCCTTTCGTCATTTTTCAAGTTGTTATCGACAATGTTATCATTTCTACAATTATCTCAATATTTTAGCCCAAATGCCCAAACTACTCACCTTTAATATTTAATAATAGAAAACAAAAAAGAAAAAAAGTAAAGTGGAGCATCATGCATAAGAAAAGGGAAACATGAGAATGGTTTTGATAAGATTAATTCAATTATGGTAATTGAATTATAAATAATTATGTGTAAGGAATATTGTGTAAATATGATATATAATTAATTCAATTCTGGTAGGATTCTAATCAGAATTTTTCTCCAATTCAATTTCGTACTTAAATAATTTCTTATTACATCCATTTTTCTCCAATACTTCTAGTTTATTGTTATTGTTATTTTAATTTTTTTTTTTTTTAAAAAAAAAAAAAAAAAAGTAGACACTTTGTTTGTTAATTAGCCTTTTTACTATAAGTTCTTAGAAAAGAAATTCACTTAGTATGTTGTTCTGCCTAAAACATTATTATGATTATCTAATCAAATAGAAGAAAAAATATATCACTTTGAATACTAAATTTAAACATAGAAGTAGTGGAACAATGATTAGGTGTATCCTCCTATGTGTTCCTTATCTGTCCTCTCCAAATTTTATTTTTTAAATAATTCGTAATTTTAGAAAAAAAGAAGAAGAAAAAAAGTAATTTTTAACTTTATTTTGTGTGTGATAGAGATTAAAAGCACATAAAATAACTGTATCCTGGATATGCCCAAATTTAGGGACTAAAAAAAGTACGTTAACTGAGGTACCAAACATACCTATTTCTCACAGCAAACATATTTTTCAAGACAAGAAAATCTTACGTTTTATTAATGAGTATGATGTATCTATCCTCTTCCTCTCGCCCTTTCGTAATTGTTACAATGACGTTTGATTACTTCGTTATTTTTAGTTTTGCTACGTCACTTCAAAGAATCAATCAGGTTTATATATCACCAATTTCACACATAGAAACTCTCTGCTATCACCTTATCACCTTTTCTGCCAAGACTTCTATGAGGTTTGATCTTCAAAATAATTGCTGGGCTTGGTTCTTCTTCCTCTGTTGGGCTTCTTTATTTTGTTTTTAGGCCCAAAGTAGGTGGAGGACAGTTCTTTTATGGCAGTCGGAGTATTTCCCCTTTGTTGTCATGCACGTTAGAGAGAAAGGAAAAATGAAAGGAAATTATTTACCCTTTTCTTTCTCTTCTTCTTCTTGGTTCTCTGCTCACAGAAGTTTCACTGTCCCATCTTATAATTTTATAGTGATTGATCCAATTGGCCTTATTATTCTCCATAAAAACTAACTCTCTATCATGCATTTAATGAAGTATAAGATATTTTTTAAAAAAAATCAAATTTTGAGGTTCAATAAAAAAGATTGTGTTGATTTTTTAAGCATTTTTACACTGTATGGGACTTTTAGATATTGAATTGGAAGTAATATATCTATTAAACATTCTTAAGAGAGATTAGTAAAAGTTGAAAGATTTGATATTACTTATTAGTCATAATTTGATGAAAAATAAGTAGTAAACTTATACTAAATTTAATTTAAAATAATAATATGGGAAAATTGTGTTCAAATGCCTAATTTTTTCGGATATATACTTAAGACTTAAATAACCAAATAGTTATAAAACGAAGGAGCATTTTTAAATGTAAAAAAATGAATTAAAATATGACAAAATTTAAAATAATGTATCAAGGATTGATATATGGCTTTGTCATATTTTATATATATTTTTAACCAATTATGTATATTTAAACTTTCATATATCCTCGTGACTATGCTAATATTTTGAATTTAATTGTCCTATTTTACAATGTCAATATTACTTCTTTCTTTTTTTTGCAAACCTTTTAAAGTTTGCATAATTAATTGGAGCATAAATTCTTCAAAATTTTGGAAGGAAATCCTGATTTGAAACACATTACTCAAGTTTTAATTTCTAATTTTAAAAGGTAACTTCTAAAAGACGTTTTTTTAAGAAGGAATATTGTTATAGATAGCAAAAAAAAATTATTTATAAAATATAACAAAAATATTTCAAGAATTTGAAAGATTTTGCTATATATATTTGGTAAACATAACTTGAAAATATCCCTTTTTAAGAAAATTAAATTTGATTGAATCGAGAGCTTTTTGGGCTTTATTTGTAATCTTTTATTACATTCCCTTCTTACCATTTTACTCACCATTCTTATACTTTAATTTTTCACGTTTTACAATTTCATTCCAACATCAGTTCTAATGTTTGATCGTAATTCTACTTGTTACATTTCAGCTTGGAGCAGACGTCTTTCTTCTGTACGTAGATTATAATGGCCATTATGACAACACCAATGGCAAGTTCAGTGATGAGCGCAATTCTGACCTCGAGTATCATGGAGGACGGCGTCAAAGCTGTTAACGACGACCAATAAGCGAAACCCAATCCAGTGATTGTGATGCCCAAAGAACAGTAGATGAAGTTCCTTGAATCCGAGAGTTTGTTGTAAGGCAACTCATTCATCAGCGTCAGAAGTTGCGCCGCAGATAATACCATCGCTACTGTTACTCCGACGATGAAAACAACAAACTGAGATGGGTTTTTTGAGGCCATTATCGATTTCCCTGCTTCAGGCCTTCAAACCCCAAACATACATCAAATTCCCTTTTATCCGAAACCATTCATTTCAATAAATTTTTAAAATGGTTAATATTGCAGTATAGGTTTGGTCACTTATTATCGTTTTTAAAAAAATGTCTCTATTGATCAGTTGTTTATAAATTTGAGAATAATATATTGTCATCTCATTCTCAGTATAAAAAAGGACTATTATGATCCAACCAACTTCAATTTAGAAAAAAAAAAACTTTAAAATTGAACAAAACTTTCAAAAATAATGAATAATATAAGAAGTCGAAATGATATTTTAAGCATGGTAGTTTCAAGTATACCGACCCTTCTTGCCAAACGCCACCAGGAGGGTTTGTTCCAGCTTGGAAAGAAATGGTTCCAATGAATGTTATGATTACCATCAGAAGCTCTATGTCTGCCTTCTGCCAGGTCTTCTCTGATGAGGTTTGATTTTCAGCTGCTATGGTGGCAGTTTCTTGATCTTCCTCAACCCTACTTGCCATGGCTGTGATCAATCTGATGATTTTTCTTCTTTCTTTTTTTTTTTTCTTTATTCTTTTTTGTGAAAGACTAATTGTAATGTGAAAAAGGGCACACATTGAATTAATAGATGTTGTTAAGGACATTTGTGGATGCAAAGGATTCTCCAGTCGAGGAAAAGATGTGGAAGCATTTTAGAAGGCAATAAAATATCTCTCCAGCTGTGAATTATTTTGTTCATACTATTATTTTGGTTGAAACTTCATTTTATTAAATTAGAACTTTATGGGTTTTTATTGCCTTTTTATATTCTTGTTATTCCATTGATTTTAATATTATTTTTTGGAAAATATACAAATACTTTTCGAAAATAATTTTTAAAATTTTCTAGTAATTTGTAATTGGCATATATTACCTCTTAAAATTAGAGAAGAAAAAAAAATTATGTCCAAAAAAAAAAAAAAATCTGTAAAAATCTATAAATATATAATCCCTCGAGCTCAGGATTTGAAAATTAATGACCAAACTACTTGTCTTAAAGACTTCAAAGTAGTCTTTACATAATATACCTATTAACCTTCCTCAATTCGAATCTTTACACTATAACTATTAAATGCAACAATAGTTGATAGGGTGTAGTTTGTTAACAACTAAAAAATTGAAGAATTATATTAATTAACGAACGAGAAACAGGAGATAAACCACAAAATCACAAGAACTAGCTCTAGTCCTTCGTTGTTTTTTTTCTTTTTCTTGGCATAAGGTTTCAAATAGTCTAATTCAAACTAAATTTAGGCTTCGCCTATTCTTGATTAAACAAGATTCATATAAAATCAAGGCTAAAGATTTTGATAATTAATAGCTTTTCATTTTCAATGGAGAGCAAAGATAGTACCCATCTAAACGATTTGTACACTTACAAATTTGGATTCTCCAACAAATATCTATGACTTTTCGATTCAATAATGAGGTATTGGTGAATGTCAATTCTCTTCAATGATAAACTTAATTAGGTGACATGAATACGACGTGGCACAAATTTAAAGAATGAAAAAAAAAATGTATGAAAAGAAAGTTTTCCTTTATATATTTGTTTGGCTGTTGCTTCCTCCTGAAGCCCAACTTGGCAGAGGGATCAATCTAATGACATTAGACTATTGGACCAGAACGAGATTCATGAAAAGTTATCATATGGGTATTTGGATACTAAATTAAACAGTGTAAATTAACCAAATAGTCACGTTCTGGGAACCATACAGAAACATTCCTAAATATCTGTGAAATATTTTTACAAGAAAGTAAAGATCTTAAGAAGCTGAATATTAAGGGTGAGAAACGAAGAATGATAGTCCGATAAACCAAGCAAGCTTCTGAATCGAAAGACAGCCAGTGTTATTTGGAATTTTCAAAACGATATTTCAAGGAATTAAATCAACCAACTGACTTTTATTCCTAGACGGTCAAGGTCGCTTCAAACATTTACTAAACTGACATGAGTGGTATGGTCGAAAAATCAACTCCAACTAACCGATGACCATCCCTAATGCAACGAGAAAAATGAAAAACACCCCAAACAAATCCTCACATTTGGATATGTAAAGTGTTGGGAAGTGGTTGGAGTTTTCTTTTTTCAATTATGAGTATAATAAGTTATATGTCTACAGACGCTAAAGAAGTAAACTAGTCTAAAATACTTGAAGTGTGACTAAAAATCAAGAACTTGTGTGAATCGATCCGATCATTTTAACTGAGATGAGAGATAAAATGAGAGCAACTGACCTTCAAAGCATAATGAACCCACACGAACGTACCAAACCTCTCTCCTTGTTGCACTTGTAACCCGAACGGCACGTAGAATAGTGATATCCTGACAAATATAAACTTTTCAACAAGAACACGTTATAACACACATACAAAAGACATAGTTTTCATACAATACACAAACAGAAAGGAGTTTGTCCACAAATGACATAGAATATAAATTTCCAACCTAATCATAGTCCTAATTTGAAGTTTAAACTAATCCTAATACACAACTAGTCTACGCTGAGATCCTAAGGGGCACAATCTTTGAATTCCAATTCTTCTTTTTTTTTTTTCTTTTTATCCCCTTTTTTTGTTGAACTTTGGTTTGGGAAGGGAGCGGAAGTTGTTACTAGTAAATACCACACTTGCTCTATGTAAACCGCATCAGGGTCGGATTCTCTTGTTGCTGCAAGAAGGACATTTGTACTGCTTAATGTGCTCGGCTCTTGCCGGAGTGATCTTCACACATTTCCCATGAAACCATTTCTCACATATGTCACAGCAAATCCAGAACTCGTCTGATGCATAATTCTCTCCACAAGCTCCGCAAAGTGTTTCTCCGTGTTCTTCCTCGTCTTCTTCTTCCAAGCCTTCCTCTTCCTCATCCTTCGACTGAACAGCTTTGGTAGTTTTTATTTGAGGTTCGGAACTCCGCTGTATATTGCAAATATATATGCCAAATAATATGCTTAATAAGTTGTCTCCAACATGAATCAAATCAAATATTAAGCAAAGCAAACTAGTATTCAAATAATACTCGAGTTTAGTATGCTGGCCGACTGGTTTCCTACAGGCTCCTCAGCCAAACCATTAGAAAAATTAAAAATCACTAGTTTTGAATCTATAACTATTTTAAGCCGAATTGGCTAAAACAATTAAGAAAAAAGAGAGCTGGATAAAAAAAATTCTTTCAAACCTTTGAATTTGATTTAGATTTATTACTGCTATGATTTGAAACTGATGATTTATCCTTAACTTGTTTTTTGGCTGTCCCTGTCACCACTTCAAATATTGTTGGAAGATCGTTTATCATATTAAATAGACGCTTCCTGCAACAAAAGCAACAGAAACTTTAATTCCCAGTCATGGAAACTTCAAGAGAAGACCAAAACCCGAGACCAACGAAAACACCGCCCAAAAAGGAGACAAACTAAAATAAAAAGATTCGGTCACGATCCATGTTCTAGTGAAGAAACATAAACTATGCAATATATGTATGTGTTCATTCTCCTACATTCAGTATTCAATCTGAAACAAGCAAAGAAAGCAATTCATAGGTTCTCGCTCACAAAATTGAAACAAGAAGTAAATTCATCATCCTCCTGAAAGTTATAGTCACGTTTATATGCATTTAAGAGAGGTTATAGTATCTGTCCTAAAATTAGAATTAAAGGAGAAAACTATAGCTATTTGTGTTAGTATATTAAAATGAGTTACTACTACAAGCCTACACCCCTCTAAGCTATCAAATAATCCAGTTGAAGAATAAAGCATAAAGCCTGAAAGGACGGCAGATGCCCCGAATATGCAGTACACTAACATGGCAATCTCTTCTTATCTTAGTCGAATCAGAAACTTACAAACTTTTAATTCCGGGAAAATGCACCCAACAATGGGATATATACAGATGGAAAACTAAAACTTTTTCCATTTATATCCAAGTTTCCAAAGTGGCTTACATGCACCTCAACTATTCTTATGAGACAACCACTTAACTCTAATAGATTTGCTCGTTAAATACATCCTAGGTAGGTTACTTATTCGCTGACCCCAATGACCAAGGCCAAATAACAGTTGGTTAGAATCAAGCTTACTTTAAGTTAAATGAAAGATTAGAAAAAGAAAAGCAAACTAGCCATAGAAAAAAGTGGTTCAACGAAGTAAACATCTTTGAACGCTGACACCCAAACAGAAGCATTCAATCTATCAAGGGATAGTTTAAATTTCTCTGGAAGCAAACTTTATGTTGTGGGAAATAAAAAATCCAGAAACATAAATCTCACAATGAAAAAAGGCCAGATACATGGAAATAGAATCAGTATCACATTCCAAAGAAAATTGCAACTCCTTTGGAAAACCCAGCATATATATAAAAAGTGAGCCTATGAAGCCACAGCATCCATAGACACAGTGAACATCGTTATTCGTTTTCTATAAAATAAGCCACATGCATGGCAAGTGCATGCTTAGTAAACTTTACAAGTTACAAAATGTAGGTTAAAAGACAGTCCCTAAACTATTATGTTTGTGTTTAATAAGTTTCTAAACTTTAAAAAGTGTCTAATAGGTCCCGAGCATCCAATTTTTAGTCTAAAAGCTTCCTGAACTTTCGAAGTATATAATAAATCTTTAAACTTTTAATTTTGTGTTTAATTGTTCGCTAACATATTTAACACTTTGAAATCAATAGATTAATTATATTTACAATGGGATTACATATATGATATGGCCCAAAACTATCAAGTTCCAACTGAGTCTTAGAAGTTCATAAATTTTTAAAACTTTCAATTATGTTATGGACCTACAAATACAAAAATGAAAGTTCAGGAAATTATTGGACATGAATTTTCATGGACTTATGACACTTTACAGAAACATGAAAAATTAAGGGACCAAGCTTGTAGTTTAACCTAAAAGATAATGGAAAATCTCGTATAGTTAATACTTAATAGCATGCTTTAGTTTATGGTATTTTCATTTAGAAGATAATATAGAAGTGATGGATTATTATTTTTGTTTAATATCATCAAATATACAATGAAGGAAGATTAATTGTGGTTATTGTATATATAGCTAATGATGCGTGCCTTATCACAAAAAAATCAAGAATCCACTAAACATGCTTCCAAATGACTCAACGTTGAATATGAAAAAAGAAATTAAAACTGGCCGTCTTTCCATTCTTAAATGCTTTAACGCATAGTTTTGGCCACAGCCAAAATTTGCACTTCTCCCACCTCTGTTTTCATGGTTGATTAGTCTTCAAACAAGAACAAAAAAATTGCTTGACACTTAAAATGTCATGCTCAAAAGTTGTCCCAAATCTATTCATCCAATATGTTCAACAGGTGTAGTGTTTCATGAGTTAGGCAAGTAGCCAATGCATGTCCAATATATTCAAGAAGTGTCAAAAACACATATTGCACGTTCACAATACCCAAACTAAAATGTTTGTGTGTCCTTGTACAAAAGATATGATATGAGAAAATACTAAGGGTACAGTTTATATTGGCTATAAAAAAATTGAACAAAATATAGCACACCACAAAAAAACTCCCATTATAATATATTAGATCCTAGAAGGCATAGACAAAAAGCTCACCAATAATGTGAAATGAGAAAGTGTTGAACCAAATACTGAACTAAGAACTGCTTAAAGAAAATTAAAATAGAGAGAGAGTTGAAAATCATACCCAAGCCTTCACTACAGCCAACAAACAGTGCAAATGATACCATGTATGAATCATTAATATAAAATAAAGACGACTAGATGAGAACACATACCTATCTGTCTTATCAAACCCAAACCTAGCTCCAAAATAAAATGCCACAGAGAGCAGCCAAACATCACTATGAACCGCAACCAAGGATAGCCAGTCCTTTTCTTGCATCCCGTCTCTAGCAAAATTTATGCCAAGTGCAGGTTCTGGGAGCTCTGGTGGCACCTCTTCCGCGGGTAAATTGACTTCCCATTGCTCACTCGGAAATCCATAAAGGCAAAGATTTTCTTTCTCTGAAAATGTGGAGTCCAAGAAAATTTAGGTTATAATACATACATGACTTCCTCTGGAAATAGGCAGAACAAGCAAGAAATGTATTAAAAGTAGAAAGTAAAACAACATGCTTAATTCTATCTCAACTGTAACGTATGCATCAAATATTATTTACACGCTAAAAGTTGAATATCAAAACGGAAAACCCCAACTCATTTCAAAATTACATCACAAGATTAGCATTAAACCGCATTGCTGACCAGCTTATAAAGATTCCACTGAATCAAACCTTCGCGTTTCCATATAAAACATATGTTCTAATTTAAGTTATAAAGTGCATCAAAGACTTCATAAATCATACACATGCATAGCCTTCTAAGAAACCAAAAAGGAAAAACAAAAACACAAAGAGAACTGTCAAACTGGCTAAGGAAAAATAAGCAGCGGAAAACTGTTAACTAAAAAAAAAAAAAAAATCAAAATCGATCAATATCAATAGCTATTTAAAGCTGACAGTGGTCAAAATTACGTTCCTACTAAAAACTTCGCATCTCTCACAGTCTCAAACTAAATGCAAACTATAATCCAAAACCCGCAAACAAAACAGCAAGAAATCAAACCAGGATCACATTGCTGGTAGAACTCTTCAACATCTGCAACCAAAAAAGGCAAAACAAGTGAAAATCAAGAGAAATTAACAGAAGAAGAAAAAAAAAACAAAAATTATCAAAACACGAAGAGTGATGAAATTGAGGGGGGGGAAACAAAAAGTAGGAAAAGCGCGAAACAATTTAGAAAAGAGAGTGAAGTGAAATTTTGACCAGTAGTGAGAGCTTTGATTAAACCAGCTCTACGGCCCTTGAAATCCCTAAACACCTCTTCCACAGTACGTGGATTGTACGGAGCACCGCCGTCCATAGAGAAAAAAGGTCAGAAGTTGAGAGTAGAAGTTAGAAGAAGCAGAAGTGGAATAGAGAGTGAGGAGGAGGAGGAGAATTGAGAGAGAGAAGAATGAACTACAGATCGAGAAGCATGGGGAGAGGAAGAAGAGAGAAGAGGGTGGGGAGGGAAAGCAAAAGGAGGGAAAAGAAAGGAAAAAAAAAAGGAAAAAAAACAGCCAAATATTTGACCTCTGACTCTGAGAGACGACAGTGTGGGGAGGGGGAGGGGGAAAGGGAAGAAGAGGAGAGAGAGTGGGAAATGAATGAAGGCCGGATTTGAATCGGAGGAGAGAGGTGAAATTAAATTGAAATGGATAAAAAGGCGAAAAGTCCGGAATGGGAGGATTTTTGGGCCGAGGAAGAGAGGAAGGGAAAAAGGAAAATAAATTGGGAAATGAGCCCTAAAAATGGAGGAGGCGCTACTAAACTCTGATTGGACTTGGGGGGGATTAGACGGAGGCCCCAGAAATTTAATCTTTTTCTTGTGTGGGTTTTGGCTGAGGTGGCCACGTGGTCTCCACCAATTTTATGATTTTTTCCTTTTTTTTCTTTTTTTCTTTTTTTTCTTTTTTTTCTTTTCTGATTGGGGATGAAATAATATAATAACGTAGATACTCTTGGCCGAAATTGGTCTGAGATAGTCCTGAGATCCTTCAAATTTTATTTTTTAACTTCAACCTCGGTTGGACTCTAACCCGAGATTACCCAAGAATCCTTAAATATTCTTCTTCTATTATCAATCTCACTCAAAAACTTCCCTGAGTTGGCTTGAGTTCCATCTCAAAAATCACTCTGTCGCCAAGAAAGCTCCGAGATATGCCTCGGGACAAAAAACTTTTGCTTTTATTGCTCACTTTTGGGTTTTAATTGTACTGAAATTATCCGAGATTAATAAATCGCAATGACACATATTTTAAATTTGAAAAAATTATCACATTATCGTGGATTCTTCTTATTTTGTTATACATGTTCGTAAATACTTTTTTATTTTGTTACATTTATGTAAATTACTCTAATTTATAATATTTTATTATAATTGAAAATAGTCCACGACTAAAAATATATATTTGAATTGTCAAAAAAAAAAACAAAGAAAGGTTTTCTTAAACAAGTTAAAAACTTATTATGAATGAACAAAAACCTTATAATTAAGTCGAATGCAAACTAAATCAAAGCCCATGAACCAAAAAGAATTTTTATCCTTAAACGTAATAATTACAACTAAATAATTTTGGGCTTAATGTAGTAATTTTATGTTCAAACAAGCATTCCTTCATTTTTCAAATTATATGAAAAGCACATTAAATGTAGATTCAAACACAAATAAATAGTAATGCTAAATTATACACAACAAAATTTTAGTTTCAACTAACTATGCTTACCTAAAATGACCAAAAGAACTCAAGTAAAAAGTGTACGAGAAAAACGAGGGGAAAAAAACTCAAATCCTGATTCGAGCACAAAAATCAGCAAGTTCTTTTTGAACCCTTTCAATCTCGGCTTCAGCTCGAACTCTGGTATCTCCGTAGCTTGAATTCATGGTGGCTCTCAGTGCTGCTATTCGCCTCTCGTAACTACGTATCTATGTCGTTCAAAATAAGTTATAAGTCATTTTACTGTGAAAATCAGAGTAGTCGAAAAATTAATAAAGAAAAACACACACACCTACCTTTCTGTAAGGCCACCGGCTAAGACCGCTCCGACGGCATATTTTCTTCAATACAGTATTGCACACATTCAGTTTTTTTGAAGCTTCTGATATTGGAAGATGAAGATATTCCCACACGTCATTCACCGTCATTCTTCCCGTTCTTTGTCGCTGCAGACAAATTACATTTAATTATCCACATTTTAATGAGTCACCAACTTTCAATTCTTTATATTTGAATATACATTATGTCCTAAAGAATTGTTAGTTTTCAATTTTGTACTAGATTTTTAAAGTTGAATGACATAGGAAATTAAAGTAAAATAGAAAAACAGTAAAATGGAATTGAAACCTGTGCAGCAAGGGAGGGTCGACGTCTTGGAGGCTGCTCCTCCGGTTGCTCCGGCGGCTCATTTTGGCAGTCTGGAGTGGGTTGTTCCATGTCATCATCTTCTTCAAAAACAATAAACGAAGGAAAACACAAAATTAGAAAGAAAGAAAATGGAAAGGTGAGATAAATGGAGTTGAACATTATAATTAAAATTTGGAAGGAAAAAAAGAAAACGAACCAGAATTGTCAGGAGAGAGTTGAAAGAAACCATCAGTATTGAGATTTTCAAACCAATCAATTCCAACACAAAGGGCATCGTAGAAATTGGACATTGGATCTGGAATCATATTGTAATCTTCCAATATTTGCTTCAGACAATACTGTAGTAGAAATTGCTTTATCTCCTCACAGCTTTTCTCGCAAAAACTAATATATCATTTTTCATTTCAACCCTTTAGTTAATTAATTAATTAATTGTATCATAATCATAATTAAATAAATAAAATAATATTTTGGTTTGAATTTAATTCTCTTACTCGAACATTTGATACTGAGGACTTGTATTATCCACATTAACAATGGGTTTATGCTCCAATATTGCATGGCTAATCATCCCTAGCCTACCATGAATCTCTAGTTTTCTGCTGTTTACTCCTGCCAACATTTAGATTCAAAAGAATAATAATAATAATAATAAACGATTTTGGGTCGTAAAATTAAAATTTTGAGAGGATTAAAGTAAAGAATTGAAACTAATTACATAAGATTCGACATAATAAAACCTACAAAATTAACCCCTAAATGTTTCATTAAGCTCTGTTTAATAACAATTTAGGCCATAATCCTTTGATTTATGTTATAAAAATTAAACCTAAAAATACCATTTCAACATGTTAAATTTTGACTATTAATTATTCAAGTACGTCTTTAATATATTTGAAGTTCCTATAGAATAAATAAGGAGAGAAACCAACCCTAAATTAAAAAACAAAAGTAAACAAAAAAATATATAATTTTTGCCAAACTAAAACTCGTAGTTTCTGAAAACTAGGATTAAATAAACACAAGTTTCACTTTTTTTTCTTCGTAATTAACCAATGTTATAAAAAGGAAATTACTAATAAATATATATATCTACACTACATACAAAAGTTTCAAAAGAGAAAATTAATTTTCTGACAATTCTACCCTTAATTTTAGAAATACAAAATTTCATAAAATTACGAAAATGAAAGGAACATTATCTTAAAAATTTATACATGGTTTCATCGAAAGAATGTTTACCCTAATCTTTGAGAAATCAACGTGACAGAGCACAATATCATACACACTATGTTTCAACAAAAACTGAAAGATAATTTGGATGAAAATTACTGAAGAGGGAGCCATACCATTAGTATGAAGAAATTCTCTAAGAACTTGGCAACAACTACATAAAAAAGGAAGAGGAGTGAGAGGCCAAATAGGAAGCAACTTAGATTCCACATCACTCGGAATATTCGTATAATTATCATCCTGATGATGATCTTCCTCTTCCCCACCAATATTGGACGGCCCCGCTTCAGAATCATATTGCCCGTTACCATAACTAAACTGCCTCAGTAATTCCACCATTCCCATGTTCCCAAACCCACACCCCGCTGGCTGCTCCGCCGTCGACTGCAAATCATCCAGCGTTGGGTTTCGGTCGTTCCCAAAGTTCAGGATGTTCGCGTTGATGGAACTCTCGTATGGATAATCCTGATCTTCTACTTCGTCGAACAACGCCGCCGCCATTGGATCCGCTGCCATGTGATTGGCTGGGGTCTTTTGGGGCGGCCGGCGCTGTCGAGAGAGCCGCCGTGGAGATGAGAGCGGGAAGTTTTGTGGTGAGAGAGAATTGTGTATGTGTGTGTGTGATGAAATTTAATTTAATGGAAAGGAAGAAACGGCGCGAGTGTGTGGGCGGTTTATTTATTGTTACCGTTAAAGATCGGTGTATGACGGTTATTTTATTTTTTAAATTTCTTCTTCATTTGTGATCTTTTTTTTTTTGGATCATAATCAATTTTTATTTCATATTATAAAATGTATTGTATATTATATAATATTAAATTATTATTATTATTATTATCATTATTGTTATTATTAAAAAAATACGTGTTATAGACTGTATTTTTCTTAAAAAAATTGTTATCTCGTGCCATTTCTGAAATAAAAATAAATAAATTAACAATAGTTAAATATTTAATAACGTTTCAAGTATGGTAAATTAAACTAAAATACTTAAAAAAATATATAACAAAGTTTAGATTCTATTCCTAACCGACACTAATAAACTTTTTATCGTCTATATTAGTGACTATCATTTGATATAATTTGAAATTTTACTACCTTTCGTAAATATTTTGTCAAATTTATGTCATTTTAACGTGTAATTAAAATTACTTTCGTGGTTTATAAATTTGTATAAAACATTTTAAATAATTATAAATTCACTTTAAGTAATTACAATTAACTTTAAATTTACTTGGATACAAAAATCAAAATTTTATTTATGAATGAATAATTTGAAGTAAATCTTAAATTTAGTTTATATTTATTGTTGACTCTTTAATAGGCTTTTTTTTTTTATCTAGTAATTTTATAATATATTTTTGTAATTATATATCCACATTCCACACATAGTGTAATTTATTGCATGATTATTGTTCTTATTATAAGTGTTTAACAAAATATAGAAATTACGCTTAACGAAAATTAAACATTTAGATGTAGGAAGATGGTACTTTTAGTAACTTCATTATACGTAGTGATTAATAGAGAATCGCATTTAAGATTATAGTGTGTGGTTCTTGGAAATTGGAATTCTCCAAGATTTGTAGCCACACACACCTACTTCCCTACTCCTCTCTCAAAGAATCTCTTCATAAATATTCCAACATTACTCAAACTTTTAATCTTATAATGCTTAAATTAATGCCAAAAATACCCATTGAAAATAGTGAAAGTGTTTTTGTTAAAACTACATAAATATAGGTGTGATAGTTAAGTCAAATTTAAAAACTTACATAAATATTTTATGTAATTTTGTCGTTTACAACATAAAAAATTGGTTGCGTAAATAATTTAAATAAGATGTTACTTAAATGGAAACACACATTTCCATTGTCAATTCTCATGTTTTTTATAAACACTCTTTAAACTTTTTTCAATTTCACTATATAAGTTTTAGAAATTGAAATAAAGTTTACATGTTTGAATTAATATTTAAAGATCTACCGACTTAATTAAAACCTACTTCAAAATTTAAAGGTATTTTTGTGTAATCAACGACCTTTGGAGTCATTTGTAATTGGTTAGTTTTACAAAGAAATTTGCAACTTTGTTTTATAGTTTTTAAACTCTAAGGTTTATTTTGATTTGATAATGTACATCATCCCTAAGTACAAAATTCAAAACTTGTATAGATCTACTTAAAGACGAAATTAAAAGTTGAATAATCATTAGCGACAAAATTAAGAGTGCAATATTTATCCAGAGGAAAATTAAAACCCTACGATCCAATAGACAATTTGAAAAGAAAAATGAAAGAAGCAATTATATTGGACTATGGGCTGGGCTAAAAGCCATAACATTGATTTACTCTTGGCCTTGGCTGGGCTTCTTTTGTGGCCCAAAAAGTGGAGCATTTTAAACACCGCCGAATTTGTAATTATCTAATTTTCATATTCAAGTTAGTGTGGTTATTTGAGAAAAGGGTTTAGTTGCATAAATCGGGAAAAAAAACCCTAAAATAATAACATATATATACCACAATGATAAAAAAAATTTGCATATATAACACCAATTTTGTAAAAGACTAAAATACCCACGTTCAACCATCGTTTTGGGCATTTCTTGTTGAATTTATCAAATTAAAAACTATCATTGATAACATTTATTAGTGACAACAACTACCACTAATAGCATCATATACTTCAATTTAAGAAATGATTATTTCACACACTTCTTCTTGATTTTTTTCTTTCACATTGAAAGCTATCACTAATAGCTACAATTAGTGAATATAACTGACAACTGTTATTAGCTGACAATTATCAGTAATAACTTGTCACCATACAATTTTTTTTTCTTTCAATTTTTCTTTTTTAATTGAAAGCTATCATTAATAGCAATTGATCGTTGTAATACATTGCTATCATTGATAGATGCTATTAATGTTAACTTTTAATTTGAGAAATATATTACTAGTTGATATAACTAATAACGATTATCAACAATAGCTTTTATCAATGATAGCAATTGGAGGATAGAGTAACTTTTAATTTGAGAAATATGGTGTTAGTTGCTATCGTTGATAACTGCTATCAACAATGTAACTATCAGTTGATGTTAATTCCACTAGCTATTATAAGTAATTATTTTATACTACCATCAACATAAAATGATATCGATAACATTATCTATCCATTATTGCATTAGATTGATATTTATGGTAGCAACTGTAGAAGGATGTTTTTTATAAGCAATATCTTATGGGTAGACGTATCAAATTTGAATTGATGAGCTTTAATTAGGCTATTCAAATTATATTTTTGTTAGCTACTATGAATGATATTGTTCTATTACTATCACTTATAATATATTAGTGATAACAACAAAAGGATATTGCCGATAGCACCTATAATCAATATCCTTAATATGTTACTATATATCTACGATATCAAGGTAATGCTACTATAAAATGATGATGTGGTTTTCTAGCATAAATGGACAAAGAAAATATATCATATTAGCATGCTATTGGTAATAGCCTTGAATCGCTAATAACATACTATCTATATGATACCTTCTATCACTGATAGTACAAATGAAATTGATATAGTTACAACTTTTGTTGAAATAAATAATTGATTTAAGGTTACGTTATCAACATTTATATCATTTAGAAGTTCAAAGTTAAAGTTATCAGTGATAAACTCATGAAAAATATATTGACATATTAGGCATGATGTCATTGATAGAAGTCACCACAAATTACATAATATTAGTGATAGAAGTTATTGTCATTGATAGCATGAGAGGAAGGAAAATGAAGGGCAAAATTGACTTTTTAAAAGAATTTATCAAATATTGTTCATGTATGCTATAGATTATATTTATTTTTTAATTTGTGTTATTTGATGCAATTTTCTTTGAAAAAAGGTATATTAAAAATCGTTAGTTAGAAATAATGTTTTTTTAAAAAGATAATTGAAAAATAATGATAAACTTAGAACGAAAGGGAGAGAAAATGATTCATTTAAATAGTTTATCTCTAATAAAGAGAAATTTTAGGGATAATAAAATGTACAACAATGTTTAAAAGATTATGTAGACATTTATATTTGGTAGACTATATAAGATTCTACCAACAATATATTTGCAATATGATTTATTAATAAAAAAAAAATTATTGTCAATAGACTGTTGATTAATTTTTCTATTCTTCGTAATTTTTTTACAGAGTGTTTATTTAAAAAATGTTAAAAAATAAATGTGATTTTTTAATATTGAGATTGAGTTTGAGATTTCAAAGTGTTAAAAAATTGAAGTAAAAATGTGTATCTTAATTTAACATTGTAAATTCAGAAATGAAGATGGTATAAAATTAAACAATATAATTAAGTAATAAATTTCTAAGCGTGTGTATTAATAATGGCATAAATTTACATCATATCTATACTACATTAAAAATGACTATGCTAAACCTTACAACCCTGAAAAATTATAATTTGTAACGAATTTTAAACGAATTACATTATTTTTTATCATATAAAAGAGAATTATTTTAAAATTTAAAATGATTTCAAATCCTATTTTTATCTTTTATTTGGTCAAGACAGTTTGATTATATAGGATTTAAAAGTAAATTACTTAACAGATTCCATCATTTTCTAATTTTTAATAAACACAGACAAAAATTTACATCATTAAATTCAATTATCATTCCAACATGAAATTTAAAGTACACTGTACATTCATTTCATATTTTTCTCATAATTTAAAATTATTTATGGGATCTCAAATCAATAAGATTTAAAACTATTTCTACATTTTTGTTGAATATATGCAAAGAGTGAATAATTTTTAAGTTTTCTCTTTGCTTTTGAATTTTTCAATAAAACTCTCTTGCATTTAGAGACACGACGTCGTATTATTAAAATTCAAAAGTGTTTAAGAGGGAATAGTTTCTTTTTAGTTTCCCTCTTTTACGTACTTCTCATGTTCTTTCTCTTTTTATTTATTTACGTAAATTTACACTTTCTTTTTTACTATTATATTTTTCAACAATATTCATACTTCACATCATTTCCTACTTTTTCTTTCACCTTCCATGTTTTTCTTCTTTTACCCATTTCATTATTCTACATTTTTCTTTTCTCATTACATCCTTTTCAATCACTTATTTTGTCCTTCAAATCATTTGTTTTCCATATATTAGTTCTTTTTTGTTTTTAATTGTTAATTTATTTTCTTGAAACTAATAAAAAAATCTCAAATTATCAATTTATTTTTATTTAAGACTATTTAACTTTTAAAAAAACCTACCAAGAGTTTAACTCATCTAACACTTTAATGAACTCATTAAAAAGAAAAGGGAAACTTTCAAACTAAAAAAAAATGTTTCTTCATTTGATCTCTTTTTTAAATTTAAATTTAATGTTTAATACTTACAAAATTTTATTTTACTCTACCGTTTATATTTTCCTCTATAAAATTAATTAGTTTCAAACATTTCGACTACATTCAAAACATTGCATATACTCATTATAAATTAATTGAAATAAAACATGCATGCATGTAGTGATACAATCTGAGTTATCTAACACGTTTCGTTACTTTTTAAATTTCACCAATATTTAAAATTTTGTATTTTAAAAATTTTAAACTATATAAATTGGCAGAATGACACAAACTTAGTTCATTTTAAGAGCTTCTAATACGACTTGCACATACCCTTATGGCCTTATCAATCAAATGCATGTATAAGATGATGTGTTATTATAATTGAAAACGACATTTGATTAGAATATCATTCACGTTGGATTCATCATTCAATGTAAAAAATTTAAACCCCAAACTCCTAAACCCACAATGTAAAATATCAATCATATAGATTTTGATATACGATCTCAGACATGAAAGAATATTCTGCCTTTGTTTTATTTGATCACATGCATAATTGCCTCGAGATATCTTAGAATGAAAGACTTATGTTTTTAGTTATTCGATCTCAAACCTTAATTACATCGAGATAGCCTGTGTTTAATAAATAGTAAAGAAGATATAAATCACAAAGACATAAATGAAATTTATAAAAAAAAATGATCGCGCGTCGTCGTGTGCTTTTCTTATTTTGGTATAATTAATGACCATAAATATTCTGGATCTTATTATATTTATGTAAATTATTCTATATTATTATATCACTATGCGTATGTAATTATATAATATCAATTATTGAATAGACGGTAAAATTTGGTTATATTTTATCAATATTTGGAATGATGTTTTGTCCACAACAATACTTATTCCAAATTTCGATAATATATGAATGAAAGGCCGTGAGGAAAAGGAAAAGAGCTCCGACAAATATAAGATGACTACGGCAAGCGAAATTGATCCCAAACAAGTGATTGGATAATGGGCGTAACCGACTCCAACATCTGAAGTACAAAGACAACGACAAGAAAGCGACGTTGTTTTCATATCTCTCCTCCCTTTTGCTTTCTCATGGCAATCTTTTCTTTTCAATAAAAGCCCTCAATCTATTTAATCCAATCCAATCCATCATCATATATTTACATACATGCACACCAAATGTTCGACGAAATGCGTAGCCGACTAAAAGTGAGGAAAAGAAAAGGAGCCTAAAATCCCACAAGGCCACAACCCCACTTCTACAATTAATGAGTGATGGGTCAACTTAATTCACCAAAAAATCAAGATATACGTTAATATTACAAAGAAAGTGATGGATGTAAATGAAGAAGAAACTGGGTTAATTAATTGAGGGTGTGGTGTAGGGAAGGAGGTAGCACGTGAAGAAGACAGAGACATGCAGGGAAAAAAAAAAGGAAAAGAAGAAGAAAGCAATGGGTGAGCCACATGGCACTGCACGTGGGTGTGGGTGTGGGTGAGGGTGAGGGTGAGTCTCCAACGCAACGTTAAAGGGTAAAGAAGAAAATGGGGAAATGATGATTTAAAGAGGACTTGGGTTTTGGTGCTTTTGTTTTGTGTTTTTTTGAACAGAGGTTTCAAATCCCAAGGGGTGTGTGTGTGTGTGTTTTGGGTTTCTTTAATTTTGTATATTGGGATCTGAAATTTGTCCATTGGATCGGTCTCTTTTTTCAGAGGATTTTTAGTACTTTTGGCAGACTCTGTGGGACTCGTTTATTATGGAATCCCAATGATGATAAAAGCCAAGGGATCGGTTGTTGATTGGAGCTTGAAGGTGGTACACTACACAAACACAATACAACAAAATTAAAAGGAACGCTCTCTACATCCCTTTTCTAGGACTGAAAAATTGAGAGAAAATAATAATATTTCGGTCCACTCCGACTCTCTTCTATCTCATGCATTTTACTAAATTGTCTAACTTATGTGATAAACTCTCCTTGTTTATTTGATGAGAATAGATACTCAAGATGAGTGTGCACCCAAAATACATTCAAGTATTTACTAAATATTAAAATAGTTGTTATCCCACCTGAAAAATGTTCAATAAAATAAGTAATACATAATTTTGGAAGAATGCTATATTGTCATTGGGATTAGCCATTAGGGATTAGAAGAATTATTGTGCAACAAATTTTTGTCTTCACATGGTTTATTTTTGGTTGACTATTACTTTTCTTTGAGCTTGGAAATTTCACATAAATTATTGTATAAATAAAGCAAAAGAGAGAAAGATATAATCAAATGAAAAATTGATCCAACGATGTTAATGAAAACGAGTACTGTCCTAAATGTATAGTCATGTATTAATTAAAAGAAACGGTACAAAATATAATATTTAATAAAATATTTACCCTTCTTTGCAAAAAATAGCAAAAAAATTATAATAATAAAGTTCATGTTATTTACATTTTCAAAATTGCAAAAATAGCAAATTTAAAAGTAGATTACCGTCAGACTACTGTCATATTTGTCAAATTTGCAATATGAAAAAAAAAAAGTGTTATGAACTGTGTTTTTCTAAATTTTTTTGTCATCTAATGCAATTTTCCTAAAAACTAATTATAATGAATTTTGTTTTTAGTGGTTTTGTTATATAAAGGGTAAATAGTTTGTCAATTCTTTTTAAATTTTTTAATAAACTTCGTAATAAAATTTGTTTAACAGAATCAATAATATTTAAAATTAATAACGATGTAACTAAAAAAACAATGAGTCTCAATTTTGCAAAATTATCTATATATATTCTTGAAAAAGAATAATATAAAAACATAAAATTAAAGAATGAAACAAGTTTAAAAGATTATTATTGATATGGTATAAATAATCATGATAATAACATCATGAGAATGTAAAAATATTAATTAAGGTTGGATGGAAGTGGAAATTCATAAATACAAAGAATGGATAAATAGAGAAAGAAAAAGAAAAAGAAGAAGAAGAAGAAACAAATGATGAGGAGATGAGAGGAGGAGATTGTTATGCAATCCCGAGGAGTGGGCGCTACCATCAAAGCTGCATTTTCACCCCTAACTCTTTCTGCTTGGCCCTCTTTTCTTGTCTCTTGTCTCTTCACGCCTACAGACCCACCACCCCCACCCTCACCCTCAACTCCATATACCTTTAGTATCAATTTACTTACCTAAACACTCTTTTGACTCTTCCCACCAATTTAAGTTCGTTTGATAACGTTCGATTTTATTTTCATTTTATTTGAATTAATTTTTTGTATTTTCTAAAATTTTTAATTCGCATAATGTTGATGAGACATATTTGAAACCAATTTTGTAAGTCTTGGATTTTTTTCCCGATGTTTATATGTTTAATATTCTTTTTTAAAAAAATGGTTAAAAATAGAAAATTTAATAAAATATTTAAAATAATTTTTTGTTTGAGTGATTTTGTCCGTATAAATAGTTTATCAGAATTTTCTATTTTTGAAAAACTTCTTTCCTCAATTTGTTTTATTTTATTTTCATATTTATATGTTTTATTTATTTATTTTTGTTTATCTAGGACATGGGCTAAATCCTTACGAATTTTAAAGTTTAAAAGCTAAATTGTAACAAAATTGAAAGTTCACACTAAAGTTTATATACTAAATTGTTACTTTTACAAAAGTTTAGAAACCAAAAATAATTTTTAACCTTCAATTTAACATTTAACAAATCAATTTATAGTCTTAGTTAAGATTAAAAAAGATCATTCATACATCAATACTAATCATCCATTTCATTAATATGGCATTTGAAAAAGCCTACATCTGCGAGAAAAAACCAAATGTAATTTTAATTAAAATGTTTAAATTGATTCACTTATTTTAATTAAAAATATTTATATGTTTTCGCACATTCAATTTTTTTTATTAGAATCCTCAAAGAATGGAAGTGATACACTTCTTTTTAATCTTATGTTATTATTAATATTATATGCCTCAAATTGCCATCAAAATATATTAACATCATAGATAATTGATATACAATAACACCTACAAAAAGACATCTAAAGAAGCAAAGCAAGAGAAGAGGTAGCACATTCCACATATGGAAGTAGAACTAAGAAAAAAACAATTAAATCAATCATCTTTGTTTGGTTTGCTTGGGGAATAAGGTTTTGTAAAATATATATTAAGTTTTCATTTTGATGGCTATATGCCAAATAACTTTTTCAGAGATAAAGGACAATACAAAAATCAACACTAAATTAAATTAATTTCCTGATGGGAATGTTTGGATTTTATTTTTTTTACCTTCTTAGAGCAAAAGTGAAGTTAGTTTTTGTTTAATTAGAAAAAAAAAATTAAACTCATTAAGATGAGTCAATTTTTTATCCTCAATAGATGGAAGTGATTGAAACATATAATCACTGACATACTCTACAATATTTCAGTGTAAAGAAAAATTGTAAACAATTAATTTATAGGTAGATGACTATCGTGGATTAAACCTCGCGATCTTTTAGTTAATTGTTGAAATTATATGATTTCACTTTTTACCATTAGTCTGACTCATGATCTATGACATGTAGTATATTGTATGATCACAGTATGCAACTTATTTGTATTGCACTAAAAAATCAATTTACTTTAATATCAGAGTTGAAATGAATATAACCATGGTTGGTAATAGTTCGATTTCTTCTTTTGGGGGAGGAGGATTGGTTGTTTCTTCACAAATTTATTTACCATTGTTTTCACATTTAAAAAAATGGTGAAATTTTTAGTCTGTTTCTTTCACATTTTAGTTTGAATTATAAAAAATCTTTAAAAGTAAATATAAAACAAAAGAAGGATTTTCATATTTTACCTCTTGAATTTTAAAATAATTATTTGTCATATAAAAAAAATTATTTATTATCTGATGACAATATATTGAAAAAAATCTACTAAACATACTTGATAAAAAAAAATGAAAATTTTCAAAAATAATAAATTAATGTCATAATCAAAAAGTTAAAAAAAAAAAGGAAAACAGTGATAAAAAATGATAAATAAGAAAAAGAAAGAAAAAAGATAGTCCTTTTGATTTTGGCTGCATTATTCAAATTCAACCATACAAATTAGCAACCACTTTGTGTTGTTTAAATTGTCTCATTAAGCTGTGGAAGTTTCAAGATTCAACAATGGCCCTTCATCACTCTCACTCATCAGGACACTTTTTTTCTTTTTTCTTTTTTGTTTTCTTTTTTTCTTTTTTCCATGTACCTTAAATTTTGTCACATTCAATTATTTATTTTCAAACAATTATATGTATGTATATAAACAAAAATAATTTAAAGAGACAAGCTGGACCATGAAAACGACGTCACTTTAACAATTTTTTGTTTTGTTTTTGTTTTTGGTTTCATTGTTTTCTTTGTCTTCTTTCTACTTTTCAACGTGTGGGATCTAATTTGGAAGCTATATGTTGGCTAATAGCACTCTCCAAATCAGCAAAAGAGTTTGTATTAATTGCATTCTTTTACTTTGTTCAATATTCCACACGTCTATTTTTTAATCATATTTATTTATGTTTTTGTTTTCTTTTATATATACTCTTCTTTAATTTTGTTGTTTATTTCTATAGATATTTTCGTGGAAAATTGTATTGGTGGCAAATTAGTTTAGCTATTTTGTAAAAATGTCTTTAAGGTTTAGAGTTTTGTAAATATAGTAAAAATAATCAAATTCATGTTTTTATATGTGTGAACTTAACTTTATTTTTTTTTGCCATTTTTGCCAATAGTAAAGTATGTGTGTTATAAACTTAATTATTATAACTTGTTTTGCTATTTTTGTAAGTGTTTCTATTTTTATTAGGATACTAGGATTTGTTATCATATTTAGAGAGTCAAACGTGTAGGGTTAAATACGTATGATAGTTTGTTTTAGAGAAAACTTTCTTTTTAGGTCACAAGTTCTTTTTATAGATTTGTGTTTTTGGTCTATGAGTTTTAAAAATAAACATTTTTAGTCAGTGAATTCATAACGATAGATCCATTTGGTCCTAGAGTTTTTGAAATGTACCATTTTAGTCCTTAGTTTTAAAAAATAGATTAATAAAGTCTTAAAAGTATTTTTATTTGGTTTTTTTAAAAAGAATTATATGATATTTAAAATTGAAAAAATAGTTTTAGAAAGGACATGATTTTAGAAGTTATTCTTCTAATTTAAAATGTCATATATAATTATTTAAAATAAAAATATAAAGTTATTTGAATGATCTTTTAAACCTATTTTTAAAAACTCAAAAACTAAAATGATGTATTTTGAAAACTTGAAACTAAAAGATACTATTCTTATAAATTTAAGGCTGAAAATGTCTATTTTTAAAACTCATGAACCAAACACAGGTCATCATTAAAACCTAAAACCTAAAGAGTAAAAAGATAATTTTAATTTAATTTTAGATGGGATGCATGTAATTTCTCTATTTAATCTCTTGGTTGGTAATATTTATAACACAATTAATACAAATCTCTATATTTCATGTCAAACTTGATTAAGAGGAAAATTAGGAGTGCATTCAATAGTGTTTATTGATTCTACATTGGATGGAATAAACATTTGAGTGAATATATGTTTAGGGTTAAAGAATCGTAATTCTTAATTAGGTTGGATATTGCATATTTGTGATGAATTTTGGACAATTGAAAGGAAAGCAATGGAATGGAAGATGGAAATGGAGTTAGGGGGTCCGTGGGAGGTCGGGGAGGTAGGAGGAGGAAAAGAAGGCGTGTGAGATGTGATGGCCTCGCACGTGTTAAGGTGGTGTTGGTAATGAGTCAAAGCCAACAAAGAAGTGAATGCTTTCACGTGTCAAATTAAGGACCCTGGGGTCCGAATCCCGCTGCTTCCGCTCGGAACCATAACTAAAGTATGTTGGGGCCACCCCATACCCGTATCATCCCCACATCCGCCGTTCATTTCAAGGGGCCTCCAACTAAATTAAAAATTTCCCCCTTACTTCAGTTGACTAGTCAACAAATGCACCATTACTACCTTTTCTTTTTCTTATTTTATCATATCTTATGTTATAACCATAATAATCTCTCTCTTTATATAAATATGGGTATGCTCTATTTTCTTCCCTTGAGAAAATGGGATAAAATAAGAATCATATCAAGATTACAGTATTAATCGATGGATTTGAAATATTCAACATTGATATTAAAGTTTTGTCGATATTTTTGATATTTTATAAATGATCATAAAACATAAAAATGTGTCATCTATTTAGTTTGACATTGAATAGAAATACTCTTTTAAGTACCTATTAATCTAAGTTATTTTTATATATCTCTTACTAAAATATGTGTCATATATTTTATGAATATATCTATCAATATATACCCATAAATTGTAAAATAATTTTGATATTGATAGTAACATCGATATTTTAATCTTCGATTATCACTCTTTTAAAATATAGGGACTAAAACATACCCTTTTTTTTCCTTCAAAATATGTGAACCAAATAAACCAAAATCAAGTAGGTAGATTAAAATGGTAGTAAACAATTAGGAGGTTAGATAGAATAGAAGATTCAAACCACAACGGATAGAACATAATATAAAATGTATAATAAAGCTCCACCTATATAGTAGAGATACTTTTTCTTGTACAATTAGATAGAGAACGAAAGATTCAAACTACTGATCTCTTAATCTCTAAAATATTGGTCAACTATACCCAAATTGAAGAATACATATACTCTTTGCTCAAACAACTACCACTAATATCACTTTTTCCAACAAAAAATGGAATCAAATCTCTATCTCAACAACCCTTAGACATTTTGGAAGGAAAAAACAAGCACCAAAATCTCAAAAGAGATACCACCTAAGAAATTCCCAAACCTATAGTCTCAACTTCAAAGAAAGAGCAGTTTTAGTTTAGGTACACATGCCTTAATGCATATTTAAGAAGAAAAAAAAACCCTAAACCCTTTTACAAGAATGGGAATTAGGGTTGGTGTTATGGTCCTACATGTTGGGTTAGACTCTTGAAAAATCATGAATAACTAATTCCATACCTTTTATATAGAGTTTTTGAAAACTTTGAAAGTACACAAGAAAAAGATCAAAATATATGATACATATAGTTTTAATTTAAATATATAGCTTTAGTAGTGGAAGCCACCTAGGGTTTATATATATACCACAACTTAAAAGAAGAAAAAAAAGGAATGAAAAAGAAATTGAAAAAGAGTTGGCTTGTTCTTTACCTCCAAGATAGGGTGCAAAAAGGGCCTATAGAGGATGCTCCCATCATGCCCAATGTTCTCTCATCAATCAACCGCAATTGGAAACCATGTGATCTTGATAAGTATATTGGAGGCACATCATATCTCTTTTTAAATGTCTCTTTTTCTATGCTCAATTTGTGGGGTTTCATATATTTATCTTCCATATTGTGTGTGCTCTTGATGAATACAGAAGGATGATCATCCAAATATAGTTTTGTAGTTTAGATATATGTCTAATTCAAGCTTCTTCGTATACCTTCATTGAACTAGAATTAAAAAGGGAAAAAAGAAGTAAAAGTTTATATTTTTTACATTTTTTAAAATTAATATTTGTCGATGAAAATTTAATACCTCAACTTATTTTTATAATATTTAAATAATATTTGCGATAGAGATCATGGTTACGTTAACAATTTCAAATGAATCTCTTAACTTTAGAATGTACATATAATATTAATTGTAAACTTTTAATTGTGTGTTGAATAAACAATATTCGACTTTCAAAGTCCACTATAAGTCCGTTAAAACTATTTTTTTTTAAAACTAATAAGTTTATTAGATATCAAATTGTGTCTAATAAAATATTGTTACTATTTGTTTTTTAAATTTTGTATCCAATGAACTTGCAAATATATCACTGTGTACTATTATAATCTAAATTAAAATAATATATATTTAAAACACAAATTATTGAAATCCAATTATAACAATCAACTTGTTATCCTGAAAATCTCTCGAAAACTATACAGACACGTTAAAATTTTGAAATTTATAATTTAGAAAATTTAGAAAGGGCCTCTCTTTAACCAAGGGGTTAAAATCACCTTCACACTCACCATTCCTTCCTTTCTATCACTTCAATCTCTCCTTTGTCCACTCAACAGCCTATCCTTTTAGCCTTTTATTTAAATCAAAACTTTAGTGTATGTAATGTATGTATATTATATTTAAAAAATTACTGATTTAAATAAAGCCTATCCTACAAAAATAAACCCTAAAAGTAACATATTAGAATTACAACCATAAATATTTTGAAGTCCAATAGCTTCTATGGGGGCATGGGTCTACTTTTTCTCTTGATGAAATCATTGAGAATTGTACTTCACTTTGCACTTTGCTTATTAATTTATAAACTATATATTGGTCTTCAATTAGTTATAAATTTTCCATGGAAATGGGGCAGTGGATGGAAGACATTAACAGTTGCTTATGTACCTAACAAATTATTATAACTATAAAGTATATCTAAATTAATTTATAAATTCTTTGCTTTGTTCTCTTCTTGTAAAGAATGAGAAATTGCTATAAATGATAAAATTGGCTAAAACAATTACAATATATAACAAAATTTATTCTAAAATTTTGCTATATGTTATAAATATGTTGATTTATTTTGTTATATTTAAAAATGATCATTTATATATAATATTAAATTTAAACTAACTAGTTTTTATACGTTAATTTTGGGAATACTTTTCACACAATCGATTATTGAAATGACTAAAAAGTAGTACTATAAAGATAATATATCAATAATATTTTATTACATGTGAATGCTTCAAATTTGTATAAACCACAGATATAAAGTTTTGCAACTCAATTAGTACTAAGCAACATATTCACAGTTTTGCAAAAAGTTAGTAACTTTAATTAAGACATATTATAAAATTAGAGTTTCCATATAGGAATGTTTTTGTCTAATCATAGGAGGGTTAGAGGTCTAATCATTAGCCAACCATGTTTAAGTTGTAGTTAAGGAATGTATATTTAAACATGAAAATATATATAGCGTTGTTCATTAATTATTTACCTTTAAAACTTTTCATTTTTCATTTTTGTAGGTGTTTTAATGTGACTATGTAATGTGTAAAAATGAAAAACAGGTGTGATTGTTTAATGTAAATTGATATGCCAATTAATGTATACAAATTGATTACAGGATAAATAATAAAATTTATTATACTTGATTTTATATTTCTACAATTTTTCTTCATTAAAAATTATGTAAATTACGATTCGATTAAAAAAATATTTTTCTTTTTACAATTTTAAAGACCAAGGGTATTAACTTTCAACAAAATTACAAAGTTCAATTTAATTGTAAATTTTCAAAATCTAATGAAGTTTTGGAATATTTTGTATAATTTAACCTTCTTTCTCATGCTTAAAACAATTCAATATTTTTTTAAAAACTTTTAGTACTTAATAGATGTCAATATAAATAAAATAATTTATACCATCTCTTCAAATCAAAAGTTTGAATTACTTTATAAAACAAAACCATAATTCAGCAACTTTGACAAATTAGAGTGAAAGGATTTAAACTCAATCAAGTTTGGTTATTTTTAGAACATGCATCAACCGAGCTAACTTTAGCACTATAGTTTACCATCGTTAACTTGATATTTTTCTCACATATAAAATAAAAACATAATTGCATTAATTAAACACGGTGCCACGTAGGATAAAAATCAATAAATTAGGCTAAATTTAATCTTAGACCTCCTGTTTAAGGCATCCATCAGGTTCATTAAATTGTTAAAATTATTTTATCATTTTTAATTTATTTTAAAATACATTTAGCTTCTAAAAAATTCAATATAAACTTAAAATGTAAAATCTAATATTAAATTAATTTTGAATAATGAATGGTTTGGTTTGAGATGATTTTAAACCTAACGAAAATGATATTGATCTCTCATTAAATATGTATTAGTTTAAAAGTTAAATTTAAAATCACTCTCAAACCTAATCGAAGTGAAAACCACTAATCACATGTTAAAAGTTGACCAATTCTACCACCGTAAAAATCAATATTTTTATTGAAAAAACAAACAATAATTAAAGTTACATCTACAACTAAATATAATGCTTTAATTTATTTTTAAATGAGTTCTTAAATGAACAAATAACCAAAATACTTAAATTAATACGTTAAGTGAGATGAACATAGCATAATTAGTATTAAATTTATCATATCAATTTCGGAATTAAGAAGTTTGATTATTTGGAAACAACCTACAAATTTTTTTAGAGTGTTCTATACACACACATATATATACCAACGATGTGAGTGATATTTACGATTAGAGTTGTTGGTACGAATGGCATTGTATATATTTCGGCAGCAATATACTTACGCTTACCCATCGTCTTCCTTCCCCATCCAATCCAACAGAATCAACGGCTCCAAATTCGAATTAAGGAGGGACATTTTGGGAACATGAAAAAAGTGAATTCAAATGCCACGTCAACAAGACAAACTGGCAATGGCGCGTAGATCCACGCTCTCAATACCCTCTATAAAACTCATCTCCCCGCCTCCTTCATCTTCAACTCGTGCCATTTCATTTCATCTCTCTCTCTCTCTTTCTCTCTAAGGAATTTCTGTCTCAAAAAAATAAACAGAGGTTGCAATTTGTAGTGATTTACGATGAAGAAGTGGGATTACTACGAACACAAAAACCCATCATTTTCCTCCACTCTTCTTGATGAAATTTACCGATCCATCGACGACGGGGAGAAAAAACCCACGGGAGAGACGAAGTTCTACAGAGAAATATCGACGGTGAAGAAACATATTAAAACCAGAGCTTTTGAAGACCAAGAAATGGCGAATCTCCGGCGAGCTTGCATGATAGAGAAATGGATGGAAAAGAAAGTCGGTGAGAAGGCCGACGTTTATAGAAAACAAGAACGCTACAGGAAAACGCCTCACGATTTCGACCACGATCGCGATAATCTGTTTTTCACCTCAACTTCCAGTTCATCCGATTCCAGCTCCGGTGGATTCTCTTCTTCCGACACTGAATCAGTGTTCGCAACCAGATCCTTAACCCCATCATCCTGTTTTGCCTCGTCGAGACTCAAGGCAATTCGCACCGGTGCTTGTGTTCGTCCGGCGGAAACAGAGAGAAAAAAGACTCAGTTTCAGGGAAAAAATGACCGCAAAGTATTGGACGAATTTCCCAAGTCAAAATCAAGTGGTACGAAGAAAGTGAAGCAACCAATTTCACCAGGGGGTCGACTCGCCGGATTAATTAACTCCCTCTTCACCGCCGGAAACACCCGAAAGTCAAAGAACACGACAACAACAGAAACAAAAGTTAAAACAGGGGAAGAATCCACCTGTTCATCAGCTTCCTCATTTGCAAGATCGTGTCTAAGCAAAAGCTCTGCTTCTTCAAAAGGAAATAACACAAAAAGATCAGTTCGTTTTTGCCCAGTTAGCGTAATCTTCGACGAAGATTGCAGACCCTACGGCCATAAATGTCTTTACGAAGAGGATGGATCAAATCTAATGCCGGTATCAATTCCCACCGCCTGGAAAATCGGCCGGTCACCGATTGGAAAATCAGCGGAAAAAGAACTAAAATCCCAATTCACAGAGAACAGCAGAAAAGTAGAAGCTGCAGCAAGAGAGCTTATAAAGAACTTAAACAGCAACACCCAAAACAACAACTACGACGACGATGACGACAATGCTAGCTGTTCGAGTTCGGATCTTTTCGAATTGGAACATCTGGAAATGATCGGGCAACGACGGTTCAGCGAAGAACTTCCAGTGTATGAAACAACTCACGTTGAGAAAAATCGCGCAATTTCAAAGGGCTTATTACTGTAATAGTGTTTACTGTTTAGTTAGATTCAATTAATTTTGTGTGTTGATTATATCTTTAATTTTGTAACTCAAAAACCATTCAAGTTTGTTCAATGCCAATGTCATTACACATTTTTCTCAAAATCTTGATGAATGGATATTACGGACACCGATCACTGTTACTAATAGAATAGACAGTATCATATTTGAAAAATTGATATATTTTGTTTCATTTAGTTACATATTAAAATGTCCAAATAACTAAGGATGATTGTTTTCTTTTTCTTTTATTTCTTTTTCTGGGGGGGAAAAGTGAAGATCGATCCATTAAAAATTATAGAAATTGAATGGAAAGAAAAGGGAGAAATGGGGATGCGTTAAGAAGAGAGGGAGAAACATGAAAAGAAAGAAAGAAAGAAAGAAAGAAAGAAAGAAAAAGAAAGAAAGATTCGAGATCGTAATCAGAAGCAAAATGAGAGAGAGAGTTGAAAGAAAAAGGGAGAAAAAGAGAGATCTATTAAGCCATGGGAATAGAGAAAGTGATCATCAAGAGAATAATAAAGCTTTAATGTGCTTTTCTTTCCTTTTTTCTTCCTCTGGAATTGGACTCCCTCAACTTGGACTCTCACTTACTTCAACATTGCGTTAGCATCTCCACCTCATTAATTACTTTACAATCCATTCCTATTGTGTTCTTCTCATCTCTCTCTCTTCTTTTTTTCTATTTTAAGTAGTTTTGAAGTTGGAACACTTTAGTTTTGGTAGAGTAGATGTGAATATTTTCACGCTTGCTGAATAATTGTCTTGAATATATATATATATATATATATATATTGTTTTATATCAACTTGTCGGAAACCTAGAATGTATTTTGAATTTGTTATCAAATGTTTTGAATGATCGAGTATTAGGGTCTCTCTGTCTAGTCGGCAAGTTAGGAGTCTAGGGGTGAGACATTATATATGAGTTTGGCCTCAAGACTCAAAATGGTGTTTTGTAAATACACTATGTGGCTTAGAGTTACCTTCAATTTGAAATTAGTATTTATGATATTTTTCTTTGATAAAAATATTTACAATTGATGTAAATGGCTTTTCTTTGATAAATTTTTTGTGTTCTTTTATTGCGTGTACGATTTTCTAATCTTATTTGATTATTGATTTTTTACAATCAACAATATAAAGAGTGGGAAGTTGAATTTCGCTCATGTTAATATGTTTGGGATACCATGGACACACGTTACAACATGAGACAATACATAAATAAATAAATATATGTAGGTATTTAAATCCTATTAACCTTAAACACACTTTTCAAAATTATATTAAAAAAAAAAAAGACACATTAGACCTATTTCAAGGTAAGGCCTTTAAACTTACTCAACCTAAATTTCAAAAAGTTCAATTTTAATTTTGAAAACTAAATCATGTGGAATTTTGTTAAATTTCAACTATATATTTTTTTAAGACATCGTTTTGATGACTTTTTTTTCCTTTTTACCAAAAGATTAAAAAGAAAATATATCACAAAGAAATAATAAAATGCAAGTTTGAGTAAATATACTTTTTCTAAAAAGAAATGGTAAAAAATGATAAAATGAATAAATTATTTATATTTTATAGCAAAATCAATTATAATAAATTTTGATCATTTAGTGGTTTTTCTTTTATTTGTATTTTTTTTTTTTTTTGAAAAAACTCATTTTAAAAAAACGAAGACACAATCGACAATCAAATAAGAAATATATTATAATGAATGTAAATTCATTTAACCTTAAAATTGTACAATAAAATACTCAAAATTTTGGAATATTTTTCAATTATGCTTCAAGACTTCCGAAATTTCCATTTCTATCTTCAACTTCAAAATTTATTTCAATCAATGTAGAGATTAGAAAGTGTACATTTTTCAATTTTTTTTTATAAATACAATTAGAAGTTTGTGATTAAAACTAATAATTGACACATACAATATGTTAGTTGAACTACATTCATTTTAATACATTTTCATACTATACAAATTTAATCAACTATACGAATATATATATACACGTTATGGGACCAAAAAAGTAATGTTAAAAACATAGCTAGGGAGGTTTTCATAAATAAATAAAACAAATGTAGGAAGCTACGGTATATGTTAATAAATAGTGACCCAGGGGACCATATGAGAAGAGATGATAATCATGCACGACATGTACGAAACTTTATGTTAAAACAATTATTGAAAAATCACGCTCAATTATAGGATATGTTTTAATAATTCATGCAGAATTGTTAAGAATTAAAATTGAAAAATAATTCATGATAAATTAAAATTTTTAAAAAAATTGCTTTGTGACCCATATTCAATATTTATGATGTAAGTAGATAAGTTTTGATTACTTGCACTGACTTACTTTGTTTTAATATTTTCTTCATGTTATAGAATATATAAATTTTAGGGGAAAAAACAACCTTTTACTACAACTTGTAGTTTAGTTTATTAAGATGTATTATTCTCCAAAGGTAAAATTTTAGATTTTGAAAATTAGGCTAAGAAATATTCTTTTCTATCCTTATTTTTTAGCTATTTTTTATTTTTTATTAAAAATTTTAAAAGAACAACAAAGGTTTTGAAATCATATATTTTAAAATATTTTGACTAAGATTATGTTCTTTTATATAAGAAAAATTCAAATAATTATAAAAGATGTATAGAAAATATACTTAATTTTAAAAATAACTCATAACCAAAAACTAAGATGTCTAAAATAATCAATAGTAACAATTTCACCTTTTGTTTTTTTTAAAAAAAATTAAGTTTGCATATTTCTTAAATATAATTGTTGAATTTTTAATCAAATTTCAAAGAAACATACTTTTATTTTTTAAGATGAAAATAAACCTTTTAAAAGAAAAAAGATAAAATTTCCACCCATTTTAAAACTAATCTTGAAATAATTAAAAGATTAAGATTTAATTAATTTAATAATAAAACAACCCAAAATATGAATCCATTGTTGTAATAATGAGTACGATAAGTGAAAAATAGGGTTGAAGTTTCGAATTTCTTTAAAGAGGTAAAATAAATTGTTTAGTTCAATAGTAATCAACACGATTTTCTCTTTTAAAAAACCGAGGATTAAGACAAAATATAATACCGACTAAGAAACTTTATTTATATTTGACTTTTTTGGTTGGATATTGTGGGATTTGAACAGTAATGACTGAAAAGAATAATGAATAAGGAAGATGTGTTTTTGGGGACCAAACCTATAATTGGGTTAAGAAGCAATACCATAATTTTTCTCTTGTATGGACCAATTTCTTTTAACAGAATTATTTGATTGGAATGCGACTTCTTCATATTTTTATTTTGATTTCAATTATTGAGATGTCATATTAATTTGCATTCATACTTTGGTTTGCTTATTTATTGATTTTTTTTTAATTGTAAGTAGGATTTATAATGTATATGTAATTCCTTAGGAAAGGTATGGGGTAATTATCACATAGATGAAATTGTGGAGGTGTTTTGTTCCATGTTTATTGAGAATGACGACAGAGTGTTGAGATATGTTAGATTGAACTAACGGAAATCAGTAAAAAAAGTTTATCACTGGTCATACACACCCACTCGTTCATCCTAAAGAAGAGGGAGGAGACAAGTTGAAAAGAAAACTTTCCATACCAAAGAGCAATCTTAAGAGAGGACACGAATAAGGTGCGAGGGTACGAGCAATTTTGTTCTCTCTTTAATGAAATATTACAAAAATTGACGACATCAACAACCTAATTGAATAAGTAATTGAACTCACATGTTTTTTTTTTTTTTTTTTTGCTAGAGAGAGGAATAAAATCATAAGCTTCTCTTCACAGTATAAAAATATATGGTTTATTTATTTATTTATTTTAATTCCATTGATAAGTTGGTTAGTTTTTGGTGGCACACCTTTTTAGATTTAATTGAATATAATTTCATTTTAAAAACAAAGAATTAAACTCGTGAGAATTACTATTACGTTATAGACCCCATATTATTATTATTATTTATTTATTTATTTAATCTTTTGCTTTTTCAAAAACACTTTTGAAATCAACTCAACGTTCAATGGCATATTTTTCAAAACCTTCATGAAATTTCAAGAATGATTTTGAGACTCAATGAGAAATTACCACCAAATGTTAGTCAATGGGTAAGGTTTTTCAAAAAAGAAGCAAAAGAACCATAAAAAGACATTTACATTAATATTAAATTAAATATATATATATAAAAAATTTACCATTAGGAATGATTTTTTAATGTAAAAATTAAGCTAAAAATTTAAAACCATTTTTAAAAGTCATAAATTGAAAAAATTACTGTTTCCAAATATAGCAAAATAAATCAAAATATTCACAACAAAATTATTGTCTATGAATAACATACTATTAGGACAACAACTCCGAATATCTCCATAATGATATGATATTGTCCACTTTAGGTATACACTCTCATAGCTTTCCTTTTTTATATCATTCCAAAAGTCTCATACTAATGAAGATAATTATCTTAACTTATATACTCAAGATCATCTCCTTATCTAACCGACGAGGGACTTTGATCAGATTCACATTGACACTAACAAAAATCTAATATATACACAAGTAAATCATGTCTATCGGTGTTTATTTTGGATAAATTGTGATATTTTGTTATGTTTATAACAAAAATGAGTTTGGAAAACAACTTTTTATAAAAAATAAAAAAATAAATAAATGAAAGGATTTGTTGAATGTGGAATAGAGAGAGATGGAGAGAAAATTGAGAGAATATTTCACTTTGTAGGGAAAAGGGAAAGCTGAAAATTGAAGTAGTGAGTGAAATGAAACTAATAGAAAACTCATTCATTGGGATCTTCAACTATTCCACATTCTGTCTTTTGTTTTTCTTCATTCTACCTGACGTGGCACCTCTCTCTCTCACACTCTTCTGAAAAGTCTAAATTACCCTAAACCATCCTCTTTTATTTCATTTCTACCCTCTCCTTCTCTATCTTTTCACTTCTTTCAAACTTTGCCTTTTTATACACCATAATTACCTTTTCTTAACTTCAAAGTTTTGGTTATCATCCCCTCAAAATTACTTAAACTACTTCATAAACTCACAAACATATTCACTTAGTTTTATTTTCTTATCCATCGAGATTTTTAAACAACAAAAACTTCGTTACTTGCATCTATTTTAGATTACATTCATTTTTGTGCAGTTTATCAAACTTTTTTCTTTTGACTTTTTGTTATTGAAAGGATACATGTAGACATGTACAACATGAATTACACCTAAGTATTATTCTTATGAAAATAGTACATAGATTATCGTGATATTCACAAAGTTTTAAGTATTGCATGTCTAATACTTGTGAATTTATGTATCACAAAGTTTTTTTTCGTTGTTTCATGATGTTAGTACAAGTATGTTAATGTTTAGATTCAAGGGCTGTTTTGATAAATAAAAAATACAAAAAGGTGTGGAGTTCTTTTTAAAGACTTTAATTTTAAAAAATGTTCATGCAAACTTTTTTTTACCACTTGCAAAAATAACATTGAAGTAAAAATAGTAAAACATAAAACGCAAGGATAAATAATTGCATACATATATAACATTAGTATAAAACTAAAAAATCCATGCACAACTACCTTTTTAAATGCTTTTTTTTAAAAAAAATTTGATAGAAACTATTAGTTGTTATAACTGAAGCTTTTTATTTTTCATCATTATGAATGTTTTTTCTTGGTTTTCTCAAATTGAAAGTAACCATTGTTAGTAACTATGGGTAATTGTAATTAATAGTGGCTATTAGTTGCTATCACCTTATAGCATTGATAGATACTCATCCATATATTTTAATTGGAGAAATATTTTATTAGTTGTTATCATTTACATTATTAGCATCTATCAGTATAATCTTTATCAATTATAACTATTGAAGAGCAAACTTGACATCTTAAATTATTTTACTAATTTGCTAGTTAATATTTGTTACTTTTACAAATATTTTATCCTCAGATCATTTTTAGTTTATTTCTAAATTGTGATGTTTGCTCTAATTTTTCTATATATTTTTTTAAAGAAAAAATGTTCATGTAAATTGTAAACTTTGACGAATAAGGCTTTTATTCAAGCCCAGCTTTATCAATGGGCCAACAGAATTAGTAGAAGGCCCGAGTACTGAAATTTCAAGCAATGAAAATTGGACGAAATAGAGATTTAGGTTTAACTTCAAAATTTTTAATTTTTACACTATGAAATTAAATATGTTAATCATATCTTTAAACAGAAAATATTATTATTTTTAATAAAAAAAATTAGATTGTTTCCTTTGAATAAAAGTATGGAAAATTATTATGGAGGACAAAATAGTGAAACTATTTATAAAATATAGTCATACAGAGAATTTGATGAATATTACTATATTTTTTTGTAAATAGTTTTGATATTAAGTTATTTTTTAAAAATGCACAAAAATATATTGAAAATATTATATTAATATAATACATTTTATTTGATTAATAATAAATGGACAATCTAAAAATGAATAAATTAAAACAAACACCTATAGAATTTGTTGAAAATTGTATTGTATGACAAAAAAAATAGAAAAAAACAGTCTAGAGCACATCATTTTTACATATTATAAATATGACAAGTAATTAGATATATGTGAGAGCTATTAGAGAGTATGCATACTATCCGCTTTTAAATTTGCTATTTTTCTAATTTAGAAAATATAATAATATTAGTCCTATTATCATAAATGTTTTTTTTTTCTATTTTTGTAAAAGTTATTAAAAATTTTCTTTTGAAGAAAACTTTATATCTATGAACAATCAATAGGCGTCTTGATTTTCTATGAGAAATTTTACAAGAACAACTATAGAAATAGGAGATTTTAATGGACTTCAAAATAAATAAAAAAGTTAATAAAAAATTTATTAAAAAAAAATTATTTTTTTTTTTTTTTTTTTTTTTTTTTTTTTTTAAAAAAAACTTAACAATTAATCACGTAAATGATTTTAAAGTATTAAAGGAAATAAATTATAATATCTATCATAATCTTTTATATAATTGTAAATAATATGATGCAGACTTTTGCATATACCGCATTACTCATTAATGATAATTTTTCATTCAATTTTAAAGTTAAAAGGAAAAGATAAAAGTTTCAAAATAAAAAGATTTAATTAAACTCACCAAAAAGAGAAAAAAAAAGTTTAGAGACCCTTTTCAATGGTAAAATGAATCAAAATTTTTACCAAATATATCAAAATTTTATAAGGACATTTTTAAAAATAGTAAAATAAATTAAAATATTTACAAGTTATAGCAAAATTTTGGATTTTATCATTGATAGTCTTTTATCACTATAGCATATCAATGACTATTAGTGATAAAATTTGTTATATGTTGTAAATATTTTGTAAAATCTACTATTTTTAAAAATTTCCCAATTTTATATTCTATTAGTATTTTATATAAGTTGAATGTAATTTGAGGGATGACCTATTATTATGAACTGTAGTGGAAAAACAGAACTATTTAAAAAATAAAAAAAAATGAAAATTTATTTTTTTAGTATCTAGATTTTAATGAATATATGCATTTGATCTCCAATTTTAGTCATTAGGTTTATAATGAGGAAATTTTTTAAAAATAGCAAATTTTACAAAATATTTACAACATATAGCAAATTCTATCATATGCTATAATAATAGAAGACTATCATTGATAAAATCTAAAATTTTGTTATAGTTTGTAAATATTTTAATTTATTTTACTATTTTTAAAAATACTCTTATTTAGTTTTCGAGTTTTTAAAATATACTTTTTAGTTTGTAAATTTTAAAAAATAGATTCAAAAGAACCCACAAATAACTTTATACTTTTATTTTAAATAATTAAACAATATTTTAAATTAGAGTAACAACTTCTAAAAATCATATCATCTCTAAAATTATTTTTTAAAATTTTAAATATCATATAATTATTTAAAAAAATTAAACATAAAATACGTTTAAAACCTTAAAGACTCAATTTCAAAAACTGACTAAAATATACGAGTCTATTGTTATAAATAAATAAAAAGACAGTCCATTTTCAAAATCGATGGACCATAGTTTTTTTTTTTCAAAAATAAATGTCAATTGCGTGAAAGAAAAGAATTTTCGGGAATTCTTGAATTTGAAGCCAACCGTCGGATCTACCTACCGTCCACCAGCTCTATCCGTCACAAGGGCATTAATCCACTGCTACAATTGTACCCTTTCCATTGTGCATTCCCAAATTTATTTTTATTCTAATAAACGTGCATAATATTTCTTTTTTAAAAAAACCTCTAAATCAAATATGTTTAAATTGATATTACATTTTTAATAATATTCAAGTAATAAACTGAAACTAAAAAATATGTTTTGTTTTTTAACGTTAAATTCAACCGGATTATGGATAAATTCTGAATTCAGCTAAAGAAGCAAATAATTCCAATGCCTAACTAAAGCTTTGATATTGCAAATATGAAGACAAAAAGAAAAAAAGAAAACAAGACTTTTTCCATATGTTTCACAGTAACACCGACTTCATCGATTGCATTAATTCACCTTAAAAAAATTTCAAAAGTAGAAAAAAAAAACAAACTGATTATGAAAAAAAATAAGGATAGAACTCATTATACTTAAATTTTTGCGTATTTGAATTATTGTTGAAAAAGTATATACCGTTGTTTGTTAGATAATTGGTTGATATTAAATTTGAGGTGGAAAAAAGAAAGAAATGTTTGAAATGGAAAAATGAAATATAATAATGATTGTGAGCCAACTAACAAGGGGCACGTGGCTGGTTGCTGGATCATACTCTTCTTTCTTGTGGGGTACCTCTCCGGTTCTCTCAACTGAATACGCTCACCTTCCATATTTATATTCCAATTCAATCTCCTCCAACTTCCAGCATTCAATTTCCTTCTTCCCTTGCATTTCTCCGCCGGATTTCACTCCCCCGGCTCTCAGTCAGCTTTCAGGTTGGTTTTCTACTTCCATTATTTCTGCCTTCGATACCGATTCCTATTTCCCGCCTCTTTTCTTCCACTTATTTTGTTGTCTGTTTACTTTCAAATGATTCAAATTTCTGTTTGGTTGTTAAACATCGTGCTTTCTCGGTCTCATTTACTCAGTGGTCTCAAGGTCATGCTGATCATTGACGTGTCGTGTTTGTCGAACTTTTCGAAGCGAATTCTTACGTGCTATTGCAATTCATTGAACTTTTCTTTTTCTTTTTTGTTTTGGAATAAATCTTTGTGTATACGAGCGTTTGATCTGCCATGGTTTGACGTTCTGTGTTTTTTTGTTCGGCATTGTTCTTAAATGCTAGCAATAATAGTTCAGAAATTAAAGCGTGTTTCAACATCTTGAATGATGATCTCAATACGAATTCTCTAGTCTAGACATTGCGTCTGCGTAGAAGGATTAATCAATCTACTGAAAGCTGAGCAAGTAGAAAAGATACCTTGTAAGAACCTCTTAAGTATTTACTTAAGAGTACTGTACAGTGTAGAGATGAGAGAGAAAATCCATTAGGCTAATTACATGACTTAAAGATAGAAAGTATAGGAAGAACAAGTAATTAGGTTAACTAACCATATTAGTTTGAGTTACGTGACAATCTTTGCGAGCTTTCCTTTCGATGATTCAAATTTGTTCGTTTTTCCTTTTGAGTTTCAGCAGTGATCTAGTAGGCGTAGGCTGTTGTGGTTTGGATTAATATGCTCCCGTTCTCCCTCCAGTCAGTTCAATGTTGCAACTAGTTGGATTCAGTTTTAACAGATTGATTTATTTAATATTTTTAGATAAGAAGAAATCCATTTATTGAATGATATAGCAACATCTCCTTGGTTCACCTGTAATGTGCACAGTGTTTTTGTTGAACTTAGTAATAAATGCGATGAATCATTTAATTAATGAGTTTAGTTAGTGGTTTACTGTTCTTGGCTAGATAATCGACTTCAGTAGTTGGGAGGAAAATGTTAGGGAAAGTGCATTCATGGCCACTCGATCTAATAAATTACTTGCGTTGAATCTTTGTATAAACCCAACAACATTACTCTATTTAATCTTTTGTTGCACTTTTATTTAAATCTTTGCTGGGCTGTTTTTCCAGGGAAAATAAAGTTAACAGAGAAAAGATAAGAGGAATCACACTGCTATTGGCAGGTCCCTTTGACGCTCACAATGGCTACTGGACAAATATTTTCTCGCACGACACAAGCGTTATTCTATAACTACAAACAACTTCCCATCCAACGGATGCTTGATTTTGACTTCCTTTGCGGTGTGTATTAGTTCTTGTAACTTTGCTTTTTGCTAGATTGTCGTATTAGGTGGCTATGGTTTTCGTACTCTGAACTGAACTAATCTGTCTGACTCACTTTATAGGGAGGGAAACACCATCAGTTGCTGGAATCATCAATCCTGGTTCAGAGGGATTTCAGAAACTCTTTTTTGGTCAAGAGGAAATTGCCATTCCTGTGCATTCTACGTGCGTGATATATTTCTCATTCTTTTGTAATAATTATTTGTAACCTCTTTCCTTTATTGATGTTTAATTCTAGTTATTATTATCTAAGTATCGGTCACTATGTTTCAATGGCTTCTAGTACAGGGAAACTTCTTATAATTTAATTGCTACTATACTACATTCCTTTTCAGCTATAGGCGTATAGCATCATATTGTCTTTGAAGACAATAACAGATAAAAACTTCTAAGTTGTAGATTTAAATGTTTTTATGTTGAAGATTCATTAATAAGCGCTAGTTCTCCATACAATTTGTTTGTTCTTTTATCTCGTTTACAGAAGTTGTTATCTTTACATTCTTTTATCTCATCTGTAGAAGTGGTTTAAGTTTTATTGGTTTAGCAATCAGAATAAATGAATTAACATCTGAATTTATTTATTTTATATTTTTTCTCAGGATTGAAGCAGCTTGTGCAGCACACCCAACTGCTGATGTTTTTATCAACTTTGCATCATTTAGAAGGTTAATAATCGTTGTTTGATGATATTGTGATGTAGAGGAAGTTTTTGTTCCCATTCATAATCAGTTTGTACTTCCGTGTAGTGCTGCTGAATCTTCAATGGCTGCTTTGAAACAGCCTACCATCAGAGTTATAGCTATCATAGCTGAGGGTGTTCCGGAGTCGGACACTAAACAATTGATTGCGTATGCACGGGCAAACAATAAGGTAAGAATGTTTTGATGCTTCGAGTGGTATTGATCTTTCCTAGCTTTGGTAATACCAAGATAAATCTTATCGATCCTATTATGTACACCAAACAAAACGCCACATTTATAAACTATTAGCTGAGTGGCGCGAGGAAAACAGGGTCAATAGTCGTGTAATCTTCATTGATATTGAATGATTTATCTTCTCGCTTAATCTGCAGGTTGTTATTGGCCCAGCAACTGTTGGAGGCATACAAGCCGGAGCATTTAAAATTGGTGACACTGCTGGAACGATTGACAATATTGTACAATGCAAGCTGTACAGACCAGGATCTGTTGGTTTTGTCTCTAAATCAGTAAGCAGCCTCTTATTCTTTTTCTTATTTCTTGTTGTCAACTTATTTCTTTCAACCAAATTGTGCTCTTAACTTTCAAGTATGAAACTATGATATTGATTTACCGTGCATCAATAAATTGTTATGGCCGTTGTATATCTTATTTCAATTTAGTCAAAGTGTATTCGACACTGTTCGCGCTATCTAGTCAATATTTTCTCCCCATTGGCTATCTTTCTCAAGATTGTGTTACGTTTCTCTATTGAATTGTTAAACCTCATTGGTTTCTTTAAAATAGTTAATCTACACATTAATGACGCGAGATATTTTGTTATAATTCTGCAGGGTGGAATGTCTAACGAGATGTATAATACTATTGCACGTGTTACCGACGGAATTTATGAAGGTAAAGTTCACGGCACCTCACTCGTCTTTTCTTAGGGCTGTTTGAAATTACATTTGATCAATTCTTGTTTTGTAGGTATTGCAATTGGAGGAGATGTGTTTCCAGGTTCGACTCTTTCTGATCACATTTTGCGGTTTAACAACATTCCACAGGTATTCTGATCGACATCTCTAAAGATACCATTCAATTTATATAGTCATCTCCGTTTGGCTGCTCAAGTCTTGCACTGTGGGGACTCGTTGGCTGCTTCTGCAATTTTTGTCATTTGCATTCAATGTGTGTTTGAGTGTTTTTTTTTTTTTTTTTTCCTTTTGACCTATTCCTAGGTTAAAATGATGGTTGTGCTTGGAGAACTTGGTGGTCGAGATGAGTATTCTTTAGTTGAAGCTTTAAAACAAGGAAAAGTTAACAAACCAGTGGTTGCCTGGGTTAGTGGCACTTGTGCCACATTGTTTAAATCTGAAGTTCAATTTGGTCATGCTGTAAGTTGATTTCAGAGTTACTCCGCTTAGAGTATTGTTACTGTTTGATATGGTTGGCTGACACATTATTTGCTCCCTTACCTTTCTTATAGGGAGCAAAAAGTGGTGGTGAGTTGGAGTCTGCACAAGCAAAAAATCAAGCTTTAAAGGAAGCTGGAGCTATTGTTCCCACATCATATGAGGCCCTTGAAGCTGCAATTAAGGAAGCATTTGAAAAATTGGTAAAGTTGCATTGTATGACTTTCTTCTATGATATCAAGGAGAGCTATTTTCGACCACCCTTGTCCTTATATATTTGTATAAGAGGGATAAATCATAAATGTTCCTCGATTATACTAGTTGCACTATCACAGATAATTTATTTTGCCATCTGATCCAATCCCTAGGTTGGAGACGGGGAAATTACACCAGTGAAGGAAGTGAAGCCTCCTCAAATTCCTGAGGATCTGAGTTCAGCAATTAAGAGTGGGAAAGTTCGTGCACCAACCCACATTGTTACCACCATTTCTGATGAAAGAGGTGTGCTTTCAACCTGATCGCTATATTGATCTCTTTAAATTGTTCTAGGGAGGGTTTAATTTAGTGTTCTAAAGTTTCAATTACTAATTAAAAAAAAAGGTGAGGAGCCAAGATACGCTGGAATACCCATGTCTTCAATTGTTGAGCAAGGCTATGGCGTTGGCGATGTTATTTCACTCTTATGGTTCAAGCGCAGCCTTCCTCGGTACTGTACACATTTCATTGAGGTTAGTAGCTCATTTCTTGAAAATAAATATCACTTTGAAAATAAATATCACTTTCTATTGTTTTCTCAGTTCACTTCTAGTGATCCCTCTACACTAAAAAGACACACGATAAAAAGGAAATTAATTTAGAGTATTACCTAATTATATTAATTGGGGCTTTTTAGGTCACAAACATAGCTTAAATCATTTTAAAATTACTCAAAAACATGTCCAAAGTATTTATGGATATACGAGCTACATTTTTTTTTGGCATTCCACTATCATGAATACCGTTGTGAAAACTCATACCCTCAACAGATATGTATTATGCTCTGTGCTGATCACGGTCCTTGTGTATCTGGAGCGCATAACACCATAGTAACTGCAAGGGCTGGAAAAGACCTCGTGTCCTGTCTTGTCTCAGGTAATTTGGTAACTCTCATTTCATTTCCCTTCTAATGTAATCTCTCTTTTTCAAGGCTTTTTACTCCCCAAGTCTGGTTTTTACCTGATGAGTAACGATCTGAAAATAGGTTTGCTTACTATTGGACCTCGATTCGGTGGTGCCATTGATGACGCCGCTCGGTACTTAAAGGATGCTTGTGACAGAGTGAGGATTTAGAACTTTTGATGAATTAACATGGTGTCTACGAGTCTGTACTCTTTGTATGATCCTATGGTTTTTCTTGCCTTCTTGCAGGGTCTTACGGCTTATGAGTTTGTCGAAGGCATGAAAAAGAAAGGAATTCGGGTGCCTGGAATTGGTCACAGGTACACACTCCCTATGGTTTATTTATTTAAAGGATAATGACAAAATCAGAAGAGGGGTTTAGTCGTTTGTTAATGTTGAAAATGGAATTGTGTGTGAAAAAGGATAAAGAGAGGAGACAACAGAGACAAGAGAGTGGAGCTGCTACAGCGATTTGCAAGAACACATTTCCCAACAGTGAAGTACATGGAATATGCCGTGGAGGTTGAAACATACACACTCTCAAAGGCAAACAACTTGGTCCTTAATGTGGATGGTGCAATTGGTTCTCTTTTCTTGGACCTTCTTGCTGGGAGTGGAATGTTCAGCAAACAAGAGATCGATGAGATCGTCCAAATTGGATATTTGAACGGCCTCTTTGTCCTTGCTCGCTCCATTGGTCTCATCGGGTAAGTATATATATACCAATTCTTCTTCTAATTCCTCTTTTTTTTTCTTTTTCTTTTTCCTTTTTCGTTTTTGTTTTTGTTTTTGTTTTAAACTTGCAACAACTACGGTTGAGTTTCAACAAATACACGTCAATCCAAAACACACAACCCAACTCCCCCAACAAACGTCGATTTCAAAATCCTAACTATATGTTGTTTACCCTCCTCCCTCCCTAATCCAAAATCAAAATGATAATTTCAAATATGACGAATACAAGCATTGTTTTTAGGCTAAATTAGTCTAGTCTTGTATGTTCCGTATCGTGTCTAGTAGGTTAACAAATTTTGAAGTATCTAACGAAGCCTTCTAGGCTTCAACTTTTTATTTTAATTTTAATTTTAATTCTAATTCTAATTCTAATTCTTTTACTCTTTAAAGAGACTTTTTAGAAAAATGATTGTAAATGATAATATTTGTAAAAATATTTACAAAATATAAAATTTCATCATTCATAAATACTTATTTATTATTTTTAAAATTATTATCCATTATAATTATCATTTTTATTATATATACATATATTTGAAAATTTGCCACGATATATCGTAGCATAGTTTGTTTCAATATTAAATAAGAGCTGTATTTTTAACTATATTTAAAAAAAAAACAAGTTTCTAAACAGTATTTTTAGTTTTCAATAATTGACTTGTTTTTTTCTTAAAAGCAGCTATCAAAGCAAGATATTTAAGTAGTGTAAAAGGTATTTATAGGGATAATTTTTAAAAACAAAAAATAAAGAATTTTTTTTAAAAATGGTAGATTTTACAAAATAATTATAATTTATAGCAAATTCTATAACTGATAGTCACATGCTATAATAATAGAAGATTATCATGAATAGAATTAATTTTTTTTTACTACAACATGTAAGTATTTTAATTTATTTTGCTATTTTAAAAAATATTACAAAAATAAAAGTGTAATAGTTAAGCAATAGAATGTTTTAAATTGATTATTTTTAAAGGTTGAATGTACGTGTTAAGTTAAGTAAATTGTGTAAGAATGATATGTGGTGATTACTTTAATCTTTGGGAAATGGAATTGGCAGACATACATTTGATCAGAAGAGATTGAAACAGCCTCTATACCGCCATCCTTGGGAAGATGTCCTCTACACCAAATGATAACACTTTACACAACGTCAATTTCCAAATTTTTGTAAAATTATAATTACTACGGATACTGCTATTTGGTGTTTTGTTTTTTCTATTTTTCCTCGCACTCTTTCCTTCATTACCCTTTTCTAGATCAACGTATGTGTCATCTCTTGCTTTTTAGTTTTCTAACTGTAATTCAAATAACAAAAGAAGGATTGTAGTGTTTTTTTTTTTTTAAAAAAATAAATCGTCCCCATACATTTATTTGTTTTAATGTATTTCCTTAGCTCTTAAGTGGTGGTGACTGAAAGTAATGGAATACTAAAAAAACGTTAAATATCTTAGGCAATTTGATATGTAAAAAAAAAAATATTTCCATTACGGTTAAAATCGTATTAAATGATTGATGATGCTTTTCTTAAACAAATTATATCTATTAAGCTGAAATCGTTGGTATGACTTGGTAATAATTAGATTCAAAATAATTAAGTATAACGAAATATAACGAAATTTGTTAAAGTCTATCACTACTGATAGATCATAAGGGTGCGTTTGGGGGAGAAAAAGAGTTATAAAAGAAAAAGATTATGATAATCCTATAATTATGATAATATGTGTTTGGAGGAAGATTTATTATTGATAGTGTTATGATAATATGTGTTTGGAAAAAAGATCATGAATAATAGCGTTATAATAGTATGTATTATGATAATATTTGTGTGGGTGATGGATTGTGTGGAAAGAACTATGAAAATTATTATTATTAAGGTAGAATTGAGGTAGAATGGAGTAGGGTTGAGGGGATCGGTTCCCCCAAACAAGGAAAAGGTTATATAACCCTTTTCCCCCTAATCTTTTCCCTCTTCCAAACACACCTTAAGAGTCTAAAATTGTCACAAATTATGGACATTTTTTTTCTTGAGTTATTTGTTCTTTTAGCATTTTTCTAAAAAAATTTAAATGCAAAATTCATATAAATAATTAAAACTATTTAATTTATCGCAAAAAAGAAAAAAAAAACTTAAATAAGCTCTAGAAAAATTTAAAATCGTTAGTTTGACAAAAATTCTTTTTAAATTGTAGCAGAGCTATAAAATGGCACTTATTAAATAGTTTCAAGAAAAGGATGAAGCAAAACGGAAAAATAATGAAAAAGTAAGCTTAAACTAAAAACAAAAAAAATGTAAGCAAGCCTTTAGTTTTTGAAAATTAAATAGATAAATAATCCTGAAAAATTATTATCAATCACAAAACATATAAAAATATTTACAAATATAACCAAATATTAAAATCTATTAATGATAAATCATAATAGACCAAGATAGACTACTATCAAGGTCTATCACGGTCAATTATATTTGTATATAAATAGTGATATTTTGTGGTATTTTTTATAAATATTTTAGTTAATTATGCTGTATTTCTAATATTTTACAAATATTCAAACCAAAATTGGAAAACTTAAAAAATAGTTTTTAAAAAAAAATTTAAAACTTGTTATTGTTTGGAATTTGAATAAAAATGGACAAAACTTGAGAGAAAAAAGAAGACTTAGTTTTTTAAAACCAAAAACCAAAATCCAAATCCAACTCTCTTTACTTCCTAATTCTTATTTATTCCATTTCCTAAACAAAACTTCTGAATTTATTTTAATCTTTCATACTGTTTAAAAAAAAAAAAAGAATAAAAATCAAATGTTATAAAATTGATTGAAAAATGAAAAAGAAAACAAAGAAAAATTAAAATTTGAGCATTCCTTCAAACTCTTTGAAATTAGTTTAATTAATCGAAAAAGAAAAGAAGATCATCACCAATCACAAAAGTTTCCAAAACCAAAAGAGTAAGAGAAGAGAAATACCTTATTAAAATGGTGACCTATATAAATAAAATAACAATGTTATAACGGTGTGAAATATACGTAAATATATATATATATATTCCTGTTATAAACACATCTCATTTCAGTAAGGCATACTCACATTAAAAGAAGATTGGTCGTGTTGAGTTTGAGGATATGAAGTAAATGTTATAAAATCGATTCCAACTGCTTCAGTTGAGGGTCTTCAATTTCGGTTTCCTCCTCTTCTGGAGAGATATAAGCGTCAGCAATGGCCTTCCCTTTTGCAAACACATCAGCAGGAACAGTTTGAAGGAGCCTGTAAAAAGGAAAAATGTTTAGAAACAAAGTAAAAAAATATTGACTAGTTGTTGGATTAGATTATGGTTTCGATTGCAAACGAATGGATTCTAATTTCTAAATGGTAATTTAGATAAGGATCCTGGAACGATAACTTCTCTTATTGCTAATTGGTTTGAAGATGTGTTATCTTTAGAATGGATCTCAATTTCTATATGCCTCAAGATTTTGAAGTTAAACCCAACTTGTACATGTATTTGTCTCTTAGCTATGAGTTTAGTTTTTAAACTTACCGCATTTACTTTTGTAAATCAACAAACCAATAAACTAAATTCAAACTATATTAGACCAGATAAATTCAGGCTACCAGGACATAAATCCAAACTTAGAAAGTTTTGATTGAAACATGAGATACCAGATCACATATTCCATGTGAACGAATCAACAGAAGGTTACCGGTCTAGAGCGAGAACGGCAGTGTCAATGTTGGTCTTCATGGACTCAATTGAGGTTCCTTGATCATTTCTTGTAGCACGTAAAAGCGAAGAATCAAGTTCTTCCAGAGCTCTTCACAAGTTCAAAATGTTTACAAAAGTTAGAAATAGATCATTTTGTAGGCGCAAAAAAGTAAAAGATTCAGATCGGTTTTCTGTCCATATCATTCACAATAAAGTAATAGCTAGCCCTCACATCACTTCATCAACTACAAGAAGCAGCAGAAAAAATGAGCATGTTTAATGCTCATGTTTCCTGCTTTTTCAGAAGTTTAGATCCTCAGTTATCATTTTGAAATTGACATTATCCTCAAAATCACACATTCCTCTTAACTTAAAAAGATGCTAAAGAAAACCTGAGACATCGGTCAACGTTGTCAAATGCAATGTTTCCATTTCCATCCTCCGATGCATATTGTGCAACCTATTATTGAAACAAAATTTCCACAATTCTATATGAACTCATGACCAGAAAGAACTCAAAAAAAGTAAATGCGATTAAGAAAAAACTAGCGCTATAAGTAACTTCCAATATGAAATACCAGTCTAGCAATGAGGATTTCAGTTGAATCAAATTGTCAGAAAAGCAATGAGGAATGTATATGCATATACACCGTTTAAACGAGGCAAAATTGCCCAAACAAGCACAGGCATACTATTACAGTGGCAGCTGAAACCAAAATTTTAATAAAGAGAGAGAATAGATTAAGTTGGATCCTATCAATATATTTTCTAGCACTTTTCTCCTAGATGAGAAACACAGGAAGTAACATATAAAATAGAGAAGAATACTATTGTAGGAGTTTGATCTTATTTACAAGTGTTCTGACATCAAGCTTCTTTTCAAATATTCTTTAACTAACAGAATCGAGCAAAAAATTTGAAAACAGATTACAGAAAGGAAAACAGATATATACAAACACTTCGAGGTCAAACGGAGTAGAAGAATTTGAAAGAGCGGGTAAAGGATCGAGGAATGTTGAACAATTCCAGAAGGTTTTCAACTTACTGCTCGAATATTTACGCGAAGAGATGATGCAAGTCCAGAACGCAAGAGAGATCGGCATGTCGCATATTCTGGTTTACTACTTTCCAATATTTTCCCTGCGATCGAAAAGAAAGAACAGTTCACATTACATAAAATTGCGTAGATATCAATAAATATGAATGTTCAAACAAGTGAAATTTTGAACAGCTGATCAAGTTTCACGAACAATGCAAATTCTGATTACAAAGTGAAAGCAAAATCGAAGAACTAAAGATACGAAAAAGTTATCATGCTTAATTACCGACGTCTTCGATTTGAAACTTGGTCAGTATGACGGCAGGAACATAAACTTCAAGCGGATCCAGCTTTTTCCTGAATAGAATGCATCAGAATCAGTTTGATGAACCTCAGCAGATAGGTAAAGGCTCAAACTAATATCACACGATCGTTTACTTCTTCACGTATTTGTCCAGAAAGCTTCCAGCAGAAGCATCTGCAGAGATAAATATTAAAAATCACAATTCATAACGATTTATTCATAGAATTTGTCCGCCAAGTAGAACTAACACCAACGACTATAATTCGATGAACAGAAGAAAGCATACGGTCAGGAATCAGGAACAAATTTGAGAGGACAAGAGAAATGGAGAACAGTCGCCTACTCTCCCGCCAATTGTTCGTGGACAGTGCGCACCTCACTCGGCAGTGATTCTTAGTATTGGCGGCGGTGAATCTAATCGGCAGAGGCCGAAGAATGGAGGCGGAGGATTTGAATTGCTCCGAGCTAATTAGCGGAGGAGTGGTGGATGTCGCCATTGACGATAGAACATTCGGACGATCTTCTTCCCTCTTTCAGTCAGTCAGGGAGGAATGGTGTTTGTGGAGAAGGAGATTTCGTTCTCATCCATTTTTATCCAATGCAATATCATTCGGAGGGCTTTTCAAAACCCCAGCGGCATATCAGCCCAACAAGCTATGAACGGCCCAATACATCAAACTTGGAAAATCATTTTTTCTTTTAAATGTTCAAAAGTTTTTCGATCGACCACTTTAGTAATAATTTAATCTTTATATTTTCAAATTTTCAACAATGTAATAGTTATTTAATACTAATAAGTAGGGGTGTTCAGAGTTCGGTTTGATTCGGTTTCAAGCTAAAACTGTATCGAACTGCAAAATGAAAAAAGAATTTCATACGAAACCGAACCGAACTATATGTTCGTGTCAAACCGAATCAAAATCGAACCACATATGCAGTTCTGTTTAAATCTTGGAGAACCTCAGGCCACCATTGGATAAAATTTGTTTTTTTGTTTTAAATTTCGGACAATCTCGAGCCACCAAAGCACCAAATTCTATAAAATTTTCCTTAATTTTTTATTTTTTTAAAATATGAATCAGTTCTGTTCGGATTTAGAATTGGTTTAAAACATTAAATCGAGCTGAACCGCATAAGAAATGGTTTCAACCTAACACAAACCGCACCGAACCACATACAATTGATTTCTTATGAACACCCCTACTAATAAGTAATGATTTACCCACTATACTTTATGGAAACATAAAGTTTGGAAACACATAAAAGAAAATGGATAACTTCATAATTGTGTTTCACTCCACAAAAAAACACTCTAAAACAAAGTGGGTAACCTTTAAGTTAAATTACAATCTTAATGTCACTTTAAAGACATTCTCTAAAAAAAAAAAAAATCCTCTATGAAAAGTAATAGTTAGCGACATTGCAAATCTGCACTGAATAAGAAAATACGTGTTCAATCTAAGATTGTTTATCATATAATTAGTTGCTTGACAAAACGCAAAACATTTCGTCCATGAAAAAGATAACTAACTACAATTTAGTTTTTATTGAGATTTAATGAAATTTTTTACACATGTAAATCTATGAATTGAACGAAGAGTCCAAACACATTTTGGTAAAGTTTTAAGTGATGTAAAAGCATGCGAATCGTGCTGTTAAGAGCTCAGATGTGTTGTTGCATTGTGATGGCCTATTGGCCTTAGCCTAGCATATGGGCAAGGTTGAACCTCCAGATTTAGCCTAGAGTAGAGACAAGTGGGCCTAGAGTCATATATGAACAAGGTTAAACCTCAATACATATACATGTACGTGTATGGTTGAATGAAATTTAGTTTCGTATGAATTAAGTTCGGTTGAGGATAAGAGAAACTCATCGAAGATTCGATAAAGTTTCAAATAGTCGAGCAAAAAGTAGATTAGGTCTTGAGTTCTCTTAAGTCTGACAATAATCAAGTGTAAATGATGATGTCTAACAGTTGGAGATGTAAGGTCGAAATACATCTCACATGTCTTCAAACTAGTCCTAGCAAAAGCTAGGAGTGGGTTAAGACTTCTTTTTAACTGTGTTGGTTGCCGTTTTATGCTTATATCACTTATGAATTTATACAACATCGATGAATGATGAAGATTGAAATTGACTAATATTTTGTAAAGAGAACCTCGAGCTAGCCTTAATTTGAAGTGTAAACCTCTTAAATACAAAAGATTTTACCTTACTCCACACCAATATAATATCCATTATAAGATAACTATTATGTAACAATATATTAAATATGGAACAAAGTTAAAACGCTAGTAATAATTCCTTTATAAACCAATCATACAAGGAAATGAAATTCTGACCCAACTCGATCCTGGTATAGTATATTCCAACTATATCATTGTGCTATGCTTACTTTGTCAACTAACTCTAATTTATATATTAAAAAGATGATCAATAATACAACTAAATTTTCTCCCCTTTTTTTATACCAAATAAGTGAAAAGTAATAATTTTGATTAGGTTTTTATATTAACGATGTCTTTAATTAAAGTGTGATATATTTTAGGGTCCTTCTTAATTAGGGTATATTTATACACCACGACCACAACTCCCACCATTCAATTGTTTGCATCCAACAACCCCTTGACCATGTATGAATTTTGCAGTCGCTTCAGTGTAGATGTGAGTTTCATTCAACAACCTGAACCAGAATTAAATCGAAACAAACATTATAAATTCAAACCTTTCTAAAATAAGCCATAAATTCAAAAACTTAAAATAATTATAGGTGACAATAAATTTAGTTATATCAAAGACTAAAGTACTGAGCATAGAAATTTATTAGAATTTTAATTGAAAATTGGAATTTCGAAATAGTGTGACAATAACTTAAAAAATGCCGTCAGTTCAAATCCAATTTTTGTTTTAAATCATTATCAAATTATTCTAAGTTCTAATCTTCTTCTAACATTTTAATTGATTCATACTTAGTATATATTGTTCTGAATAGAAGTGAGCATATTAGATCAAAAAATCTACCAATCGACCGACTTTTACTCTTTGACGATCAAGATTGATGCAAACATTTACTAAACCAACTGACTCCCATCAATTGATGCTACCCATTTGAAAGGGTTATGAAGAGTAATGAAGGGTAAAATTTGAACTTACGCTAAAGAGACAATCTTGTTGATGATTGTGGAAGACACAATTGAAGGACCAGTTAAATAGAGCAACTCCCCATTGATTCTATCCTCAATTCTCTTATCCAATTCCTCAGATTTTATACAGAAAGGATGATCTGATGCCTGTTTTTTCGAAACATGTTTAACTAAATTAATTTATAGACATTGCTAATTGACATAATTTATTATATAGTGTTAAAATTAATATTTATCTCATACCATAACCCATCCCCATGTGTCTGCAAAAGATGGTATGTAAGCAGTGTAAGCAATCACATCTGCATCAAGAAGATTACAAAGAGAGATAGAGAATAATTAAAATATATGGTTATTTTAACTTTAAAATAAGGTTTTAATTAATCTAAACTAAACTAGCTGTGTTTCAAATTCAGTATAGTAATTTTCTAATTAATTGAGAAAGAGAAACTTACAGTTGAAGGTCTGTTTGATTGTGTTATAAATTGAGGTAAAAACCTCTTTGTGGGTGAAAATTCCGGCTGGTCCTGCCTGAAAACCTTACCATTGTCAAAATTATTCTTAAAGTAAAGTATATGTGTGTTCACATTTACCATTTTTAATTAATAATGGACTTTAATTTTATATATAATAAGTTAAACATGGTCACGTAACAATTTGTTTTCTCTACCTTTGAAAAGTATTCGTTTAGTTATTATACTTTACCATTTGTGATAATTTAACTTCTGTATTGAAATTTTTGTTTATAAATGATTCTACTGAGTTATTAATTAATCAAAATAACTATTAAGTTTGATCTTTTTTTTTTCTTTTTTGGTAATAAGATGTTATGAGATTGAAAATAAATGGATTAAATTGTAATAAATTTAAAATTATAAAAATTAAATTGTTATATGCTGCATTAATATTCAGAAATAAAAGTTTGCTAACTATTTAATTCTTTTATTTTTGTTTTTAAAAATTAAGTATCTTTAATCTATTTTTGAGTCTGTTTGGATTGACTTAAAAAAACTGTTTTTCAATTTTGAGTGACTTCCAAACATTTTAATTTTTCTCAAAATAACTTATTTTTTACATTAAGCACTTGAAAATGTGATCCAAACACACTATAAATTTCACTATCTATGCTTTTTACTAAATGTTTTTTAAAAAGTCAACCTAAAATTTGAGAACTAAAAAAAAGTACATTTTAAAATTTTGTTTTTGTTTTTTAAATTTGATCCAAAATTCAACTATACTCATTCTAAGAATTCGAGAAGAAATAATCTTAATTTTTAAAAATAAAAAACTAAAAACTAAAATCTTATTTGATAACATTTCATTTTTTGCATTTGATTTTAAAAACTAAGTCTATTTTTTCTCTTTGCATCTTTATTAAATACAATGGAGGAATTCTTAGTACAATTCTAAAACAAAAATGACTTTTTGAAAGATGTTTCTTTTTTTTTTCAAATTTTAGCTTAGTTTTTTAAACCATTGATATCATGTAGATAACAAAAATAGAAAATTAAAAGTGATAATAGTGTTTGTCTTAATTTTCGAAAACGAAAACAAAAAATAAAATGATTATCAAACCGAATTAAAATAGTTACAAAAGGAGCCTTAAAATTTTGTTTTTATTTTATGAATGTGACTAAAAATTCAATTCTTTTATAAATGAAAAGAAGAAATAAACTTAATTTTTTTAATAAAAAAAACAGAAAATTAAAGACAGCAGTGTCTAAATTATTAACTTGGATTTTTCTAAAAATATAAAAATTTGATAAATTATTTACATTTTATAAAACAAAATTATTCAAAGAAAAAATTCATTACATTTGATTTTTAGATATATATATGTATGAGGTATATATATTTGGTCAAAAGTCGTTTCTTTTCTTTTTTATATAATAAGATTGGAAAGCTGACCTGAGTTACAAAAATGCCATTGTGGTGAAGTTTAGGTTTGACGATATCATGATAAAAGGATTTGGTGTAGAGTTTGTAGCAAGGCCCATCCTTAACTGGATCTGCTAGGTCTCCTATTATTACATCATATTTGTCCTTTCTCTTCTCCAATTCCACCCTTTACACAAACACAGCCCAATTTCAATAACCAAATAAATTAATTTGAATTATTACTAAATATGAAAATAAATGTATAATTGTGTTATAACTAGTTAATTAGTTTACCTGGCATCGTTTATTACAAGATGAAGTTTCTTGTGACAAAACGCCTCTCGATTCACAGTCAAATGTTTACGGCAAAAATCCACCACATCCTAGAAGCAACCATACAACTTTGATTTATAGAATATAAAGTAAACCCAATGAATATTCACAATTTGTCATCTTCTGTTTTGTTTTTTTAGTTCAATGACATGTTAATTGAGTCAATTAATGAGGTTATATTTAGATTAAAAAAATATTAGATCGTTAGCGAATATAATTACCTGATCAATATCGCACATTACAACCTTCTCTATTGATTTGTGTTTAAGTACTTCTCTTGCTGCTGAACCTTCTCCACCTCCCATTATGAATACACTTTTTGGGCTACAAACAACAGCAACAACAATATTAAAAAGGAAATTTTATGGTTTTTTCAAAGAAATTGTAGCTACATGCACTAAGAGAGAATGAGTCCCCCTCAACTTTATCGTCTTTATATAATATGTATAAAAAAAACTAATTTATGTTTAATATTTATAGATAACTTAGCGGTAAATGTGTTTGGTCAGTCCCTTCCAATGTAAGTTCAAGTTTTACTTGTGTAATTAACTCGAAACTTTTGTCAATACATTTTCTGAATTCTTTACTCACTAACTAGTGACATAAAACTTATCTTTAAAAAGGTTGTTATAAATATTTATTTATTATTTATTATTCACTTTTTTTTTTTAAATAAAAAATGGATAAGAATAAATGACACTTGATGTTAGACCTTCTTAAATCACACATCCTTATTTCAAATCAAGAAAGCCCCTTTCATTGACTTTTTTTCACTTTAATTTAAGATTGTTACAGTTTTTAAAACTATTTTTAATGAAATAAAATCAGTTAATGGCATTGGCATGAGAGAAAATGATATTTCGTAAATTAATATTAAATTCTCATTGCTTAGCCATAATATTATATTGATATTTGATGTCTTTATTCTTTTAAAATTTATATACTTTAAATTGGAAAATAGCTTTGCTTAATTTAAAATATTGTATATCAAAAGTTTAACAAGAAAAAATTAAAATAAAAATCAAGACCAAATTTGGTTGATAGTAGCATCAAGACAGCTAAAACGATTAAAATTATTCCAACACAAATAAGGACTTAACTAAATAATAGTGTACGCATCTCTTATATATGGCAATTATGAGTACTAATCAAATCACTAAAGTTTCCTTTTATGATGATTTTATTTTTCAACTTCCTATTTTGAAATTTATACACATTTTTCCTCCTATTTAAATTTAAAAAAAAAATACATGGATTCTTAGCTAAATATCTTTGTCAAAGAATGTGTAGAAAGTAGACAGGAAAACATAAAATTTTAGGTGTAGATTAATGAAACATCATTTTTGAAAATAAAAAATCAAATATCTAAAATATTATAACTTCAACTAAAAAGTTAAGAGATTTTAATTCCGTTAAGATTTAAAATTAAAAACATGAGCTAATGGGTTAAGGCATCATTAAATCTTTGATATACTATAAACTTTATAAACTTAATCCAATAGACATTTGCAAACATAACATTCAAATTCAAAATATCAATATATATAACAAAAAAAAATATAAATATAATAAAGTTTATTAGTGATAATCTTAATCATATAAATCTATTAAAAAAATAGAATGATTGTATTTCTAACATTGCTACTCTGTTATCATTTCTTTTAATCAAATCATTGCTAACAAGGTTGAGAAAAGATAATTTAAACATATAGAAAATTTCCATTTTTTGTACTTTCAACATGTCAAGAATGAGGATAAAATAATTTTAATATTGATAGTACAAATTTAATAAATAAATAAATAAAAGTAAGATTATAGTTTGAGTGGAAAGTGAAAACAAAAAAATGGAGCAAAAGCAAAACGCACTTGGAATGGCATAACAGAGCGGGATGAATTAAGCATTCATGATAAACAAACTCGTCGGCCTCAGCACTTTGCATCTTACCATCGATCATCAATGCCTACACTCACAAACCTTAATCAGATCGTTATTATACCAAAAAAAAAAAAAAAAAAAAACGAAACCGATTCAAAAACGATTTAAAAAATCACGAAACAAAACCGGAATTCGGAACTTGAAAAACGCACTTTTCCGAAACGCTTCGTATCTAAAAGAGCGATATCCTGAAACTCACTGGTTCCTTGCTGCAGAACACTGAAGATAAGAGAAGGATTTATATGAAAATCTGCGATGAAATTTGTGAAGAAAAACCAAGAGATTTCGGAAATTAATAAGGAAAATTAAATACCGATTAAGAGCAAAGGACCATTTGAGGTTTTCGTCGATGATTTCTTCGTACCAATGGCAATCGTCGCCATTAACATTGTTGATTACCGATTCGTGAGAAGAATTATCGCCATTGATGTAATTGGTGTGTGAGCTTAGAACTGCAGGACCCATCGGTTTAAGGAGGAAGGAGGAGAGAAATGGGAACGTAGTAATTAATGATGAAACAGAGAGCTTGGAGGGTTTGAAGGGGATTTTTGGGATGCTCATTGTGAGGATCCTTTTATAGAAGCAAGCGTTTACTTTTTTTTTTTTTTTTTTTTACTTTTATTTATTTGTTTATTTTATTTTTACATTGGTACGAATATATGAAAAAAAGAAAAAAGAAAAATTATTGTATATAACAAATTTGTTTAAAAAATTTACGGAATATAGCAAATTTTCATATTTTTGTAAAGAATAAATACCGATAGACATCAATTATTGTCTATCAATACCACTTCCAATCTCAATCACAAAATTTTTTATTCTTAAAATTTATTATTTTACTCAACACATAATCAAAATTTTAGTTCAGTGCTACAATGCATGTGAGACAAAGAATTAAAGATTATATAAATTGAAATTTTCATAGATCTATTAAATGAGGTTGAAAATTTAATAACCTATTAGATACTTTTAAGAAACCACGAGCCAATTATAATGTGGTAATAAGCTCAATTATCATCTTTGTCGATATATTCAACTTTTGATAAATTAAAATATTTTTCTCATTCAGGTTGAATCTTTTTAGTCGGAGTGTGCCCGTCATATATCTTAAGCCTCCTATCATTATCTTGTGTATTAAAAACCTAGTTAAATGTCTTATCGACTTCAACATGTAGTCTTAAGAGTTGTCAATAACTTCATGATTGCCGATCTTTTGGAAAAAAAGTTAATAACATGTGTTTTATGAACATGACGATCATCTTCCAATACATATTAAATGTGCCATGACATATTGAATTTTATACATATACTATCTATCACTACAAGAAAATGAAGATCTTTCGACGCACAAAAGCGTCGGGAGAAATAGAAAAAACATCAAAAAAAGGATTTTCTGAGGCATAAATTCGGATCGGGATCGAAGTCGGAAAAAATTAGTCGAAAGAGGATATCCCGACACATGAGATATAGTGTCGGGATATCTCTTGAGTACATTTCCCAACGCACAGAATAAGGCGTCAGGAAGTGTCAAGGGATCTCTCGACACTATATCCCGTGCGTTGCGATATCCTCTATTTTTTTAAAAAAAACCTTTCCATCGTCATCATCTTCCTTGCTTGGGTAATCATCAATTCCATCATCTTTTGCAACTTCCTCCTTTTTTTGCAGCTGCTGTGTGCAAATGAACATATGTGGAAATTCAAACCATGAAGACTAAGCAGTAAGTAAACAACAAGAAAAAGAAAACCATACTTTACTTTATAAACTCACCATTGTTGCCAAGAACATGAGCGATTATAACACATTCCAAAATTTTGAATATAACAAAAACAGAAATCAAGAAATATTGGGAGAGTTAGAATAAAAAAAAAACTCAATGATAGAAAAGGAAATTAAGAACAAATTCAAAAGAGGTTTATATTTAGGATTTAAAACTTTGAATTACCTCCGACCAAGAGGTTGTGACAGAGACGAAAACGGAGGGAGTGGCGGCGACGGATAGAGCGGCCACTGATCATGACGACGCATTGGCACTAACAATGATGACGACAACAGACGGACGACGATTTCTCTCTCTCTCACTCGACCTCTTCCTTTTTTCCTTTCGATTTGAGTTCCATAACTCAAATATGTAGGGGAACTCCGACGCACTTCGTAAATGTCGAGAGATCCACCTATTCTTGACACCGTAAAGTAAAACGTCGAAAAAAGTGTGCTCCATTTCTGATGTTTCACTTATGGCGTCGGGAATGGTTGACACCATCTTAACGCATGTTAGCATGGCGTCGGAAAAAATAATAAAATAAAATAAAAATCTTTCTCCGACACCATGAACATTGATGTCGAGGGTTAGTGGACCATTCCTGACGTCTAAACGTAGACGTCGGAAATGGACATCTCTGCCGACACTTGCCTATCAACGTCGGGAATGGTGGAACATTTCCAATTTACGTTTTACCGACACCCATTTCGACGTCGGAAATACTCCAATTTTTTGTAGTATATACTGTCAAAATTCTATGTATTACTTAATTATAATATAATTTTCTCAATCAACATTCTTCTTTATGTTTATCCAACTTGAAAATTCTTCAAATTTTGCTTATACTCTTATGAAATAGAGAAGGAGAGCATGATATAATAAAATTGTTTATTAAAGAATATAAAGAAATTAAAATAAGAAACAATAAGGCAACTAAATATAAAAATGTGACCCGTCCTTAGGATTTGCATAATAAGTGAAAGGTGGAGGAATATGTTAGGGGTTGGTCCCACTGTTACATAATGTGGTATAATAGGATAGGATTGAGGAAAAAGGGGTTTTCCAAGCGTGGGCTGATTCCACTACCAAAATTTTGTTGGAAACTCCACTTTTAACTACCTACCATTTTCTCTATATCTCTTTTTATTTTTATTTTTATTATTTTTTATTTATCTCATGTATTATTGAACCAAAAGATATTTGGTAAGATATTAGGTAATGGGTAAGTGAGTGTAGAATCTATATTTTGCAATGTGTGTGTGGGATCATCAAAAATATGAATAACTAAAATGTCTCTACACATTTTGTGTTTATGTAGTCATATTAACATGAATTATAGTCAATGATGGATTTAGTACAGGTTTAAGAGACTCGAACACCTTTTTGTCAACTTTATGCTCTTTATATAAAATATATATAGAAAAATACTTAAATAATATAAATTATAGTAGTTAATTTAATGGTATAACGGTCATCTAGTCTTTTTTAGACATATAGGTTCAAGATGATTCTTAGTTTTTTTAGATTATTTTTACTAAAATTTAAAGTATATTAACAAAGTTTATAAATTCGTCAGTTCTTGGAGCATAATATAGTTTTCTTTCTTTTGTTCTACTAAAAGATTATTCGTTTGGTTCTTTTATCAATTATTCGTTTTGTTTCATATGTATGGGGAATTAGGTTAGAGAAGTTGAACCCAACAATGGTGCAAATGACCTTTTTTTTCTTTGAAGAGTTGCAAAGGACTTAAAAGACAATATAAAAACACATGCAATTAGAGCTAGCATTGTGACACTATCACAAATGTGATAAAATGAGAAGACATTACAAAAGCAATGGTGCACCCTACTTTTGTCCATACAAGGAAAATATCAGAAAAAAGTTATTATTTTTGAAAAATTAATACAAAAAATTATTGTTTTATCGGTAGCTCCTTAGAATGCACAAAGATAAGCGCACCTACGAAACACTAAAAATTGTAATATTAAGATAATAATTATAGCATTTTAACAAGCTACCATGACAGCCAAAAAGAAAGGATGTATATGTGGTGTTTAACCTTCACCAACGACTATTAAGTTCATATAATATATCACAAAACTCTTAACTTTCCTTTTTTTTTTTTCATCGCACGCTTCTCCGTCCCATCACTTAATAGTGATAGAATCATTAAAATATTATAAAAAATAAATAACAATATAATTTGTTTAAATCATATCATGATAGGATAATTTAGCGAGATATATAAAATATATGTTGATGTACTGAAATATTTTTCTGGTTAGAAACTATACATAGTCCGATATTATTTATTGTGATACATAAAAGTGAGAGTAATCATTTTCGTAAATCTCTTTATCAAGAGATCATGGTAGCCTGAACCGCAGGTAAAATTTTATCATCCATTCCAAATTTAATCTTTTACCAACTTCATCATCCATTCCAAATTTAATTTTCAAGTGAAATTATACCTTTCATCTTTTTTAGACTTAATTTTTACTTTTTACTTTTCCAAATTTACTCTAGTAATGATTAATTTTTTCTTTTAATGGACGTCGGCTACTAACTTATTTCAAATAAAACTCTACCAAACAATATGCTCTAGAAAATTAAAGAATGGACATTTGTACAAAATTTGACCTTTTTTCTTAAAGTTTAACAGGGTGTGAATCTAAATATAATATTTTAGGGTTTGTTTGGGGTTGGAGATTTAGGAAATTAGGAAAAGGGTTATGGCTCAAACCTTGTTCGGGCTAAGATTTTGCATTTTTGGAGATTAGGGTTAAATAACCCTACAAATTTCCCTCGTAACCCTACAAATTTCCCTCGTAACCCTACAAATTTTCCTACTTCATCTTATCTATATACCCTACAAAATATTCCTACTTTATCTTATTATAATACTACATTTATAACCCTTCTTCAAACACAAGTTATAATAACACTACAATTATAACTCTTTCTCCAAACGCATATTATCATAATCATTTTTCACCATAACTCTTTTCCTCCCCTAAACGCACCCTTAAAGTAAATTTATATATATCAAAATGGTTAATATACCATCATGTTAATTGATCCAGAAATTAGAGGTTCAACACAGTAACAATTAATCATTATTTTTTTGTTATTTATTTATAAAAAAAATCATATCGATTAATTTCATTTGAATAGGTATATTAAAAAAACAAAATCTATATAATTTAGTTTGAAAGTAATTAGAACAATGCAAAAAAAAATAAATCGTGATACTGAAATTTGATAGATACATCTACGGAATTAAAATTTTGATATGGAAATCAAATGTAATTAATTAGTGTTAATGGCAATTATGAAATGGAGTTTAAGGCATGGTTTTGGAGTAATAATGAGAAAGGGACAAAGAAGCAAAGGAATTTAGGCATTGTCCATTTGGTGGTAGGCGGGCCGGCTTCATTTCAATCGTTTTCAAAAGTTTTTTTTTTCCTTTTATATATATGATGATAAAGAAAAAAGCTAATATTAATTTCGAAACCAAAGGGTCTGTGATATATTAAGTCAATACATCATTGTGGGCTCCAAACAAAACTTTTTTTTTCCTTTAAAGGTCAACAATTTTCAAGGGATTAATTGTGTTTTGACTTTTTTGAAAACAATTTTGTGAGTTCAAACCGCCGTAAATGAAGAATCAAATCATAAAGTTTTTTAATAAATTAATTAATGATTATTGTAAAATATAATTATATATTATAAAAGTGAATATTTATAACCAACATAGAATATCTATTGTTATATAACTATCATTCAATTTCAAATTGTAATATCTCCAACCTATTTTAATGTCTTTGTAACACACATCACAGAATATTCATAGGAGTTTTTTTTTTTTTTTTTTAATTTTTTTTTAAAAATGAAAAAAGAAAAAAGAAAAAAGAAAAAAGAAAAAAGTTTAAGACGTAAGTGGAGAAATAAAATGAATAATAATAATTAATGAAGAAAAAAGAAGTTTATAAAAAAAAAATTGAAATTTAATTTGAGTGTTGAGTTGAGGAGAGAGCTGTAAATCATTAGGCAAAGCGACATAGGTATCCAGGCGTGCTTTGGTGCTCTCCACTACATTACATTTTCAAAATATATGTATGAGATTTTTTTTTTTCTTTTCCCCTTTTCACTCCCATTAATTAATATATGCACAATTTTCACACTTTTCGTTATACACAACACACATACACACCCAACTTTTCAATTTGGATTTTCACTTGAGAAGTGCCCCAATGACTACCGAAAAGCACATGTCTCCAAAAGTGGTGTGCCTCATCACTGATTTGCCGTTATGTTGTCTACTTCTACGCTACTTCTTATGACCTTAATTCGATGTTTGGAGATGTGAACATAGTTTTATATTAGTTAAAAGTTGATTCACGTTAATACACATTTGAGGCTAGAAGTGGATTATTTATAGTCTTTGGTTATTATAATAGTTAGTTTGTGTTTGAGGTTGTAGTTTGAATTATAATAGTATGTGTTTGATGTAAAAACTACTTTAGTTTGATAATGAAATAGTAAACACTGCAACAAAAAAACAATGAAGGTAAAATAGTAAAGAGTACTATTGTTTAATATAGCTAATTTGTGACTTTTAAATATTATTTAGGTGGTTATTATAGTTCAAGATAGTCCTTGTTTCGATCCGTAAATTTGTCTAGAACTTATAGCATTACCCTTGTGCTTAACAAGATTGTGAGGTTTAAATAGTTATTTAATGACTTTTAATTTTGTGTCTAGTAAACTATATTAAAAATAACAAGAAGTTTAAAAAACATAAAAGTTGTATCTAATTATACACTAAACTTTTAAATTTATGTCATTTTAGATGTTGAAATGTCTTGAATTTGCTATTTAATACTCGGTTGTATTCATATTTATGTTATTTATAATTTTAACCTTAGACTTTAGATAAATCAGCAATGTAAACTTTCTAACTCAAATGATGCCTCTGAATCTGTAATCTAATATTTTTGTTCTCTAATAATAAATAAGTATCCAAACACAAAGATCTCTACTATTTACATTTCTATGCAAATTTTAAAATAAAGAAAATTTAAAGATATATATATATTAAGGCTTAAGGACGTATTAAACTAAAGTTGAAATTTCATGATGTATTAGATGAGTTTTTAGAAGTTCAAGAAACAAAATAATATCCACTTTCACGCTTAAACTATGACCCATTAATTTTATTTTTTAAAAAATATTTTTAGTAAAAAATATTGAAAGTAGACATTATCGTATCATTTGTAAAGGAATGGAAGAATGTGATTCTCCTCGGACATCATCAAATCAAATGCTAACATTTGTTTAATAATTAATATTGGGAAAAGGTTGGAATGGATGGTTGTATATGGAAATATAATAATGTAAATGAATGAATGAATCAAATTACTGTGGGCAATAAAAAGACGATCAAATTTTCCAAAGATATGGACGAACGCACTTGCAATGGTTTTGGTTAGTGCTGCATCTTCACCAATGGGTTGCTTTTTAATTTCACCCTCAACCATGAGAATAGAATTTAGAATATATATGTGTGTGTATATATGATTATTAGAATCAGATTAATTAATATTGTTCGAATACATTTATTTACCTATTTAATTATTACTTTTCTCCTTTGCAACGAACAACAGTTAGATGGAAATTTGAACTTTTATCTTTCATTTTTTTTTGTTTTTTCGAGAAGCTAATGAGAATTAAAAAGAGTTTAACTGGAAAAGTCTCTGTTTTAAAAATCTCTACTCATATTTTATATTAAGAAAGAGTAAAAAATAATAATGTTCGTATGTATGTATATATATATAAAAACTAGCAAGGAGATTACACATTAATTAATTAGATACAATTTGCACACTCTATACAATAATAATGTTAAAACTAAAAAATAAATTAAATAGTATAACAAAACCTACAAATTGAAATAAAAAAAACTTATGAAAATCTCAAAGCTGGTGAAGATTCAAAAGGTAACGAAGAACATTTTTTATGAGTCTTACGTTAAAAATGATTATTTGGTTTGCACGGGTGCAAATAAACCTAGACTAATTTCTATAGAAATGTAATCTTGATTTGAAATGAGAGGCTAGAAATAAAGAAAGTTGTATTTATAGGTTAGTTGAAAGTAGTCACTCTCCAAATAAAAAAATAAAATCAAGTTTGTCAATTTTAACTTTTATTTTGAAAAAAACTGAAATTATGCCCGTTAATTAAAATAAAATAAATAAAATTACTAATTTCAAAATGATCTAAAGAGCGTTTTCATTATTTAATATTTACCTTTAATTATATTTTTTTTTAAAATAGAAAATGTATCATTAAACAGAAAAAAATAAAATTTGGAAAATTAATAATGCTTTTAAGTGTTCAAACAAAATGTGGTATAAAAAATTCGCATATCACTATGGTCATATAATATACTAATATCAATTGAATTATATTCAAAGAATTGAGTTATATTCAAATTGAATTGTTTTTTCTTTTTTAAAGAACAATAAAAAAAGAAAAAAAGCGAATTATATTAAAATAAAAATAATAAATAACATTCGAGATATATTTTGAGATGATAAAAAATATGAACCTTTGGCCAAGTTTGAGAACATATGTGACGCTATTTGATTAGCTCTATGCTTATCATGTACATTTTTGTTTTTTTTCCGAAGAATGAGGATAAAAAATCTAAAATAAAATAGAACTCATTTTATTTTAGATCTAAACTTTAGATTTTTCGGTCAGTCATATACTCAAAAAGGTGAATTGAATAAATTAATAATGTTTCCTAACACTTTCTTTTTTCTTTATTTCGACTGTGAAGAATTTGGATATTTAGCAAAGATTGAAAACATATGTCACATCAATGTATTCTCTATACTTGAGATAATTTCAAATGAATTATGCTTTTTACTTAAAAAAGTTGATTATACTAAAAATAATTAATAACGTTTCTTGTCAATTGGGTTCACGTGAGTTTTTTTTTTTTTCCTTCTTAAAAATGAAGACAAAATAAAAAGAATAAAAGAAGAAGTATATTGATATAATTAGAATAATTACTCATGTTTATATACGTTTCTTTTGGCTCAAAAATATTTTGGGTGAAACATTGGAAAATGATTTGATTTAATCCCTTTATTCCTTTAACCAAAATTAAAGAATATATGTCACACCAATTAATTGGTTAATACTCATAAGAGTTATTTTTTTCGTGAAGAATCGAAATCTGAACCTCGATCTTCTCGTTTAGTACATATGCTAAACCAAGTGAGTTATATAAATCAAGTGAATGATTAAGAATATAAATTGACATGCATCTTTTTTTAGTCAAACAATATGTAGGATAGAGATTTTAATTTCTTACTTTATAGTCAACCTATATGTCACACCAATTGAATTATATTTAAATGGGTAACTAATAAGGTTCACAAACATTTGTTTTTGTCCCAACAACATGTAATGCGAGAGATTTGAATTTTTACTCTTTTGATCAATGATATCCGATAAACTTTTGATAAAATGATTTTTTTTCATTTAAAGATAAGATAAAATCAAAAAAATTAAAAATTGTAATAAGGCGTGAACTTGAGAAAAAAATCAATTCGATGAAGCGAGAGGAGTGGAATGAACGAAATAATGAAAGCATCGTAGAAGACCCATTTTAGATCTTCTAGCATTTTTTTTTTTATTTTTTATTTTTTGTAAAAAAGGTTATTATTTGGATGTTTAAATTTTGAAAAAAAAAAACATTACGTAGGAAGGTATGAAGGTAACAAATTTGTTTATCACAATTCTCAGTTGGTCACGAAGATATTTGGTTTCTCTACTATTTTTCATCTTATTAGGTAGGCTTCCTTATACTTAGTGTGATTACTATGGTAATTGATTTGGTGACATGTGAACCAACAAAGTTAGTTATGTCTTCAAGAGTACTTTGCATCAATAAGTTGTGTGAAAAAAATATTAAATTCCATAAGATCAGACATTTACAAATAATAATAAAAAAAAGAATTCTAAAGTAATCTAGTGCTTCTCTAATAGTGTAAGAAAGCAAGAGTTTGAGAAAAAGAGAAAAAATAGCGTTAGAAGCGAAATAATCTAAACTAAAACTATAGAGAGTAAGACCCGATTTTACATACACAATGATCTCTCTTAATAATTTCACATTTAACTAACATTTATTCTATGCTTAATTAGTCACGAGGGTTATTTGGTTCCTCTACCAAACTTGAAAGATCATTGGAAATATAACTTATTAATAGCTTTCCCAGATTTGCCATGGTAATTAAGATTGATATTGACATGAACCAATAATGTAATTAGAACTAGCTTTGCAAAAATATTGTAACTAAGATTAAATTTACCAAACCATTATGAAAGTTGATGTAATCATAATAAAATTTTATTAATGGATCAATTAGCTTAAATTACAAAGGTAATTAAATTGTTTTTATAGTGTTTACTTAAAATTATAAATTTTGTTTTATTGATCATTATCTATCTCTACTACTTCTTAAGGTCAAGGGACAATGATAACTATACCTAATTTTCATTAGGAAGATTGTTAGAATTTTGTGATTCTACCAAACTTTTTTTTTTTTTTATTAAGAAATCCTATCACTTATATTCCAAATAAACAAGTATTATTAACATTGTGACATGAAAAAGACTCGAACGTAACCTTAAATAAAAGAGCCGCAACTGTTTATATCCTACGAAGTATAATATCTAAAACTATGTGCTGTATGAATAGGAAGTAAGATGGAGGATTAGAGTATTTTTAATCCTTAGTTATGTTTCTAAAATTATTCATTAATTAGCTCAGCTAATGAAATTAAGCTAACCTTAAAGCACCACTGGTCGGTTCAATTACTCTATAAACATCGGATTAAAAAAACTATCATTTGTAGAAATGGATATTAAGAATATTGTTATTATTAATTAAGAGGTATGGCAAGTGTGGTTGAACAGACTCCAACACGAAACTTAAAAAGAAAAATAACTGAGTGGAGGCTATGCCAAATTGCATAACCAAGATAACGACAATGACAAATGCAATTCACTGAATTAATACACCACCACCATGCCAACTATGTATTTTGAAATAGTTAAAATTACTTTTTGATAAATTTAAAATTAATCTAATCAAGTGTGAGATATGAAAATTATCTCAAAATTGATAAATTTAAAATTAATCCAATCAATTGTGAGATATGAAAATTATCTCAAAATTGTAGTTAAAAATGAAATTTAAAATGAAATTAATTGAAAAGATTGAAAAATATAATTTAGAGTGATTATAAACCTGAAAAATAATTTTAACAATTTCAAAATCAATCTCATATACTAAATATATAACGTTTATACTTCTTAAACCATTAAAATATTTGTCATGGTTCCACATTTAGGTTGCCTCCCAGACTCATAAATGAGTTGAAACAAAGCAAGTCAAAGTCAAATTTTAAAAATAAAAAACCCACAAAATGATCTGACGACAAGAAAGAAAACTAAGATCTAATTTTGTTTATTAATTTTGGTAGTTGAATTGTTAGTCAAATTTTTAAAAATGTAAAATAAAAGGTAGATAACAAAAGCAAAAATTAGTGACTCCAAGGCCAGAATTATTCAAACATCACAACAGAATTATACACATGCCAAAAATAAATTGTAGTTATATAAGAAACAAACCAAATGTAACATAGGAAGAACACTTTAAGGAGAAGAAAAAGTAGGCAGTGACAAAGACAGAATGTTGCTAAGAAAACAAGACCTTAAAATATCAACAAAAACAGTAGAGAAAGTAAGAAGAAAACATATATAACTATATCCACACAACAAGCTATTGAGGACAATGTAAAGTGATTCAACACAATAAAAAATTGAATGAGCAAGTTAAAAACAAGATTTAGACATTTTTTTGTAATTACAAATAATATAACTAATGATACATTTAGTTGGTAATACAGCTGCCTCAGCACTAATGCAATAATGTTGGAGAATATTCCAAACTCCAAGCACCTTAAAAGAAGCACAAGAAGCCTGACAAACTCCAAATTGGTATTTATTTAAGCATTATTAGTACATAATTCCCCAAGGCCCACCAGACAAGGCAAAAGGGAAACATATATGCTCATTTGTGATGTTATTCATAGAGCATAGCAGCATTGCTTTGGATACTAATTTAATTCACCAATTAAGGATAAAATTTATTGGGAATTCAACTGATCATTATTCCTATTAAAAAGAGAAAAAATCATTGTTGAATTATGGCATCTATTCTATCTTATATTGCTCTATTCCATTATCTACAGAGTTCACCAGCTTGTTTTAATTTCAAACAGAAGTTACAATGATGTGAACTTTTATGTTAATTATTATATCGGAATTCATGCTTTAGTTTGATACATACTTATTTGATTTCGTACAATTAGGCATTGTAAAAAATGAAATAGATAAGAATAGTAAGGAAGAAACCTTAGAAAATTGAATCTCAGCAGTACAAGTGTGTTGATTCGACGATCATCGGAATGGAGGAAGAAGTAGAACAGCGAAGGAGAGAAGAGAAGAATCGGCAGCGAGACTGCTGGAGATTAAGTAAGTAAAACCCTAGCGTGGCCTGAGCAGAAACGAAACTTTTAAACGTAGGTTTATGGAAGTAATGGAAACATCACGAAGTTGTTCAAACTGAGCCGGAGGTGAATTGGGCCCAGATTCGGTTCGTTCCAAATCTTTAAGAAAAATGGATAGTTGTAAATATAACATAAACATTTATTAAATATAGCAAATCTATCGAAGTAAAGACTATAGTGTATAGTGTAAATATTGTTCTATTACCTATAGATTTTGCTATATTTATAATTTTTTTAAATGTCGTTATATAATTAATTATTATTCATAAAATTGTCATCGATTATAATTATCCTAAAAAAAGACATTTGAATAGGTTCATAGTTAGATTCAAAAAATTACAAAGTCGACTAATAGCTTTTATTATATTTGTAGTTTGTTAAAATATTGTTATATACTTAATTATCATTCTTAAATGCTATTTATTACAATTACTCAAAAAAAATTTAAAGATTTATTGTGCTAGAGATAATTGCATATATAGCTATGTAAAATTATGAATTTTATAGTTATGGTTTGAATTAACTGAAAATATGTTAAAATTCTTAGTATTTTCCCTAAAAGAATAACAATAATAGTATTCATAAACATAATAATAATGTCAACCGTGCGACTTAATATTTGGATGCAATCAAATTGATCATTCTCCATTCATCAATTAAATTAAAACTTTTTGTTTACAAATTTAAATGTGGATCCCATGCATCAATATGAATACATAACAAAAGTACAACGCAATCATATAGATTCATTTGTCAGATTACCATTAATTCATTATTTCTCATTAGAATGAGTGAACATGACCTACGAAACTAAATAACATCAATACATGAAGAATTACACAATCCCAATAATCTAACAAAAAGTATATATTCATAGAAAATTTTCCTTGGAAGGTCTTACAGTAACAACTCTTCCTCAAGGACATTTTACACTCTATTTCACTCTTGTATTGTTTGTATATTTAATTAAGGCATACAATTTGGAGGACCTGATTTTATCATCAAGCTGGACAGCCTACTACTATCCTGTACTAGCTAAGGATTTTTACTCCTGCTGTACTGACCTCCATTCTCGGAATGGTATCACCTATCATAGGTGGGACGATGTCATTTAGACCATTTGCCTCGTCTCCATATGTTGAGGCGTGAACTCCGAGCGCGGCTCTACCTGAAGGATCAAGATTTTTAGACCAAGCAGCATCCCATTCGACCGCCTTCGCCGTACTGCAAGCAATACTTGGTCCTCCCGGGACAGTCAGACAAGCTGAGTTCTGCACAGCCATATAAAGCGCAAAACAAGATTAGTGAATTGAAGTTCACTGAGACGTGTTAACATTGTTGTTGTTGTTGATGGAAGTAAATTACCTGTGGGAAGAACCTTTCAAATATGGTTCTGTAGTAGTAGGCTTCCTTTGATGTTGGAGTATTTTGAGGGAAGATGTGTTCAGCATTCAAAATCATTTTATCAGTCACCTGAAACCATGTATTGAGTAATTAATCAAAGCATATGAACATTACTTGAAAAATTTTAGATCTCCAAACTTCATCCTTCAATAAAAACATTGTAACGGTGTTCGAGGTACGAGGTATAATAGTGAGAAATAAAGAGTTAGTCTAGAGACTTATGAACTCCTAGAACTTAACTCAACAATATAAGAAGCTATAAAATTGATTATTTAGTGGGACTTACAAACTCCTTGGACCAAACAAGGAGTGAAGTTCATAACTCTTTACTTTCCAACATAGTGTGTTTGACGTAAGGACTCTGAAGTAAAAGTTGAAAAGTAGTTGTGACCCCCACTACTTGTTTGGCCTAAGAAGCTAATGGGACGTTCCACCGCTAAAAATCATAAATATCTTATCAACTACCTATAGAATCTAGACTTTATAAGTAAATTACTTCTCACTATTCCACTTCTCACTTGCAAGGCAATAGGGAGGAGGTTTAATTGAATTACATGTTGATCAGCATGGGCTTTAAGGCCATCGATCCAACTATATCCAACACCATCACTGAATTGTTCCTTTTGCCTGTACAAAACATTCTACATATAGGAAAACAGGTTACTTTACCATCGAAGTTATAGTTTTTGTGTACTATTAGAGAGGGTTTTTTTTTTTTGTCAAAGACCTTAGGTAGATAAGGTTGTTGTTCGTCATCGAAAGCTCTTCTGAGAACCCATTTCTCAATTCGACCTTGATCATGTTTGATCTGAAATTGAATAAAATATTAGGTGAGAGTTAAGAAGATTTTGGGGAAAAACCAAGAGAGCTAATCATGGTATGGCTAGTGTGAAGTAGTTTTTTCTCTAACCATTTTCCATTCTGGATCAATGGCCATTGCAACATCAATAAATTTCTTATCTAAAAATGGAACTCTAACTTCCAAGCCCCATGCTGAAGTCGCCTTGTTTGCTCTCAAGCAATCATACATGTGAAGAGCCTTTATCTGAAAAGAGAAACAAAAGCGATAAAAAGACAAATTTAATATTATACCACTTAACGTGCTTAAAGTCGTATACCTTGCGACAACTTTCACGGTGAAACTCTTCCTTATTAGGAGCCTTATGAAAGTAGAGGTATCCACCAAAAATCTCATCAGCACCTTCACCCGAGACCACCATCTTTACTCCTAGTGACTTAATTTTTCGTGCCATCAGAAACATGGGTGTGCTTGCCCTGATTGTAGTTACGTCGTATGTTTCTATATGGTAGATAACATCTTCAATGGCATCAATCCCATCCTTGTATCATCAAAGAAGATAATTGAGATGGTAAATAAACTAGGTCATGAAAATGGGGGTCAATGCTTATTTGTAATTTGTAAAGTTGTAGATATATAAGTCGTACCTGAACTGTGAAATGAAACTCGTGGTGGACAGTACCCAAAAAGTCTGCAACTTCTCTAGCAGCCTTCAAATCTGGTGAACCCTGAACATCATAAGGATGAATCTTTATTTCCCAGTCAGAAACGAACAAGTGTGTATATCATCTTAGATCACCAATTGAACTAAAACCTTAAATTGATAGATGAAGGAAAGTAACATTGCAAGGATTGAACAGAATTGCTCTGGGAGCACATGCTTTAATATCATTTTAAATCATTGATTAACCCAAAAGATGGGTGAAGACGAAATTAACGTTATATTATATAATACATAAAAAAATTGAAAATTAAACCAACCTCAAGGCCAACACAGAAGGAATGAAGTTGTGTACCCCAATGCTTAGCAGCTCTTGTGCCAGTTAAATAACGAGCTGTGATAGATGCAACCAATGATGAATCTAGGCCACCAGATAACAGAACTCCAAAAGGGACATCTGTCATCAGCCTCTTGATCACAGCCTGCGTAATTTAACAAGGTAACCGTGTTATCGTAATAGAATTTCAAAAGACGATAAACTTAGGTCTCGTTTGATAACTATTTTGTTTTTTAAAATTTTGAGTTTGACTTAAAATTTAACCATTCTACTTGATAAAGATACAAATAAATAAGAATTAGAACAAAATGGTTATCAAAGAAGGCCTTTATCTTCAAATCTAATACACTAATTCATACATTCTCCAATGCGCGTCTCAGAACAAGTGGATCATATGGGGTCGATGGAATATCCTCAGAGAACCAAATTGGATTATACCATCTTTTGAATCCAGCTTCCTTGCTAGAGTACAAATGACCAGGTGGAAAGGTCTCAAAATGTTCGCAATCATCATTCAAACCTTTGAGTTCCGAAGATATCCAAACCGAGCCTAACATAATTTAAATTAGACTATTTAATTAGATAACGTCTATGAAGCTACAGATTAAAAAACACACATACATATATAAATGTGATTTAGAATTATTTCAATTACCATCACGTCCCCAACCAATGTAAAGGGAAGTAACCCCAATTGCATCGCGAGCAGCAATGAAACTGTTGTCACGTGTGTCCAATAGCACGAAAGAGAACATTCCGTCGAGCATGTCCACAAAATTCTCTCCATATTCTTCATACTACATATAGAGAAACACAGATGATAAAGATCATAATTAATCTCATCCCCTTAAACCACACAATGAGTTACTACTCATGGAAATTAAAATCATATTATTATTCCAACAATCATATCTTATATTAATACCAAATGTGAGATAACATCACAGTCACTGCCGGTTCGAATTTTGTGGTTCCTCAATTTCTTCCTCAGCTCCTCGTGGTTGTATATTTCTCCATTGACCTGTTTCCAAGCAAAAACTTTTGCACATTAGCACGATAAGGTAGAGTTTGTATTAGTGTGTGGCTTTTTCGAAACGAAACACGTCCTAGCAAATAAATTAAACTTAAGGGTGGGTGGGAAGAAGATCAACCATTCAGAATTACAGTCATGAGTTAGATTTTGAGATGGAACGAGAACGACCATAAAATTGAGTCGAGAATGGTGAACTCAAAAAAGACCGCATCTCAATGGATATGTTGAGATGGAATTACATGGTATCAAATATGAATGAAGAAGGTTGGGGAGTGTACCGTGACAACGATGGATTTATTTTCATTATAGAGAGGTTGATCACCGGATGCAGGATCGACAATGGCTAAACGTTGATGGGACAAATAGCAATCAGCGTGTTGGTAAAGCCCACTCCAGTCTGGGCCTCGGTGTTTCAATCTGTCAAATCAACAACAAGAATAGTCAATTGATATCAGTTATATATTAAAAGTTCTTCTATCAACCAATGCTGATAAATTATTTCATGGGGTAACATTCTGTTTTATGTTTTTTTTTTTTTTTTTTTTTTTTTGTTGTGAAGATGAAGTGTATTTTCTCTGCATATCTTACCTTTTCGTTATGCTTTTGCACGAAGTATATAACAAATTTGAAGGTAAAAAATAGTGTCTATAAGTTATAACGAGATCATGCTATCTATTTTTTTAAAAAAAGGAAAGTTGAAAGGTCACAATCAAAGTTACAACAAAGTAAAACTCCATTTTGAAATTATGTAACTACCATAAATAATTCTTGAAACTTCAAATCTTCTCCCTGTATAATATGAAAAACACACAAACGACTTAAATCCAATCTACATACCGAACAATATTTACAACTACACTACGATTGGAAGTGTAAAAAAATAGCCCCGATATAAAAAAAAAGAAATGAATTTTTAGCAAATCAATTATATTTCATTGGTAGTTTTATAGATTAAGAAGACTTGCCGGCGAGAGAGTTCAAGAACACGAACGCGTTTGGCCTGAGAATCATCGGAGCAACCAAGAACGGCGAGAATTCCACACATATTGAGTAAAGCAAAAGGCCAAAAAAAAAAACAGAGGAAATCTGTTTGAAAGAAATAAGTGAGAATTAATAGGGAAAATGGAAAACAAATCGCAGAGATTAAGACGTAAAATCGTTGGAAAGACAAGGCCAAGCATTTATAATGTGTTAAATAGTCAAATTAATTTCATTTACTATTCTGTTAATCTTCTTGGCTATCTTTAGTACTTTTGTGTTTTTCTTTTTCCTCTTTTATCTCTCCCTATTTGCCTCAGACGTGTCCTTAGGATTATGTTACTATCGGTCTATGGAATGGATACACATTTCCAATGCCTTATTAGATTTCAAATAATTCTAATTACATTATAATATTTCATTTTAGTATGTAACAATTGGATCATTACGATATATCTATACTTTTGACAATTAGGAACTAAATTGTTGGTTGTAGTATTTTTAGAACGTGTTTGAATCGAGAGGTCGTTTTGTTTAGCCCCAAAGTTGCAAGTTTCATGTTTTGTGTTTATCCCTTAATGTTGGAAATCGGCACCGTTGGGATTCCAGAGTCGGCACCGTTGGGATTTTAGGGGTTCAAGTTTTAAAGAAAAATATTGGGAAATTACTTGGTGCAAAAGTTGTTTTGTATTTTATCATTTAGGATCTTCTATGGAAGCCATATTTGGACCTATGGTTTTCCATTTCTATTTTATTTTCTCTTCTTAATTAATGAGGGTTAGTTATTTTGTATGATTAATGAATTGTTCTCTCTGTTTAGAAAGAAAGAAAGAAAAAAAACGAGTCTTGTCTCAACCAAAAGATGTAAAATGTCGTGGTCAATTAAAAAAGATATTAAGTAATGTCAATAGATAGTTTAAACCAAATCTATTGTTTAAATTAATTAATAAGCATTTTATTGTAGTTAAATTTTTTTATTTATTTATAACATACTTAGGTTATTATTTGACTCTACCTAACAAAAATGTCAATTCATCCTGGTATTGACATTGAATATTTAAAAAATATTAAAAGAATAAATATATCAACAAATATTTGATATTGTACTATCGAAATCTCCTTTTTGTATATTATTGAACTCGATAAAAGGAAGTTACTTCTAATCATAAACTTGTATCAAGAAAATCCTAAATTATGATGGTAACATTATCTAAATTTAAGTATAATTGTGAAATTGAAAAGTTGTAGGTTAGAGTGGATATATTAGAGAAGTTCATATGATCAAAATGGATTATTTTTCCTACAAATTTTAGTAACAGCTTCAAAGTGTCCACGTGTCTATACAATTCATATGTAATATTTATTACCTTTATGAGAACCGACTTTTGCATCAACTTTATCCTCACATATATGCCTCCAAAAAAAAAACAAAGCTTATTTACAGTTTAGGACAAGATAGGGGTGAAATCGGGTTGGGTTGGCTTGGGTTGGGAAACATTCTCAACCCAACCCATATTTACGGGTCATTTAGGTTGGCAACCCGAATAACCCGAATTTAGTTTCTAACCCAACCCAACCCAACCCGTAAAATATGGATTGAGTTGGGTTGGGTTGTCGGGTTGTATATATAAATATTTTTTTTTAAAAAAAAATTCCGTTTTTTAGTTTCTAATGGTTATAAAAGTTTAAAAATGTTACATTTAAATTTCAAACATACATAATTCAAACTTTCATACAATAAATTCAAAATTTATATACCTCTAATTTGTTTTTATTAAAATAATATATTCAAAATTTATATACCTCTAATTTGTTTTTATTAAAATAATATATATATATATATATATATATATATATATATATATATTTATTTATTTATTTATATATTATATTAATTCGGGTTGGGTTGGGTTGAACCGAATTTTTCAACCCTCCAACCCGAAAAAATCAAATTTTTTAACCCAACCCAAACCTTACAATATGGGTTGGGTAGTTCAGGTTATTCGGGTTCAACCCATATTTGTACACCCCTAGGACAAGATCTGAAACAAAGATATAATATATAATAGTTTATGTTTGAAATGTAAATTATTTTAGTTTAAAGTTAAAATTTAATAGTATATATTATGTGGGTAAATATTTTAGTTTGATAAGAAAATATTAAACATTGAAGCAAGAAATTAAAAATATTAATATAAGATAGTAAAAATTGTAACAAATAAAAAAAAAGATAACAAATTAGAAGTTTTGAAACAATCCTACGATTGTTAATGGAGAAATTTTAGAATAGTATATACATTTCAACAAGAAAATGGTTATTATCACTACAACAAAAAGTATCTACTACGACAGTTGTGTACATCCCAAAATTGAAGGGAAGAAAAAAAATTGTCACAAAAGCTAAAAATCTGCGTTTTTGGCGGGAAAAGACGAAATTTTTCGGATTTCACTTTTTGCGACAGTTATTTGGTGTCATAAAAGATACAAAAAAATAATTTATTAAATTTATTAAAATAAAATTCATTTTAAATAAAAAATTTATTCAAATAAGATTTTTCCTAATTCTAAAAACGTTAAATAATTTATTTATTGTTATAAAACAAGAACAAAAAAGCTAAATAAGGAGAATGAAGCAACCAACGAGAAGAAATAGAAAATGAAGGAAGTAGAGAACAATTGAACTTAATTGTGGTGTCTTACAAAGACACCACATACCTCTATTTATAGGATCTCCCATGGTATATGTTACACTATAGAATTCAGTGGCATGAATGTTACAACATGGAATAAAGGGAGAGTTATAGGAAGATTGGTAACATATTGTAGGTTATGGATATCTACATAATTATATTTACAATACTCCCCCTTAGATATCCATATTATATAAAATAAATGTCTCGTTAAAACCTTACTAGGAAAAAACCCAATGGGAAAAAAATCCTAGTGAAGGAAAAAGAGTACACCATTTTATATATTAATAACTGCCTCATTAAAAACCTTGCTAGGAAAACCCAATGAGAAAAACCATAGTCAAGGGAAAAAGAGTGCAATATTTTTATTCCTTGAAAGCAATACATCTACTCCCCCTTATGAATACATCACTTGAGTTCTTTGAGTCGTCGCATTCCAATGTTATGCACTAACTTTTCAATTGTTGATGTGAGTAATGCTCTTGTGAATAAGTCCGCCAAGTTGTCCTTTGAAGAAAATGGTGAACACTGATGAGATATGCTTTGTTGAACACTGATGTCACCATTTTCTTCAAGGTCATATGTATAGAAGAGTTTTTGTGAGATATGTTGTGTTCTATCTCCTTTTATGTACCTTCCTTTAATTTGTGCTATACATGCAGTATTGTCCTCAAATAATAATGTTGGTAGATTTTTATTGAAAGACAAACCACATGTTTCTTGAATATGATGAGTCATTAACCTCAACCATACACATTTTCTACTAGCTTCATGAATTGCAAGAATTTCTGCATGATTCGATGAAGTGGCCGTAATGGTTTGCTTTACAGATCTTCAAGATATAACAGTTCCTCCACATGTAAATAGATAACCTGCTTGAGATCTTGATTTGTGTGGATCAGATAAATATCCAACATCTGCATAACCAACTAGATCAAAGTTTGATTTGTTTGAATAAAACAAACTCATATCAATCGTCCCTTGAAGATAACGAAGTACCTGTTTAACTCCATTCCAATGTCTTTTTGTTGGAGAAGAACTATATCTTGCTAATAAATTTACTGAAAATGTTATATCTGGTCTTGTGTTATTAGCAAGGTACATTAGTGCACCTATTGCACTAAGGTATGATACTTCAGGACCAAGTAATTTTTCATTATCTTCTCGAGATCGAAAGATATATTTTTTCACATCTAGTGACCGAATCACCATTGAAATGTTCAATGGGTGTGCTTTGTTCATGTAGAATCTTTTTAAAATCTTTTTTGTATATGTCAATTGATGAATAAAAATTTCATCGACTAAATGCTCGATTTGCAAGCCAAGGCAAAATTTTGTTTTGCCAAGATCTTTCATCTCAAATTCCTTTTTGAGATATTCTATTGACTTTGAAATCTCTTAAGGAGTTCCAATTATATTTAAATCATCAACATATACAACTATAATAGCAAATCCTGACTGTGATTTCTTAATAAAAACACATGGACAAATTGGATTATTTTGATAACCTTCTTTCAATAAATATTCACTTAAGCGATTGTACCACATTCGTCCTGATTGTTTCAATCCATATAATGATCTTTGTAATTTGATTGAATATAATTCTCTAGATTTTGAATTATATGATTCAGGTATCTTAAATCCTTAAGAGATTTTCATATAGATTTCATTTTCCAAAGATCCATACAGATATGCTGTAACTACATCCATAAGATGCATATCAAACTTTTCACATACAGTCAGACTAATTAAATATCTTAATGTAATAGCATCCACTACAGGAGAATATGTTTCCTCATAATCAATGCCCGATCTTTGAGAAATCCTTATACAACAAGTCGTGCTTTATATCTAGTGACCTCATTATTTTCATTTCTTTTACGCACAAATACTCTTTTGAATCCCACAGGTTTTACACTTTTAGGTGTATGAACTATAGGTTCAAAAACTTCATGTTTCGAAAGTGAGTTCAATTCTGCTTGGATATGACTTCTTTCCACTTAGGCCAATCCTTTCTATTACAACATTCGTCAATAAATTTAGGTTCAGAATCCTCATTTTCATGAATGATATTATGTGCAACATTATACGCAAAAATGTTATCCACAACTACATCAGTTTTATCCATCTTTTTTTTGTCATGATATAATTCCATCTCTTCAACATTTTTATTATTAGTTATGTCCAGGACTTCTTTTTTAATGTTTCTATTGTCAATTAAGTCATTTCGACTAATATCACTTTTCTTTTTCGAGGATTTTTATCCTTTAAACCCATTGGTCTACCATACTTTTGCCTCAACACAGATTCAGCAACTTGCTGAATTGGGATTTCAATTTTAGATGGAGCATTTGCAGTTGGAATATATGACTTGATCACCTTTTTAGTATCTGTAAATGCATCTGACATTTGGTTTGCTACACTTTGTAAATGAATTATTTTTTGAACTTCTAGTTCACATTGCCTTGTACGGGGATCTAAAGGAGACAATAACGATACATTCCAGACAATTTCAAGATTAAGACTAAGTTACCTAGGTAATCCTAATGAAATAGAAACCTAACTAGTTAACGGAGTTACATCTAGTGGTTACTATTTCGCAGTCTGATTTTATGCAATGATACCCTCACTCGCATGTCACCTACATGAACACGTTAGATCATTGTGTTTGTATCAAATACAAAGTGAGTCGTATCAATAGTGTTACCAGGATAAGGTACCCAGTCTTATCCCTATACTATAGACCCTTTAAGTTGATCTTGAACATTGATCTCTGTATGTCTCCGCATACTGTTCAAGACTCATTAAACAGCTTAGAATGTTAGTTTATTGGATTTGGGTTATTAAGACAAAACTAATGATTTAATCAATAACAATTATTACAATAATAACACTTTATTAATAACGGTCAATAGATTATATTTACAATCTACGAGTTTTAGGACATAAATCTCAACACTTGGAATGTAAACTCATCATCATTATCAAGTAGAATATTTTTTATTGTATAATCAGAAAACTGTGCTCTTAATTTTTTATTTGAGCAAGTAATCTTGCAAACGCAAGGTTTCGACTTGATAATAAACACACATGTGACCATCTACTAGATGCGTCAATTAAAACCATGAAGTATCTACATGGTCCACTTGGTGGATTAATGGCTCCACATATGTCACCATGAATTCGTTCTAAAAATGTAGGTGACTCAACTCCCACTTTGGTTGGTGATGGTCTAATAACCAATTTTTCTTGAGAGCAAGCAACACATGATAATTCATTGGATTGAAGAATTTTCTGGTTCTTCAGTGGATGTCCACGAGAATTTTCAATAATTCTTCTCATCATTATTGACCCTGGATGACCTAATCCATCATGCCAAATAGTAAACATATTTAAATTCATGAACTTCAAGTTCATGGTTGCATATGTTTCAATTACTCGTATATGAGTATAATATAATCCAGAAGAAAAAGCAGCCAATTTTCCAATATACGCTTTTCATGTGAAACAATAAATGTAATATAAAGATATTCTATATTATTTTTATTGTTAGTTTCAACATAATAACCATTTTGACGTATATCTTTGAAACTCACTAAGTTTCTTTTTGAGTTACTAGAGAACAAAGCATTATTAATTGTGAATTTTGTTCCTCTAGACAAAATAAGGTTTGCTTTACTAAAACCTTCAATCAAGTTTGTAGAACTTGATATTGTATTGACATTTGCTTCAAGCATTATCAATGTAGAAAAATACTTTTTACTTTTAAGTATTGTGTGCGTAGTTGCACTATCTGCCAAACATAAGTCTTTTTTATTCACATTTGAGTCAGCCAAAATATGAGAAATGTCCATAACGCTTCATTAAAAAAATTATAATAAGTCTCATGGTAAAAAAAAAAACTAACGTTGAAATATAAATAATTTAAATAAATTGAAAAACGTTGTATAGAGAAACACCAAAACATAATGTAAATATCAGTTTTGGACATTATCATAATTAAAGGAAGTATTTGCTACTCCTTAATTAACATCACTTTTCTCTTCAGGAGACTCAAAAAAATCAGTAACATCCAAATGTGTCACATTCGAAGGGTCATAGACATCATCTTGATAGACAAAGTTTACTTCCACATTCTTCCCTTTTTCCTTCAATGAGGCTTGATAGAGGTCAATTAAGTACTTGGATGTATGACAAGTACGATTCTAATGACCATTCATACCACAACAAAAACATTGATTTTCACCACTTTTTAATTTCTTATTTTGTGGAGTTTTTCCTTTATGATCATCATTTGTGGTTTTCTTGAAATCTAAATAATTATTACCACGGAAGGTACAATTACTTCTTCCTTTACCACGATCACGACCTCGATCTCGACCATTATTGTTTGAAAATACAGCATTCGCTTCAGGGAATGGTGTTGCTCCAGTTGGTCGAGAATCATGGTTTTTCGTTAATAACTCATTATTTTGTTCAGCCACAAGAAGGCATGATATGAGTTTAGAATATTTTCTAAACCCCCTTTCTCGATATTGGCTGCTGCAGAAGCATATTCGAGACATGAAATGTGAAAAATGTTTTCTCTAACATATCTTCATCAGTAATTTTTTCTCCGCATAACAATAATTTTGAACAAATTTTAAATAATGCGAAATTATAATTACTTACTTATTTAAAATATTGCAACTTTAATTGCATCCAATCATATCGAGCTTTAGGAAGAATCACACTTTTTTTATGATCATATCTTTCTTTTAAACTTTGTCATAATTTATAAGGATCTTTTACCTTAAGATATTCAATTTTTAGTCCCTCATGAAGATAATGTCGAAGGAAAATCATGGTTGTCGCCTTTTATTGACTTGAAGTCGTGTTTCCTTCTTTGATTGTTTCTCCAAGATTCATGACATCCAAATGAATTTCAACATCAAGCACCCATGATAAATAATTATCGCCATTGATATCAAGAGCTAGAAATTCTAATTTGGTAAGACTTAACATGGTAAAACTATAACAAATAAATTTACTTTTATTAGAAATTTAATAAACATTTTAAACATGCATTATAAAACAACTTAGATAAATATCATCTTATGAAAAATTGTGACAACAATACACACCAAAAAAGTTAATTTTACAACATACTTATACATAATATATTAAAACAACATGCTTAGGTAAATTGATAAAAAACATTTAGATCATAAAAACAATTACAAAATTTATACTAATATATAGAAAGTAGACAATTAAATTATAGACATAAACCATTAAGAACCCATAAACTATACATAGATCTTAAAATAATTGAAATAAAAACCAAACATAAACAATCACATAAATCATAAATAAATTAAGATGAACCAAACCACAATCTTATTATGAACTAACAATATTTTTAACAAACAATAATAATTGTGTAAACATAATATGTAAAATTACAACATGCAATAGGTACAAAAGATTACATTCTCAAACATTTAAACTATGCATAATGTATACATGGAATAGTTCATGCAATGTTCACAAATACAAAACATTAAAACAAACTAATACTTCATAGCCTACCTTTTGCAAATGATCAATGTAGAGACTCGTGCTGATAACGTGTTATAAAACAAGAACAAAGAAGCTAAATAAGGAGAATGAAGAAACCAAAGAGAAGAAATATGGAACGAAGGAAGTAGAGAACAATTGAACTCAACTGATTGTGGTGTGTCTTACAAAGGCACCACATACCACTATTTATAGGACATCCCATGGTATATGTTACACTATAGAATTCAATGGGATGAATGTTACAACATGGAATAAAGGGAGAGTTATAGGAAGATTGGTAGCATATTGTAGGTTATGATATCTACATAATTATATTTACAATATTTATTAAAATAAAACTTATAAAATATCTCCAAACCCTTTCTCTACCCCCTCCTCCTCTTTTTCTTCTTCTTTTCTTCTTCTTCTTCGTGGAAGATCCACGCGCCGCCCCTCCTTCTCAATTTTTCCTCCCTTCCGCTAACCATCTGTCTCCCTCTCTCAAGCAAGTCGGGAACGACCACTTTTAATCAACGACATGCTCGAAATCCTCCTCTTTCTCTTCTTTAGCCGACGCCACCACCCAACACTCCTTGCACCGCTGAACTCGCAGGTGAATCCGAGCCACCGCACGCGGTAGCTCGCTGAAGATCATGCCCATCATGGTCTGTCTCCATTCTTCATTCAGATTCAACTTCTATAGTTAGATTTTTGTGTTTCGGGGTTGTTTTGTTAGGCGATTTTGAATACCCGTTATTTTTAGACTTGAGTTTAACATTTTCCATTACTTTTCGATGCTAGATTCAAGTTTTAGAAGCGTTTGAGCTGCTGTCCAGTCCTTCGAAAAGTCGTATTAACTCTATAAGATGAATTGAGTTAGAGGTATAGGGAAGGAGAAGGGCAAAGTACGCACAGCAGTGGTATTCAACCAAAGTTTTCATTTTCACTCCCATTTTCTTTTCATTTCTCTTCAAATGCTTTCATTTTACCCACAAAATGAAGGTAGTCAATCAAAGTTTCATTATTTCTATTGTTTGTATTTGTACAGTAATATAGTAATATGTGGTTGTGACATTGCTTTTTTTTTTTTTATTTCTTTTGTATTAGTCTATTTTACATCAAGCTAATTTTGAAGGTGCCAAATGAATATTGATGTATTTTTTAGCCAACAAAGATTTCACCAGTTTTATGTATCTCATTTTTTTCCCATTTGATGATGAAATTGATACAAATTCCTTCACTGTTTTGCTTATTGAAATTCTTTTCTTTGATGGTTTCTATGATATATTGATGGTTCTTTGTATGAAAAACATTCCTCATAGTTTTGCTTTTATAGGAGATACGTGTTTGTTTTGTCTACCATCCTATTCAATATTGTTGTTTACGATCATTTTTCTAATGTGAATCTACATTTTTTCTTTATGGTTGGCTATGTGATGAAGCATTTTGGTAGCTTACAATATGTTTGATGAAATGCCTCAATGAAGCATTTGGTTGATTTTTAACTGATTTTTGTTCGTTCGAATTAGGAAATCAAGGCCAAGGGAGATTTCATGGCTATGGGCTGAAGCTTTGAGAAAAAGAGAATGAAAAATGAAATGTGAGATTTTAAACTTTGATGATGTGTAGGGTCTTTTTGTTTATGTCTATGCATTTTCCAAGTGAATTTGAGTACTTTTGATTTTTCTATTGATCTTTTGTTTATGGGTGCTATTGAGTTGTATCGCAATTGCATGATAGTCATAGCATAAACAAACTATATATATAAACTTGAACACAAGTATTTGTTATCTAACTCATTACCAAATTGTTGTGATTTGGTTACTCTAGATTTACTAATGATTGAAGATTAAAAAAAGTTATGAACGTTTTCACTATGAGCAAGAAATAAACTCTTTATGTTGCTAATGAACTTATCTTGAAATAAACTCTTTATGTTGCTAATGAACTTAGTCTACTTGTGTCTATGATATTTGATCCAGCTATCAACAAGATGAAATCTTGAAACAATTACATGTAATCTTTATCCTAAATTGTTTCTCTTCTCCTTGTGTTTGCTACACTTTCTCCCTTTCTCTTTTGGATTCATGTAAATCATTATCCTTAGTAAATAATAATGTCTTGACAAGGTATAGCTAATTTTCTGATTGTTTTTTAAATAAGGACGATGGAGCATGAGAAGGGGGAGTTCTTATTGGGAAGTGTTATTAATGATGTTGTTAGTCAAGTGATGATACTACTCAGAGAAAGAAACTTACAACTAATTCGTTATATACCAGAAGAAGTAAAGACCATGGCTGTCTATGGCAATCAAGTGAGGATTCAACAGGTCTTAGCCGATTTCTTGTTGAATATGGTCTGTTATGCACCCTCTCCGGAAGGCTGGGTAGAAATTCGGGTCTGTCCATTACTGAAGCAAAACTCAGATGGAATTACTCTTGCACACACTGAATTCAGGTATTTTAACCTTATATCATTCTTCACATATTTTTGAGCTGACGAAGTTGAAGACTGAAATAAAGAATATGATTTAAATACATAGTTCTTCTATTTCCTTGTTTTAACTATATTATTTATTCCAATCTAATTCGGAGAGAGGTGGAAAGAAAGATCAGGCGATGGTGTTTAACAATGTTGGTGTTAAAGATTACTCTATTGGAGGAATTTTAGGTCCTTGTTAATTTGAGTTGCATCTTCAATCTGGTGTATGTACTTAGAGATGTATACTATTCTTACCATTTCTTCTTCATAATTTATGTAATGTTAAAAACTATTGAGCTGATGGCTTAGAGAAAAGGGAGAAGAAAAAAAAAATTGGCATGGATGAATATTTGAGATTTATAGTCAATGCGGTGAACAAGTTTAAGTTGTCTAATGTCTTAGTATGGCGGTGTCTTTGAAGGGTTTGTAGTAAAATGCCATTAGCAAATGAGTTATGAAATGAGCTAATAGGGTGTATTTTCATATAGTATTATGATGATGATGGCTTACTTATCATCTCTTTGATCACTAGTACTAGGAATGAATTAGGATTGTTGTCTGAAAAATTCTTTAAGAACTATGTTAAATATATGATTTATTTTCTAATATTTGAACTCTTTTTTAAAAAGAAAAATAAATAAATTTAATCTTTTTTGTATTGATTTTTTTTCTTCTTTTCCGTTAAGACCTTTAATGCTTAGTAGGTATATGCCTCTCTGGGTTAGGTATTATAAAGACACGAATATATATTTTTTTCATTAGATTTATTTTGTGGTGTATTTATATATTTATATATTTATATATTTTGTGGTATTATAAAGACAGGAAAATTTTGTGCTTCATATTGTGTATAATATTAAGTCATCATTTATAATGCACTTAGTATAGACATCCTTTATAAAGCTATGTAAACTTTTCATATGACATACCATTTTTAACAAAGCCCCCCAAACCTTGTTTATAATATTTGCATTTTTGGATAGATGTGTTGTAGGTTCATTGTTGATATTGAGTATTCTTCGACAAAGATTTATTTTGTATGATAGAATTTTACTTGCCATTTACCATGCTAGATCTTTCCAAGAGGAGTACATTTGAAAATTTTGAAATAAGATCATTTATTTGAATGTCTAGGAGAGTTTAAATCCTTAGGAACATTAGAGCTAAGATCATTTATTTGAATGTCTCTTGCATGTTTTCATTCAGTTTGCTAGTGGAATCATATCGATCGTTGGAGAGGAATACACATGACCAACTAGATGACATTGTTTCATTAGCGAAATGAAGGATTTTAAACAGATTGCATGATAGGAATGAGATGGTACTGTCGTGTGGCTTCTATTGACCATGTTTGGAATTCTACCTTGGTACGTTACTTAATTTTATTTTTCATTTTTAAAAATTCGTAAGTTCATGTTTGATATAAAACTTTGTATGTATATAATTTGTATGTGTATAAAACTTTTTATGGATTGATTCTATTGTTGTAAATAATTTGTATGTGTATAAAACTTCTTGAGTTTTGTATCCGTAAGTTCAAAATTCTTGAGTTTTTTTATGAGATTTGATCTGGGGGTGTTGTAATTTTCAAGGTTGTGTGTGTGTGTGATTGAGATTGTATTCTGTTTTTGTGGGGGTGTTTTTAGAGATGAAGATGGAAGATTGGTTTGCAGGTTGTATTCTGTTTTTTGGTATGCACAACCATAATATTTACTTCCTTCTGATATCTAGTTCTTTGTTTCCAATTCCATGGTTCTCGTGATGGATCTCCATTTAGAAAATTAATGATGCAGTTGCAAAATTATCAGTTGATAATTGATATAACGTGTCACTATTGATGTTCTACTTGTGCTATAGTAATATTTTCTGTTTTTGTTATGGCAGTGTTTCAGCTTGATTTTTGTAGTTCTTCACAGTTTATTAAGAATGTAGAGTGGTGCAAACAAATGTACCGGAGGAACCTAGCTTTCTAAAGCATGGAGGATCTAACGAATTCGTATTTCAGTTCTTTTACTTCTTTCCATTATATTCACCAACCATTCAATACTATCCTTTTAGCTTATTTTCTTAAATTTTCTGTGAATGTCTGCTATATTCATGTTGTCTTTGTAGGTTCTAATGGAGCCGACAAAGTTCATGAAATTTCCTTCGCTAATCAGGGTCATCAAAATACACTGGTTGTTTTTAGAAATGAAGGATTTGATCAATGTTCAAGCAATAAAGAATATTTTCAGAGGTGAAGGATTACCGGTTGGTTTTTTATCCTTGTACAGAAAATCATATGTTATATGTATTATGATGGTATTTACACTAGTTTTGATCAAGGACTGTAATTCCATACTTGTAAATTTTTCAAACTTGATTGAAAATGTACGAATATTACAAAGTGTATTATAGTGTATATATATTAAAGTGTCAACCATTTGTTTCTATATGAGTGTTATGTATTATAACATTATTGTCATTCAAATGATTCGTGTAATGGCAGAGCGGCAAGGAGAACAGGGGAAAATGGTAGTAGTTGAGGAATTTGCGACATGAAATAAATGTCATAATATATGAATTCGTTACACTCCATAATTGTTGTCAATATTAAAACGATGACATTTTTGTTATAAAAAAACTGTCACGATTGCCCTATATTTGACAGGAAAAAAATATTGTCAATAGCAAAACAATGAAATTTAATTTTATAAAAAAATTGTCACGATTGACATATATTTGACAGGAAAAATTGTCATAAAATATGAATTCGTGACATTTATTTTTAAAAAAACTGTCACGATTGATATATCTTTGACATTTAAAAAATGTCATAATAAACGAATTTGCGACATTTTTTTAACTGTCGTTAATACGCAAATGATGACAGTTATTTGTTGTCATAAAATAGTAATTAACGACATTTATTTTCTGTCATGAAAAAACTTATTGCGACAGTTTTAGAAAACTGTCATGGAAGGACTTTCCATGACTCCCGATACTATGATTGTAAATAACAATCACAAAGTTTATGAATTGTGTTATACCTAATAATTAATTTTAAGTGTTATAAGTTTGAACTAAATTTAAGTATATAAATTAAAATTAAGAAAAGTTGTATTATAACCTTTATTTGTTTTTGTTGTTTGTTCTCTACTTATTAATACTTTTAAAGATCAAACCACAATTTGAAAATAAAAAGAAAAATCAGGTATCGCATATCACTGTCGACCATGTCAAATACGTATTTGACATTAAGGGTGTGTTTGGGGTGGAGAATATGGGGGATTAGGATTGGGTCAGAAGCCCAATCCTTGTTTGGGCCTCAGCCCCCCATATTCCCTCTCTTTTCCTTTATAACTCTTCCCATAACCTTCCTCAACCATTCTCCATTTCAGTCGTAATCCTTTAATTTCCTCTGCAATTCCTCCTCTATTTCGTCAGATTTCTTTTCCCATTACGACGTATTCTTCGTTTTTTTCTGTTTTATTTTCATTTTCTCTTCCTAAACTACACTGTTGAACAAGTTTTTCCATTTTTTTCTCTTCAAATCTATTTTTCTCTTCAAATCTATACTCATACTGTGTATTTTCCCACAAATGTTCATCGTTCGTTTGTCCCCGATTTTTTGTCCCATTCGTTGAAACCAAACTTCTCTTTCGTTGATGGCTGTGTTTGCATGTTGCCTCCGAAACGAAAAAGTTTTGTCTCAGTAGTTTCATAGACGGGTTGTTGCTCACGTGTGTTGTCTTTGAAACCAAATTCATCCTCTCTATGTTTTGATAAAAGGCTTTGCTGTAACAGATCGATGTCAAACTTCCCCTTGTCACTTCGACGATGACATTTCGCGCTTTTGTTTCTATCCAATGGTGGTTCAACTGACAGATGCTACACCCAAGTACCATGTGTTGAACGAAAGAGTATGGTGGGCAAAAAACTTGAATATTACTCAAAATGAGACCACTCAATAGTTAAATGTGAACTTTTGAGACCTTCAACACTGTTTTAAGTTGGGTAGTTTCTTTCTAGGCCATAACATTGACCCTTTTTTGATGTTATGGAACGGAATCAAAAAACTAAGTTTGGGCATCACTGTTCAGACTTTTGTGGGCAAAAAATTTCAATATTACTCAAAATGAGACCATCCAGTAGTTAGATGTGAACTTTCGAGACCTTTGACACTGTTCTAAGTTGGGTCGTTTCTTTCTAGGGCATTGCATTGGCCCATTTTTCGACGTTTTGGGACTGAACCAAAAAACTGAGTCTGGGGCATCACTATTCGGTTTTTGTAGGCAAAAAACTTCAATATTAGTGAAATGAGACCACCCAGTAATTAGATTTGAACTTTCGAGACATTTGACACTGTTCAAAGTTGGGTCATTTCTTTCTAGGCCATAACATTGGCCTCTTTTTCCATGTTTTGGGACGGAACTAAAAAACTGAGTCTGGGGCATCATTGTTTGACTTTTGTGGGCAAAAAACTTCGATATTACTCAAAATGAGACAACCCAATAGTTATATGTGAACTTTCGAGACTTCTGACACTGTTCTATGTTGGATAGTTTCTTTCTAGGTCATAACATTGACCCTTTTTTCGATGTTTTGAGACGGAATGAACAAACTGAGTCTAGGGCATCCTTATTCGACTTTTGTGGTAAAAAAAACTTTAAAACTACTCAAAATGAGACCACCCAGTAGTTAGATGTGAACTTTCGAGACCTATGACACTGTTCTAAGTTGGGTTGTTTCTTTCTAGGCCATAGCATTGGCTCTTTTTTCGACGTTTTGGCACGGAACCAACAAACTGAGTCTGGGCATCACTGTTAGGCTTTTGTGGGCAAAAAACTCCAATATTACTCAAAATGAGACCACCCAGTAGTTAGATGTGAAGTTTCGAGACCTTTGACACTGTTCTAAGTTGGGCCGTTCCTTTCTAGGCCGTAGTGTTGACTCTTTTTTCGACGTTTTGGGACGGAACCAAAAAATTGAGTCTGGCATCACCGTTTGGCTTTTGTGGGCAAAAAACATTAATATTACTCAAAATGAGACCACCCAGTAGTTAGATATGAACTTTCGAGACCTTTGACATTGTTCTAAGTTGGGCCGTTCTTTTCTAGACCGTAGTATTGGCCTTTTTTTCGACGTTTTGTGACGGAACCAAAAAACTGAGTCTGGGGCATCACCGTTTGGCTTTTGTGGGCAAAAAACTTCAATATTACTCAAAATGAGACCACCTAGCAGTTACATGTGAACTAAGTTGGGCCGTTCCTTTCTAGACCGTAGCATTGGCCATTTTTTCGAAGTTTTGGGACATAACCAAAAAATTGAGTCTGGGGCATCACCGTTCGGCTTTTGTGGGCAAAAAACTTCAATATTACTCAAAATGAGACCACCCAGCAGTTACATATGAACTTTCGGGACCTTTGACACTGTTCTAAGTTGGGCCGTTCCTTTCTAGGCCGTAGCATTGGCCCTTTTTTCGACGTTTTGGGATGGAACCAAAAAACTGAGTCTGGGGCATCACCGTTCTGCTTTTGTGGGCAAAAATTTTTAATATTACTCAAAATGAGACCACTCAGCAGTTAGATGTGAACTTTCGAGACCTTTGACACTGTTCTAAGTGTTGGAATTTATTTTCTAAAACTAGTAGTTTGTAATCATATTTTATTCGATAAAATCGTTATTGATACTATAATCTTAAAGCCAATAAACAAATGTCCCAAGGCTATTATTGTGTAAACTTGAACTATATGTAGAGACATAAACGTGGATCAAGTTCGAGTATATAACCTAAATTGTCTATAGTATAGGAATATGGTTGGGCACCTTATTCTGAGGACACTATTGATGCGGCCCGTTTTGTAGTTAGTACAAACGATGTGATCCTAAATCATTCATGTAGAGACATGGAAGTGGGGGCATCCTATGTAAAGAGTTTACATAAGACTGGAACCATGAAATAGTCACTTTTAAGTTATAACATCGTTAACTTTGTAAAACCGACTATTTCGTTTATAGATATCCAATGTAACTTAATCTTAATCCTGAGCTAACTATGAACTTTTGTTCACACAAAATTATCCTTAGATCTGCATAGGTGAGGGCAGCTCAATGGCGCTGGCCCAATAAGCCTCCCAATTCAGGGGTAAGATCGGGTGGATAGCTAGGGACATAGGGTGCAAGACGGAATTCATTCCTACCCACTCTAGGGTTAGTAGATAGGTTGTTCCCTTAAGGAATGAATCCAGGTCTTGAACAAGGGGCCCCACCTTCTCATTGGCCCCAGAGGGATTCGGTTTAAAGGTTAGACCTTAAACCAATTGTTCAATAGTGGATCAGTCGGGCTTAAAGAGAAAAGATATAATCTCAGGGGTAAAACGGTACTTTGATCCAGCCGAGATTATGAACAACCTGTGAAGGATTAACTTATTTATCATAGTCATATCACATGGACACAAATATATCTATAGTGAGGAGAGTGCAACTACGAGACTTTAGTGGAATGATCTGTTAGTTAACGAAGGTTGATTAACTCAATCTAAAGAGTTTAGCAAATTAATCTCGGATCGTTGGAGCCCATGATATATAGGTCCATTAGGTTCCCCCGCTAGCTCATAAGGAATCAACTTAGAACATTATGATGGAATAATTTGAATTGTTCGAATTAGGTAAAGAGAGAGAAACCGACAAATATATCTGATATAGTCATCGGTTATAACTTAAGATAGATCTTCATGTTTAAATGTGATTTAAATATGAATATGGATTCATATTTGGAAGCTCGGAATTGATGAAAAAGATCAAAGAAGTAAAAAGTCAAAATGTTGACTTTTGATTTTGAAAAATCAAACTTTGACCAACTTTATATTCCAATCTGATTTGAATTTTGGAGAAATGAATACGGATTCATGCTTGGGAGGTTGAAATTAGTCAAGACAGACAAAATGGTTAAAAGTCAAAATGTTGACTTTGGACTTCAAAAAGTCAAACTTTGAATTTGATTTAAATGATGAATTACCATATTGTCCTTAGACTAATTTAAATAATAACACTTGTTGAGATTTAGAAAGCTTATCACTTGCATGTGATATGCAAGAGGCTTATTGCATGCAAGACACCTACCCCACTAAGAATGCCAAGTGGTGAAGGTAAGCTCTTGCATGTAGTTTGTTTGTAAACAAGTTTTATGCAAAGGTGAAATGACTCTTGGATTTGAAATTGAAAATTAATTTTGTAATTGAGAATTACAAAATAAAACCAAGAACTCTTTTCATTTGAGTCTCTCAACATCAAAAACAAACAACAACAAAAAAACCTAAAGGTTAGGTTCCTACAAAAGATATCATCTCTCTCTATTTCCTCCACCATTTTTTGAGTCCCACAACTCAATTCTAAGTCCGAAGAATAGCAGGTCAACGCTAGTGGTAGTCCCGGCTTCAATTTCGTGAGGAGATCGTGAAAAGCACGTGAGGATATTACAAGAAAAGAAAAGCATCAAAGGTGAGGTTTTTCCTTTTAACACTATCTTTGTTATTTTAGGGTTTTTTATGCATGTTAATCACTAAACTTGTTTAGTTGCAATTAGAGTAAAAATTCGATCTTTATTCCGTTGCGCATGTCTACTGTTTCCATCAAACGGGACCACCCAATAGTCAGATGTGAACTCTCGAGAACTTTGACACTGTTCTAAGTTGGGTCGTTTCTTTCTAGGCTATAGCATTGGCACTTTTTTCGACGTGTTGGGACGGAACCAAAAAACTGAGTCTGGGACATCACTGTTCGACGTTCGTGGGCAAAAAACTTTAATACTACTCAAAACCGGACCACCTAGTAGTCAGATGTAAACGCTCGAGGTCTTTGACACTGTTCTAAGTTGGGTCGTTTCTTTCTAGGCCACAACATTGGTCCTTTTTTCGACGTTTTGGGACGGAACCAAAAAAGAGTCTGGGGCATCACTGTTCGGCGTTCGTGGGTCAAAAACTTTAATACTACTCAAAACGGGACCACCCAGTAGTCAGATGTGAACGCTCGAGGCCTTTGACATTGTTCTAAGTTGGGTCGTTTCTTTTTGGGCCACAGCATTGGCCCTTTTTTCAACGTTTTGGGACGGAACCAAAAAATTGAGTCTGGGGCATCACTGTTCGGTGTTCGTGGGCAAAAAACTTTAATACTACTCAAAACGGGACCACCCAGTAGTCAGATGTGACCTTTCGAGACCTTTGACACTGTTCTAAGTTGGGTCGTTTCTTTCTAGGCCATAACATTGGTCCTTTTTTTGAAGTTTGGGACAAAATCAAAAAACTGAGTCTGAGGCATCATTGTTCGGCCTTTGGAAAGGTATGTGTAGTCGTTGACGAACAGAAAAATAATTTGTACCTAATTCCTTATTTCAAATTTTCTTTAATCCTTTCGACATTGGTGCTTCCTTTTTTTTCACATTAATTTGCATTAATCTTCTCATCCTTGCTTCTTATTTTGTTGTAACATAATTTTTGCGCAATACCTATCCAAATATTTAATGGATGTTATCTTGATGTATGTATTCGAATTTGTTTTACTGAAGCACCTAAGGTGTTTGTTTGATTGCTTGTTCATATTTTACTTCCATGTATAATCTGTAATAGATCTTTTCTTCTGAACTATGCTTTTTTATGGTTTTTTTTTACGTTTTTGTTATGATTCATTTTTTTTCGTAATCACCTCTATTTGTTTTGATTTGTTATTTCTACACATACCCCCTCTGTTTGTTCTGATTTCTTATTTTTTTTCACACACCCCCTCTTAGGTCCATAGTTTCATGTTTATTGTCCGAAGTGGTAGAATATTGTTTCCATACACTTTTATCCCTCTGTTTAGTTTATATGTTTATACTTCAACATTCTGTGATTCTTTTAAATCATGTGTATGATGAAGAAATTCTCCATACACACGGTAGTGTATTTGGTTGTTCTGCCTTTAATTTTGATGACATTATTTCGACTACGAAATTCAAGTGCAACACTGATTGTTCTAAGGCAACGGTACGTTAAACAACTTTTGATTCTTTATTAACATTTCTAATTTCCAAAATTTGTTCATAGTGTCCTTTCTAATTTTCCATTAATATTTTCATGTTGCACCAGTTAAACAATTATTCACGAGGTACTACGGTTTTAAAAGTGCAATTTCATAAGCTTGTGCATATATACTTTTTTTATTTATTCATTGTTGTAATATGTTCCTAACAATTCAGGCATAATTTTAAGAGTTTTCTTTAATTATCGTTTAGTGCTGTAATGACTATCTCTCATTTTTTGATCTAGTTCTTAATTTTACATTTTTCATGGTTGAATGTTTTTTTTTTTTTTTTTTTTGCACCTCATAAGTATGAGGTAAATTGCTATTAGATACGAACCGCCAATTTCATTATTTTCGTATTTAAATTTCATAAACAGCTATACTTGTGCGAAAAATTTTAAAAATATATGTACTTAAGAAAATAGCAATGTTTTCATACCATATATTGTCTTTAAACTCAACACTTCAAATTTTTGTAAACATCATATTTGGAAAATTCGAACAATTTTTTGATTTCGTCACGAATTTCATGTAGAATCATAATTTAAAAAAAAAAAAAAGTAAGGCTTTTTAATCAATAAAACTGTAAAACGTCAATATAGGTCTAAGAGACTAAGACGCACATTAGGTTGGTGCAATAAAAAAAAAACTTTATAAGAAAAAATTTGTATTACACGCACATTGGTGCAATATAGATTATAGAAATGTGTCATGAGTTCAATAGTATAACTATAGGAAAATGCGTTCACAAGTTCTCACATAGACACTCGGTTTTACAAACTTCTCATATCGTAAGGTATTAAAGGGAACCATAAATGACCCACCTAACCGCACTATATCTTTATTACTATCTTTTCTGTAAGAAGGCTTCGAAAAATTTACATAGAAAAATTATGATTTGAATAAATTTTCGAGATCCATAAACCAAAATTCAAAGTGTGTGATTAGGTTAACCAATTTCATTTTTAACGCTTTCATAAGCTTTTTTTTTCTAACAAGGAGTCAATCTAGAATTTCTAATGGACGAACATGAATTTGAATCTTTACTAAATGCGTTCATAACATCCCAACGTCAGTTTCTACTAATAGCACTAATATGTTTGTGTTCATTATAATCATTTTCCTCATAACTCTTTCTCTTTACTCAATTACAAAAAAGTATTTTGTACTTCTCCCATCTATTAAGTCAAATTTCCATACAAGAGAAAGAATTAGAGGAGCACGTATTAGATATTAGTGTAATTACATTAAATAGCAATTTTAAAAAAAATAATTAAATAGACTTCTATCGCGGATAAACTCTACTGATAGACTAAAGTGATAGACTTTGACAGATTTGTTATATTTACAATTTTTTTTATAAATGTTGTTAAGTATGCAAATATTTTGAATCTAATTACTATATGTACGACTATTAATAGATATTATACCCTACAACCCACAAATCAAAGTTCTAACAAATCTCTTCTCTCCAAATAATTATTAATAGATATTATTTTCATCGTTTTGGTGTTTCATGAACTCATTCTCATTCCACTCTTATTATAACACTTTCCATTGATCCTCAAATTACCAATAATCCTAATCCCATTTCAACCTCTCGAACACCCTCATCTTCGTTTTGAGTGACATATCACTTATATTGATTTATTAATAAAAGAAAAATGAAAGCGAAGAAAATTCAAACAATAGTATACTTCTATGCACGAGTTTCAACAAAATAACCTGTAAGTTTAAGAGTATGTTCCAACTATGCTCTAAAATTTGAAAATCTTGATTTTAACTTTTATACTTTCAAATTGGATACCACGAGAAAATAATATCTATTAATAATTATTTGGATACATTAGATGAGAAAAAATAAACAAACGTAGAAGGTTGTGACACCATTTACAATTCAACTCTATAATTGATAAGATCTCATTATTACCATCAATCTCACTCTAAATATTGTGATCACTAAAAATAAAAAAGGAGGGGAAAAAATGGAATAGAATGGTTTGTTGTCTTCCAACAATATACGATGGATACATAGGTTCCCATCCAATTTTTAACAAAAAAAAAATAGTTAATTTCAAAATTAAAAAACTAAAAATTTTCAAATCTCATACGTAATTATAATTTATATTAGTTAGTAATTTGGTAACCATGTGATAATTTAATGTTAAATTTTAAATATAAGGCGACAAACACCACCTCGAATTTCTTGCTTTTTCATTCACTTTCTACCAATGTTTAAGAAAAAGTAGCCAAATTTCAATAACTAGAAGAAAATATTAAAAACTTGTATTTAATTAACAATCTGAATGTTTTAGTAATTTAGAGAAAAAATGCATATAGTTGTAAGAGAAGAGAAAAATAATCAACTTAACTTTCAAACAAAATTTTTAGAAAAAGAAAAAAAATATGCTTAATTTTCAAACGAAAAAATTAATAAATCAAACCTTCCCCTATTTAATTCAAATTACATTGTTATGTTCTTCAAAATTCGAAATGAAAATGAACTAGATTGAATTTGAGTCCTTGGACCTCTTGTTTAAATAGAAAAAGAAAGAAAAATTTATCATCTTCTTGTTTAAATAGAAAAAGAAAGAAAAATTTATCATCTTGGTCCTAAGTTTTAAACATATTCCTTTTTAGTCAAGTAGATTCATTTTTAAAATATATCCATCTCCAAATTTTTTAAAATAGGTTTAAATAATCTTTTAAGTAACTTTATATTTTTTATTTTAAATGGTTATATGATATTTTAGATTTGAAGATTAATTACTAAAAAATCTTATCGAAAAATCTTATCCTCTCCAAAGCCAAATTTTCTAATCTTAAATTATCATATAATTATTTTTAAAGTTTTTTAAGCTCATTTTAAAAAATACATGGACTAAAAAGATATATTTTGAAGAAATCTAATGTCTATATTTTTATAAATCAATGACAAAAATATACCGATTTAAAAATTAAAACTTAAAGGTCTAAAGGCACAAATTCATCAAAACTGAAAGACAAAAACGGTAATTTTCCAATAAATATATAAATGATCCTTACATCCCCTACCCTTGCCACATTTGAGTTGCCATAACAAATGGTAACACTTTAAAATAATTATTGAATTTTGTCTATCCAACCATGATTTTTCTAAAAGTTCATGGTTTCTCAAGTGATTCAATACATCTGAAATATACTCACTTAAAATTAAAATTAAAATTAAAAACATTTAAATATTCTTGAATGAATGAGAATATCTTACCTTACATAAAATATGTGTTAACGATGTCCACTCTTATGTTTAAAAAAAATATTCTATCAAATACTATTTAAGTTTTTAGGAACTTATTTAATATAAAATTGAGAATCTTGGCATCTATTCACAGTTCCAAAACTTCACGCAACATAAAAGTTCACAAACTTACATTAGCAGTCGGGTTTAATATTAATATATTAAAGCCATGTTTAGCTACTTCAAAACTTTCATGATCATTTTTGTCGTATTTAAAATCACTCTAAACACCTTTTTAACTACAAAATCAATTTAATATTTGCATTTTTAGATGCATTATTCATAATATTAAAATTGATTTAGAATGTTCAAAAACATTTATGAGATGATTTTGAAAACGACGTTCCAGAACTAATCTCAAATTATTCACCATTTTAAACTCTCCCATCAAACATGATATTAGAAGTACAACAATTGGATTAAAAATATATATAACTGAAGAAGAAAATTATCACTAAGATATCGGATGTGCCTCGTAGCATACTTAGACTAAATTAATCAAATTATTCACAGTAGACCACTAATTTTAATTGTGTCAATTATTTGATCCATCAATCATGAAGTTATCTAAGTTTGCTATCATCATATTATTCTTAACAAAAATTAGTATTGTTATTAACTATATTATGAAAATTAAGTTATGTTCCAAAAGAGTTTAAATTAAATTATTTTAAATCATAAAACTATTAAAAATATTTACAAGCAAAATATCACAATCTATATGTAATAAACCTGATAGACAGTCTATCTAAATAGATATAATAAACCTGATAGACAGTCTATCTAAATAGATATAGTAGTATATAATAGACCGATATTTTTGCTATATTTTAATTTATTTTGTTATATTTAAAAATAACTCTTAAAAATTTTATAATTATATTCCCTTGATTCCATTTAATATCAAATTGTCTAAATAAAACTAATCTTCTCTAAAAATCCAACTCAAGGGGGCTGAAAAATAAATTTATCATGTAATTCTATTTAATAATGTGAAAGATTCTAGAGGTACTTCAAAACAAAGTTAAAATATTAGAGATAAGAGAAAGAGAAATGGATAAAAACGACTCAGAATTCTCGTGTAAGAATTTTGCATTTACGTTTTAAGAAAGAGCCTACATGTGAGTTCAGTTTAAATATTATCAAGTTCTTAATTTTGAAAATAAATCATTTCTTAAATGAGGTGTTCACCAACACATCAAGATAATTTTAAAACATTTTTAAAGTCAATTTTAAATAGTTTTCTTTTTTAAATAATACAGACTTTGAAACATTTTTAAAGTCAGTTTTAAATAGTTTTTTTTTTTTAGATATTAAAGACTTTGAAAATTGTTTTTTTCACCAGACAATCTGCCCTAAATTAATTCACTTATCAAAATTCTAAATTTCATGGATAGAATCTATTGGTGTAGGATTTAATGTCGGAGGTAAAAGTTAAAATTTTTCCCATGCAAAGTCAACACTCACCCAACCGGAATCTTGATTTTAAAAAAAGCTCAATTTTATTTATACAGTTTTGATTAAAAAAAAAAGTTTAAAACAATCCCAAAATCTACTTTTAGTGGTTGTCAAAAAGAATTCTAAAATGACTTTTTTTTATAAAAAAAACCCAATATTGATTCTTAAACTTTAAATCATGTTCTATTTTGATCCCATCAACTTGTAATTGTTTGTTTCAGTTTCTAAACTTCTAAAAAAAAAGTATATTTTGGTCCATGCCATTAAGATTTATTAACTCTCAAACTATGAGATAACTTCTAAATTTGAATAACCAAAATACCAGTAACATAATTTTTTTAATAATCCATAGTTTTAACTTTTAGTTAAAGATTAGATTGTAAATTGATACGTTATCTGAAAACTCAATGAAAAATGCAAGCACGGTTTGGGGAGGGATTTTTTTTACTTATTTTTTTTAAGTAAATTATCGACTCCATCCGACTAGTTCCGGGTTCGAGTCCCGGGCAACCCATATTAATGATGATAGTGAACTAATTTATCATATCAAAATAATCTATCAAGTCTAATTCGATTTTTTAATGAATGAAAAGAATTAAATAAAAAAAAAGAAAGTACTTGTCTAGATTTTGATCATCACTGATACATTGTCATTCTACTACTTCATTGAACCCTTATGTTTGATACAATTCATCCACATTATTTTTTCGTACTTCAAGTTTGAGATATTTTGCCATTCATTGAAGTACTTTTTCTCTATTCCTCTAATTATTTCTTCTTTATTGGGTGTTTAGGTTCATTGTGAATTTTGTAAGATTTATTTTAAACAATGTTGTACTTGTTTCATTTTTCTAATGTTGTTCTAATGTCTTGCTTCAAGATTTCAATTTGAAAAATAAATAAATAAAGGGTGAAAAGTCGAAAGAATATGCTAGAAAACTTAGTTTTAGAGAGAGAGAAAAAACAAAAATAATTTTTAATTTGGATTTAATTAATTCAAGTGTGTTAATTGTATTTTTAAGTTGACATAAAAAAAATTAGAATAAATTAACAAGATTTCTGTGTCATCTATCAATCATCTATCAATTAAATTAATATGATATATCTTAAGTTCAATTATCAAAATATAGAAAGACGTCACCATTCCATCTTTATTTTGTTCAAAGTGTTAACGAAATTCTAAAAGCATAGACCAAAGCAAGTTTTTTTTTTTAAGTTTGGAGACTAAAACTAATTTTAAAGTCCAGGGACCAAAATAAAACAAGAGGCAAAGTTTAGGTGCCAAAATAAGTTTTAAACCCTTATTTTTTAAAATTAAACACTTGATAACGTATTCTAAACGCACTCAAATAGCAGTTATGAACTATTAGATTGTTAGATTATTGTTTAATAAGCTTTCAACCCCCATAATTATATCCATAGAAACGTACCTTCAACTGCTTCAACAATCTCAGCTTTAAAAAAATTTGGCAAAACTCAACGTCCATTGCTCCATGAATTAAGAGCCTCATTCGCTAGCTTCCACACTCCAAACTAAAAAGGCAAACAAAAGTTAGATACATCATTACATTACCTGTCAAAATGCCACCCTAACACCAACAATATCTGTATGGAACAAGACGAAAAGGAACATTAGAGTTAATTTATTCAATAAAAACCTCTATCCAATCCGGATTTGCTATTCTAAGAAGGTTGAACAAAAAAGTATGATAAATTAAAACAGTAAAGTATGCCCACGCACTTATGTAACCAAGGGAACAAGACGTGTCGCTAAAGATATTATGTAACATGCTAAATTTACATTTTTACCTTAGAATTCAGTTCTATAGTTTTTCACAAACCTTTTTCGTTTATACTTATGGTTCCATTCTTCATGACTATCATCTGTCCCACCAACTATTTGCTGATGATATTGAGTAAGCTCGTTGTGCTTAGAATATCTAGAGATGAAACCAGAATCTTTTTGTAGGAGTTTCTGATTGCTGGAATAGCTACGTGCCAAATCTGGCTTTGAGCAACTATGATGTTTCTTAGTATGACACTTTAAGTCGATATCAAATGTATCGATTTTATCTTCTTTTTGTTTGTATCTTTTATGCTCATTCGAGTCGGCATGACTGCAACATTCATCTGTCCTCGCACCAACCTCCCTGAAGCCTCTCTGGTAATGCCCAGTTCTCTCATTAGTCAGTAATTTGGTGCTGCAAGTCAAGCCTTCTTTCTCCAACTTCAATCTCTCGTTTAGTCTATTTATCATTGCAGCTTTAGGAGAATGCGAACTCTTCATTTTCTCGTCATAGAGCCAATTTATTTCGTTTTGGGTATTTTCTTTGCGCAGGTGTTCCTTTTCTACATACATTCTGTAGTCTCTTGATCTTCCATCCTGCTCATGTTGACCTCTCTTATTACCAACATGATCTTTTCCCTCACTTCCATCCTCATTGGAGAAAGGCATTACCCTAGTGAGTGAAAAAGTTGAGTTAAAAAATAATAACAAGATAGAATTTACATAAATGAATGATAATTGGCGATTACAAGAAATCTATGCTTATAATCCAACTCCATTGAGCGTAATCCAAATCCCCACTTAGGACTTTAGGACTAGTATTTCAGCAAGGATTGAGGACATTCCTGATAACCAAACAAAATAAATGCTATAATTGAAAATAATGTGTTTTGGAAAATTTTAAAGTGTTTTGGAAAAGCCCAGAAAATTTTAAAGATGTGAAACGAGAGATCCTCTCAATGTAAGAATATTTCTATCTATTTATTGCGAGTTCAAGATTTTTGACTTTTTTTTCACTAAATTTTTGGGAGTTCAAGATTTCCATCCAGGCAGACTCAAATTAACTCTTGATCTGGAACTTAAAGCCACTAGAGTGCAGCCTTAAGTCATTTCAAATCACATAATCTGATTGGGAATTGAGAAAAAACTAATTTCCATATGCATTCAGCTAATAATCTATCTCATCATCAATATATTAGAAATATAAAAACAAATGCTGCCTTCCAGAAAGGATGTATTAACTTTCAAAAACTTTCTTTCCTATTGGAGCGAAATGTTACAAGTGCTAACCCAATAGATAGGCCACAATTATTTATCAATCGCTGTTTGATATCACCAAATATTAGAAAGATTACCTCCAGGTACTATTTTCTGGGATTGTCCTGTTTTTATCAGTGTTGCTACGGTGTACAAATTCTGAATTACCAGCACAGAACTCTTCAGTCTTCCGAAGTGGTGGAGCATTCATGTCTCTCATGCCCACAAATCCACTGCAAGATTCGACAAAGGTCAATTAATAAATACGAAGTAATTACATGTCCCTATTAATTGATCTCAACATTTCAAAAGCCAACAATTGAACCCATGTTGTTCAAATCGGTTCTTAACACTGATAGAAATCTGGTTGGGAATATTCCATCATGTGACTTTGCTTGCAGGCCTTTGTTAATTACTTCATTTTTACTCATTCAGCGTAGTTTGTAAAACAAACAAGGTTAAGTTACAAACAAGGTTAAATTACAGGTTCCTTCCCTGAATTATCACATGTCTAATAAGTCTATTAACTTGACATTTTCATTCTTTTTTAAAGGAAATTCATTCAAAAGCTAACCAACAGTACAAGCCTCACCAAAAAAGGAAGAGGAAAGCCAATCCGGCACAACCAAATAACTTAACATAGTCAAATAGGTTTTTGAAAATTTAATTTGTGTCTAATATGTCCTTGACAAATTAATTTTCAATTTTGCGTGCTCATTATTTTAATAATGTTGAACAAGTCAAGGAACCAAATGCAGCAACTGATTAAACATTTTTTCAAGTTCAAGGCACCTATATGAAACAAAGTTGAAAGACCTATTTAACATTATTTCAATTTCAGGCACCAATTTTACATAATGTAGAACTTAGAAGTTCAAGAAATGAACTTGTAATTTAACCCACAAATAAGTAATCATTCTCAGGCGTTTACGTTTTTCAAGAATACTGTCATTAGGGAAAAATGAACCTATACAATGGCATCAAAGAAAAATGTCAAAGCCCCAAAAGGAGAGTTTCCATTAAAAGGGAATTCAATCGAGCAAAATAGGATCTAAAGTACAATTGTAAAAGGAATTTGATGATGCCCAAAGAGAAACATAGAATCTAATAAGATACCAAACATTTTGTTATCCCGCTCCACCCCACTAAATAAATTATTATTTCTCTCCTCCCCCAACAAAGCACAAACACCAGCATGCCATAAGAATCTTTTCCTCACCCCAAAACAAAACAAAGGATGGAAGGAACTCCTTTTAATCATCTGTCTGTAATCCCTATCACAACTAAATTGAAAGTCAAACCCTCCCTTCAAAAAGAGAACTCCAAACAGCACAATATACACTAAAACGAAATAACTCGCCACTTCCTTTAAAATGGACAATATAAAGCAAAGTTGTGACATATTTAACACTTGCTGTTAGATTTCTAAGGTGTAACCAATAAACCTACCAAAACAGTAGTTCTAGGAACCAGTTTAAACTATTTTTAAAGCTTCTAAGATAAATGTCATTGAAACATAATGGCCAATATAAATCATTAATCCTTATTACTTATGAGAAGCAAATTTCATTAATTGAAGAAATTTACAAACTGGATGGGGGAATAAAACGATGGTAAAATTGGAATGTAGGAGAAGGAATCCTTCAAAAATCTTTTGAACTAGAGTTTCAAAGAGAAGCTACAAAAGAAATGTTACCCAAAAGTTTGACATGATAGTGTTAAACATATTAAAAGATCATTCAGTTTCTCTCCAACCAAAAAAGTATCTGTATACTCAATAACAAAAACCCAAAGACCCAAATTTACCTTGGGGCAGGATATCCACCATAAACAGATGCCCAGTAAGAATTTGCATCAGGCACCATTGGTGCATTGAAAGCCATGGGGCAACCATATAAGTTAGGAAATGAACTGACATGAGGCCAAGGTGATGCATAATATGGCAAAGCTCCTGCCAATATAATATTCAACACATGAACTTAAACCCCTTATAGGAAAAAATCCACACAATGTTCAAAATATGAGTGGAGTGTCGACTCATTACCCATTAGATGCATGGGATGTGGCTTTGAAGCAACTGGACAGTCTCTAATGAGATGGTCCAGAGAACCACACATGTAACAAGCACGGCCACGCTGATTAATCCAAGGGCAAAGTTTGACATCAACTTAATGCAAGCCAATAAGTAAACCAAAAACATGAAAGAAAACTGAATTGGTACCTTCTTCTGTCTTCTAAAATCTGTGAGATTTTGGATTCTGCCTTGCATATCTACAAGCACAAAAGAAATTTGGCAATAATGAGCATATAATTTTTGGCATTGAAGAAAATCTCCAGTTATGTACATCCTACCAAAGTCATTGACCAGCAACCCATGCTTAAAATCCCCAAAAACAGGCTGGCTTTCCCCTTGACAATCATCAAAAGGAGGGAGGTCCAGAGGTTTTCCACCGAACTTATCTTGATGGCATGATTGAAATTGTGTTCTATCAACTTTAACCATCTGTGACCACGTGGAATATGGTGACGAGTGCTATCAACCCAAATAATAAGAATAAAGCTAAATGTGATTTACCATATTTCTTCTCATTGATGAGACATGGTCGTCATCCACCGCTTCTTGATTACAACCTCTACTAGTAGCATAAGGCAAACAATGCATGTCCTGTCCTTCAATTCTTGATTCTTCGTCTGTTTAAGAGGGTAAATAAATTGTTGTACACCAGAACCTATTATAAAAAGTACACATACATATAGTTTTCTACCTGGTGCTTCATGATTATTGTCTGAATCACCCATCAGGAACTGAGACTCAAGGAAATGGGCAACATTTTGCCTAAGAGATAAATTTGGCGACAAATCTTCTAGTTTATATTTGCTTGAGGCACACTTAGGGCACATTGTCTTTCGCAGCAAAACATGATGAATGCCTGCACCGGCAATCAAAAGTTTGCGTGAAGTATGTTAGAAAGCTACATAATAACCACAAAGAACGCACATCACTCTTATCATAAAACTGATCATGAAATCTAAATCTCAGTTAATTTAAGAGAGGAAAGACAAAACAAAACAAAAAAGACTTGTTATTAAACACATCCCTGAACAAATCAGGAAGATGCTCATGCAATCATCTTCTCTTCCACAAACTTAAATTCTCCATCACATTGCCCTCTGAGAATAGAATGTTGGTAGTGGGTGGTAAATTGGTCGGCCAGTGGTTGGTGCCAAACTCTATTATACGTGTGTATATTAAACAACAGTTATCTCCAGTGAGGACTAGCTTTTGACCGATCAACAGTACTCTACAAAATTTTGTTTCCCCCTCACTCTCCCCTAGCCTCGCCTCTGGTGTTTCTTAAATCTGGACAAAAGGTAATTATAGTGTCCAGTGTTTATGTTTGTAATTTAATTTATACCCCTAAACTTTGATGTTGTATCAATTAAACCCTATAGTATCAATAAAACATTAAATTTTCATAAGATGCTTAAGATATGATGGTGGGTACTAGACAAGTTCAAGAAATATTTCCAAATACAGAGGCAATAATATATAAACAATGGGCTCCAGAACTCACATTTCTCACAAAAACTATGCTTGCAGCAACCAGTAATTACAGCATCCACAAAGAGTGAGTTGCAAAGAGTACACTTCAGTTCTGAAGGAATTTCACATTTATGAATCACTGGTGCAATTGGTCTACAAGTTCCAACAAATAAAACCCGTTTATCAAAACAAATGAAAACCAAAACCCTTATTAGAGTGAAAGAGGTTAACTGAACATCATACTTCTCCAAACCAATGCACTCGCCAACATTAACTTTTATGTTCGTCTGCAGGTCAGTTTCTCCAACTGTTGTCCCATGATTTGAATATAAACACGGCAACTTTTAGATAAGAATGGGATTAGAAACTAAAAACAACATTAAAAAAATCCGCGTACACACCTCCTTGAATGGCCTCACTAATTCCACTTCCTTCAGGCTGAATATATCCTCTTTTGGTTTCCTTATAATGTCTAGAAACACAATAAAAGAATTCCTGTTGGGTATACATGACTGGAGATGATATATTTGATACTAAAATGGGAATAATAATAGGGAAAGAAAGTGACCTAACAGCATCGTTATTTTTATTATTGAGAGAAATTGATGAGTTTGATTTGCGAATAGGGTATAAGTCGACGCCAAAATCATCAAAATATTCTGTCTCCACATCCTGTAAATTGTTCGAAAGGATCATTGAGCGAGGGCAATCAGAACATAAAACAAATTAGTTAATCATTTCAAGACGTGATGAGAGTGACTCCCACACATAAAAGTGAATCTGCTATCAAAAAAACCAACAAAAGAAGCATTGTTAAAACTTCACAATGCCGACATGGTAACAAATGGATGGGACCCCCATGTTGGGATTCAAGAAATATGCAACAGCTATCAAAATAAAATGCATACGCTGAACTCTTAGTATGCCTTCAGAACTGTGCAACTAAAGCTTGCAGATCTAATTGTAACAGATAGAAAAACTCATACAGCTTCAGATATTCATCTTAACATCAAACCAAATAAGAAATCCATAAAAACCATGTTCAAGAGCAGAACTATACATATATTCATTGAATCATTTGTAAAAGTAATAATACTACTAATGATAATAATTAAAAGACACACCTACATCTAGGACAAATTCAAAGCATAAGGCACAAGAATAGTAACATCAAACGAGAATGTCACAGAATTGCTTGGAATCAGCTGCTGGCCAGTTTAGTTAACTATATTGTCAATCATCGGGATGAAGTAATACCCAGTTCCTCGTTTCATAGACCAAAAAAGCAAGAGTATAGCACTGACTAATATAGTAATGATCAACATACCACTGGACGAGATGATTTAACCATGTGAGTGTCTTTGACTTGAAAATTCCCAAACAAGTCGTGACGCACACTGCATTACAGTATCATGATATGGAAAACCGCCGATAATTTTCAGTTAGGATTGAATAGATAAAATTAATTGGAAGTTGATGGATTCGTACTGAGTTGTGTAAGGCTCCCTATAGCAGTAACACAAATTGAAAAGTGTTGTGCACAATTTTCAGTAAAAGTAAAACACGTTACTCAAAACACAATTGATTTTCCAGCAACAAAAATAAAAATATGGACGCAGAAGCATGCAGATGACGGGTTTGTAGACCCCAGAACTACAATTTTTGTCATAAGCGACTCGATTCAGAAAAAGGGTATCTTACACATTGGAAGGAACTGATCCTGCGGGAACTCTCTTGATAATCACGCATGAACCACTCGGAATTTCGAGTTTCTCGTCGGTCAAATCTGAAAAGTAGGGAGTATCAAGAGCAACCTTAAACTAAACACCTTCGAAATAATGGAATTATACACACACACTGTGAGAACCAGAGATGTTTATCACGTCATGAAATTAAAACAGGCATAATCTTAGCTGCCTAATTCCAAAATGCAATAACTACGTCAGAAAGTCATTACACAGAGGGTAAAATCTCAAGGGTCATCCATTACTCTGAACTGAACTTTATATTAAAACCAAGGACTCTACCACTGGAATCCAAAACCACACAATCAGTGGTGGCAGAGAAATAAAGCATACCTTGACCGGTTCGGGCATCGGAGAAAACGAGATCAAAGTTTTGGCAGGTGTCGAGGTTCTTCATGCGAATGATTTTGGATTTAAGATCGCCAATTGATATGGAAGGTCTGCCTTGGATATCCACCGAGTCGAAGTTCACGGAGCTTCTGAACTTAAATTGGATGGCCATGGACGAAACACGGTGATCGATCGGAAGAAACTCAGATCATTATAGAGTTGGGGAATTTCAATTTTCAGAGAAGCAGAGATTTTTCCTTATATCTGAATCCAACCGGCAAGCTTGCAGTTGCAGTTAGGGTTCAATTCGGTAATGGCCGATGATCATAAAAATTGCGCGGGTGTCACACTCGTGGTACCGTAGTACGATATACCTTCCTTTTATACCTAGCGTTAAATTCTCGTTTTATTCTATTTTTTACTTTCAAATATATATATAGTTTTTACTCACACAATTTATCAATTTATTACCTAAAATAATAATTATATAAATTTAAACCATAATTTTTTTTAGTTGTGTGAATTTAAATATGATTTGTATCAATTAAACTTAGACTCAAAACTTAAAAAAATGTATCAATGTATCAATTTAAACTTCAAACTTTTAAAAATGTATCAATGTATCAATTTAAACTTCGAAGTTATATAATTGTTCTAATTTAAATTCTTCATTATAGTACAAAAATTGAAGGTTTAAATTGATATATTTGTTAAAATTTGAGGTTTAAATTCATATATTTGTAAAAAAATTAAATTTAAATGGATACAACTTTCAAAGTTTAAAATTTAAATTAATATAATTATTATTTTGAGGTTGAAATTAATATAAAAAGTACATAATGATATTTGTCCTATTTTTTCTTTTTTATTTGAAATTTTTGTTCTTAAATAAAATAAAATATCGCCTTATTTGGCTATCCTATAAAAGGAATTACTTTATAATAAATGACTTAAAAGAAATATTGCAAAAAGTGGGAGGTGGTTTATGTGATCTTGGATCTCCATTACCTAAGAGATATGTTATATTTTAACAAGCAGAATTCATAAAGATATTTTAAATACAACAAAGAAAACGTTTTATTATATTGATTAATAAAATACACTTAAATATGACCTGAACATTATAGTATTTATACGGAAATTTAAAATTGTTACAAATTTGAGTACTTTTTTAAAAAAATAAAACAAAGTGCGAAAATATTAACACCAAACAATTTTAAAAAAAGAAAAAACGAACAATGCAAAATAACACTACCACGCAATTAATCGATCATCAAAAAATGGTTTTGTATATGTCTAAATAACCTCTTAGCAAGTCTAAATAAACAATCTTGTACAAAATCTAAATAATTTTTACATAGTTTATACGATCTTGTATGAATATAAACGATCTTGCATTTTTTTTTTTAAATTAAACATATTTTCCCTTCATTTTTATCATAATTTATATAGTTCTTGACTTAATGTTTGAATTATTGACAAAATTTTAAAAACATAAACAAATTTTTTAAAAGATAATGTATTGTTTTCAAATTTTGATCTGATTTTTTAAACCGTTGCAAAAGTAAATAACAAATGAAGAAATTTGAGAATAGAAATAATGTTTAATGTTTTAATGTTTACTAGCTCAACATTAGAAAACAAAAAACGAAAAACAAGGTAATTATCAAATAAAGCCTAAATATAGAAAAGAAAGACCAAGCAAGACAATTATCAAACAAAATAAAGCATTATCTTACTTTTTTTAATTTGACTAAAAATCGAAATGTTTTCCTAAAATTGTTGAAAACCATAACCCATAAATTGGGGAGAAACAGACATGAATTCCAGATAAAAACAAACCCCCAATAAATAAATAAATAAATAACACAATTCAAACAAGGCAAAGGAATTAATTAGAACTTCGAAAAAAATCAGAGGGTAGAGACAAAAAGTCTTGAAAATCTATTAAATATAAAATTTACATGTCTTGATTGAGATGGAAGATTAGCGATCTCACCAATTTGACTGAACTACAAGATTTACAGTGTACACAATCAAGAAAATTGGCACAAACTCAAAGTAATAATCCCATCAACCGCACTTTACAATAGACAGAATACAAGGATGAAAGAGTGTCATAATTTCAAATAAATTGAGCTCAATCAACGGATACAAACCTGAATTATAGGCTATTGAGAGGCATCGGCATTGTTCTTTCCACTTCCCTGCTGCCTTCTCATCCATTTCTTTTGTGATGATGTAAGATCAACAGAGTCTTTTAAAGGATTAGGATTTGCAAGCGACGAATTTGGGGCTGGAAGTTCAGCAGGAAGTGCAGCGGCAGTGCTGGTAAAGGCGTTCAAGACCAAGAATGCCAATATTGGAGATAAATCAAGTGTCCCTCCAAGAGGTGGAATAATCCCACGAAATATGTTCAAATATGGGTCGCATAACGTGCTGAAACAGAGACAAACCATGACAGTTGGCACAAAATTTTACATTGCAACTTTTTTACGCATATATTGTTTCAAATTCTTAATTTTTTTGTTTGTATAGTTTGTGAATCTAAGATAAACTAGCAAGGGCACCCCGATCATAAAAGGACACCTAAATTATAGTACTAAAAAATATTACAATTTAGTTATATTTTATTAAACCACCAATTCATCCAAAAGCTTAATCTAGTGGTTGAAGGCAAATTTAATTATATATCACAAACACTCCCCTCACTTGTGGGCTTGAAATATTTGAATGGCCCAACAGGTGGAATCAATTTTACCTCAATTTTGGGTTTGAAATATTTGAAAGGCCCAACAAGTGAAAATTGATTTTAATTTGGGAGGAAACGACAATGCAGGGGCTTGAACACAGAACCTCCCTGGACCATCTGCTCTGATACCATATTGAAAGCAATAAACACGAAACCAAGGCTTACGTGGAAACCCGAGAACCGGGAGAAAAACCACGATGTTTTTAGTTTTATTATTTTTCTGATAATTAA
>CM046885.1:9021551-9132180 GCA_025688845.1 Cucumis hystrix | reverse complement strand
TGTAAAGAGCAAAGAAGAAAAGGAAAATAAATATTTATGGTAAGTTTTCCATAAATATTTTTTTTCCATATATACAAATTCTAACACTCCCCCTCAAGTTGGGACGTAAATATCAATGAGGCCCAACTTGCTAACACAAAAATTAAAGTTTGGCCTGAGAAGCCCCTTGGTGAGAACATCAGCAACCTGTTGGCTAGAAGGGATGTACGGAATGCATATGCTCCCACTGTCAAGTCTTTCTTTGATGAAATTCTAACACTTTCCCTCAAGTTGGGACATAAATACCAATGAGGCCCAACTTGCTAACACAAAAATCAAAGTTTGGCCTGAGAAGCCCCTTGGTGAGAACATCAGCAACCTGTTGGCTAGAAGGGATGTACGGAATGCATATGCTCCCACTGTCAAGTCTTTCTTTGAAGAAATGCCAATCAATCTCAACATGTTTAGTTTTATCATGTTGAACTGGGTTGTTAGCAATACTAATAGCGGCTTTATTATCACAAAAGAGTTTTAATGGAGTCTCGCATTCCTGATGAAGATCATATAGGACTTTTTGGAGCCAAATTTCCTCACATATTCCCAAACTCATAGCTCTGTATTCGGCCTCAGCACTGCTCCTGGCCACAACACTTTGTTTCTTACTCCTCCAAGTAACAAGATTGCCTCAAACAAAGGTACAATAACCGGAGGTAGACTTTCTGTCAACAACAAATCCTGCCCAATCCGAGTCGGTATATGCCTCAATGGTCTTTCTGCTTGTTTTTCTAAACATCAACCCTTTACCCGGTGTTGTTTTCAAGTATCTCAGAATTCTATTGACAGCTTCCATGTGTTTCTCATAAGGAGCTTGCATAAACTGGCTGACAACACTCACAGCAAAGGAAATATCAGGACGAGTATGGGATAAGTAAATCAATTTACCCACAAGGCGCTGATATTGTTCTTTATCAACTGGCACTTGATCATCAGAGTTTCCAAGTTTACAATTGAACTCAATAGGAGTATCAGCAGGACGACATCCCAACATACCTGTCTCGGTTAGCAAATCAAGGGTGTATTTTCTCTAAGACACGGAGATACCTTCTTTAGATCTGGCCACCTCCATTCCAAGAAAATATTTTAGATTTCCCAAATCCTTGATTTCAAATTCATCACCCATTCTCTGCTTTAGTTGACTGATTTTTGCCTGATCATCTCCAGTTAAAACAATGTCATCCACATAAACTATTAGAACAACAATCTTCCCTGTCTTGGAAACCTTTGTAAATAGAGTATGATCAGAGTGCCCCTGACTGTATCCTTGGGACTTGACAAAAGTAGTGAATCTGTCAAACCATGCTCTAGGAGACTGTTTCAGACCATATAGGGATTTCTGAAGTTTACACACCTGCTGACCAAACTGGGCTTCAAATCCAGGCGGGGGGCTCATGTAGACCTCCTCCACAAGGTCTCCATTCAAAAAGGCATTCTTAACATCCAGCTGGTAGAGAGGCCAATCTTTGTTCACAGCAACAGATAGCAGGACTCTAACAGTATTCAACTTAGCAACTGGAGAAAAAGTTTATGAATAGTCAATTCCATAGGTTTGAGTAAATCCCTTTGCAACTAACCTTGCTTTGTGTCTGTCAAGAGTACCATCTGCTTTGTATTTCAGAGAGAACACTCATTTGCATCCCACAGTTTTGTGTCCCTTGAGTAGAGCACAAATTTTCCAAGTTCTATTCTTTTCAAGAGCCTTCATTTCTTCCATGACTGCATTCTTCCATTCAAGACACTCTAAAGCAGTGTAGATGTTTTTCGGTATTATGGTAGAGTCAAGGCTTGCTGTAAAAGCTCTGAACTGTAGAGAGAGATTATCATAGGAAACATAGTTGCAAATTGGATGTTTAGTACAAGACCTGGTACCTCTTCTCAGAGCAATGGGAATGTCAAGAGAGGGATCATACTCATCAAGTTTCCCTGTATGACCCTGTTCAACTTCATTATTATCGGTTTCTGTCTCAATTTCATCACCACTGTTCCTTTCTTCCACATTTTCAAGAACAACATCAGATCTGTCATTCTCACTTATCGTATTATTAGTACAAGGTTTAGTAGGGTTTTCCATACCTTGATCTCGAGGAGGTTCGGAGTCTTGAACTGGAGCCGACGGCTGACTAGTAGGGGACCTGACTTCCTTTCTAAGATTCCTCCTATAATACGTTTTCCAAGGAACTTGGTTTGTGGGTAGGACTATGGGATGAGGATCGATGTCAGACACAATATTAGGAGTAGGTTCGATAAATTCAAAGGTGTTGTTAGACTCTTCACTCACACTCTCCCCCTGAAGATGGTTAACAGGAAAGTAAGGTCGGTCCTCACAAAAAGTAACATCCATAGTGACAAAGTATTTCCTGGACGGCGGGTGAAAACATTTATAACCACGCTGGTGAAGGGGAAACCCAACAAACACACATGCCTGAGCCCGAGGGGTAAATTTGGTCTGATTTGGGCCAAAATTATGGACATAAGCGGTACACCCAAACACACGAAGAGGAACCTCAGAAACAAGACGAGTAGAGGGGTAGGACTCCTTAAGACAATCTAAGGGAGTCTGACGGTGGAGAATACGAGAAGGCATTCTATTGATTAAATGAGCTGCTGTAAGAATAGCATCTCCCCACAAGTATGAAGGAAGGGACGTGGATAGCATAAGTGAACGGGCTACTTCCAGAAGGTAACGGTTCGCTCAGCCACTCCATTTTGTTGAGGAGTGTAGGCGCATGAGTTTTGGTGAACAATCCCCTTAGAGGCTAGAAATTTACTAAGGTTATGGTTTTGGAATTCTCGACCATTATCACTCCGAAGAATAGCAATTTTTTTATGGAATTGGGTTTCAATGGTGTGATAGAAGTTTAGAAAAATAGAAGAAACCTCTGATTTATCGGTGATAAGGTAGACCCAGGTAAGACGGGTATGATCATCAATGAAAGTTACAAACCACCGTTTCCCATATGAGGTGGTGACCTTGGAGGGACCCCAAACATCACTATGGATAAGGGTAAACGGTTGTGTGGGTTTATATGGTTGTGAGGGAAAAGAAACTCGATGTTGTTTTGCCCGAATGCACATCATAAGATAACAAGGAGACATCGATTTTAGGAAAAAGATGGGGAAACAAATATTTCATATAAGTAAAGTTCGGGTGACCCAACCGAAAATGCCATAACATAAAGTCATGTTCAGAAGTGCTAAAATAGGAAGATAGTAAACCAGTCCTAGAGATACTACTACCGGAGGTATCATCATCAAGGATGTAAAGTCCCCTGCTATGTCGGGCAGTGTCAATCGTCCTCCCCGAGCTCAAGTCCTGAAAACAGACAGATTCAGGTAAGAAAGTAGCTTTACAATGTAGCTCAGGGGTGATCTTAATGATAGATAACAAATTGTAAGAAAGCTTAGGCACGTGCAAAACATTTTGGAGAGAGAAACCGTCAAAGAGAACTATTTGTCCTTTGCCAGCAATCGGGGCTAAAGAACCATCTGCTATCTTGATTTTCTCATTACCGGCACAGGGTGTATACGAGACAAAGTGCTCCGAAGAACATGTCAAGTGATCTGTGGCCCCCGAGTCTAAAATCCAGGGATTCTTCCCATCAACACTAATAAGACCAAAGGACTGAGGCATACCTGACTGAGCAATGGCGCCTAGGGTAGGAGGGTTGGTCTGGCTAGTAGTAGGGCCAGTTGACTGAGAGGTATTGGCAATCTCCCTAACATCGGTACGCCCTAAGTGCTTGTTGGAGGAACGTTTGTTACCTCTTGAAGGTCAACCGTGGAGTTTCCAACACTGATCCTTGGTGTGCCATTGTTTCTTGCAGTGCTCACATACGAGGATTGCTTTTCCACTATTCTTCTTATTACCGTGGGTCGAGAATCGAGCACTAAGGGCAACAGAGTTAGTTATATAATTTGAAGGTACATTAGGGAGCGAAATTACCGAATTCTTTGAATACATCGGTAGATCGATTGATTTAGAGGATGCACCAACTTCAAAAACAACTCTGTTGTAGGTTTTGTTAATCGCCGGACCACAAACATATGGTTGTCCAAACCTGGAGGGTGCCAATGACTCGCTCCCTTCAATCCCCGATATGTTATGGAGTTGGTCAGCCTCATTTCCACAGAATAAAGGTTGCTGTAAAGGGTTGATGGACAGATTTGCATTGCTGTACAAATTTGACAGTTTTGTAGGTTGCTGTCCGGCGGCAATAGGTGGCGTGTGCAGCTGTGGATAACTGGAAGGATGGAATGATTGGATAGGCAACAGCGCGTAGAGGCGGATGGGATGAGCGGTGAGATGAACAGGCAGCAACGCGTGGGCCCACGCGCCTGACGGCAGCAGCGCGTGCGGTGGTTTTTGGCCGGAATATTGCCCGGACAGCGGCGAGGGTTGGCCCACTGTGTAGATCGGGGCCTTCTGAATCTGGTGGATTAGTTTTTTCATGGTGGTGTCCACGGCGGCGGCGGCAGGGAGGCGGCGGCGGCAGTAACATTTGTTTTGGTCATGGTGTTTCCTAAATTTTTTTCTAGGGTTTCGTGGTTGCTTTGCTCTGATACCATATTAAACCACCAATTCATCCAAAAGCTTAAGCTAGTGGTTGAAGGCAAATTTAATTATATATCACCAACATATTTATTTCCGAGTAATATGAATAATAGTACTTGATTGCACTCATTTGATCAATGCATTCTTCAATCACAAAAGGAAAAAAAAAAACAGAAAAATGTGTTTGGTGTCTGCTTAGAGTGACATTGATGTGCTAAAAAAACACATCTTTTATACTTCTTATGCATTTAGACAATCGCTCCAACTTCCAAACATGCATAGAGAAGTATTAGTCAAAAAGGTTAAGCAAAAAAATATGCCAAGGAGACTCTTCAAAACTAATTATTGAATATTAATATTTAAGAAAAAGTTTGCATCCAGTTTTCGGCTAATTGTTTTAGAGGCTTTTGTCTGGTCATAAACATTTCCTAATAACGTTTTCAACATTATCGCTTCAGTTTTGGTTGATCATCCTTTTGGTAGTACTAAACAAGTTTTATGGTTGGCTGTCTTTCTTGCTTTTTTCTAGCTGCTTTGTGGTGAAATGAATGACTGCCTTTTCAAGATACTTCCTCTTTTGACTGCGTTTCTTTAGTGGAAAACTTTGTTGTAGCTTGTAACTCACCAATAGATTGTAATCTTAATCTTACTGCTTCATTCATCAATATGGTACCCACTTCTTTTTTCTTTTTTTACTTCAATTTTTTTTATAAAAAAAATGTTCTTGGCTTCTTTTTGTCCAAAATACTTGTTTGACAGAAGTTTTAAGATCTGTTTCTTATGCCAAAGATAACATTTGGCGGAATCAGTAGCTTTTGATATGTGAATTTGAGTGTGAGTTGGATCAGACAGTCTCAACTTCCAACTTCTAAATCACAATGGTCAAACACCCAATATAGATGTTTCCCACTTTCAAGCTACAAGGATACAAAAGCTTGGTACTATGTTCAGTTAAGAAATCTCATTCTAGGCTCACAATCAACCTAAGTGACAAAGTCTTCTTCTTTCTACTTTTTTTTTTCAATATTAATGTCAAAAATAAATGAAAGTTACCTTAGTGGACTAACAATGGCGGGAGGCGTATTCGGAAACCAAGTCAAAACAAGCCTGACGACCAAGAGTGTATTGTAAAGGCTCAAGAAATTCTGAATGCCATTTGCAACTACAAGTCCTGCCATAGAATCCCCCGGCAAAACTGCAGCAAAATTATAACTAGAGAGAGCTCGAAAATTCATGGAGTTCATACCGTGGATCTGAAAAAAAAGAATTCAACACAAAGTACTGCAGAGATTAGAAAACCGAAACCCCCGATGTCATATTCTAGCTGAATATCAAACTAAACAAACGGATGGAAGTCCAAGATACAGTCGCAGTTAGCAACCTGGTAACGAAAACGCTGGAACTCAGAAGGCAACGAGAGCAATTTATGCAGAAATGGATTCTCAGAGGCCAATGAGTGAAAGAGTCTGATGCAGCTTTCAGTAGTTGACGCGAAAGACTCATGGAGGTGGCGAAGAACATTACATGGAGGGGCGAATTCGAGTTGCCTTCTTCTGGATGGTCCAGAAGGTGTTTGAGAAAATGCGGGTGAGAACGAGGAAATGCAATTTGGAAAGAAGTTGAAAGCTGTAGAAGTTCGTTTAGGGTTTTGAAGTGACGACTCGTGTGGAGTCATCTTGGTTTGCTCGTGTCGGAGAGAGGCCGCTGAGGAAGACGAAGAGGATAATGGATTGAAGAGAGAGACGAAGAAGCGAACACCAGAGCTCTCTCTCTCTCTCTCACTCTCAGACGAAAGTCACACTGTGATTTCGAAGCTACGGGAAATTCTGATCCACTCGACTAGCCCAAACCCAATACACGAGGCCAGTGTGAGTTCATTTAGGCTCCGTTTGGGATTCTTTAATGGTAAATCAAATGGTTTGATAATTAACTAAATCACTTTTTAAATTAATGGTGTATTACCACGTGCGTTGTATTTTTTATCAATACAATTAACATTTAATCTTCAAATAGATATTAAAATTGGAGAAGCTATGTAACACAGTGATTGGTGTAAATGAATGTGGTCCATTCTTTCAAATAATTAGTACAACTTTTATTTGTTGTTATTATTATTTTAAATGACATATATGCTAATTTTCTGAGTATTTTGTTAAGTTGCTTTTGCATCCATATTCACCATAAAAACTTCATTTCAAAATTATGGAAGGGAGTAATTTAAATAACTTATAAGTTTTCCATTTCAACAATCATTTTAAAAACTAAAGAGTGATTAATTATAACTTTTTGATGCTGAACTAAATAATTAAATTAAAATAATATTTCTTATTCTTTTTTATTAAACTAAAAGTTTAAGAAAGTGAAGTTACGTAACTTTAATGGATAGAAAATAATATGAAGTGTTGAATTATTAAGAAAATATAAATTATAATAAACACACAAAAAGTATAAATTAACATATGATTTTTCATTATAGATAATTCAAATCCTCATAGTGATATTCAATCTTAAAAGTGGGAATTGACTAAACATCAAAATAATTATGTGTTTATGTATTGGGTTGTGACTCAATTAATTATTAGCTGTTTTTTTTTTTCAATTAAAACTCGATCTATAACAGTAAATTAAAATTTATACTCAATTATTACTCAAATTATTCAATTATGCGCTTTTAAAAAAACAATTTACGTAATAAAGTTTTTAATTTAATATATTTAATTGTAAATTGTTTAATTATTTAAAATTAGAAAAATGGTATAAATGTAATTGATTAAAATGTAAAGGGACAAACTTGTGTAAACATTTTTTTTTTTTGTATCATTGCTTTTTATATGTTATAGATGTAGATATAGATAACCAACCTTAAATGTTGAGAACAATTCAACTTTTTTTAACATCTTTTAATTTTCAAACCATTTAAATAAAATTGTACTTAACATCTGCCATATACATGATATTTCAAACATTTTTCTATTTCAGTCACATTCATCTTTTAATTTTTGTTTTTATTTTTAGATTCTATTTACAAAACTGGACAATGATAGTTGAAGAAGTAAAAAAATTTGCTAAAACAATAGAATGTGTCCAGGAAAGGTAGATTAACTATTACAAAATTATTTTTATATCATTGAGTACAGTAGAAAAAAACACTTGAAGGAAAAAAAAAGTAAACACAAACTCCAAAATAAATGAAAATAAACAAAACATAGTTGTTGATATATTTTAATTAGTTTTCAAAATCTTCGTATTATAAACTAAAAAAAGTAAATAAAGAAAAATTAACCTATACGAAATAAGGTTAAGATTTTTGTATTTAAAAGTTCAAGTTTAATGAGTTATATAAAACATAATATATTTTAAAAAATGTTGTAATTAATACAAAATGTTTCAAATTACGACAAATATTTTATTTTAAAAAATATTGATTTTAAAATATATCGTAAAATAAAAGATTACTTCATACTATTTATTGTTATTGTAATAAGAATGAGATTACACCAATTAAGGAAAAATGAAAAACGTAAAAAGATATTTGCAGTTACCATATAATAAGTCAATAATGAAAATATCATAACAAATGAAACATCCACAATGATAGTCTCAAATACCAAATAACGATTTTCTAGTCAAATTCATTACATAAATATTTGCTAGCATGAGTGGAAAGAGTTGGACAATTATGAAAAATTATTGGAGTGTGACGAGTATCGTTGATAACTTTTTATTTTTGTCCATCAATCATACAGAAAAAACTTGCTAGAGGAAAATGTTTAGATGAAGGGGAAAATAAATGATAAAAAGAAGAAAAAAAAATGCAGGTAGAGGTGTGAGGTAGCTGTTGACCGTTGATGATTCAAGTGATTTAATTAGCACTGTTACATTTGATCAACAACGAAACTACCCACCAAATTACTAATAAAATGGTTATAAATGAATGGTAAAATATCAATAAAAAGTTTATCCATATTTTTATATTTTAATTTAAAAAAATAGTAAAATATTAAAGAAAAATTGTCAATAACAACAAATTTGACAAAATATTTACAACATAACAAAATTTAAGATCATATCAATAACAAAATAGATAAACACTATATGCTTCTATTAGTGATATGATTTAAGTCACGATTTATATTACTGATATAATCCAAATTTTATTATAGCGAGTTAATATGTTAATTTATTTTACTATTTTTAAAAATACAGTAATAAAATTATTCAAAGAACATAGTCGAATCTATCCATATTAATTTAATATATTTAAGTATTTTTTTTGTTATATCCATGACAATTCACTTAAAAATGTGAAAATAATTAAAACAATAAGTATATTTTGGTTTATGTAATTTAATTATATCAAATCAGTGTTAGATTAATACAACGCCGTAATTATTTTTTAATTCAAAAATAAAAATTATCAACACACTATTTTACTTTATTCACAACTAATTTTTTGAAAAATAAAGTTGACAACAATTATTTTAAAAGCTACAACAATCTTAAACAAAACCTCATTCAACTTCATGCATGTCACGTGTTGAAAAAAACAAAACTACTAGTTCAATAGAGAAAGTCTATTTTTACTCTCATTAGTTCATAAAACCAATAACCAAACACACATAATTATAAATGAAAAAGGTTTTTTCTTTGTTCAAAGACAGTGTTCTTTGAAACAAAAACAAACAATTTCATCCACTTGTGAGCCACAACGATAATCGACAAACCACCCAATAGGTAACTCGGTAACAACAACAATTAAAAGCAATAGGTGTCAAAATATAAGTATTTAATACACCTCTTTAATAAGACAAGTGACTGAAAATAACAACAGATTTATTCACATCTATATGATTTTTAAAATATATATTTTCTTGAAAACAATTTTAGAATCGTAATGCATACCACCCATCTAAACCTAGTTTAATAAATAATACATTAAACATCACAAACCTCTTAAAAGAGATAGGCCATACTACTTTATATATCGAAACACCTTTTCGGTTTATCTATACTAGGAGTTGTTTGCTTTTAATCTATGTAATTTTACATGTCTTGTTTCCATTAATGCATTGTACTTAATCTTTAAATTTAATCTCCATACTCCTTTATTTTAATGTTTTTATTACATAGTAACATTTAGATTATAAAATTGAAAAACACATTCGCACACTATACTCTCATAAATTATGAGTTTTTCTAAAAAAAAAAAATAACAAATTGTTCACACGAGATTTCGAATAAATGTATTTCGTGCAATTGAACTTTGTATATTGATTGATATAGCAGATACAATTTATAATATTTACTCATTTGATGCTTTCTCCCAAATACAAGATAAAAAATTTAGAAGTTTTTGGTCTTCGGTCTTTAGGATATTGTAGTTACAAGTCGATTTGAACTTCGATCTTCTGGAATTCAAGGAAAGTTTAACCTTCCAAGTCTTCAATCTTTCAGAAGATAGTGATCTGGAGGTTGATACGAACTTGCACGTCTAAAGAGCTTATAAAAGTTTGAATCTTCAATTCTTCAAAGCTTTAGTTTTTCAGAGCTTCAGAGCTTCAATTATTCCTTCAACCAAATACCCTTTAAATTGATGACAAAGGTCTATTTATAGAGAAATTTCACGGGCTTTAGGTGGGCTTGGGTCCATTTGCTTCTTGGGTTTGGGCTTGGGCTCATTTACCTATTGGACTTGGGCTTGAGTCCATTTGCTTGTTAGACTTTGGCTTGAGCCCATTTGTTTATTGGACATGAATTGAGTTTGGTTGAATAAACTTAATTATCAAAATCCAAGAAAAATATAATTATCAAATATTTGTTGTGATGATGTGGCAGAATTTAATTGGCCGAAATTTCTTGCTCAACAAATGCCCCATTTCGAGATTAGTGCACGTGTATGGGTGGGCGAGTCTCGAAAACAATAAGCTAAAACAAAAAATACAAGTGATTTGTTATTGACTTTGACTTCAGTTAATATGACAAATTAATCACATTATGCATTTGGACATAAGTGTGGTTAAAATGCTATATGAAGTTTGGTGAATTTTGAATTCAAATTTTATATATATATATATAAATCATTTTGGAATATGGCCAATAGATTTTTTTTTTTTTTACCAATGAATTTAATGAGATAATTGAGACTTAAAAAGAAAGGATAGAATTGGAATATTGCCAATTCATCAAAACGTGAATTTAAGTCAAAGTTTTGATTTTTTTTTAATTCCTTAATTTGAATTTTTAGCAAAACTTATGCTATTTGAATTGTCTTTAAAATTTGAAACATTTGTCAATTTTTTTTTTAATTTGAATTTAAATGAATTTATGATTTTGGAAAAATATTTTTTTTTCAATGGAAGAAAAACAAAATGATTTGGATTTTTTTTTCCAATTTTTTTTCAATCTTGAATATAATTAGGAAAACAAAAAATTAAAAAAAAAAGTATATATAGTTTATTTATTATTATTTTTTAAATAAAGAAAAAGATTAGAAAATCCCAACTCCTAACTCTATCTTAACTGAGTTGTTGAGAAGTTGGAGGAGAATATGAAGGTTTGACACATTTTCTGCTCTATAAATATTTATAGAACAAAAATCATTCCCCTTATCACCATTACTCATGTTTTGGCTCCTCTAAATTGTTTTTTTTGGCCAACGGCAGAACTGCTTACAATTTGAGAGACATGAAAACTATGAACTTTTTTTTGTTTTGGAATGGTAGCAGCTGAAAAAAAGAAGATTTTTTTTTAATTCAAATTATTTTCTCTCTCTTTTTATTTTTTATTTTTTTCATACGTATTTTCTTTCCTTTTTTCATACGTATTTTCTTTTCCTTTTATTTTATTTTCTGTTTTTTCTTTCTTTGTTTTTTTTACTTTTCTATTTCAATTTTTTTTGTTCTTTTTTTTTGTTCTTTTTGTTCTTTTTTTTGTTCTATTCTATTTTTTTGTTTTATTATTTTTCAATAATTTTTAACTCTTTTTCTTTTCTCTTCTTTTTTTTTTTCCCTTTCTTTTCCGTTTTTTTTCCAGCTATTCCTTGAAGGATCTTGGTTTGGTTTCCTTACGTCCTGCTTCTTTGTTGGCTTCATGGGTTTGTACATGATAGACGATGCAACTCTATCATGGCGCACACTACTTCAATTGCAACACATTGAAAAGGAATATGTCGATGATGCTCCTCTTGGCTTCGACACATCGAAGATGGAGATGGAGATGGAGATCCGATCGGCTGTGGCACATCGAAGACGGAGATGGGGATGGAGATCCGATCGGCTGTGGCACATCGAAGATCCTATCGGCTGTGGCACGTCGAATATGGAGATGATGACGACTGCAGCACGTCAAAGATGGAGATGACGACGACTGCTACAACACGTAGAGGATGGATATGATGACGGTTGTAGCAACACGTCGAAGAAGATGAAGATGAATCCTCACTGCTGCAACATATGTGAGAATGAAGATGAATCCTCTCGGATGCAACACATGTGAGAAGATGAAGATGATGACAGCTGCTGCAACGTGTCGAATATGCAGATGACGACGACTGCTACAACACGTTGAAGATGCAGATGATAACAGATGTTGCAACAGGTCGAAGATGCAGATAGATACATATGATTATGACAGCTGCAACACGCGAAGATGTAGATGATTACGACAGTTGCAACACGTCAAAGAAGATAGAGATAAATCCTCTCAGCTGCAACACGTCGAAGAAGATGGAAATGAATCCTCTCAGCTGCAACACGTGGGAGAAGATGAAGATGAATCCTCTCGGCTGTAACACGTGGGAGAAGATAAAGATAAATCCTCTCGGCTGTAACACGTGGGAGAAGATAAAGATAAATCCTCTCGGCTGTAACACGTGGGAGAAGATGAAGATAAATCCTCTCGGCTGTAACACGTGGGAGAAGATGAAGATGAATCATCTCGGCAACACGTCTCGACTGTAACATGCAGAAGAAGATGAAGATGGAGATGAATCCTCTCATTGTGGCACATGGGAGAAGATGAAGATGAATCCTCTTAGCTGCAACACATGAGAGATTAAGATCCTCTTAGCCACAACACTTGGGAGAAAAGATATAGCTCGCTACTTTGACTTTGCCCCATTTCTTTTTCTGTTGTAACTGCTCATGAATTTCATTTTCTATTGAGATTACATCATCACGACGAAGCATAATACCTTTTTTTTCGTGCGACTGAACTTAAACTAAACTTTAAGCTGCCTACGTACCATTTTTATAATATATGGATCAAATCATAACGTAGTTCAATTGAGTTTTTTTTTTACCATTCACCTGTTAAGCTCTTGTAAACTAGGAGCATCATGCAGTTTAGGCTCTTGCGATAAGGAGCTTTACACATTAAACAAATATTTTCATAAAAAAATTGTTCACCTTCTTCATTTGTAGAATTGGTGAATATAATAAGTCTTGGTTTCACGATCAAGGGACCTTATGTGTTTATGTCAATAGATAACTTCCTCTTTATGCGTGATGGGACACGACTGCGTATCTTCTCGCCATTGTTTTCTTCATGAAGTGATTTTACTTTCAAAGTTTTCATCTCTTTTTCATGTTCATCGCTTGTCATCTTTAGTCAATCAAAAACATATGTTGAAGGTTGATCTTTCTTCGATGTAGAGATACTTAGCCTTTTGAAAGTTGAAGTTCGAGTGAAAGTAGACATTGTACATTGATTTTCTTCTTCTTTCGTGGCCATACTCAATTTTTGAATGATTGAAGATTAAGTAGTTGAAGGCTTGATACGATCAAAGACAGAAGTCCTTTGCTTAATTTCATTTGAATTGTCGACTTCTTCAGAAGATGCATAATTGTTGTCGACTTCTGTTATATTGACAACATGATATGCAGTGATTTCTAATACTTCCTTAGGATAAATATCAAGGAAGCTTCTTAGGAGGAATTCTCTTAAAGTTACCGACCGTCGAGGTCGGAAGAAGTCCTTGTATTTTCCTTTGACAGACTTAGGCTTCCACATCTTCTTGTTTCTTTTTCCCTTCTTATTATGGAAGATGTTTCCTTTTGCATATTTTTGACGGAATGATGACTCCTTTTGAATGTAATTTGGTTGTCTTCCTTTTCGACGAGTCAAACCTATCCATCCTTCGTCATCATCTTCAACATGCACTTCTTTGTTTTAGGAGTCTGTCGTCACGATCCTTTGTTGGAATTGGACAACTATAGGTTCAAAAGTCCCAAACTGAATTAAGTTTTTACTTTGATCATAAAGTTGTGTTGATGGTGGAACACTTGAAGTCATCTCGACCGCAACATGATTCGTCTCATCTAATTCATCGATATCCAGCTCGATCTTCTTTTCACGAGTTAACTTTAGAATCAACTCCTTCAACACGAAACACTTTCCAACAAGGACTAATGACCCTATGATACCTACAGTATTTAGGATCATCTACTTTTCTTGCTTGTTCCGGTCGTTTGCATTTTGGAAGTTGAATAAGTTGCTTCTCTAGCAGCTGCTCTAACATGTCTACAACACCAGAGTAACAAAATTGATAAACTTTTTCCTGTCTTTCTTTAAGAGTTAGGTGTCGCTTTTCCTCGCTATCATGCCTTCCTTCAATTTTTGTTTCTTTTCTTTTAGATAAAGATTTCAAAGGGGTTGCATGAACAACCATAGCCTCATTTATGACACTATTTGCAATCATTTCAGTGTCATCAATTTAATTATCGTCACTCCTCATTTTTTGAACCAATAAATCTTTTGTTCCTCTGCGTGTGATACTTAGTTCCATATCATTGGCACGAGTTGCCAACTCTTCAAACGTGCGTGGCTTTATCCCCTGCAAACTATAGAGAAGTTCCTAATGCATGCCTTGGGTGCACATCTCAACTGCAGACATTTTTATGAGCCTGTCTTTGCAATCTAGGTTGAGAGCTCTCCATCGGTTTATGTAGTCGATGACTGGCTCCCCCTTTCGTTGTATGCTGTTTGTCAATTCCATCATGCTGACGATACGTCTGGTGCTGTAGAAGCGATTGAGAAAATCTCCCTCAAGCTGCTCCCAACTATCAATGGATTCATGTTCTAGGTCGATGTACCAGTCGAAGGCGTTTCCTTTCAGAGTTCGAATGAATTGTTTTACCAACAAATCTCCTATCGTACCAGCAGTTTCACATGTTTCAATGAAGTGAGCAAACGTGTTGCCTTGGGCTACCCTTTCCATCAAATTGTTGGAACTTTGGTGGTTGGTATTTCTGAGATTGTCGATCATTTTCGTATATAGTTTGGAATATATATAGAGAGAGTTTGAACAGGTCCACCATATTGAGTTTTGATGGAGTTTGCAATCATTTCCTGCAACTACTGAACAGGCAGCAATGCAAATTGAAGTCGAATTTTGTGGATGACTTTCCTGCATAATTGCCTTCCCTTTGTCAGTATTATTGACGGTATGTGTGTGACTTGATTCAGCAGCGTCACAACTCTCAATGTGATTCTTTAGAGATTCAATCTCGTAATCTCTTTCTTCAAGCGCCTTCATAAGCATGTTGACCTTCTTTTCAAGCTCTGCCATTCTATTTTCGCTTGTATCCACGCTAGTCACGATAACTGACATTATATTTAAATGAGGTACCTCCTCATTTGGGCGTTCAGAAGATGAGTTGTGTTTCTCAATCACATGATTTTCTTTGACTATAATTCAACCTTTTGGTGACTTGGACAGTTGTTCCCAAATGTTCTTTGTGACCTCAAAGGATGACATTTCCTCAGATGATTGAGTCTCCCTTGAGCGGCTGCGAGTATTTGGCTGCTTGCCGATGTCATTTGGAGCTTTGGAAGTGTTGCCTTAGGATTTCATGATTTCTTTAGATGTTCTTCAAAAGAGAAAGAGATGAAAGATAGAGAGTGTCCCACTGGACGTGCCAAAGTGTTCACACGAGATTTCGAATAAATGTATTTAGTGGAATTGAACTTTGTATATTGATTGATATAGCGGATACAATCTTTGATATTTACTCCTTTGATGCTTTCTCTCGAATACAAGATAAAAACTTTAGAAGTTTTTGGTCTTTAGTCTTTAGGATGTTGTAGTTGCAAGTCGATTTGAACTTCGATCTTCTGGAATCCAAGGAAAGTTTAATCTTCAAAATCTTTCAGAAGATGGTGATATCGAGATTGATACGAACTTGCACGTCTAGAGAGCTTGTAAAAGTTTGAATCTTCAATTTTTCAAAGCTTCAGAGCTTCAATTCTTCCATCAACTAAAGACCATTTAAATGGATGACAAATGTCTCTATTTATAGAGAAATTTCACAAGCTTTAGGTGGACTTGGGCCCATTTGCTTGTTTGGTTTGGGCCCATTTGCTTGTTGGGCTTGGACTTGGGCTCATTTGCCTATTGGATTTGGGCTTGGGTCCATTTACTTGTTATACTTTGGCTTGAGCCCATTTGTTTATTGGACCTGAATTAGGTTTGCTTGAATAAACTTAATTATCAAAATCCACTAAAAATATAATTATCAAATATTTGTTTTGATGATGTGCCATAATTTAATTGGTCGAAATTTCTTGCTCAACACAAACTATTTATCTGTCCTTACAAATATTTTTTTTATTAAAAGACCAAAGATTAAGGGACTTTTACAAAAATAGCAAAAAATAAATAAATTATGATATAAATTTGTAAAAGTAGCAAATTTAAATGTGATGACTCTTTGATAGCCGTCTGATATCACTAATTTTTCCATATTTGCAATATGCAAAAAATTGGTGCTATGAGCTGTTTTTTTCTAAATAATATACACGTAAATTTTGCGAAAAATTGTAAATATTTTGTCAAGTTTATCATTTGAGGTTTTTTCAAAAGTATAAAAGCTTGATAAATTATAGAACAAAACCACTAGAAGATAAATTTAATTACACTTCAATTTTCTACTAGGTGTAAATATTTTGCCAAATATTTTATTTTTTGACGATTATTCCTTTGAAAAATTATATCAGATGACAAAATATTTTAGAAAAAAACGGTCTATAGAATATATTTTTTACGTATTGCAAATATGACAAGTAATTAGATATATCAAAAGACTATTAAAAAACTATGTAATTTTAAATTTGCTATTTTTACAATTTAGAAAATGTAGTAACATAAATTCTATTATCATAATTTTTTTTTGTTATTTTTGTAAACATCCAATTTCTTTTATCTTTTTTGTTTACAATTTTCTTATAAATTACTCACTATTTAACCAAAGAAAAAGGAAAGTTATAAACTAGCTCAACGAGAATTTAAACTTTGAAGTTGTAGAGATTGTTTTACTGTGCACTGACAAAAAATATTTTTCTAAATTCCATGGTAATAGTATGTAACCCATTCCACATTGAAATTCATTGGTTTGCGTGGTGGCCAAAGCTCCAATATATGCAAAAAAAAAAGAAAAAAAGAAAAGAAAAGAAAAGAAAAGAAAAGAAAAGAAAAGAAAAGAAAAGAAAAGAAAAGAAAAGAAAAGATAATGGTTGAGAATGAGACAGATTGTTCGACGGTGGTATGGTATGGAATGGAAGTAGGTTGAAAAAGTACAAATAGAATTATTTTCAAAATTTCAAAATTTCAAAATCAACTTTACGTAAAGGTCAGTTTGGCGGGGAGGACGCTCCGACGTAGCGCGTGGTGGCATCCAAAACGAATCGTTTTGAAGTAATTAAATGGAAATAAATTTCTCAACGGAAGATAGAAAATTGAAAGGATATAAAAGGAGACGTTGAGAAAAAGAAAAAAAAAAGAAAAAAAAGAAAAAAAAATCAAAGGCTATGTGTACTGGGAGAGCCGTAGAGGGTGACGTGTCGATTACGCTATAAATATCTCGCCCAGTTTCACAATTAGATTCTTTATTTTTCTGGGTTTATTAACATTGTTTGTTTTGTTTTGAGAAACTAAAGTGTACACCTGTTAGAGCGGGAACCCAAAAGTTTCTCCAAAAACAATGCCTCTGCAAGTCCATTTCTTCTCTGCCTCTGTCTCTGTCTTGTCCATTCTCTGTTCTTAGGGTTTCAATTTCAGTTTTGCTTTGTTTCAAACCTGTTGATTTTGCTTTCTTTCTGCTCACGGTTTCGTTTTAGCTGACCCAAAATGAGCCTACGCAAGGGCTCTAAGGTTTGGGTGGAGGATAGAGATTTTGCTTGGGTGGCGGCTGAAGTCCTCGACTTCGTTGCTAAACAAGTTCGAGTTTCAACTGCTACTGGAAAGAAGGTGATACACTTCCCCCATCGTTTTATTGGAGGAGTTTTCTAAAATTTGAAGCGATAGGAAATGGTGTTCTTGATTGTGTTGTATCGTTTTTCAACCTGTAGGTGTTGGCTCTTCCTGAGAAGCTGTTGCCGAGGGATGCGGATGAAGATGATCATGGTGGAGTGGATGATATGACCAAGTTGACCTATTTGAATGAGCCTGGAGTGCTTTATAATCTTCAAAGAAGATATTCTCTCAATGACATATATGTAAGATGTAGTTGAGCAGTACTTTGATTGATCGGTGGATAAATTAGTAATTAGTATGAGTTTTGGCTTTAAGAGGCTTAATTATGGTTAAATGCGTATTTAACTAACATTTATTTACGGTAAGTTAACTTACTTATTTTTATCACAAGGAGTAATGGTCATAAAGGATTGGAAAATGGGGGTTTTTTGAGTATTTTGTCTCTGCAGTCTCGTGCCTGGCCTGTGGGTTCTATTTCTGTTCTTATTTGATGACTAGACCAGAAATTAGCATCTCTGGGATTCTTAAATGGTATGTTGTCAGTGCTTGAGCCTAACAAGCATTGTATATACCTATGTAAGTAGGTCTTATCTATGGGGAAAATTTTACTTTGTTGGCATGGATAGCTTAGTTGCTAAGATGTCATTGGACATGACCTAAGAAGCTTGGGCACTTTAGTTTGGCTAGCATAGCGTGTACATGTTTGACATGAGTCCAACTCTTTTTGGACACGCATCGAACATTTGTTAGTGCTACAACTGTGTTAGACATACGTAGAACAGTAGGTAGGCTCAAAAGACACATATGTAACTTTTCAATGTGAAATTCGTCAAGCTAACTTTTTAAACATATAAATGCATCAACCTATTGACTTTGAATTTTCTTTTAGTATAAAAGTGATACATTTTTTAAAAGTGTATATTTTAGTGAACGTGTCATTGTCGTGTTATGTTCTAGAGTTTTAAAATATTGCATGTCACCGTGTCCATGTTGTGTCATATCTATGTTTGTATTCATATCTATGCTTCTTAGGACATGACTGTTGAAATACTTGGCATTTAGTAAATTCATTTATACAGCTCTGTCTCTTAGTATCACATCGTGATTGAGCAGCGACTATTATTTTAAATTTTTGAGTGTAGGACTTTATACTTGAATCCTCTTTCAGTTTTTGGTTTTGGTTAGAAATTGCCCGTACACGTCAGCCTCTACTTGATCTTGGTGTTTAAGGCAAGAATCATATTGAAAGGGCAGGAAAGCCTAAAAGTGAAAGGAAGATTTTTTTTCCTCCCCTCCAAATATCTGCTCATTGTAGGGTTTATAACTTCATCAATATGATTGAGACTTGTTAATCAAAATCATGGCAGAATGTATCCTCTGGATAAATTACTCTATCTGCCAATGTAGTTGTTCAGATGCCTTGTTTTCATTAATAATTTAGGCATCACTATAAATTTTTTTTTGAACTTACATATTCATGTTTGTTGCCTTTTGTTTTCTGTTAGACATACACTGGTAGCATTTTGATTGCTGTTAATCCATTCACAAAGCTTCCCCATCTATACAATGTTCACATGATGGAGCAGTACAAGGGAGCACCTTTTGGGGAACTGAGCCCTCATGTTTTTGCCGTTGCTGATGCATCATATAGGTAAGCGAAGCTTTAATGGATACCCGAATTACATTTATATGAGTTTGCAGTTGCTAATGCATCTTCTGTACAATTTTCACATGATGGAGCAGTAATGGGGCCCTCATTTATTTTCTTTAATTTTTCAGAGCAATGATTAGTGAGGGGCGAAGTCAGTCTATATTGGTCAGTGGAGAGAGTGGGGCAGGGAAAACTGAGACAACAAAATTGATTATGCAATATCTTACATTTGTTGGAGGTCGAGCGTCAGGTGATAACAGAACTGTTGAACAACAAGTTCTTGAAGTAAGGGTCACTTTCTGTCAGCCCAATTCTACGCCGTACCATTTTGGTTAAGATTTATATGTGAACACAATAATTTTACCTTGTTTATTTTTTCCGGAGGCAAAGTTTTATTTAGCTTACGATACCAAAAATATGAAAACACATTTATGTTAAAAATCTAGGTTTTGATGTAGTTGCACTGCACTAAGTTTGCTATCTTCATCATACAGTAGTGATATTACTTTGTTAGTTATTCCTTATAGTATCAACATGTTCAATTTTTGTCTCATGCAGTCAAATCCTTTACTGGAAGCATTTGGTAATGCAAGGACTGTTAGAAATGATAATTCAAGGTGGGTAAAGTTTTCTAGAACTTGTTATTATGTACTTTTTCCCAATTTTGTTGCTCTGAGTATCATTCAGTCCACAAGACAGCCTCTGCTGGTTTGTGAATCTTTACTCGTTATATCACACTAATCTGTCATGAAACCTTGTTTAATTTTTCCATCATTTACCCTTTATTGTTCTCAAAGATGTATGTTGATTCATTCTCTTCAATTTCACGCATAAATGAATAGGGATGCAACATTGCTAAATGCCACAACACTAAGAATTTTGTTACAATTGTGTATTTAGTTATATCGTAAATACTTTCTAGGGTGGTTGCCTGGTCGGGGAGCTCGTATTCCTTTTTTCTGGGTTCTGCCGGGCTCTTTTCATTAGGGAAACAATGGAGGTGGGTGATCTTCTTTCCTTACTTGAGGGTCACCCTTTTAGTTGTGGGAGAAGTGCTGTGAGGTTTTGGAATCTTGATCCTTTGGAAGGACTCATGTGTAAGTCTTTCTTTCATATATTGATTGAAGGATTGTTTATTTCGGTGTTGTGGAGGAATACGATTCCTAGGAAAGTGAGGTTCTTTAATTGGCAAGTTTTACATGGCCGTACTAACACGATGGATTGTCTTAAGAGGAAGATGCCCTTGCTAGTAGGTCCCTTCTGTTGCTTTCTCTGTCGGAAGGTAGAGGAAGGACCATAACATTGGGCTTTGTGAGTTTTCTAGTTTGGTTGGGGGCGTCTGTTTCAGATGTTTGGTGTTTTGGAGGCCTGCCACAGAGATGTGGGATCGTTGCTTAAGGAGTCCCTTCCAATCCGACTGGGGGAGAAGGGTCATTTTCTTTGGTTTGCCGTGGTGTATACTATTTTGTGGTTGATGTGGGGTAAGCGGAACAATGGAGTTTTTAAAGGTTTGGAGAGACCCTTGTGAGACTTGGTCCCTATGCGTTATCATGTCTCTCTGTGGACATCAAATTTGAAGACTTTTTGTAACTATTCTATAGGCATTATTTTGCATAATTAGACTGTGGTCTTTTGTAATTAAAAAAGGTACGTCATTGTGTTGCTTTTTTTAAGTTGTTATATCTATTACCTTTTCTTACTTCTTGACAATATGTTACCTTCATTGCCCTGGTGCTTGTTCCTGTTGCTTGTTGCTGTTGATTGCTTCTATTAGGGGAAACCTGCTTGAAGGCTGGCTTTGGATAAAAACTATAATCTTCTAAGAAGGGTACATTTGCTACGTCAAGTTATTTGGAAAAAACATGTGGTATAGACCCCAACCTTAGTCAACAGAATAGCTCGAATTCATTGATAATTCGAATGATCAGAGTCCATCTTTGCAATTATTTTTAGTCTGTCTGTACTGTAATGATGCTATATGTAGATGTTGTGTATTTAATTCAACTCAAGATGTTATTACTTATAGGATTGTTTTGTTCTTTTTTAAATGCAGTCGTTTTGGAAAGTTTGTCGAAATTCAATTTGACACCAACGGTAGAATATCTGGTGCTGCAATTAGAACTTACCTTCTAGAACGTTCTCGTGTTGTACAAATTACGAACCCTGAGAGGAACTATCATTGTTTTTATCAGTTATGTGCTTCAGGAAGGGTAATGTCTTTCCCATTTACCCTATGTTTCTTGTTATTCTGTTGATTCTAATGTATGTGCCTTTATGTCTTTTCTTTCCTTAATGTGAATGCTGTATTTTAGTGACATTATTTCATTCTTTTGATGTTTAGTATGCTCCTCAAGAAGTAAATATTATATATATATTTTGGTGTATTCATGTCTAGGATGCCGAGAAATACAAGTTAGATCACCCAAGTCATTTTCGATACTTAAATCAAAGCAAGACCTATGAATTAGATGGAGTGAGCAATGCTGAAGAGTATATTAGGACAAGGAGAGCGATGGACATAGTTGGTATCAGTCATGAGGATCAGGTTTGGGAGGACTAGATCGATATGAGTTTTCCTTGTCTATTCACAGTAGATTTTACGAGGCATAATCTCTTAATGTATTTTGGTTCTATCATCTAATCAGGAAGCTATCTTTCGTACCTTGGCTGCGATTTTGCATTTGGGAAACGTTGAGTTTTCTCCTGGAAAAGAATACGACTCTTCGGTCTTGAAGGATGAAAAATCTTCCTTTCATCTAGGGGTGGCTTCTAATCTTCTCATGTAGGTGATTGTGGGAAGCTTAAAAAATGCTTGTCATCCTTTACCCCGATTATGATATTTTAAATCGAATTGGTAGCTATTTTTGCATATTTTTTTTTCCAATTAATAAAGAATATATTTTTTTAAATAAATAACTAAATAAAGCTAGTCTTAGTTTTTATATATATTTTAAAATTTTATGTATTGGTGTTCTTTTTGAGTGAAAACCGGCAATGTCATCCTTGCCCTTAGGTTGAATTCTCAGGCTTCTATTTTGGAAAGAAAAATGTATGTGTGCATGGTGGAACGTATGTAGTCATGGTTTCAACTCTTCTTTTGATGACTACCCTGCATTTTTTACAATCTACAATTTGAGTTCCTGACTTTTATTTCTTAATTTCTTTTATTATTATTATTTTTTTGAGGTTGTTCTTAGCTTTTGATTTGTCTTGCTTGCCTGTTTTTAACCTTGGGCAAAGATAGTTGCTCATGAACTGCCATGTTTGGAAATGTAATTTTCACTCTCTGAATAATCTTGTTTGTCTTCTAAAAGAAAGTAGCCTACATTAGGTATAAGGATCTTTGACACCTCATTTGTCATGTTCTTTCACACATCACGTAGGCAAAGGAAATTTGTTCAGTTCATCGAAGAAATTATTGTTTAAAACAGCCTAGAGTAAGCCCACCTTTAAAAACAAGTGAAAATCATGTCATCATCGGTGTCAACTCAACTTGGTTTCAATTGTAATTTGACATCACACAAACACATATCTTTCATTTGAGAATAAAATGTGGAAGGAACTAGATGTAACACTAATATTAAACCTTATGTATACTATATGTGGTCTTGATCTCAGATGATGTGGTCGAAATGCAGTCAGAATACACAATATGTCGAGTGAAAAACCCAACTTAGTCTTGTGTCAGGCAACATGGATGATGTAGTTAGAAAACACAACAATAACTTTTGAGTTAGTTGTGTTAAACTACTGCCAAACTCAAAGCCTACTTTGATGGATTAGAGTATATCTAATGCTGTATAGATATTCTTAATGCTCCCTCCCTCCCAAGTCCAAATATTAGTTTGAATAAAGCTGAAGGTTTATGAATTATTAATATCAATTAGAGAGGAAACGATGTCTAATTATCATTTTATAGTAGTCTTTGCTGGTCATATTTTAAAATAATGCAAAGACATATTTAATTAACCGATAGAGAAAGCTTAAGCTACAAGTTTATTCTTGAACTTCTAGAGTGGTCTCTAATATATTCCTGAACTAATAAATCTCTGAACTTTTCTATTGAATGTCTCTTAAGTTTTACAAGTGTCTAATGGGTTCCTGAACTTTCAAATCTGTATTAAATAAATTTATAGCATGTTCAATATAGGTGCATCTTTAAAAATAGCAAAATAAATTAAAATATTTACAAGTTATAGCAAAATTTTGGATTATGTCAATGATAGAAACTGATAGACTTCTATCACTGTCTATTATTGTCATTGATAGAAGCATATCAATGTCTATTATTGATATAATCTGAAATTTTGCTATATATTATAAATATTTTGTCTAATTTGCTATTTTTGACAATTCCCCTTCAATATATATATATATATATATATATTTCAAATTAACAAGGAAGTTTAATTTTGTGTCTAATACGAACTTAACTTTCTGTTTGGTATAGAATATATTTGTTAAATTTTAAAATTTTGAATGGGTTAAGGACTTAGTGAACAAAAGAAATTAAAAATGATAGGTACTATAAGACTGTAAGACCCTAAATTGAAAGATTTGGGACTTATTAAACATCTACGGGTCTATTGGGCATGAAATTGAAAGCTCAGGAACGTGAGGTACAAACTTGAAAGGTCAAGAACTAGCTTTTCATTGAACCAAAGAGATACCATAACATTGGACATTTATGGATTGCATTTGGCCTTTAATCTTTCCTACTATCCATCTCATAACTGAATTCTCAATAGCTCTTTGCTAGTCCCAATACATGTATCATGCAGATCGTGGTGCAGGAGCTAAGGTCTAAAACTGGAAATTCTCTTTGGTGTGCTACTCCACGAGCTTACTTCTTTTTCATTTCTCAATTCCTTGTGCCTGTTTCTTCCCAAACATCAACATTATCTTAACTATTGTCATTGCAACCCAGTAGCCTTTATCTTTCCTTAAATCCTACTCATCCTTCCAGGTGCTTCAATTTTTTTGCCATTTTATTTTAGTTAACGATGAAGCTTTTATTGTTGTGTTTAATTGCATGACTGTATTATGAATATTTCTCCAATCACTTTTAGGACTTGTATCCTATCAGTGAATTGTGCACTATTATCTATAGCTCCTTTAAAGAATTTTATAATAACATGAATTGCTAATTGACTCACATTGATGTTTACTTTTCTTCTCTATGTACTTGCATTGCTAATCGCTAAATATGCATTCTCACAACTAGGTGTGATTCCAACCTCTTGGTCTTGGCCCTTTGTACTCGCTCAATTCAAACTCGTGAAGGAATTATTGTTAAAGCGCTAGACTGTGAAGGTGCTGTTGCTAGTCGGGATGCATTGGCAAAGACTGTTTATTCTCGTCTGTTTGATTGGTGATAGGCACTGGAACTACTTTTTTTTTTCTTTTTGGGACTTGCTACACAAATTATGGCCAATTCTCATAGTTTTTATGTATTGTCTTTTCTTTCAGGCTTGTTGATAAGATTAACCGGTCTGTTGGGCAAGATTTGAATTCTCAATTTCAAATTGGTTTACTGGACATTTACGGTTTTGAGTGCTTCAAGGACAATAGGTAATCTCCCTGCCCTAAACCTTATTTCTTTACATCTGGAGTTGCACTGTTAGCCTTATGATTTATATGAAAATACTGATCTCATAGTGCATTGAATTTGAAATGTAGTAGTTCATTTGTCTCGAGCATTATAAATTCTCATTAGAGCTCAATCGAGAGTTCTCTTAGCTTATAATTTTTTGTTCGATTCAAATCTTGTTGAGTAGGGTATTGACATTTTAGCATCAAGAAGGTTTTTGGCCTAACTAGCTACATTCCTTGCTTGTAATTTGTTTACTTGTCTTCTTTTGTTGAGTATCTTCTACAATTGTATTATATTTTAGTAAATAGCATTTGTTTTGTTTTTGTTGGGGAACTTCTTGATTGAGATTTTGATCTGTATGTTATGATATAATCGGTGGAAAATGGTGTGAAATATGATGGTTTCTGTAGTTACTGGTAGATGGTCATTGATATAGAATGTTATCTCGGGTCTCGATGGTAAGTAATCAACTAGTTTTTCAAGATGTATAATCTTTTAAAGTGGTGAAGTGAAAGTTGACATATGGTGGTCTTTGTAGTTCTATATTACTACAAATGGATGGAAGTTGCTTTTACTTATCATGAAGAACATAATAGTAATAGGAGGTTTCTATATGGTGCCTTGAATCTTGAGTATTTTCCAGTACGAAAGATTTCGATGCTTGAAGAAATTCTTGTGTCTTGTTCCCACCTTTGTAATCGAAACTTTACTGTTTATCTCCTATAAAATACTCTTCGTATTGCCTCTTTTTCATTTTAATTTATTATACTTAAAGCATCCTTTTAGCTTAGAAAAGTTTTTTTCTGGTTTCTCACAGAACCGATTTTCTGCCCTCTTGACTCCTCGAAACAAACTGTTTATGTGATCACAGATAATCTTTTTGATTTGAATTTTGGTGTACCATCATTGTTATTCATTGTTTCATTAACACAATCATTTTATACAGTTTTGAGCAGTTTTGCATCAATTTTGCAAATGAAAAGCTTCAGCAACATTTTAATGAGGTGTGCAGCTTTGTAATTCTCATTGCATTACCGTTGAGGGATTTGTATTTAATCTTTTCTACTTGTTTCAGCATGTCTTTAAGATGGAACAGGAAGAGTATAGCAAAGAGGAAATAAATTGGAGCTACATTGAATTTATCGACAATCAGGATGTGTTGGATTTGATTGAGAAGGTTTTCTCCTGTTTTCCTTTTATGCCAATTTTCCTGTTTATGGGGTGATATCCAGGTTATTGAACTTTAAAAAATTTAGTGCGAGTTTAACTGTTTGAAAATTTTTCTTTGGTTGGGGATGGAAACCATGTGCATAATTACGGCTGTGAGAAATGAAGTGGCATTAATACCGATGGTCCTCGACTTCTATTTATCTCAATCGAAAACTATGTGCAAATACAACATGATTTTAACTTCTATTAGTATCTATTACTCGTAAAGGTTGATAAGCAATGAACATATCTAAAAGACACCATCACCTGTAGACTAAAAGGTTTACCAGGTCTATCACTTATGGACCTACTTGATAGACCTATTATTGACTGAGGTTTATCGATTGATCGTTTGGATGCTCATATGCCTTTATGTTTGTTAATTGTATATCATATCAATGAATATAAATATGACCTATAATAGATAAAATCAATTTTTTTACTTACGTATACTATAATGTCATTTGATTCTTGCATGTTCATTTTGGTATACCAGTGATATTTGAAATTGCTTTCTGTCCATGATTATTGCACTTCATATTGTTAATTTGTGTGTGTGTTGCCAAATTGCTGGCTAGATTCCATGTTGATTTAAATCAACATGTTTACTTCATAGATTCTCTATCTCTCCCTCTCTCAAACACACACGTTAACCCATATTTCCAAGCCTGTGTTAATCGTTTGGCCTTTTTTTTTCCCACTTGCCTATTAACTTATCTTTATGACTTGCAGAAACCTATTGGGATCATTGGTTTGCTGGATGAGGCTTGGTACCGTCTGAGTTATTCAATATCAATTGGTGCGTGTTAGCTATAAATTGTTCTGCTGCATTTTATCCTTATCCTCATTTTCCTTTCCTTGCAGTATGTTCCCAAGATCAACTCATGAAACATTCTCAACCAAATTGTTTCAGAATTTTCGTACTCATCCGAGGTTGGAAAGAACAAAATTTTCAGAAACAGATTTCACCCTTTCCCATTATGCCGGAAAGGTGTGTAATATTTTTGATGTAAATGTTGATCCTATTATGCGAAATAAATACTATTTACTTCATTTGGGTGAAGTTGCTGTCTTTTTCTTCTTCCTGCAGGTCACGTATCATACAGATACATTTTTAGATAAAAATCGTGATTATGTTGTGGTAGAGCATTGCAATTTATTGGCTTCTTCTCGATGCAATTTTGTTGCTGGCCTTTTCTCTTCCTTACCAGAGGAATCCTCAAGATCATCGTATAAATTTTCTTCTGTGGCCTCAAGATTTAAGGTGAGACTGAAGTATTTCAATCTATGTACTGTGTACCAAGTTTCAGCGTTCATATTGTTGGTAGGTTGAAGCTTTGCTAATGATAACAATCCATGGTGGCTATCTACCTAAGAATTAATATCCTACAAGTTTTCTTTACATCCGAATGTTGTAGGGTCTAGCGGGTTGTCTCGTAAGATGTTGAGATGTGCGTAGGCAAGCTCGGACGCCTGCAGATATCTAAAAGAAGAAAAAATTTGCTAATTATAATTTGGAATTAGAATAAAGGAAAATATTTGAAGTTATTCTAGGATAAAGTTCGACATTTGGATAGTTGCCTTTTTAGTATTTGGAGGTATTCAATAACATTATTATTTGTCCTAGTGGGGGCCGGAAAAGAATGGTGTTCTGGATGAAAGCCGTGTTTTACTATAAGTCCAATGCCATACTATTTGGTTACCTTTTTCTTTGAGTACACTTAGATTTTTGCATCTTTCGTTTGAAGAGAATGCTCACTACACTAAATGCTATTTTTATTCAATAATTTTATTTATTCTTTTTGCCACCTGATGTTCTGATCTACAAATTGCGTTGCTAACAGCAACAACTTCAAGCACTGATGGAGACACTGAATTCTACTGAGCCCCATTATGTGCGCTGTGTGAAGCCAAACTCTCTTAATAGGCCCCAGAAGTTCGAGAATCTAAGCATTCTGCATCAATTACGCTGTGGGGTCAGTTTTCTGGAAATTTGATCTCTTTCCTCTTGTTGGAACTTTCAGCATGCAGATAGATACGTGATTAACGTTCCTATGTTAACTTGAGTGGTTGCATTTTTGTAGCCTATTCTGTTTACTTGGTGAGGTTGACTTTAGTTTCCAACTAATGATTTGTACATTAAAATGGGATTTTATTTTTTCTCTTTTTGAGTTGTATGCTTAAACCTTTATCTGTATTCCAATAATTAGATTGTTGTTGGTGTTTGAGTTGCAAGTTCAGTTCACTTATTAATTCTTCAAGCTTAGAACACTTTTGAAAGTGAATCATAAGGATCACGTAAGTGTTTTAGGATTGAGCGGTTGTATCCAAGGCTTATTGTTTACAGCGTACTGGCATTTGAATTTGAGTTATTTCTTCACTTTATTAGCTCAAACTCATGTTGGGGGTAATAGTTCGCATTTTGCATTTTTTTCTTGAGAAGGAAACAACTTTTCATTAAAGACTAATGCTCCAAGTTTGCATTGTTAGTCTCTTTTCATTAATTCATTAAAAAGGAAACAAGTCAAGTTTGCATTTTGCTTTTGAGTTGTTCCGTCACTGCACTGACCAAAATTCATATTGAGGGCAAAAAATTTGCATGGATAAAGTGGGTGGTAAAGGTGGAGTAGCATTGTGAAGATCCTGATGTAGGGTTCTTTTGGGATTTTCCTTAATTGTTTAAAAGGGTTAGGGTCTCCTGGTTTTAAGTTTGTTTGATATATTGGCTGGTTATGTTATTTTTAGTTTTAGTTTTTTTTTTTTGAAACGGAGACAAGCTTCTTTATTAATGTAAATCTCAAAGTACAAGAGAATTATACAATGAGAAAAATAGAGAAGCCAAAAAGAGGGGAAGGGGGACCAAGGAAAAACCAAAGACCAAAAGAAAATCCAAGTACCGCAATTACAACAATGCGAAGCAGCCAAACATGTAAGAAATAAAACTCAAGAAAAAACAATACAAGAAATGAACCGAAAACAACAGACTGGCAGAACAAGGGAATGATGAAGATGCAGGAGGAACAGCAGCTGATTAATCATAAAACTTGGAGAAAGACAGCCCAGTTTAATAGTTTTACCTTTCAAACAAGTTGATGGTCCTTTTATCCAGCCTATTTAAGGTCTCTGTATTTTTTCTTTTGATAAGAAACATATTCATAGAACAAAAGCCAACAGCCTAAGGGCAAGGGACAAGAGGGCCCTCCACAGAAAAAAACTAAATAATAAGGGCTTTCCAATCGTTGAAAATCACATAAAGGCTGTAATTACAAAAGTGCTTGGTGTAATTCGTACTCTAACAAGAAGCTGTGTGTTGCAACACAGTCCAAAAAAAATAAAAAGAATTATAATTGTCTTAAAAGATTCTACTATTCCTTTCTTTCCAAATACACCAGAAAAGGGAACGGGTAGTACAACTCCACAAAATGTTTCTTTTCGGATTATAACCTCTAATATTGAGACCTTCCAACATCCCTCTATCAACCTTACTAGGAAGACAAATCTCTATATTAAAGATTCTGAACAAAGTATTCCACGCTTTCCTATTATAGATACAATGCAGAAATACATGGTCTAGGGTCTCCTCGTCTTTGAAACAAAGGCAGCACATCGAAGGACTGAGCGTGGTGTGCTGGAATTTTTTTTTTTTGAAGTTTCTCATGAGCGTTAAAACTTCTATAGACGAGCGACCATAAGAAGAATTTCACTTTTTTGGGGATTTTAGTTTAATTTTAATGTTAATAAGACCATTCTTCAAAATTTCTCCAAGACCGGAATAGATTTGAAAACTCTTTTCAATTGGTCATGTTGTGCGAATTTCCTTCTTTTTTTTTTAATATATATATCCTTTTTGAAGCATTTTATAAAAAATGGTCATGACGTGGGAATAGTTTATATACACTTTAAAGTGGTAACTTGTAACTGTGAAAGTCTCCTTCCAGAATGATGCCTCTCTCACTCTCTCTCCCCCACTGAACACCCAATTCTGTCTTTCTTTCTCTCTCTCTCTCTTCTATAATATCTGAGCTGCTAAAATTTATAAAGTTGAATACACAACTGGTAGAGATATGTGTCAACAGAAATTTTGATTCGACGTGGGAGAAGCTTTGATCAATAATGCCTGTGGAGTGGGAAAGAGCTACTGGTTCTTTTGCTTGGGGTATTTGTTTATTTATAATTATATTTATATGTTTAATTAATAATTTTGTTTAGTAGAAAGCTTATTAAGAGATTTGTGCATCTTTATAGTGTTTAAAGTATTTTACCAGCAGTGTTAAACAGTCTTTAAAAAGGTAGCTTAGACATCAAATACAAACTCCATTTGTTTTAGTAGAAAGTTTATTAAGAGATTTGTGCAGTTGTTCCAGAGACACTGTAACAAAATATTTTTCTGAGATAAATTTTCAGTCGAGGGTACAAAGATAGAAAAATAGCAAAGTCTGTGAGATTAGGAAAATTCTGTGATGTAGACATGAAGATTGACTATTCTTTTCGGGTTGCTTTCTTTATGTGTAGATTTTCTATTTACGTGTTTTACCCATGCATGCAGTTTCTTATTTGGGTCATAAGTGCAACAATAGCATGTAGTCTTTGTTCAAGTCATGTGGACGCAATGTAACATTTTAAACTTGTTTGAGTGAAGGGTGTTTTGGAGGCTGTTCGAATAAGTCTAGCAGGTTATCCCACTAGAAGAACTTATGCCGAGTTTATTGATCGTTTTGGATTGTTGGCACCTGAATTAGTAGATGGAAGGTTTGTTTTATTTTTATATTATTTATTTTGATATATTTTTGTCCTTTTTTTGGATTTTTTATAATCATTCTATTTTTCTGCTTTATGTTTGGGAAAAACAAAATTGGTAATAATTTTTTGTTTTCTATTGGTAAAAAAGGAAAGAAAAAGAACAAAAAAACTCTCTTGTAACTACGACTCTTCCTCTCCTCTTGTCTGATTCAAATTTGCCAACCTCAATTTTTTCACACAACTCTAACAGCTGTTGCAACGGTTGTACTGCGTCTTTTCGTATGTCAGCATCTTGCTGACTTCGATGCCAGCTCCATCTGTTGGTCCTCTTTGTCGGTTTCCGAATGTTTGCTCAATTCTTTAGGTTTTCAGCCTAACTTCTTCCATATCTCATTGTTTCTAGCCCTTCCCTGATCATCGGTTTCCCAACCTTCATTCTCTGTCCTTTCTTGCCGTTGATGTCTTTAAATGCTCTTACCATCTGCTGCCTTCGGCCGCTGTCTCCTACCTGTGTAGCCAAACATGTCAAAACATCTTCACCTTACTTAGTTGGAATCCCTTTCTTTAAAATGAATATAATGAGGGCGCTAAGGGGGTGTCAACCTAGTTAAGATGTCTTGGTGCGTCTGCTGATCCTTCCCCCTCTTTGTATAACCCTTTTGTACATTGAGTTTTTGTCTCTATTTTTCAATATTAATGATAGTGAGACTCTTTTCCTTTTAGAAAAAAAAAATGAGTGCTTTTGTGGACTTGTTTTTTGTATGCTTATTCTTTCATTTATTATCAATGAAAGTTGTTGATTCTATACAAAAAAACACATTAATGTCTTTGTCAATCTCTGTTTTCTTAATGTGGGTTGTTCTCTCTCTCTGTCCCCCTTCCTCCCTTCCTCCCTTCCTCCCATTTGTTTTTGTTTTGTGGGTTATATCATATATATTCTGCTCAAATTTGTTTTTGTAGCTACGATGAGAGATTGATTACAGAAAAGATTCTAGAAAAGTTGAAGCTAAAAAATTTTCAGGTAAAGTTGTCATATCTTGAATGAGTACATGAATGTGTTGTGAGTGTGAAGAAGTGATATGTCGAGGAACAGTTTGGAAAAATTGAAAGTTGAGATTTGTTCTTGTTCCCTCAAGTAATCTGAATAATGTTGTTTATTAAAATCCGTATACCTATTAGATAGACAACTTCGATTGAAAATTTAGGGATCTATTAGACGTTTATAAAGTTCAAGAATTTATTGGACATAGTTTTGAAAGTTCATGAACTAAAACATGAAATTAAAATTTAACAGAATTTTTTTTTTATTGCATCATATAGTTTTATGTTTGCTTTTGGATATTTTTGTGCTTTAATTGTGGTTTTGATCGTTGTACTTATATCCATATATGTGGTTGATTTTTTTACTTTAAACAATCATGCAGTTGTTGAAATGTGTACCTATTTTGTAAAATATTACTATGTTGTAGTTGGGTAGGACCAAAGTCTTTCTTAGGGCTGGTCAAATTGGAATACTGGATGCTCGAAGAGCTGAAGTATTAGACAATGCTGCAAAGTGCATTCAACGCCGATTACGGACATATCATGCGCGCAAGGATTTTCTATTGATGCGTTCTACTGCGATTGCACTTCAAGCATATTGCAGAGGTCATTGTATTTGTTTCCATTCTCCAATTAATTTATTCTGTGGAGGTCATATAATTGGCTGGGCGTCTCTACCCTATTCATATGTTTGTGATTCTCGGTATATTCATCTCAAATGTCTCATTCATGTAGTTGAATGTCTTGTGTGTTGCTATAACTGTTTTGCATGGATTACATCATTGGAATAAGTTGACTTTACCATGTCTTTAGCACGTAAAAATTAACCATGCATTATCTTATACTTTTAGTCTTTGAAACCTGTTCTCCAGTTATGCCATTTCCTTGTGTTGTTACCAGAACCTTTTCTGGTCATTGGGTAGCTTTAAACCATCATTAGCATACCATACTACTTGAGTGAAGACGAGAATCATGAATATGATAATTCCAAAAAATCTGTCTTCTTGAGGGGATGTGATTGGAATTCGGCTTTTATTTGTTCGTCCAAGTCGTACATACGACGTCCATCGAACACACCTTTCCACAGGTTTAAAACAGCTTTGTATGGGGTTTTACTTTTTTGCACCGGTCCCTACTCAATGTAATATCTGTCAGATAATTTAAAATTTTGATCTACTTGTTAAAATTTTTCTGTGATGAATCTTGTAAAATTTTAATTTTTGTTGCAACCCCAGGTTGATTGACATGAAAAACGATATAAAAAGTGGGTACGTACTCGTGTTTTAAAATTGAAATGTGGGATGGCTCCTTGAAAAATTTATTGGTTGCCTCACTTTATATCATGACAGGGAAAACAAATATGCATTTCATTGAATTTGTTTTACTATTTGTAATGTAGGAATTATTGATTGGTTACTTAGTTTATTAGTTGCTTCTACTGTAATTTCTTTTTTTAATAGTAATTGTTATATTCGGGGAAGGGGCACTGATCTGTGTCTTAAAATATTTTAAAATTAGCTACGGCTACGGCTAGCTGTAGCTGACCTTCAAAACTAAATAAGCTACTAAATTGTCGTGATGGAAACATGGATGACATTTGTGAGTTGTGGGACAACTGGTAGCTTTTGGTCATGGGTGTTCTAGGCTAGTTGGTACTAGTTGGATGACCACACACACGATATTATTTCTTTTCTACTATGGTATGTTTTCTTTGTTTTTACTTTCAAACATTTTTAGCTATAATGGTGTTGTGATGATTTATTATTTTTATAGGATGTCTTGCCCGAAAGTTTTATGTAGCAAAACGAGAAAGCAATGCTGCCACCACAATACAGAAATATATTCGCAGGTGGTTCTTCAGGAATATTTATTTGGAGCTCTATTCAGCTGCTCTAACCATACAGTCCGGTATTCGTGGTTTTGCAACTCGCAATAGGTTTTTACATGATAGAAGAAATAAAGCTGCAGTATTAATTCAGGTAAATTAAATAATCCTTTATTCGTTGGTGAATAAAAGATATATGCATTCCCTTCCCAGGTTACTGCTGATGGGCTTTTTTGTGAGTGCGCTTCCACTTTGTAATTTTTGGAACCTATTAAAAACTGATCAAGTACCTTCTGAAACACTTGAAATCATTATTGCCAACACATTTCCTCCGTTTTCTCTGGAAGGAAAAACCATCTGTGAAAACAATTCAAGGGAGAATAATTTCTAAAAAACTGCATATTTTGACTAAAAACAAACACTTTGTTTAGAGAACAAAAAAATTAATGAATTTTCTTTTTCAAAGAAGTCAACCAATGAAAACCACCCCTTTGTACTGGTTTTGTGTAATGTATTGGCCTATTCATTGACATTCCGCACATATGACTTATAAAAGCCTTATCAGGTCAGAAGGGGTTGAGCATACCATATATTCTTATTTCAGGTTAGTATATTTGTGTTAATGCACATGTGGCAGAAGCTGCTCGTATGTGCAAACTTTGCTGTCTGATTTGGCTATGCTCTGGCCTGTAGGTTTGGAGTTATGATGATCCATTTTTTTTCAAAGAAAACTTAAACATTCTTGTATGAGAAAGAAATGTGATTGCACTGAAATTTGGGGGATTGGGAGGTCTCCACTTAACCTTAGGGCTAAGCCCTACACATAGTGTGACCTACCATCTGATTCCAACTCTAATTCAATCTTGATGCAAGTAAATAGATAGAAGTAGATTTTAACTTCTATGATGAAAGTGAGATTTTGGACGCCACATTTTACCCCCTTTCTCTCTCAATCTTTTGATGTTGATTGCATCTTCTGGACTTTATATATATATAAAGAAAAATACATGTGCATCCAAGAAGAGTAGCCCAGTAAAGGAAACACCACTACAAGGAGAGGTGCCGGTTCACCAAAATGATCGCCCTTTTCTAGTGGGCCCTTTCTTAAAAGCTCAGTCTCAGTGTTTGGGGCTAATGCTGTTAAAGCTATTCTTTCTTAAATCTGGTTTGAGAGTATTCACCTCATTTTTCATGATAAGTCACTTTCTTGGTTTGATCCTTATGAGATTGCTCAATTGGATACATTTGTTTAAACTAGAAAGCTTCTCTCTAATTTTTAAGGTCAAATATTTGTTTGTCTTGTATTATGCTTACTTTGAGCATTAGTGATGTTAGAAGAATAGAGGTTAATTAGGTAATTAGTTAATATTCTAGTTTAATTCCTTTTTTACCTCCACTAGTGATAAAACTCTATAAATAAGAGTCTTCCCCTATTTGGTAATTACTGATTTTTCATGGACTTAAAAGGAAAAAGCGGGGAAACTTAATGTAGCAGTGTTTATCCTTAAGAAAAATTGTTTCCTTCCCATCATTCAGGACATAAGGAACCACATCATAGAAGGGGAAGGAACTCATTGAATATACCTTTCCACAAATTTCTGTGAGTGCTTTTGAAATTGAACTTACTTGACAACCACTCAGATCGATGATGCTTTTTTTGACTAGCTGCGATCCTATGCCACATAGTATTAGGCTTAAGGGAAAAATGCGAAAGCCATTTCCCATGAAAGGTTTTGTTATGCAACCTTGAACACGTGTTTTAATGTAGTCAATTAGAAGTGAGCTTTTTTTTTTTAAACTCAACATACATCTAAATTTCTTATTTGTACATCATTTTGATGTTTACACTACCCGATTGGTCCTCTTTCTCCTTTTTTCTCTTTCCTCTCTGTGGTTTGTTTATGTTTTTGTTTTGTCTTGTTTTTTTAAGTTTTTGTCTTAATGTATTTTGTTTGCAAATTTTGATCTGCTTGTAAACTTTAGTCATATTAATTGAAAACAATAGGTTCCTCTTGCTTCTCTTCGTTTTTTGAAATAAAAATTACGCTTTATTTTCACCTTGGCCTGACTGTAATATTTTTAATTATTAACTAATTTTTTGTAATTGAAATCTTAGGCTCGATGGAGGACATTCAAAGTTCGTGCTGTTTTCCATCGCCACCAAGCTTCTATTATTGCAATACAATGTCGATGGAGGCAAAAACTTGCAAAAAGGGAACTTCGAAGACTTAAACAGGTGAGTATTCGATGAGTACAAGTATTATAAGATATGAAACTTAAATCATTTTATGTCTTGAATTTCATCATTGCACCTTTTCATCACCTCTTTTGGCAGGAGGCTAATGAAGCTGGAGCATTGCGTTTAGCTAAAAACAAACTTGAAAAGCAGTTGGAAGATCTTACATGGCGGTTGCATTTGGAGAAAAGATTGCGGGTAATATTAGTTATCTTGGGTATTGGTTTACTTATTTAGATTAGTTCCAGTCTTTTTTCTTATTCTTTTTAATAATGGAATATCTGAAAAAAATTTATGCAAGTTACTTTTTATTTGGTTATGTATGCCAGACGTATGTTATTTATATAATGTTAAGCAAAGTTTCTCAAAACCGGACTGATACAAGAAAGAAATAGCCACATTTTTGGTTTGTTTGTTATATTGGCCTTGACGTGGGATAGATTCTTCTTTCCATATTTTCTCTTTCTAATTTGTTCTGTGCCTCTCTATTTTTGAATTTATTTGATTTTGCATTCTCCCGCTTTTAGTTCGTAGGTAGTATCTTTCTCTTACAGGTCAGTGTTGTTGATGCAGGCTTCCAATGAAGAGGCCAAGTCAAACGAAATATTAAAATTGCAAAAGATGCTGCAATCCTTAAGTCTGGAGTTAGATGCAGCTAAATTAGCTGCAATCAATGAATGCAACAAAAATGCTGTGCTGCAAAACCAAATGGAATTGTTGTCGAAGGAGAAGTATGCTTTTGAAAGAGAAATGGTAGCGGTAGTTGAATTAAGAAAAGAAAATGCTTTCCTCAAGGTAAGTTGTGCAATTGACCCTTCTGGTATTGTGGTTCTGTTTGTGTTTCTCTATGTTTTAGACATAGACATGGATATTGCGATCGTCATTTTTTAAAAAATTAGGATGTGGATATGTCGATTTTTTTACAAAAAAGTTATGGAGGTGTAAATTTGACCCAAAGATGCTAAATTCAATCCACTTAAAAGTATAAAAAATCATCTAATAACATATGCATTCACAATTATTTAATTTTTTAAATATACATTTTTGGAAGACTTTTAGAATCACAATACACACCATACACCGATTTATGAATAGGACACTAATTACTGCAAACTTCTTTAGTTGCTAATGACAATAATACATATTACCATTAAAAAACATACAAAAGGCATCATTTAAAATATTGAAATACAATAATTATTAAAATACAATAGAAAAGGTTGGTGGTGCGCAGTGGAGTCAGAACAATCATAGAAGAAGAAGATTAGAGGGAGGAATGCACAAAGATAAACAAAGACCATTGAATTGTTGAAAATAACCAAGTGGGTTATCTTTTGCATGACTTTTTTTTCCCCTTTACTTTTGGGTTGGGGTGGTGAGCTTTTTCAATAGGTTGTTTAGTTCTGGAAAGGGACACATCTACCTGATAAAAAAAAGAAAAGAAAAGAAACAGATATGTCAAATCACATAGATATACGTATCTACTATCTAGGAATTATATGGAAGTATCAGATACAGTACTTGATACGTATTCGATATTGGTTATCTTACTTACATGAAGAATACGTGCTTCATAGAATCATAGGTACTATTTCTGCCATGATTTTTGGTAATACTGTCTTTTTGGTTTTTCCACCAATTGCAAACAGGATCGAACGTTTAAAATTTTATTGATAAAAAATGAACGATATTGCAATTTTTCACCCACCTTTTTTTCAAATAATCTTCTTTCTATATTACAATTTTTTCTAAAGAATTTTATCTATTATGTGGCCATCGTGTGAAACATTCAGAATCCCATGGATTGGAACTCTTTGGCTTTCATATCTCCTCTTTTTGGTTAATCAAAGATGTCCACGGGTGAGGCGGGGGGAGCCGATGATGGCTTCCCATCCTCCCTGCGTGTTTCATTCCCAAGGGATCGGAGCAAGAATTTCCCGCAAAGAATTCTTGGGGATTGATTCCTCACCGGGAGTTTTCCCATTTTTTTCCTTAAATGTTTTTAATTATTATTTTTTCAAAAAATTAGTTAACTTAAAGCACTTCTTCGGGTTTTAATTTAATAGTAAGGTTGGGTTTGGTATGTGATTTGAAAATTGTTTTAGAAAATAAAGAATTTAGTAGAAAGCAAAAGCATGCTTCTTCCAATTAAAAATTGTGGAACTTTAATGCAAATTTTTTTAAAACAAAATTTGTAATAAAGAAAGGGACAATTTGTTGTTTTGAAAATGGGTTATTTCAAGGGTTGTTTTTTAAAATCCTTATTAGGGGTTTTTTAAAAAGTAGAAAAAAACAAACTATTTACCCTCCATAGAAAGAACCACTAAAAGACAAAATTCATTATAGTTGACTTTTCTATGAAGAGTAAATATTTTGTCAATTTTTCTATTTATGACAATCTCTTATTAAAAATAATTTTGCCAAACACGTTTTAATTGTTTTTCTTGTTTTTGAAAACATAGAAATGAAAATGAATCATGAGTCAAATGGAGCCTAAATTTCTATTTTTTTTATATGATTGGTTTTACATGTACAATTTGAATCTAAAGAGATTATTCTAATTTTCTATTAAAATGAAATAATTATCAATCAAATTATTCATATATATAATATAAATTTAAAATTTTAATTCAAATCTATTCTTTATCTTGACCATTAAGTAATGAAATTTGTAATTTAAATATACTATTTATAATAATAACAACATGACATTAAATTTTTACAACAAATAACAAAAGAGACTAACAAGGTGGGGGCGGTGACGGGAAATGCCTTCTCCATCCCTTTCCTCATTTAGCTTATAAGGAATTTTTATGATTAATGCTATTGAGGTAGTTGGATGTATTACGCTTTTGAAACGTAGTATAAAAGCATTAAAATTATTTATTTTTTAAACCAGAAACATTTTTTAATTAAGATAATGATGAAAGACTAATAATCAAATAGTATAAAGCTACACGAAGGAATGAAAAATCAACTAAGAAGGATTAAAGAGGATCTAAAGGACAATCGAACAGATGAGATAATAACCCAAAAACCTAATAAAACATCAATTCAAAATAGAGGCCAAGAACTGGCTCACCAACATGAGTGCTTTCTTAGATTTACATTTTGGGAGAAACCAATTATACTAACTCTTGGTTCATGATGAATGTCATGTGTATTAGGAAATCAATGGCTCCCTCTCTCCCCTCCCTTCCTTCCTTTCGTCCCTAACCACACTCCGGCCCCCTTTTTCTCCTCCAACATTTCTCATCCTTCTCCCTAGAGCCTGTTCTTCTTGTTTATCCCTGTTTAAGTGGCAGTCTAGTTTTGGTGATAATGGATGTAGAAAGATGCAAAGTAGTGAACGCCCTTTGTTGTATTTGGTTCGACATATAGAAGATGTGGAAGCTCAGAAGATCTTGACATTATCAGACACTCAATTATGACGGTCCTTGAAGGAGGTTACAGAATTCTTGCGTGCCCCCGAGAATGATTTTCTTCTTCGAAACAGTTTTTATGATTTTGGAAAATAGCCCCGTAACTTTGGGAGAAGGGGTGCCTCCTCACAAAGGGGGTCGACTGTTTACCAAAAACACAGGTCTCCGCAAAGTCGTAAGACCATGTATGGGGGCTGACGCCTGCCCAGTGCCGGAAGGTCAAGGAAGTTGGTGACCTGATGACAGGGGAGCCGGCGACCGAAGCCCTGGTGAACGGCGGCCGTAACTATAACGGTCCTAAGGTAGTGAAATTCCTTGTCGGGTAAGTTCCGACCCGCACGAAAGGCGTAACGATCTGGGCACTGTCTCGGAGAGAGGCTCGGTGAAATAGACATGTCTGTGAAGATGCGGACTACCTGCACCTGGACAGAAAGTAGGTTAGGTTATGAGGTGTGTAGCTTCGGAGAGGAACACAAAACTATCCTTCATACATATTTGTTCTGGTGTCTCTCAATAGGGTTGAAATCCTTTCACAAAATGTTGGAAATTCTCTTGATGAAGCACGATTATTCGATTTGGTACAGAAAACATCTCCAGACCTCCTTGGATTTGGTACAGCAGAACTGATCTCATTTTCATTCCTGATGCTAAAGAATGTGAAGACCATCCGCTTTATAGATATAACTTTTTAGAACTTCATGGAGATACTAGAATAGAAGAATTATGTCAAAAATACTAGAATTGAAGAGTTAGGTCCTTCATGCTTGATATTGAAAGTTGTAACGATGGTTTTTTAAAGTTAAATGGCAATTGAGTCGGAGTAGCAGTGAAGGTGAATCATATTGTCAAGTGTCAAATGAACAAGGAAAATATAGAGTTATGGTATGGCTGAGGCTTAGTTATATGGCTCCTCTGATTCTTGTCCACTTTGCTATTTTATATTGGAACAATATCACTCTTTCGAGTGTTTGTGGATTTCTGATGTTAATTACAAATTGGTTGCTCATAAATCCTCACAGAGTGCTTTGGACGCCATGGAGAAACGGAACTCAGCTCTGGAAGTTAAGCTTGTTGAGGCACAAAAGGAGGGTAGCCACACTGTTGAAAAGTTGCAGGATGTTGAACAGAAATGCTCTAAGCTTCAACAAAACGTGAAAAGGTGTTATTCTTGAATTGAAATGTGAAATGCTATATTTGTGTTTCACTTGAGTTGCATGCCTTCTTCCCTTATTGTTGTTTAACTTTTTAAAAAGTTTGATGGAAGGTTCTTTTCGGACTTTGATCTATGTTGCACCTTACGCTCCTTGTGTTCTGTTTTACTTTTCTTGTCTCACCTCAGTTCTTTTTATACTCTTGTTTTAAAATAGTCTTGAAGAGAAACTCTCCATTCTAGAGGACGAAAATCATGTGTTGCGACAGAGAGCCTTAACTGCAACTCCAAGGAGCAACCGACCCAATTTTGTAAGGGCATTATCGGAGGTAGGACATTTTGTGAGTAATACATGAACGATCACATGTACTAATTTTGTGTACCTTCAGACTATATGGCATTTCATTTGATAATATGACTTTCGTTTCATGACTTCACATAATCATCAGTTTTTCTGTGAAACAGAAATCCTCTGGTGTGCTTGTCCCTAATGCTGATCGGAAAACTCTATTTGTAAGATATTATATTTGTATTTATGCATCAGTCTGGCAAATTGTTATACTGTGTTATCCTTCTAACAAAACATTGTCTTTGTTACAGGAGTCACCAACACCGACAAAACTGGTTGCACCTTTTTCACAAGGCCTTTCTGAATCACGGCGAACAAAATTAACTGTAGAGAGACACCAGGTTTTTACATAATTCATTGAATATCATGCTTGCAATTTAAATTTTATATTCATGAAAATCCAAGTATGATAAAAAGTGCATTTCCATACAGGAAAACTATGAAGTCCTTTCTAGGTGTATAAAAGAAAATTTGGGATTTAAAGGTGGCAAACCACTCGCTGCTTGCATTATCTACAAATGCCTTCTTAACTGGCATGCCTTTGAATCAGAACGAACAGTTATTTTCGACTATATAATTGAAGGAATCAATGACGCCCTGAAGGTTATTTTCTAGTTTCCGTCTTTCATGTTAAGACATCTGTTCGATAAAATTTCTTAAGCTGTCTCCAGTGTTTGTTACAACCTGTTTTTTTTCTTGCCATCCAAGCTTTAACTTTTACTTTTCAAATTTTTCTATAATGATTCAGTCTGGGGATGAGAACATTACCTTGCCATATTGGCTGTCAAATGCGTCTGCATTACTATGCCTCTTGCAAAGAAATTTGAAGTCGAATGGTTTTTTGAGCACAGCTTCTCAGCGTTCCACTGGTTCCACTGGCTTAGCTAGCAGGATTTCTCAGGTGAGCTGAGCAATTCTTCTTGATTTTGTGATTTTGTTTATTTTGAATATATGTGTGTGTAATATACATATACATATATATACTCTTACAATTTGTCCTATCTTGGGTGAGAGTTAGGTTAAAATAACTAATTATCGAAGTCATCCATCTATAAATGTTGAGAAAGTACGTTTCTCTTCTTTAATGGAACATTCTTGTTAATTGTTAATGATCAACAAGAGGATCTCATTTAAAATGAAACTCCTGGCTTTATCTTAAATTATTTGAAAAAATGAAACAAGTCTCTCTATTCATATATATGTAAAATGAAAGAGACTAATGCTCTAAGTACATGAATGTTATACAAAGAGCATAAAGTATAACTAGGATCAGCAGGTGCACCCGAACATCTCAACTAGGTTGAAATCCCTTTAGCGTCCTCATCATATCCTTCAAAACATAACATAAAAAATTGGCCAAGGCTTATGAATTCAGCCATTAAAAATAGATCACTAGCCTTACAATGGATTCAACAAAGAGCATACAGAAGGCCTAAGACAAAAGTGCAAAAAGAGATTTAACTCAAAACAAAAACTAAGCTAGGATGATAAAAACTCTCCAATTTGAGTAGATTTCTCGAATGTTGTAGCTTTCAAAAGACTTGGAGAGGGAACTCCACGCTGAGGCATTCTGAAGGGCAACTTCAAAGCGATCCAACCAAACAAAGGATTTATCATGGAATACCCTTTGATTCCTCTCAAACCATAATTCTGCCAAAAGCAACTTTCCCACATGTACCCAAAGTGATTGGGGGATTTTATTTAAATGCACCCCAACTAAAAGTTGCTGGATGTTTCCTTGAAGGTCAGCACCAAACACCTACAGGATAGATTTAAGAAAGAAAACAACTTCTTCCAACACTGTATTGCGTACGAACACAAGAAGAGATGTAAAGGATCTTCTCCTTTCCGATGACATAAAGGGGCAAATGGTGGAAGAAAGACAGCTATTAGGAAGTTTATGGCTTTATCTTAAAATGGTCACTAACTTGTAGTTTCTCTCTTAGAATAAAACAAAATGATCACTAAACTCTGAGTTGAAAGATAGAAGAGACTGGAAGGTCTAATTTCTTTATTTTTTTGGATGAGCTGTAATTTTGATTTATGTAAATGTTTTCTACGTTTAACTTCTTACTAGTGGAGATGGCTGATTAATCAACGTGGTTTGTTTCTACTGCTTTTTTAATAATTATTTGTTTTGCTTTGGTTGAAGTTGTATATATTTTTTTTAGCTGAAGTTTGCTTGTTTGTATGTCAGGGGCTAAAATCACCCTTCAAATATATTGGGTTTGAAGATGGGATTTCTCATCTTGAAGCAAGATATCCAGCAATATTGTTTAAACAACAATTAACTGCTTGTGTGGAGAAGATTTTTGGCTTGATCCGTGATAATTTAAAGAAGGAATTATCTCCATTGTTGAGCTCATGTATTCAGGTCAGTGTACTGTTCTGCTCTTTTTTTTTCCGTACTTTTTATCTCAAATTTATGTGTTCCATTTGGTTGAACATTTGGACGCTTCTTTTGTTTTTAATTATCGTTTGGAAGTGATGAATGTGCATTGTTATGTCATCTTTGAGTGTTTTGCTTTTCCTTCAAAGTTAATACTGCTCATTTTTATTCTTTTTTTCGTTCCTAGTCAAAAGTTAACAAGGAAATGTTGAAGAGTAGATTTGAAATGAATACTTTTCTTTGTAGTGCGTGGTTGGTTCTTAAATGCTTCCTAGAAGTTTTCTTAGTAGTTTTTAAAGGCTTAAATATACTTAACTGAATTTTCTTTTCTTTATCCTATATTTATGTTATTCTATGCATGCCTATTCTTTGGCCTTGCTGCATGCTTTGGTCTCGTTTCTTTTATGGGGATGGCCACTTCATATTCTTTTTCCATCTTCTTTATTCTTGACTCTATGTTGATTGCTAAAATTTCATTTTCAAAGTCACAAGGCAAAGATATTGCATAACATAGCACTTTTTTTACTATTTGTCAGGCACCAAAAGCTGCACGAGTACATGCTGGGAAGTCTTCTAGATCGCCTGGTGTTCCTCAGCCATCTACTAGTAGTCCATGGGATAACATAATAAAGTTTTTGGATTCTTTGATGAGTTGTTTACGTGAGAATCATGTATGTCTTCGAAATAATCCAAATGTTGTTTGATTTATTTTAGTTTTGAACCTGAAACAAGCTTTTAATCTCAAAAAAAAGTTTAAGATAACAAGCAACCAAAGCGAAAAGGAGAGAATGCTAAGGAACAAAAAAAACCAAAAAAGTCAATAAAGTCTAGCCAATCTGAGATTTTCCACTATCATACTGGCTACTCATTAACATATTTCATCTTCGGGAAAGGATCATAAGTTGGACAAATATTTCTCAAAACATAATATTGGGGTCCAGTTTAATGGGTATTGACAAACATCTGCATCCTTGATTTTTAGTTCATACACAACCTCCAAACAACTCCTTATAAAAAGGAAACCTCCTAACAATTCACATTCATCTACTCATCTCCCCACCCATCTCCATCCACTGACCTTCTCCTTTAGCTGTTTTGGTTATACTGTAACTATATGTAGCTCCCTGTCAACAGATGCTTTTAAACAATTAATTATATTAGACTAGCCACCTCGGCCGGTCTTTCACTTCACTTTAGCCAGCCCCTGACTGTGGAGCTTTTCAGTTTCTTTTATAGTGTAATACACAAGTATTCGTCTTTACACTGAACTTTTATGTGAGAAAATTAACAAGTGTGAACGTATTAACCATGGATTTTTCCTTGTATTATCATTTGACCTGAAAAATTCCTTTTCTCAGGTACCGTCTTTCTTCATTCGTAAATTGATTACTCAGGTGTTCTCGTTCATTAATATTTCACTTTTTAATAGGTATGTGGTTGCAGTTTTCTGCCCCTTTGAGGCTGTAATGAATTGTTTATTAAATTTGAATGTGATGTTTTGGTTTGTAGCCTTCTTCTACGACGTGAATGTTGCACGTTTTCAAATGGGGAGTACGTAAAATCTGGTCTTGCAGAACTAGAGAAGTGGATTGGCAATGCAACAGATGAGGTAATAAATCTGTATTATGGTTTGGGGTTAATGTTATAACATTTAATATGAATTTGAACAATGAACTTATTTTTTGAATTGGAAATTGTAGTATTCAGGGACCTCTTGGCACGAGCTAAACTATATAAGGCAAGCTGTCGGGTTTCTGGTACGTATGCTTCCAGGACTCCCCTTCCCTTTTTCTACAGTCATTGGACTGAGGTTAATTTTGCTGTCATTTTGCATTTATGTAGGTAATACACCAGAAGCGAAAGAAATCACTAGAAGAGATAAGACAGGATCTTTGCCCAGTATGATCTTTACTTTTTTTATTCGTTTGTTTGACTTATTTACTGGCCAAAATTTTTACTTTTGTCCGATCTTTTGAGGAATCATTGCTATTGGAATATGGCTTTTCTTATGTTGAGAACTGAACACAGGCATTGACAGTGAGACAAATTTATCGCATTAGTACTATGTATTGGGATGATAAATACGGGACTCAGAGTGTGTCAAACGAGGCAAGTTTTATACCCTATTTCTATTTGCTTGGTGAATTTTGTTTCTTTGCAAACTGCGTAATTGGTAGCGCATGGTTTTAGGTGGTTGCTCAAATGAGGGAAATTCTAAACAAGGACAATCAGAACTTAACCTCAAATTCATTTTTATTGGATGATGATCTAAGGTAACTTTCTTATCTCACCAAATCGTGGTTGGTTAAATTTTAGCCATTTGCTTACTTCCCTTCTTTTCTCTTCCCATTTCTCCTTTTTTATATTTCTTTTAATTGTTATATTGGTTAAATGTTATTATTTCTTTTAATTTTTATATGTTGACTGCAGCATCCCATTCTCTACCGAAGACATTGACATGGCTCTTCCGGCCATTGAACCTTCAGACATCGAACCTCCCACTTTCCTGTCCGAATTTCCCTGTGTGCAGTTTCTGGTCGAGCCGCAAAAGTAGTTAGTTAGCTTACATCAACACGTTAACATACGATGAGATCAACTAATCGATTTGATACTTTCAAGTAGATCTTTTTCAATTGGATATGATCTTTCATTATATCATCAAAGCCTTGTTGCATATGATTGAAGATGTCCAAATCCATGCATCCTTAAAATTTGGGGTCAAGATTTGTCAATTGAAAAGCAAAGTAAACTGATTTTCGACTTCTCTCGAACTTTGTGCAGATGAAGACTGGTCTCGTTTCTCCATTTGTTCGATTAACGTGGCTGGTAGTATATAGTACTTAAAGAAATAGGAAATAGAATAGCTGTGCTAGGAAGGTTTCTATTCATGTGAAGCTAACTCATTTCTTTCTATTTGTAATTGATTTCATGTGGAATCCATTCATTTTGTATTATGATGCTGAGAATAGCAGTAGCAGTGTATGTAAATATGTAAATCTAGGACACTCCCAAAAGCTTTAGAATGGGACATTGTTAGGATCTAATGTTAGCTTGAACATTTGCTAGATGTTCAGTCAACAACACGTTTTGCAAACGTTCCTTGATTTACTTAGATTTTATATTCTTACTTGCATTTATATTTTTTTTAAAAGAAAATTTTGCTCAATTATAAGCTGGGAGATTAAACCTTTGTTGATACAGAAAGGAAAAGGAAAATTTATATCTTTTAGATATGTTTTATTAATCTTTCTAGTTAAGTTTGTTTAGTACCGACTTTTTCTTCTTTTTTTTTTTCTTTTATATTGAAAACTATATATAGTTACTTCATTAAAATCAAATAGATTTTCTTGGTTAACATACAACTACGTATGGCCAAGTACTGAATTTTGTAAATCTCACTTTGTAAGAGTATTCTGTGATAATATAATATTTTATTGATATCATCTAATTTTATGATCGTAGTATCATTCTGCCATTACATTTATTCATCATAAAAATTTTGTACCTTCCTAAACAAATGCATAACAACTTTTCTTAGACAATAGAAATTTTGTGCTAATAATAGTGTATGTTTTTAACCAGAATAGAAAGGTGTGAAAAGGGATTGAATAAACAGAAATATATATTAATATAATTTTGTTTAAAATAGTTTCAAATTCAGGTTATACAATGCGATCGGTGTTCCTTTTACCAGGACCTTCTAACTTGAGATAGCAAAACTCATCGTTCTTGGATTGTTTGAGACATTCGATGCAATTCACATGTTTTGTTATACATGAGAAGATCTTCTTTCGCTATCATGTGATAAAATATCAAATTTGTTAATAATATATATTTTTTTTACTTGAAAGAATCTAACATCATGGTATTTGAACGATTATAAGACAAGAACATACTTGTTAAAACAATCTGTGACAACAATAGATACCGTAAAAGGTTTTTGATTTGCCAATGTATCTTAGATGTTACAAATTTTGCTTCTAAGCGATTATCAATGGAGAATGATGAATCTAGAAAAGTTGGAGAAAGTATTTATGCCAGGAATAGGTTGATCAGAAAATGAATTTCTTTAAGCCCCTGCCCTGGCTTTTTTTTTTTCTCTTGCTTGCATTATAGATCAATCGGTATTCCCACTCCATCCACCCATCTCCTTTCTTAGACTTCGACTTTCAGGATTCGGAGGGAATGAAAAGATTATCCTCCGTAGCCCTTTCCAGTAGTGCCCCGAGAAGCCGGTCACCCGTAGGCTAAGAACTCTACGAGTTGAAAACTCTAATTGGTTTATTTAGTTTCAATAAACTAGAACTCAATTGGATAAATTTTAAAAAATAGAAAAACTGTTAATTAATACTATTTCCAAAAAAATCGGAAATAATCAGACGTGGATTGATGATAATGCCTTTCATACAATTACGAAAATTGAAAACAATACTTCAACTAATAATTCACTCTTTTATTCTACTAGAATGCATAGTTACCATCAAGCTAAAGTACACCACAAATGTCATTTATAGAGTTCCCCACAGATGAGTTATCAAACCTCATAAGGCTTAGGTTATGTTTACATTGTTTTGATCACTTTCAACCTCGCAATTTTCTTCTGGCTGATCATTGTTCTTGATCATTCTTCAAAAGAACAAGCACACTAGTGCGCTATTGTTCATGTTGAAAGAGATGACTTAGAAAGATGGAGAGTGAAGTTGAAGATTTTTCCTGTACTTCTTTCATTCCATCGTATTGCATCTTCAAGTTTAATTGCAGTAGTTTATTTAGTACTAAAAGTTCCGAAGCCATAGACGATTTAACATTCAACAAATACTTTTACATTCGTTTCTGTATATATATCCATTTATAATATGACATTTCTCATTTTTCTTTACTTTTCATTGTGTGCTAAATATATATATATCCTTTTGGGATTAATTAAGAGGTGCATTATACTCTAAAAATGAAATAAAAACTTCACACGTACGGGTCCCATTTTACACCTTGCTCAACATTTATTCTACATTTGCGCTTTTATTGATTTTATACATATTCTATATGTTTATCACTACAAAAAAAAAAGGGGGGGCTTTTCTGATGCACAAAATCGTCGGGAGATAAATAAAAATTTCGAAAAAGCCTTTTTTGATGCATATTTATGCGTCGGGATACACGTTGGGAAAAATGTGTCTGGAGAGGAACTACAGAGTTGTGCGTCAGGAGTTTTGAAAATCTCACGACGTTGCATGAACGTCGAAGATGCTGTCAATTTAGCGTCAGAAAAAAAATAGAGGAACTCCCGACGCACACAATTTAGCGTCGAGAGTTCCTATATATTTTTTTAAAAAATATCTTTCATCTTAAATTCGACACTTCAATCTCAAATTCAACATTTCAATCTCAACTTCAACACTTTAAATTCAAATTCCTAAAACCTACAACTAATTCAAAAATCCTAACACTTCAAATTCAAATACAATACTAAAACTTACAACTAATTCAAAATCTAAATACTAAAACTAATTTGAAATCTAAAATCTAAAACCTAAAACTAATTTGAAATCTAAATACTAAAACTAATTAACTAAAACAAAACAATAACTAAACTAAACCACTTATCGGAATGAAGAGTGACAACGGAGATGATGACGAACGGTCGGACAAGGACAACGGCGAGCGGCGGCGTGGATCTCTCTCCTTCTCGGCCTCTCTCGGCCTTCTCCTTTTCAGTTATGTGAATTGCAGAACCGAAAGGGTTTTTATAAGAGAATTCCCAACGCATATCGAAAACGTCGGAAATGGCTACACTATTCCTGACGCTTTACTTATGACGTCGGGAATGACTACACTATTCCCGACGTTTTACTTATGACGTCGGAAATAGCTAAATCCTGACATTTTACTTATGACGTCGGGAATGGCTAAAATTTTCCCAACGCTTTACTTATGACGTCGGAAATGGCTAAACTTTTTCCGACGCTTATGACGTCGGGACAAATGCAAGAATTAAATATTTATGTATCTTCTTCCGACGTCTTGAACTACGGCGTCGGAAATAATTGTATCGGTCGACATGTATTTTATGCTTCGAGGATTGGCCTTTGTTTAGACGTTGCTTTTGCAGACGCCTTTTTCGACGTCGTGAGAACTTCGATTTCTTGTAGTGTATCACAAATGTCAATAGATATACTTGAGATATATTGTGTGGTACTTTATGACGATATATAATACTTACATAGTCAGAAATATATTTTGACATTGTTTATGGTTTGAGCAATAAGCTAAACGCAAATATAGACTCATATAATCCGATATGGATATTGTACGATCTCCAAAGTATATTTGTTGGAGCAAGTACTGGACATCTAACAAGATGTGTTCATCCCAACATTTATTAGCTTAAAAAGTGGAAATTTTGCGAAAGAAACTTGTTAGGACTCAGCTCACACACTCCATAACCTCTCTTTTCATCGCCATGCCCCAACAAACTTTATTTGTGTCTCCTCATCATCTAAAACATTGAAACCCCTTAGAATCCAAACTTATAACTAAGCTACCGGGAGTCTTCCTCTTGCTAATCTTAACAATGTGTAAATAAATAAAATATTAATATATATTTTTCCTTTTTAAAATAATTTTTCGTCAACAATATTTGACATCTAAACACTGTAAATTTAATACTAATTCTTCATTTACTTATAACATTAAAGTTTGCATCTCTAATATTAAATTTACTTATAACATTACTTTTGATTTTTTTGATAATGTACAAAATCAAATATTATTATGATGAAGTTTTTCTTAAATAATTTGATGCGTATGTAGGGGGTATGAATAAATGTAAGCAAGTCAATTGTATTTGTGTGTACATATGTAGAGTATATATACTACATACATTTGTAAACATCATTTCTAATTTGAACAACCATGTTAAATATGTTGTGATGTGTACAGTCATCTTACCTACATATTAACTTGAAAAATGGATAATTGTTAAAATCAGTATTTCGTATTAAGTTGTAATAGTTTAAATAATGTTATTTAGTTTAGGTTGACTTTTACTTAATAGGCTATTTAAGTTACCTAGAATTTAAGTTTCTCTTATCATTGTTGTATGCTTGAGAAATCCTAACCAAGTTCTTTGTTTTATCTTTTTGTTTTGTTGTATTGTGAATATTAACCTAATGAAAAGTTCTTTTTTGAAAAAACAAATCTAAAATAGCACTAAGGTAAGAAAAAAATATAATGGTAAATTGAAAATTTTCAAATACTTAAAATATGATTTAAAAACAATTACTTGAACTGAATTTTTTTATTTCAACTATTTTGCATTCAATCCATTTTCATTGTTATCGACAAATAAACACATGTTTACACGACACTATTTCATTATAGTTAAATTGCTAACACAATTTATCTCTAATACATGAGATCTAGATTTGGACTTTGTATGATTTGATAGTTGTGAAAGTTTATAATTTCACACATGATACGTCTCCCAAATTGACTACTTTTCGTTTCCTTTAATCTATTAAACAACAATTAGTTGTAATTTTAGATTGAATTGGATAAAATCCCATAACCACTTCTAATGCCATTTTAGTCCATCAGCTTTATATGACATCGACACATTCATTACCAATTCCTTTTCAGTTTGCCCCAAACTTTTATCTGTATTTTTCCCATTACTTTATTTAAAAAAGAAACTTTCATAGTTTCTCCATTTGCTGATTCAAATTGTATGAACAAACAGATATCGATTCAAAATATGAACTGCTATGCTTTTTCTCTTTTCAATTTACATACATACATACAAAAAAGAAATCAAAAGAGAGTTCCTAAGATCGTGGGCAATTTGAAAGAAAATGAGTTATTCGTCAGAAACCAATTCGATGAAACTCGGTTTCACAAGGTTAAGTTAGTCTTTCATGGTGATTTAGCTTCCATGGACGCCATGGGAAAACCCTTCCCTACGCTAGCTACTGTATATTGGCCATGGAGTATGATCGCCAAGTTGGCAATTTACAGAGAGATGGAACTGCAGAACCTGAATTGATACGAGATCCTCGTCCGTTGGGGTGCATTGGAGGACGAATCGGCGTCGGCGGAGGTAATATTGAATTCAGATCGCTATTTTTGTGGATTTCAGAACTGCTCAGGACGACGGCCAACGCTAACGAGCTTCGACTTGAACTAATAATCGGACGCTTTGATATGCCGCCGGCGATTAGATTAGATGCAAGAAGATTCCTCCGTTTTCGAGAGAAAGCGTTTTCAGGCTTCGCTATGTCTTTAATGGAGGAAGAGGAGGAAGCGTCTGCTAGGCTTGTGAAGGATTTCGATTTCCCGTTATAGAAGTTTGAAATTCCTCTCCTGCATAACATTCACAAGATGATATAATTTGTCAAAACTCAACTGAATCTCGAAATCAACAAGCGATAGATCAAGTTGCTCTAAATCTTGAAACCATGGAAAAGAAGAAGATTACGAAGAACCCAAAAAAAAGAAAGAAAAAAAAAATCAAAATAGCTAACCTGATAGGCAAAACTTCTTCCAACGACTCCATTCCTAGAGGTCCTTTATACGAACTTTCCGCCTCATTATCCTCTCCATCGTCATTATCCGATGATCGTATAGAGAAACCACTATTTTCTCCGATCGAGGACGATGAAGAGGAACTACATCTATCCACATCCGCCGGCGCCACCGCATCAGCAACAGCCGCCTCTCGCCGAACTACCGGAATAATTCCCGTGGTATTCAAGACAGAACAGTAAGAGGGCAATCCAGGTTGAGAAAAAACGGAGGGAGGAATCCTGGTATTGCTTTCCAGAGCAATTGACATAATTGAGTGATTAAAATGGAAGAGAGAAGGAAGAAGATTAGAGTTTGAAAATGAAGATGAGATTAAGACATATAGTTTGGCATTGATATATCCATGGGAGTGGAGAGATTGTGGAGAGAAGAAGAGAGAAGAATTTAAATATAGAAAATTATGGATTTGTAGACAATTAACGAAGGAGAAGAGAAGAGTAAAATCATGTTCGATGAGAGAGTTAATGAAAAGGATAAAGAACTCCGAAAAGGAAAGCCCAAGGCCTTATCCTCATCTGCCGGGCTTCCATTCATCACTTTATTATTTTCTCTCTCTTTTTCCTTTTCTTTTATTATTTTAGCCTCTTATCCCCTGCCTGCGCTTCCATCGCGCTTTCATGTTCCGCTCTCACCTTCTTTTATCCTTTTTAATTTCTAACCTTTTCTTTAACAAAACAAAATCGGTTTCTAACCTAAAAAGAAAAAACCATAGTCCACACTGGTTGGAACCTAACTTAAACTACCTCATCTTAATCTTCTTACTGTATAAAAAAATAGCTTCTAAACGAGTTTGTACCAAAATTTAAACTTACTTCGTCATGTAGATGTTAATGATGTAGAATAGAATGTCGATGTTGATAGATATTTTAAAAGATATTACAAAAACAAAACATTTAAATTAATAAATAAAAGTTTTTTGCTTTTTAAACTAGTTATTTTGATTTTTATGGTTTATTATACAAAATTTTCAGAATAGAATGAAAATATAAAATGAATGATAAAGTAACTTGGAAATAACAAATTTATTTATTAGAAAGAGAGAAATTGAATATGAAGGGATAGATAATGAGTGTTTTTATTAATATTTTTGAAAGAACCTCCTAATTTTATTTTATAATTTGGATTTTAAAAAAATGTATCCCCAGAGTGGAAAGAAAAGTGAAGGATAAGAGAAATTGTAAGTATGTGATTGGAAGAGAGCAGAAGCATTAGGATGGAGGTTAAAGCAGGGGAAAATTTAGGAAGAGAATGTGGTGTTATAAAAAGGATAGAGCCACGTAAGCAGAATGGAGAAATGAAGGGTGTAAGAAACGGACACGTTGAGGGTCATGGTCGGTCAGTGTGATAAGAGAGAGAGAGAGAGAAATAGAAATGAAATGAAATGTGAAATAGGATTGGGTGGACTGACGTGGCAGTGACCAACAGAAGTAAGTTTGGGTAAGCCTTATCCCAACATTGGCTAATTGTGGGCCCTCCACTCTCTCCGCTTTCTTCCCACGATCATCTCTGCCATCTGTCCCTTCCTATTCGGCTCGCCTCAACCCCCTAAATATCTTTTCTTTTTTTATTTAAATTTCTTCCTTTCCAGTTTCTCTTCTAATCTAAACTTTTAAATTTATTGAATTAATACGAACAATTGGAGAAACAAGTTTACAAAGAGAATAAATTAACTAATATAATATACGAATGTAATTTTGAGTAATTCTATGCTGAAGTGATTTTCAGAAATTTTTTTATGATGCACTTGAAATAGGACATAACATTATGAAAAAATTGTATTGGTTTAGGGAGATGTTCAAGATTAATGAGGTTAATGTTATTAGGTTGTAGAGAAATGTTAGGGTTGTTAGCTGTTGTATTTGATGCGTAGGATGTTACACTCAATGTCAATTGTTCAAGCACTATGACAATTGATCTGGCTCATTTTGACGTAAAATTAAAAGTTTGAATGTTTATTAGATTTAGAATTAGAATTTTATGAACTTATTAACTCTTTTTGTAAGAACCAAATTATAACATTCCTAGAGGTTTCTCAACTTCAATAGGAGGGAGTTTGAAGTTTGAGTTTGAGTTCAAGTTCGATTGAAATGGGAGCAAGAACATGTAAAACTTAGATAGTGATTTGATCAATCTACGAATATAATGAACTAGTCAAACCCGACCTTTGATGGTCTTACGAAAAATGGTGATGAAACCAACGTTGTAAAGGAAGGGAACTAAGATTTTGGGATAGGGTGATTATGAAAACGTCATATTCATTGTGACAAAAAGAAGGCTAATCGAGCTTGAAAGTACCAAGAATTAAAAAGACTAACAAACTAATACTAGGTACTACTTTGCAATTGATGCAATTATGGAAGAACTTTGTTAAATTTTCGAACTTTTAATAGTATGAAAAGAATTTAAGATTAAAACATAAATTTAATTTAACATCTTATACACTATTGAAGAAAATAATAAACAAAATTCAATAAATATATTTTAATAGAGGTGAGAAATTTTGAAATGAAAATACATGTATCAATAATTGAATACTTAAATATATAGATGAAATTTCAAAGTACATGTACATGCAATTAATGCAGTAAAAATACTTTCGTTTTGCCAGTGTTATTTTGAAATATTTTAGTTAGGAAACTTTACATTTTAACCATTTAAAAAGGAAAGTAAATATGAGGATGAAGCTTTAAAGCAAAAAGAGAAAAAGAAGAAAGGAAAAGGGATTGGAGCGTGCGATATACGTATTTTGAAGTGAAGGAAAGCTGATTGATTTTACATTAATATCCGAACCAAATCCTTCGATTTTGGAAGTGGGCCCGATAATATTGAATTGGATGGGCCCAATTTCGTGGGTCGTAGTTATTGGACCACGTGTCAAAGCGCTTCGGTCTAATCGAATAATTGGGCAGCTTCGATTCTTGGTTTAGGCTCAGCCTCACGGGCCGACCCGTCGCTTTCATCTCCACATAGGAAGCTGTTGGAAAATTATCCAACACCCTACCATTATTATTATTTTTATTTTACTGAATCAATAGAGCAAATACAACTTTAGGAGGAAAAAATAATCTTTTTAAATGATTGGGCAAATTAATATCTTTAAAAAAAAAAGTAGCTAATGAAGTAAGTATTTTTCACGTGTGAGATTTTAAAACAACATTGATAGCTTTTAAAATGAGCTATTCTTTTCTACTTAAATCGAATTAGTGTTTAAGATCGTGATTCGTTATAAATAATTGAGTATGAGAACTTGTTGGAACGTCTTAGGTGCATTTTGGAGCTAAAGAAAGAATTTACGTGTTGATTGGATCAACTAGGTTCATAATAACTTTTAGAAAATCATTGTATTAGGTAGGTAAATTATTATTATTATTATTTTTTATGAAATAGGATGTGTCTATGAATGAAATCAACTAAAGAAAAACAAGCTAGACCAAACTAACCCTCAAGGGTGAGGGGATTGGTAGAATTTGGAAAGACGTGATTTTCATTTCTAGACGTAGGAGAGTGTCGTCCACAGAGAGCATGGTACCTTTTTAATAATAGTATTTCTATTCACACCCCTAAACATAGAGTACTTTTCCACCATCTTCCAAAATTAAACTCACACATTTTATTATTACAAGTTTGCTTCTCTTATTGGCTACAAAGGGTTATATATTCTATTTATAGGCCTGAGATCCTTAAATTCAAGTAAAAAGATCTCTGAATTGTTGGAATTCTTTGAAATAAAAGAAAACCTAGGACTTGTATATCCATACTTGTGTGGTATTTAATTATTTACAAGTTTACATATTCCAACGTAACTCTAAAAAAAATTATAACAAAACTAATTTACACCTTTATGCACACTTTCAAGAGCCTTCAAAATTATTAAGTGTTGCTCCTAATTTTAATTTAAAATCAACTTAAATTTTAACACTTTCCAACATATTAAATGAGCAAAAATTACTTAAGATATTATTCGGAAAATGTGGGTATACATATAACTTTTTATCGTACACATAAACATAGCTCGAGAAAAAAAGAAAAAAAAGAAAGGTATCGATATTATAACTCTTACCTTTCTCAAAATATGAATGCAAAGTTGAATCTCACAATTTTTGCATATCCCACATTTTGTTACAAAGGGTTTAAACCCCAAAATCAAAAGGAATAATAGAAAAATTCCCAAAAGTTAATTATCCTAAAATGCCTAAAAAAGAAACCTGAAAAGCTCGGGTTTTTTTGGGAATAGTGAAAAGTGGCAGTTTAGTTTTAATTATTATTTTTTCCTTAAAATTTGTGGACGGCGAGCTTTGCAAGGACTCCGACGGCGAGGGAGTTGGTGTAGATGACCGGCTCGGTCATGGGCGAGTCCGAACGCTTGTCGTTGAAGTTGTCGGTTCGATCAGGGCCGCCGAGAATGGCGCCGGTGAGCTCATTGGGGTTGGGTGTGTCCTTGTTGAACCAGTCCACGAAACTCATTGGGCAGTTCACTACCACGTTTGGCGCTAGAACCGGCACCGACGCTCCACGGTGGTGGGCTTGTTTCGGCGGGTTGTTTCCGAACCCAACCATGTATGATCTTCCTTGTGGGTTGGTTCCCAACATGTAATCCATCTGCATATATAAACGCATTGCTTCAATTATTATTATTGATATTCCGAACCCAAGCTTCTTCTATTTTTGAAAACCCCATAAAAAAATATATATATATAGTTTTTGTTTTTAGAATTTAACCAACAAAAATGGGTGAAAACTTATATTATAAAAAATAGGAGTTAAGAGGAGAATATATTTGAAAAACAAAACTGTTATCAACTAAAAGCAGAAACATTATCAAAGGAAGTACCTGTTTTTTGGCGAACATCATGAGTTGGGTTGAGTCGAAGCTCTTGTCAGCGCATTGAGCAGTTTGCTTATAAGTTGCAAGGAGATCACTGTAAGCACTAAACAAGAAGGCTGTTCCAGCAACATATTGTGTGTTGGCTCCATCTCTCAAGTGAACCATTCCACCTAAAACACACCACAATTTCATTTAACCAATTAATTAACTAAGAATCTCAACAAAACAAATCTTATATAACTTAATTAATCAATCTTCATATGAATATATAAGCAGAGAAAAATACAGAACCTGGAGATACATAGATTTGGTGGAAAGGACTGTCTGGAAGATTAGAGCAAATATAACTATCTGCTTGATTTTTGTACATTTGTAAACCCTTCTCTCCTTCGAAAAAAAACTGCCATTTAAAAAAAAAGAAATAATTAAATATATAAGTACAGTATTTTTTTAAAATTTTAATTATAGCAAGATTTATTAATAATAATCTATTGTTGATAGGACTGGGAAGAACCTTGGAAAGAAGAATTTGAGCGCCAGCATATTTGAGATCCCAGCTGAATTCAGCCACACTTGCACTAATGGACTCTTCTTGAATGTACTTCAAATAAACTGGCCTCTTTGTTGCAATGTATAGCCAGGTGGCAGCCCACAACAGCTCATCCTATAATTTTACCCTTAATGATGGTTAGAAAAATTTTGAAATAAATAACCAAAATTTCAAATTGGTTATTAGTTAGATTGAGATTGTCTCATTCAATAATTATGGAAAGAATTACGTACATTGAAACCAGAATAAGAGCAATAGAAAGGACACTCTCCATCGTAAGTTCCTTTGTGGTTTTTAGCGAATTGATAAAGCTGCAAAATTAGAAACATGTATATAAAATTAATTATGTGTCATGAACTAGAGAATTATTTAATTTAGAGTTTAGTGATATATTTTAATACCAATTTGGCTTTGTTGAGAAGCCTACGAGCATATGTTTGATTGGAGCTTCTAAAGACCATGGAAGCAGAAGCCATGGCAGCTGAAGTTTCAGCTGCAATTTCTGTACCAGGTGTATTTGAATCAATTTGTAAGACAGACCTTAGAGTCTTCATATTTTCTGGTCTAACCCAACATTCATGATCCTTTACAGGATCCCCAACCTTCAATAACATTATAATTAAGTCACTTTTTTGCATCAAATTAAATAATTTTTTATAAGCATTTGAAAGTCAATTCAAGTAATCACCACCTGAACATAGAGACGATTGCGACGAGAAGCAGCCTTGAGGAAATAATCTGTTCCCCATTGGAGTGCCGCTTTAACATTCTCCATTTCCCCCGCGGCTTCAATCTCTGCCGGGTAAGCCAAGGCTCCCCATGCTAGAGTTGTAATGGTGAAAGCCATCGGAAGTCCGTACTTCACATTGTCTCCTGCGTCGTAATATCCTCCCGCTAGGTCAACCTGCAACGACCCATTAACATATCAGGTTTCATTGGATTAAGCTGCATCTAGTTTTTAACCATTTTTAAAAATTAATTAAATGAACAAGAGAAAGAGAGAGAGGGGAGAAACGAACGTTGGCAAGTTGTCCATCGTCGAGAGCTGAGTCTCCTCTCCAAGCGGGGCGATGATTGGGAGGGAGCTTGCCGGAGCGTTGAGCTTCGAGGAAAATAAGGGATTTGGTGAGAGCATCTTTGTAATTCAAATCGGCTTTAACGACACGAAGAGATACTATTGATTGAAAAAAGACAAGGCAACAAACAAGAAGAAGAATGGGAGTTGTAGAAACGTTATTGGTGTTCATAACTCCCATAGCCAAAAGGTGAAGTTTTTGGAAAAGTGGGAGAGAAGAGGGTGAGGGAACTTGGGAAGGAAGGAATGGAGGAAGAGATGAATAAAAAGGGAAGAAATTAATAGGGATTTCTTTTAATTGTGTGGTTAAAAAAGGGTAGAATTTAAATTAGAAGGTTATTGTTGAAGATGATCATAAATGGAAATGGAGAGTAGCAATGTGAGAGGTGTGGGAATAAAGGAGAAGTTAAGTTGGTTGGAAAGGGGACAACATGGCGACGTACAGTTTATTGTTAAGGTTATTTTCGGAGAAGACATGTGGGGATTGGAGAAAACTTTGCCCTAACCCCACTACTTTAATCTATCTACTGGCCCATTACTTGTATTATTCGTGTCAATTCAAGTTTTTAATTTCGAGGTTCATGTTAACTCACATTTTTCATCTCGTTATTCATGCAAACTCCTCAAATTACTTTGTCCTACAATAATTACCAACCCAACCATATTCAATGAAAAAAATAACCCGTTGTATGGATAATAGTTGACAACAAATGTATACAATTAGACATTTTGTACTAGATCATAGCTAGAAGTGCTTAAATTAAACTAGTAGCAACCGAATATAACTTAGGTACAAAAAAAAAAGTTACCCCAACTCTTGATCGGATCATAACCTCTCTTCTTATTACAACACCCAACAATTTGTAATTAAATATAATGTTTGGTTGCTATCAAACCGAAATTTTCATTATAATATGTTTCTTTTTTTGTTATAATAAAAAAGTGTGTGCTTCTAATATTATTGGTAAACAGAGGAATTTGAACTATAAGCATCGTAGTTGTAACATACTCGTGTGCCAATTATTATTAAACTATGTTCGCTTTAGTCTAAATTATGACTGTTACAATTATATTTTATGTTATATGTTATGAACGGAAATATTTGATGGGTTATATTAGGGGTCCTTGATCTTTCAATTATTGATACCAGTCTCCATGGTTTGTTAAACTTTTACATTTACTTTTGTTTGTTTTGTGAGTTACACGGATTTTTTATTTTATTTTTCTTGGAGTGAAATATGATGAAATTTAAAATTTTGAAAGAAAAATCACAAAATGAATCGAGTTTTAGGAATATATATAACAAATTTGAGATCTTCTAATTAAATAATAATTAGAAAGCATTAAGTCAGCGTCAAATTTTGATGCAGATCAGTAAATAAGTAAATAATGAGATGCCATGTTTGATAATACTATAAATTGTAGATTAAATATTAACACATATTGATCATAGATTAAAAATACATTTGTATCTATGTATCTAATTAATTTTCTTATTTGTAGGCGACACACTTTTTCTTTCCCTAAAACGTTTCTTGAATCTCACTCCAATTTAAAAGAAAAGAAATTGAAAATTACTAACAACAAATATCAAATAGGGTTTGGTGCTGGGTACTTATAAAAAATATAACAAAACCCTTAAATATTTACATGAAATAATTTCAAAAATGGAAAAAATTTACACCATACAAAATGAGTCTGATTAATTTGCATTTAGAGTGTTTGACTAATTGGCATCCAGGCACATAATATATTTGGAAAAGGATGTTTAGATTTGGCTATTCTTTTCTATTTGATCGTCAAATCTAAACGATTTTTTTAGTATTGTTTGGTACACGATCGGGTAGTTTATATTTGCACACGATCGTTTAGCTTTGATTGTTTCAATTTGGGTAGCAAAATGATTATTTGATATGTGATCTAGATTTGGTGCCAAATCGAACAATCTCAAATAACTAACCGTTTGAAAAAAAATTACACGATTTTTTTGGTTAGTTTGAAAAAAAATATAAAAGAAAAATGAGAAAGAAGAATAAAAATAAAAAAAAATAAAAAAGGAAAAGGAAAATGGTAGAGGAAAGACTAAAGAGAAAAAAAAATTCATAGAATAAAAAAAGACAAATGTAAAATATTTTAATAAAACGGTAACTTTGTTACATGAATAGTAAATATGTCAATTGTTAGTTATATTTATAAAAATTAACCTTTTTGTATTATGTTTTTAAAAGAAAATAAAAAAACAAAACTAAGTATAAATTTTAAATACATACAATTTAAAACAAAATTGTTATCCAAAATAAAGTTTGATTTTATTATATTACTCATAAACTGAGAAGTGAGAGAGAAAATGATGTAGCATATATAATATATAAATGATCAAGAGCCACACAAGAAAGATTTAACAAGTTGATTAAATTGTGAAGGGGCTTCAATCTGAGGCACGTGTGAGGTCTCCTTCAGCACCTCCAGTCTTGTCTTCTCCCCAATAATCCTTCAACACACATATTTATAGGCTAATTAATTACAAATCTCAACAAATTAATTACTGTATCATTAAATGGTTTGGATTTATGGTGTATTGATTAATTTATTTTTAAAAAATAACCCTTACCCTTTGAGCTCCTTTGCCATTTCTAAGGGAAATAACTGGTCATGATCTCCCCATATTATCAATACCTCCTGCAACCACACATTTATATTCAATTCAATTCAAGGCTTAATAGTAAAACATTTTCAAAAAAAAAAAAAAAAGACTCAATAGTAAAAGCTGTAAATTTTTTTAATAACTTTTTATTTACAAACATTATTTAAATAGTTGGAAAGTAAATTCAACTAAAATCAAGCGTTATAAAGAAAGAAAGTTAAAAATGTAAGACCCACCTGAGAAAGTGGAGAGAGGTTGATAGAGTCTTCTCTTCCAAGTGTGAGGGACTTTAGGAGTTCAATCTTTTGCTCTCTGTTTTCCACGTACAATTTCTGTATTTTATACACACATATATATATTATTACTCCCATTTCATACTCTATTTATTTTCTTAAACGTAAATATAAAGGAAATTATTTAAAATAGTAAATTTGATAAAATATTTACAACGTATAACAAAATTTTTCGATTTTATCCCTAATAGACATTGATAGCAACTGATAGAAGTCTATTAGGGATAGAATCCAAAATTTTACTATAATTTATAAATATTTTAATTTATTTTGTTATTTTTAAAAAGGTTCATGTTTGGCATAATTTTTTTCATAAAAAAACAAAAATATAATCAAACAAGTTTGTTGACTTGTAATTAGTTAATTTTCATTCCGTGGAAAAGTAATTCTGTAAAAATACTAAAATTAAGTATCTAGTAATAAATGAGAGTAAAAATTTATAAAATAGAAACTAAACTAAAAGCTCCATCTTTTAGAATTGAGAGACGGAATAAAAACTAAATCAAAATTAGAAAACTTAAAAGATAGAAAGATACTTTTTATCAACAACTTCGAAAGAATGGAGGAAGGTTTTTCCTACCAATATAACCTTAGATGCATTAATGATTTGATCTAGTTAACCAAACAAATCAAAATGTTATTTATTTGTCATTTAAATAGTAACCCAATTTTAAAAGAACTATGTATGGTTCACCATCCAAGAAAAACAAAAACACAAGGCAACTTGGTTGGTGTTTATATTTTGCTTTTTTATATTAAGACAAAATGGGGCATTTTAAAAAATAGTATATAAATGGAACTACTTATAAAATACCAACAAAATCTATTAAATATTCTATAATCTGTTTTTTTTCTTTCTTTCTATATTATGTTAATAGTTCTAATTTGTTGCTAACTATATAACAATTTCCCAAAAACAAAAAAAAAACAAAAAAAAATTGTTTGTAATGAAAACAGTGGATTATTTTCCTATATAAAACTAACATATTTACAAAATATAGAGAATATTCAAATTCTAATAATAATAGGTATTGATAGATGATAATAAAATTTTTGATATATTTTGTAAATATTTTCAACCGTCTAAATTATAAAATTTTATTGTATTTTGTAATTTTTTTTAAACAATTTTATGATTTGAAGTAATTTTTTAAGATAGTTTGGCAAATGAAAACTAAAATATGAATTTTAAAAAATTAATAAAATCAAATTGGATAGTTTCAAAGCCAAATATGAAAAGTCATAGCTTAAAACAATATTAAATACTTTTAAGATATAAAACTAAGCTCAAATTTTAGAAATCAAAATATAATTTTTTCATTTTTTAAAACTTGAGAAAAATATGTAATATATTATAGGAGGAGGATTTCAACATCTGGTTATCAAAATTTATATACCAATTAAAGTATATTGGTTTTGGTAAAGCATATAGAATATAAAATGTAAGAAAGTTTCGTAAAGTAATTTTTATGCGTTCAATTTTGCAACTATAATAACTTTGTAATATATATATCTTTTAAGTATGAGAAAACTCAATTTATTGTATATCTCTTAGTGCATCGAATAAAAACTGTTTTTTATTTTAAAAAAAACGATTAGATTTAAAATATATATATATATATTTGTGAAATAAATTTAATATTAAAAAATTAATTAAAAAATGATGTTAGTGTTTTTGTCCTTACATGGATAAAATCGTTGAAGAAGAAGTCCGGCATCTTTCTCCCTCCGCCCTTGAATACAGCGAGCTTCATTAACGTCCGTAACTGTTCCGCCGTAACCGGCAGCAAAAATTCATCGATCTTCTCCACGTTAGCTCTTTTCAACATCGCCTCGTTATCTTTCCGTCTCATATTAAGACCAGAGCTTGCAATTATAACCTTCTCGATCCTCTCCGGCCAAATCCTCGCCATATGATACGCCACAAATCCGCCGTAGCTCGTCCCCAGCACCGAGTATTTCTTCACTCCGATCATCTCAATAAGCTTTCCGACCGACATCGCCTGAAAAACCTCCGTCCTCTCCGCTGATTTGGTGGTCGAACCGCCGAAGAAGACGAGATCGGGAACGTAGACGTCGAAATCATGGGTGAGGAATTGGACTTGTTGACGCCATTGCCAAATGGCCGACGGGCCGAAGCCGTGGAGGAGGAGTAGGGAGGGTTTTGCGGTGGATTTATGAGGCTTAGGCTTAGGGCCCCAAAAGGCGATGGTGGTTTCGTCATCGATGTGGATGACTTGGTGCGAAAGGCCGGCGGCGGAGAAGCAGCGGCGGAGATATCGGCCATACAAGGAAACGAGACTGAGAAACGACGGCCACATTTGAATGTAATTTTGAGAATTTAGGAGCGAAACGGCGGATCTTTGATATGGGTTTTCAACTCTATTGCTTGTTGTTTGTTGCTGTGACCTTATTATTATCGGAATGAAAACACGGAAGAAACATTGGCCCAAATATTTCTTTTTTTATTAAAATGTCAATGCTAATTAATCCGAGCTCTTTCTTTGTTAATAAGTTTAATTTAGTTTCCATTTTGTCTAGTTTTTCTTCTTTATTGTTCTAAGTTTCATTAATTGGTTTGTTGTTCTATGCTAACGAGTTTTGTTTGGTTGACAATATTAATGAACATGAATTTAGTAAATTTCTTTCGATTAGAAATTGAATTTCTAAGGTGGCATTTAAGGGGAAGAGTTATCACTATTGGGTTAGAGTTATGGTAACCCAACACTTAGTTTGGGGGAAGGATTATCATAACCCTTGTTTTTTGTTTATCATAATTCATCTTCTCTCTCTTTCTTCTTTCTCGATCCCTCTTCAATCCTCCATAATATTACTTTTTCAACTCCACCTAATCTTATTTTTTCAACTCCCCATAATTCTACATTTTCAATTCTCCATAGTTTTACTATTTCATTTTTTTTTAAATTACTCTTTTATTTATCAAATGCCATTTGTTTTTAAAACTAATCTACATGTATCTAAACTATTTCGAATAAAATTGAGTTAAATAAATTTCTAAAAAATAAATTTTATTAAATTTATAAAAATCAAAACAAAATCAAATTAATATTAAATTAAATAACTTTTGAATCTTTAAACAACCTAAAAAATGTGTAACAAATATTTTTTTGGGAGTATTTAAACTTTCAATGTATAAGAATTTTCTTTAAAAAAAATCAATTTAATGGTGAGATTTGATTTAAGATTTATTTGAATTAAATTTTGAATCTAATTTTTTTTTACCAAATTATGTTATGCTTTTCCAAAATGAGCTATTTTTCTCTTTCTTCTTCCTTATTTTTATATATTTTATATCTTTTATTGATTTATTATAATTTTTTATCATTTTTGTTGCTCGTGAAACAACAATCCTCTAATTTAAAAAGAGGGAAAAAAAACATAATATTGAAGTAAGAAGAAAAACATAATATTGAGATAAGAAGAAAACTGAGAATGTTTTATCTTTAAAAGGAAAAACAATAATTAATTCAACCGAAACGATTACTTAAAAAAAGGTTCATATCGTATTTAAAGAAATTAAGGCAAATTGTGTTACGAAAACTAGGACGATTTGGTAAATTAAATATACAAAATTTGTGTATTGGAGTTAGAATATGAAATTTTTTAAAAAATAATAATAATTTATTTCCACGTAACAATTACGTCAAATAAATCTGTGTATTTGATTTAGAATACAAATTTCTTTAAAAAATCAATAAATTATTCGCACATAACGAGAACGTAAAAAAAATGTTGAAAATAAACGTCACATTTAAAGAAATTATTGAAAATTGTTTACGAAAATAGGATAATTTGGTAAATTAAATATACAAAATTTTTGTTGGATTTAGAATACGAATTTTAAAAAAATGTATAAAAAAGATGGACACACAAAGATTTTGGATTAGTATTTTACACTTCGTTTTGAAATGATCTTTTACAATTCCAAAGACTTTGTGTTAGAATTATTGTTATGTATACTTGTAATAGCTAATTATATTTGGTACTAATTTTGGTTGATATATAACCTGAGCTTGTTAATTAGGAAATGATTGCAGTAGGTTGATATGACTTTTCATGCATCTTGGTGAGCAATATAGTATATGTAATTTTGATAGTTTTGTTTCAATGATGGTACATGGATGTTGATGTTGGAAATTTGTATCTTCCTTTATAATTTTGTTTATTTAAATAAAAAATAACCATGATTCTTACTTTGTTCAAAATATGATTGCACATTATATATTAAATTGAACATCATAACTTTTAGAGACAATATGGCAACTTTGTTGTATAACATGAATAGCAACTACTATCGTGTTGCTAAAGGTGAGATTTTAGTAATGCGCATATAAAAGTTAAATTTTAGCAATGTGTACAATAAATATGTTACTAAAACAACCGATAAGGCAAATCTGTCAAGTATTGGTAAATACTTCAAATGAGTTTTTTTTTTTTTTTTTTTCGCTTTTAGAATGTGTTGCTAAAAGTTACCAAGTGAAAACAAAACTTAAATTAAAATAAATATGATGCGGTTTTAAAATTTTTAAAGGTCAAATAAAAACAAAATCTAAAACTTACTATAAATTTATAGTAAATTTGAAACCTGTGTACTAATAAAAACTAGATTCAGATTTTAATTAAGGACCAAGAGAGTTTTTTTTTCTCTCTTTTTTCTAATACGTACAAATAGGAGGAGCAAGGGACGACTTAAAATCTTTAACGTCAGGGATAGAATACTCAATACATTATGCGCTGAGGTATGTTAACTTTGCCATGTCAATTTGAAGAGATATAAGAGCAAACCATACATATCAGTTAATTGAGAAATTTTCTAGTATTGGACTAATATAATTTAAAACTTTCTTGCTTATAATTGATGAGTATATTCAAGCATATTAACAAGATTTTTGAATATTATAACAAATCAAATACCGAAGCACTTAATTCATTAAGCATTTATTCAATCGATATATAGTACTGTGTGATATTGGAATATATATAATTAGGATTTGAGGATTCTAAAAGGAAAAGAAAAATAGAGGATGAGCTGAATTTAATGCGGCGCCGGTGGAGTGGGTATCAGTTGCACCTACCGGTGACCTACCACTGGAAATAATACTTTTTCCTAATTTTCACAAACTTTATATGGATTAAGATCTAGTAGTCACTAGAAGTGTGTCAACTACCCAGCTCCACCATTAATTATGGCCACACATATTCATATATTTATATAAACCAACTATAAATGTAAATTATTATTTTTAGGAGTAATTTTAGTTGTTACTTTATTCTCTAGTATTAGCTTTGTATTTATTCCCTATTTTCTCTAATGTACAACACACATAATACTAAATATTTTATTAATAAAGTATTACATCCACATGGTATCAGAGCTTAACACTCTAACCTAACCTAAGTTTGTGTAGCCGTCGCCGCCGTCGCTTCTCCCCATTACGAAGCTCGTCGGCGAAGAGAAGATCTACAGTTTTTCGTTTGTCTCCGCTCCTCCTTGCCGGCGAAGAGAACATCTGCATTTCTCCGTTCGTCTTCGTCCAAATCAGCTTCTCTGTTCGCTTTTCTCCGTTCATCTTCGTCCCGATTTCTCTCTGTTAGACTCGCGCATTGATCCGGCCGACCGTTCAGCTCTGTTTCTTCGTTCATCTTCATCCAAATCGGTCGTTCGTGCATATTCTTTTTTTCTTTTTTCTTTTTTTTTTGTTGGATGTTTTCTATTCAGATCTAACGTCAGATTTGTGACAAATCCCTCAAGTTTTCGACGCCCAGTTCTCCGATCTGTCTTAAACGACGAGATCCGACGAGTTTTGATCTGTTTTCGCTCCGTTTTGCCTCGGTTGAATCTTCATTTTCATTCAATTTTTCCTTAGATTCTGATTTGTCTTCAATTTTGTGAAAGATCCGACAAGTTTTCGCTCAGTTTTTGTCCTCAGATCTGTTACCCCCAATTTGTAACCATTATCTCAGCATAAACAATTTAATCCCAATGGAAAAAGATCATGTTTTTCGACCCATTAGCACAGTACTAGATGGGACCAATTACCTCACTTGGGCCAATCAAATGAAGAGTTTTTTAATTGGCAGAAAATTATGGCACATCATTACTGGCGATATTACCAAACCAACCAAACAAGATAAAGAGGATGATAACAAATTTATCGATCGACTTGAAGAATGGGACAATAAAAATCACCAAATTATCACGTGGCTTGGTAATACATCTATCCCTGCTATCCATGCACAATATGATGCCTTTGAAGATGCTAAAACGTTATGGGATTTTTTGTCTACACGATCTAAATCTGTCAGTTTAGCTCATTATTATCAACTGCACAATACTCTTGTCAATCTTAATCAAGATGTTGGACAGTCTGTTAATGAATTTCTGGCAATTCTTCAACCTATATGGACTCAGCTTGATCAAGCCGAAATCAGTAAAGACCATCTTCGTCTTATTAAGGTTCTTATGGGATTACGCCCAGAATATGAATCTGTTAGGGCTGCATTACTACACAGCAGTCCCTTGCCCTCACTGGATGTTGCAATTCAAGAAATTTTATTTGAGGAAAAACGTCTTGGCATCAATCCCTACAAACAATCTGATATTGTTCTTGCAAGCACTTCTTCATTCAATGGAGCACCAAACACATTCTGTAAGAACTGTAAGCTCTTTGGTCACAAGTTTACTGATTGTCCTAAAATAGAGTGCAGGTACTGTCATAAACGTGGACATATTCTAGATAATTGTCTTATCAGACCACCTCGACCTCCAGGTCCGACAAAAACAAGGAACTTTAATAAACTAGGTTCCTCCTCTGTTGTTGCTGCTACTGCCTCAAAAGATTCCACCTCCACCAATCTTCAAATAAGTGACCTTCAGAGTCTATTAAATCAGTTACTTTCGTCATCTTTCTCTGCTATTGCTGTCTCACCAGGTAATAGATGGCTTCTTGACTCTGCCTGCTGCAACCATATGACATCTGATTTTTCTCTTATGATTTCTTCTAGTCCAGCTAAATCCTTACCTCCAATTTATGCTGCTGATGGAAATTGTATGAACGTCTCTCACATTGGCACCATTGATACTCCTGACCTTAGTCTTTCCCATACTTACTGTGTCCCAAACCTAACCTTTAATCTTGTGTCCGTTGGTCAATTGTGTGATCTTGGCTTAACTGTTTCTTTTTCTCCCAATGGTTGTTAGGTTATGGATCCGCAGACGGGACAGGCGATTGGCACGGGTCGCAAAGTGGGAAGATTATTTGAGCTCATATCCCTTCAGCTTCCTCCTCTTTCATCTATCTCTACTCCTGTCACTGAAGCTGATACATATCAGTGGCATCTTCGTCTTGGTCATGCTTCTTCTGAAAAACTTCGTCATTTAATTTCTCTTAACAACTTGAATAATGTTACTAAGTTTGTTCCTTTTCATTGCTTAAATTGCAAAATTGTTAAACAACCTGCTTTATCTTTTTTGCACTTTACTTCTATATGTGATAAACCATTTGATTTAGTACGCTCTGACATTTGGGGTCCTGCCCCTATTACTACTGTTCATGGTTATCGCTATTATGTTCTATTCATTGATGATTACTCTAGATTTACATGGATTTAGTTTCTTAAAAATCGCTCTGAATTATCTCGCACGTATATTGAGTTTGCTAACATGATTCACACTCAATTCTCTTATCCTGTCAAAACCTTTCGCACTGATAATGCCTTAGAATACAAAGACTCCACGCTTCTTCTTTTCTCTCCCAGCAGGGCACTCTTGTTCAGCGCACCTGCCCCCATACCTCTCAACAAAATGGGCGTGCTGAGCGCAAACATGGCCATATTCTTGACTCAGTCCGTGCTCTCCTTCTGTCTGCCTCGTGTCTTGAGAAATTTTGGGGAGAAGTTGCTCTTACATCTGTCTATACCATCAATCGTCTTCCTTCTTCTGTTCTTCAGAACATCTCTCCTTTCGAAAAATTATATGGTACTCCTCCCAACTACTCTAACCTTAAAGTTTTTGGTTGTGCCTGCTTTGTTCTTTTGCATCCTCATGAGCACACTAAACTTGAACCACGTGCCCGCCTCTGTTGTTTTCTTGGCTATGACACAGAACATAAAGGTTTTCGTTGTTGGGATCCCTTATCCAATAGACTTCGCATATCTCGTCATGTCACCTTTTGGGAACATACTATGTTTTCTCGTTTGTTCTCCGTCCACACCTCCTTCGCAAGTCCTCATTCTTTCTTCACTGATACATCTGTTGATCTTTTTCCTCTCTCTAAGTCCACTTCTGATACTGAGCTTGCTCAATCTGCACCTACTTCTACAAACCCGGACCAGCCGTCTGTCTTCAATGATGTTCCTGAACCTACTCCAGATACTTTACTTCGCCGCTCTACTTGGGTAAGGGAACCTCCCACTCACCTACATGATTATCATTGTTTTTCCACTATTGTATCCCTTGTTGAACCCACCTCTTGTCAAGAGGCCAGTACTGACCCTTTATGGTAAAAAGCAATGAATGATGAATTGCAGGCTCTTGAAAAGACGCACACTTGGGACTATGTTGATTTACCTTCAGGTAAAAGACCCATTGGATGCAAGTGGATTTACAAAATTAAAACTCACTCTGATGGCACTATTGAACGTTATAAGGCTCGTCTTGTTGCAAAAGGCTACTCACAAGAATATGGAATTGATTATGAAGAAACTTTTGCTCCTGTGGCTCGAATGACATCTGTTCGCAATCTGTTAGCTGTTGTTGCTGCCAAGCAGTGGCCTCTTCTTCAAATGAATGTCAAAAATGCCTTTCTTAATGGGACCCTATCTGAAGAAGTTTATATGAAGCCACCTCCTGATACATCTCCTCCTCCCCATAAGGTGTGCCTCTTGCATCGAGCATTATATGGTCTGAAACAGGCTCCACGAGCATGGTTTGCCACATTTAGCTCCACCATTACTCAACTTGGATTCACTTCTAGTTCTCATGACACTGCACTCTTTACACGCCAGACACCCCATGGTATTGTTCTTCTTCTTCTTTATGTTGATGATATGATTATTACTGGTAATGATCCACAAGCCATATCTGACCTTCAAGATTATCTCGGTCAACATTTTGAGATGAAAGACCTTGGATCTCTCAACTACTTTCTTGGCCTTGAAGTCTCTCGGCGCCCAGATGGTTATTTGTTGTCTCAAGCAAAATATGCCTCTGATCTTTTTGCCTGCTCAGGAATCACCGACTCCAACACAACTTCTACACCGTTAGATCCCAATGTCCATCTAACCCCTTTTGATGGTGTTCCTCTTGAAGATGTAACTTTATATCGGCAACTTGTTGGCAGTCTCATCTATCTAACAGTGACTCGTCCAGACATTGCTTATGTTGTTCATATTGTTAGTCAGTTTATGGTTGCTCCTCGAACCATCCACTTTACTGCCGTTCTGTGAATCCTTCGCTATGTCAAGGGAACTTTGGGGCATGGTCTTCAATTTTCTTCTCAATCTTCTCTTGTGTTATCTAGCTACTCTGAGGCAGATTGGGCTGGGGATCCCACTGATCGACGATCCACAACAGGTTACTGTTTCTACTTAGGAGATTCTCTCATTTCGTGGCGAAGTAAGAAACAGAATGTTGTCTCTTGTTCCAGTACTGAATCAGAATATTGTGCTCTTGCCGATGCTACAGCTAAACTCCTATGGCTTCGTTGGCTCCTTGCTGATATGGGTGTCCTACAGCAAGGGCCCACCCTGCTTCATTGTGACAATCATAGTGCCATCCAAATTGCCCACAATGATGTTTTTCATGAGCGTACGAAGCACATCGAAAATGACTGTCACTTTGTTCGTCATCATCTCTTGAGCAACACATTCCTTTTACGCTCTGTCTCCACTACTGAGCAACCAGCAGATATCTTTACCAAAGCCTTACCATCTAATCGCTTCAGCCAATTACTTACCAAACTCAAGCTGACAGCTACTCTAGCATCTTGAGTTTGAGGGAGGGTATAAATGTAAATTATTATTTTTAGGAGTAATTTTAGTTGTTACCTTATTCTCTAGTATTAGCTTTGTATTTATTCCCTATTTCCTCTAATGTACAACACACATAATACTAAATATTTTATTCATAAAGTATTACATCCACACCAACCATACAATATCCAAAACCTAAGATACAACAGACCACCCATCCATGGGAGATTTTAATGGTTGGAATTTTGGAAGGATTCTGATAGGGCCTGATTGACTCAGGTCGAAGAAAGAAGAAAGGCATGGTAACGGTGCAATTGCAAAATGGGCGAAATGAGGAAGAGAGAGAGAGAGAAAGAGTTAGTTTTGTAAATTTTGTTTCCGAACTGCGTTCTTCAGTTTAGTTTTATTGTTGGGCTTAAATAAGCCCACTTCTAAACGAAAGTCATCTATAACAATGAGCCCGAGCCCAAATATAATAGGTAATTAGGCTGACAAGCTTGAGAGGTTTACTCTTGGGCTTTCTTCGCTGTTTGAAGATATTTGGCCCAATGTATGACCTATTAATCTGTGGGTCTTCATACATTTCATTTCTCATCACCCAAAAATAGTCATCAAATAACATAAAAATATTGTTAATATTTCCGGTGGATGTCTCTCGATGAAACCCTAAACCCATCTCTGGCTTTTCAACCTCCCTCCATCTCTCTTCAACCATGGCAGTGAGATAGTGTTTTCAATGGCTTCGCCGACGATCGAACCATTTTCGACCCCACAAGCTTCTTGGTTAGTTTGTGATTCTTTTTCGGATAACGACGCAAGTTGCTCCCTTCCCTATTTCTTTTTAATTGATTATTTATAATCTCTTCGAATCGGGTTGGTCTGGTTTTAATAAAAGGTAGACCCGATCCATTTCGTTATTATTAAATGCTTTTATAACGAAAACTATTAAACATGCTTTTATTTTTAATTTGAAATTTGAATTCTCCACTGCCAGCTGTCGCCGGTCTGTCACTGGCAACGGCTTGTGGGTGAAGACCTTATATATAAGGCATGACTGGCAACGACTAGTCGGTCAAGATCTTGTATACAAGGCTATAGTCGGTGAAGACCTTATATATAAGGCATGACTGGCAACGGCTAGTCGGTGAAGACCTTATACATAAGGCAAGAGGCGATCATCATAATCTACGATCGAATGCGTCTTCCATGGCCTTTCATTGTCGGTACCATTTATATTTCTCTTTTCTCCTTTCATCACTACACCAAATAAACCAAAATTCTTTCTCAAGCTTTTCTCTTTAAGTTTTTATCTAGTACTTTTTATTTTTCTAATTCTCATACTTCTTATTCAAAATCCCTTTTAACAAATATTTTCTCCCACGTTTTTTCTTATTTTGCAGACCATTTTCTTTCGTATTATTTTTTTCAAAAAGGATTTCTCCAAAAGCTTTTAAAATTCTCTTCTAAAAACATTTTTCAATTCTCTTCAATCCTTTTTTGCTAAATTCTTCTGGTTTATTTGTCGTTCTAAATTTTTGTCTTCCTTGTTTTTAAAGAAGAGCGAGGGTGTTTGCAGCTGTGTCAGACAATGCAGCCATGAACTTAGTGCGCGCGGCCTTGCAAGGAAGCATGCGCTCAGTGCGCGGAAGATGCAGCCTTGCAAGGAGGCATGCACTCAATGAGCGGAAGGTGCAGTCTTGGTGCCATTTGGGCACATACGATCAAACAAACTTCAAGTAGCTCTTTACAAAATGATATTGTCTCAAATCTTCCTTTTTTTTCCAAAAAATATCTTTCCAAAGCATATTTTCGAAGCTTTCCTCCGTGGTGTAAAGATTCTCTTTTCCACAATATTCTCTCTTTTTCTCTCAAATATTTTGACACCTTCAATTTGTTAGAGAAGAAAGAAAAAATGACAAAGCAGCCACGTTATCAAGCCGTGCCAAGCTGGAAGATGATTCAATGGGTAAATAAAGAATTCAAGCATTTTTACGATTTAGTTACGGAGAGGTTATTGACAACAACCTTGTGCCAATCAAAAGTCACCATGTGTCCTCTCACACAATTGCAATGCATTTACTTTATTTATTTTTTATTCATTTATTTTATTCCCTAAATCAAGGGACCACAATTGTATCTATGTATCCTTTCGGGCTCCCAATAAGAGAGAAAAATAAAAGGAAATATTTTACATAAAACCAATTATCTCAAACCTTAATTTCTCTCTTTTCTTATTTTGGTATCAGAGCCATAAAATGGCCAACGCCGCTTCAAATTCCTCTGTTCTTGGCACACCTGCAACGAGTTTTTCAAATCCACCGCTAAATCAAATATTAAATCAACTTACAACTGTGAAGTTAGATAGAAGCAACTATTTATTGTGGAAGACGCTAGCTCTACCCATTCTGAAAGGATACAAGAATGAAGGATTATTTAAGAATTATGAAAACTAATGCTGACAATCTTGGCCAAGCCGGAAGTCCTGTTCCGAGACGTGCTTTTATTTCACAGTTTTGTTAGGATTGGATGAGGTCTATAATCTTGTCATAGCAGTCATTCAAGATAAGCCAGAGATACATGGCTTGATATGCAGTCTGAACTTCTAATTTTTGAAAAGAGACTGGAGCATTAAAATAGTCAGAAGAATATTGGTAACATTGTTCAAAATGCTACCATAAATATGGTGCAAAGTCGCAACAGCAATGAACCTAGAGGTTCTGGAAATCATCAGTTTCATGGAAATAATAGAAATAATTTTCAAGGGCATCGAGGTGGTTCCAACAATAGCCGAGGACGTGGTAGGGGCCGTGGCAGTAAGCCAACTTGTCAGGTATGTGGAAAATATGGGCATTCTGCACTTATTTGTTACAATAGATTCAATAAAGAATTTGTAAACCCCATTGATCAAGAACGTGGAGGTCAGTCATCAAATTCTTCAGGATCTTCAAATCCAACCTCCCTTCTCACTAGACAAAATATGAGTCCCTTTGCAACTGCCGATACAGTAGTAGATCCAAATTGGAATATTGATAGTGGAGCAACTAACCATGTCACTGCTGATTATTCTAATCTGTCCAACCCATCAGATTACTCAGGTATTGAAAAAATCACTGTTGGAAATGGTGATAGTTTATATATTTCTTATGTTGGTAACTCTCATATTACTGATGGAAAAAATGGCATAACTCTGAAAAATGTTCTCTGTGTGCCCGATATTATGAAAAATCTTGTGAGTGTTTCAAAATTTGCAGAAGATAATAATGTTTATGTTGAGTTTCATGGACATTATTGTTTTATCAAGGACAAAGCTACAGGACAAACTCTGCTGAACGGAACACTTAAGGATGGGCTGTATCATTTGAAAACAACTAGTACAGAAAGGGGAGTAGATCTGAGTTACAGTAGCAGTACAAAACCACAGTCAGTGCACAAAAATAAAGACTCAGCTGCATTTGTCTTGTCAGGAGGAATCAATCTTGTCAATACTTGTGTGGCTGTGCCTAAGACTGTTTGGCATAAAAAACTAGGACATCCTTCATCCAAAGTTTTGAACTCAATTATAAAGAGTTGTAAATTGCCTGTTAATGGTAGTATTGATGTTGAATTTTGTGATTCATGTCAGCTGGGTAAGGCTCACAATCTTCCTTTTCCCAAATCTCAATCTCATGCTACTGCACCGTTTGATCTTGTTTATTCTGACTTATGGGGACCAGCCTCAGTATGCTCCTCTGATGGTTTTTGTTACTACATTTTGTTTTTTGATGACTACAACAGATATTCATGGATATATCCTCTTAAACAGAAAAGTGTTGCAGTTGAAGCTTTTAATCACTTTGTTATTTACATCAAAAATCAATTTAACAAAACCATTAAGGAGTTCCAATCAGATAATGGTGGGGAGTATAAAAAGATACACCAAATATGCTCGAATATGGGAGTTATCAGCAGATTTACTTGTCCCTATACTTCATCTCAAAATGGAAGGGTTGAAAGAAAACATAGACACTTTGTTGAAATTGGTCTCACCCTACTTGCCCAAGCAAATATTACATTGAATTACTGGTGGGATGCTTTCTTAACAGCCACTATTCTAATTAATGGCATGCCAACAATCACCCTAAAAGGTAAATCACCTATTGAGTTATTGTTCCATAAAAAGTTAAATTTTTTTGCCTTAAAAATATTTAGGTGCGCATGTTTTCCATGTTTGAGACCATATCAAACCCACAAATTCCAATATCACACTAAAAAATGTGTGTACCTAGGCCCAAGCCCACTCCATAAAGGATTTAAATGTTTATCAGCATCTGGAAAAATTTTCATCTCCCGCCATGTCACCTTTAATGAATCTGAATTTCCATTTGCAATGCTTTTTTCTTCAGCCCAATTTGTGAACAAGCCCATTTCCTCATTTTTTTCTACACAACCAGCCCTTCCTATCCCAATTTTTCCGTCCAAATCATCACCGCTGGCCCAAGTTATCACCCATAGCCCAATTGTAGCCTCTTATCCAAATTCTTCCACCGAAGCCCAACCAAATTTACATTCTACTCCAATTGAAATTAATTCCAATTTCAATTCTAGCCCAGCTGTCTTCCACTCACCTACTAACCAATCTAATCAATCCATCCCTACACCTACCCCTTGCACTCAAATTCCCAATGTTTGTCTTCCTCCACCGTCAACCTCATCTTCTCCAATATGTCCCTTTTCATCTGAAACCCAACTTTCTTCATCTAAGAACAATTTTTCTTCCTTTTCTACACCTAATGATTCTTTCTCACCTCTGACTCCATCGCCCCTCCCAAATCCGATTATACCTTCACATCCCATGACTACTCGAGCTAAGTCTGAAATTTTAAAACCTAAAGCATGGATTCACTCCTCTTCTGTTAATTGGGCTCTCACAAAACCAACCAAGGTTCAGGATGCCATAGCCACTCCTCAATGGAAACAGGCAATGGATGTTGAATACAATGCTTTCATCGCGGCACAGACATGGACCTTAGTACCACTAACTTCATCTCAAAATGTCATTGGTAGCAAATGGGTATTTCGGTTAAAACGACATCCTGATGGGTTTATTCACCGCTATAAAGCCCGTTTAGTTGCCAAGGGGTTTCACCAAAATCCTGGCGTGGACTTCTTTGAGACATTCAGTCCTGTAATCAAAGCGTCTACGATTCGTGTTGTTTTGAGTGTTGCGATTTCTAAAGGGTGGTCTCTTCGGAAGCTTGACTTCAACAATGCTTTCTTAAATGGTAAACTTGATGAAACAATGTTCATGACACAACCTCCCGAGTATGTAAATCCCTTCTATCCCAACTACATTTGCAAACTGAACAAGGCTATATATGGTTTGAAACAAGCTCCCAGAGCTTGGAATGTGACTTTGACTCAAGCTTTACTCAATTGGGGCTTTGTCAATTCTCGATCCGACTCTTCTCTGTTTATTTTTATACGCCAAGAGTATGTGATTTTGTTACTGGTTTATGTTGATGATGTGATAGTGACTGAAAATAATAACTCACTAGTTCAAGATCTAATTACTTCTCTCGATAAACAATTTGCCTTGAAGGATTTGGGTTGTCTTAGTTATTTTCTTGGCTTTCAGGTTAATTATTTGGATTCGAGATTCATTTTAAATCAAGAGAAATATGTTACTGATCTCCTTCATAAGCTTCAACAACATGATTTGAAACCTGCACCGTCTCCCAGTATAGTGGGTAAACACTTGTCGATTTTTTATGGCATTCCTCTAACAGATCCGTTCATTTATCGGAGTACGATTGGGGCTTTACAATATCTTACACACACTCGCCCTGATATAGCCTATATAGTGAATCATCTCAGTCAGTTCCTCCAACGTCCTACTGATATTCATTGGCAAGCTGTGAAACGAATTCTTCGCTATCTTAGTGGTACATGGTCTTTTGGTCTTCTGTTTCAACCCAACAATGATCTCTCCATTAGTGCATATTCTGATGCTGATTGGGCATCTAATATCGATGATCATAAATCTGTTGTTGCATACTGTGTCTTTATTGGAGATAATTTAGTTTCGTGGTCCTCAAAGAAACAAACTGCCGTTGCTCGCTCTAGCACGGAGTCTGAGTATCGTGCCCTTGCTCTAGCTGCTTCTGAAATAATTTGGTTGAAACAACTTTTGGAGGAATTACATATATCTCCGCCCCGAAAACCAATTTTGTGGTGTGACAATCTTAGTGCTGGTGCACTTGCAGCAAATCCAATGTTCCATGCTCGAACTAAACACATCGAAATTGATGTTCATTTTATCAGAGATCAAGTTCTTCGTGGTGTTTTAGAGGTCAAGTATGTTCCCTCCAAAGACCAATTGGCTGATTGTTTGACGAAATCTCTTACTCATTCCCAGTTTCAAACCTTACGCTCCAAACTCGGGGTGATAAATCTACCCTCTCGTTTGAGGAGGGATGTTAGAGAAGAAAGAAAAAATGACAAAGCAGCCACGTTATCAAGCCATGTCAAGTTGGAAGATGATTCAATGGGTAAATAAAGAATTCAAGCATTTTTACGATTTAGTTACGGAGAGGTTATTGACAACAACCTTGTGCCAATCAAAAGTCACCATGTGTCCTCTCACACAATTGCAATGCATTTACTTTATTTTTTTTATTCATTTATTTTATTCCCTAAGTCAAGGGATCACAATTGTATCTATGTATCCTTTTGGGCTCCCAATAAGAGAGAAAAATCAGAGGAAATATTTTACATAAAACCAATTATATCAAACCCTAATTTCTCTCTTTTCTTATTTCAATTTATGTTTTTGTAAAAATACCTTTTCATGAAATTTTCAAAAACATTTCCTCTCAAACTTTTGTCTCCCGCTATTTTAGTTATAATCTCTTTCCAAATTCTACAGTTTCCAGCATATTTTTCTAAAACGTTTTTCTCGTCTTCTTCTTGTTTTTTTTTTTGGCAAAAACTTTTGTTTTGAAATGTCTTTCCAAAAACATTTTCTTAGAAGGTTTTTCAAAAAGGATTTCTCAAATAATTTTCAACGTCTCTTTGCGAATCATTTTTTAAACATTTTTCTCTTCGATCTTGTTTTTGCAAAATTCTTTTTGGTTTATTTCTTGTTCCAGACTCTTTTTTTTTCCTTGCAAAGAACTTTTTGTCAATAAAGAGCAAGGATTGTTTTTTTTTTTTTTTTTTACATTACATGTGTGGGTTGTATTTTGTGTATATGGTGCATTGTTTTTTTTTTTTCCCTTTCTTTCTTTGTTTTGTTAATATTTTTGGTACATTTTCTAGTGGGATACTTTTTTCTTTTTGGAGTAGATTATTTTATCCATCTTTTGGTATCATATCATAATTTGTAGTTTTTTTTTACCCCCATGGCTCTCTTTTATTTGACATTCTCTTTTGGCACTACTGTTTGTTTCATTTCTTACATTTCTTATTCTTTCAGTTAAATTTTCTTTGGCACAAAATATTAACACGTTTCTTCTTGTTTTAGGATTTAATGTTATAATTTGAGAATTGGATTTATTTCTTTATTTTTGTCTTCTAGTATTTTCTTTTCTACATAGATTTTCTTAGTTGTGTTCTATTTTCTTTTGGCACTGTGGATTCTCCTCTTTTTTTGTGTGTGGTTTTACAATTATTTGATACATTGTTAATTTTTTGGAATGTTGTCTCCTTCTTTGTATGGCTCTATTAAACTATTTGGTACATTCCTTGTTTTTATTCTCTATTATTTTGGTGAGTTCTTGATTACAATTACTATAACTCTGATCTTCTTTGGTGATTGTTCTTTTTATATTCTTACAGTACATTTGTTTTATATTGTTTCTCTATGGTTGTTAAAAAAAACCACTCTTCTATTGTGGCACTCTTATTTCACTTTTGTTTGAAGATATTTGGCCCAATGTATGACCCATCAATCTAATCTTGTGGGTCTCATACATTTCATCATCTAAAATAGTCATCAAATATTAGGCAGTAGTGTGTTGATATTTCCAGTGGATCTCTCTCAATGACCTAAACCCATCTTTCGCTTTTCAACCTCCTTCCATCTCTTCTCTCCCTTTTCAACCTCTCTTCCTGGCTTTTCAACCTCTCTTCATCCCAAAAGATTATTTTATTTATCTTTTGGGATCATATAATGGATTGTCAAAGCAGAAATAATTTCATGACACCACAATCAATTTCTTCAATACAATAACCAACATACCATTTCAATTCCAAAATATCTTGAAAACATTCGAGAACAAGTCAAAAGGGTTAGTATATGATTTCTAGAATAGGATTTGTATTAAGTTTCGTTATGCTTTAGTTAAATCATTTGTTACATTGTTATATCGGTTAAATAGCAGTAGTAACCATTTGTAAAGCCCATGAGCTTATGTACTCTCATTGGCTATTTATAGTCCAAGTCATTCATTAATAAAACTTGAACTGATTAATTTACTCTTGAGAGTCTTAATATGGTATTAGATTAACCAAATTTCTCTTAAGAGTTACGATCTCTTCCACGTTCTTCATGGCATAACCCACCCTTCCTCCCACCAATTCCTCCTCATCCACCAACCAGACGGCGAATTTCTCAACCATCGAGTTTCTCCATCAGGCAATATTCCAATTTCTACTTTCTACACACCATTCAGACAACACGAGCATCGTTCTTGTATCCAACTTCACTGAAACGAATTATGCCTCTTGGAGTCAAGCGATGAAAATCGGATTAACCGTGCAGAACAAACTTGGCTTCATCGATCACTACAATAATTACGATTTTTTCCAACGCAGAAGGCCAAATTGTGTCGCAGAAGGCTACAGCGACGGCGTGCACAACGTCGACAACCACGTCGCGGAAAGCACATCGGGGATACTTTCAGCGACGTAGCTCGTTCTGACGTCGAGGAAAGTTTCCCCCGCGCAAGGCCCAGTACGTCGCGGAAGCATTTTGCGACACAGACGTTGCAGAAGGATATTGCGACGCCGGCGTCGCATAAACCTTCCGCGACGTCTGCGTCGCTATAGCGTTTTGTGACGTCCGCGTCGCGAATGCCGTATTTATTGTAGTATTTATTGAATTTGATAAAGACCCCTTAACGATTTGCGACGTCATAAGCCGTACTTATTGAATTTGATATCAAATTTACTAAACCCTAAAAAAATATACATATGCACTAAACTATACATACATATATATTGCACATTACACATTAAATATACATATAACATACACCCTAAACATATACATACAACACATACACAATAAACATATACATACATATAATTATACTAACACATATACAAGAAACATATACATTAAATACACATATACATATACATTAAAAATACATACACATAAATTATATTTACAAAAAAATATACTTACATGTACACATAAATGCAAAAAAAACACCTACATATGAAAAAAAAAACGACCTCAAGACGGCGGCAGTGGGTGGTGCGACGACGGGGGTAGCAACGGCGACGACTTGTCTCTCCTTCTCTCTCAAATTTGAGTTTGCGAATGAATTCGGAGTTGAAATAGGTAAGACTTTCCGCGACGTCTTCGAAAACATTACGGAAAGCCTGTATTCGCGACGCTGGAGGTAGTTACGTCGCCAATAATGTTCACTTTCCGCGACGTTTGCTTGACCACGTCGCAGAATGTTGAATCCTTTGGTTGACGTTTTGACTTTCGACGACGTGGGAGGACACTACGTCGTGGAAAGTCAGACAACGAATTTATTACATTTAACCTTCCGCGACGTGTGTCAGCGTTGCGTCGCGAAATGGTTCTCATTTGAATTTATCACGTGACTTTCCGCGACGCCTTTCAGACGTGTGTTGCGGAAAGTGCAAAAAACAAATTAAATGTCCAACTTTCCTCGACGTACATCAGACGTGGGTCGCGGAAAGTGATCCTTCCACAGTACAAGTAACTGCACTTTTGGCAAAAAAACTCAGTAAAATCGTCCAGTAATACGAAGAAGAAAGATCGTCCAATCTGTATCCATTGCAATCTTCCTGGTCATACCATGGATCGTTGCTACAAAATTCACGGGTATCGTTCAGGCCATTACTACCATCAGAAAAATCCACAAAAGAATGAATCCTCCACAAGCAGTCCATCCGAAAATCCTCTTGGAAGTTTATCAACTAAACAGTGCCAAAGCATTCTCTCAATGCTTCAGTCCCATCTCAGAAGGCAAAAACAGATGCAGAATCTTCTTCTAATTCACATATAGCAGATATGTGTTCTCAAACCAAACTTATGCCTTCCATGAAAAATGATATGTGGATCTTAGATTCTGGAGTATCTACTCATATTTGCCAGGATTAAAGTCTGTTTTCATCTCTCCAACTTATACAAAATGCCACAGTCTCCTCACCAAATCATACTCATGTTCCTGTCAAATTTACTAGCACAGTATATATATCTCCCACATTAGTCCTCAAGAATGTGATGTATTTACTCGAATTTCATTTCAACTTACTATCAATCAGTGCCCTGACTTCATCCTTACATACAACGGTTAAGTTTTATGACAGTTGTTGCATTATTCAGGACAAGTATTCTTTGAAGACGATTGGCAAGGCTAATATCTGGCATGGGTTGCATCTTCTTCAAACTTTAAACACTTCTAAGACCGTTGAATTTACTACTTTGAATACTGCTTGGTATTCACATATATCGCCTACATACAATGATATGTCTGTAGCTTCTTTGATTCATACTGATATTGACAAATGACATAATAGATTAGGCCATCCCAGTCACAAACATATTACTCACCTGAAAGATATACTCCAGTTTTACTTACCTAAAACACAACACATATGTATTATTTGCCCTTTAGCCAAACAAAAAGACTTTCTTTTCAATCAACTAATCATTTCTCAGATAAAGCTTTTGATTTGATTCACTGTGATACATGGGGACCATACAAAAATAACACATACTATGAACATAGATTATTTCTAACTATTGTAGATGATTCCTCCATATATACATGGTTATTTCTTATGAAACTAAAGTCTGATGCACAACACATTATACTAAAAATTTTCACACTTGTGAAAAATCAATACAACACCACCATCAAGGCTTTCAGATCAGACAATGCACCTGAATTATGCTTTACTGAGTTCTTCTCATCAAAGGGAGTCATCCACCAGTATTCATGTGTTGAATGTCCATAACAGAATTTTATTGTTGAGAGAAAACATCAGCACATACTCAATGTTGTTAGAGCTCTTCTCTTCCAGTCTAGAGTGCCCATCAATTTTTGGGGAGAATGTGTCCTGACAGCAATATTTCTTATCAACCGTACTCCTTCACAGTCCCGAAAATGGCAAATACCCTACTGCAAACTAAATGGAAAGGATGCTGACTATGCGTCTCTTTGCACTTTTGGATGCTTGTGTTTTGCCTCAACACTTAGTGCACATCGCACAAAATTTGATCCGCAGTCCATACCTTCTGTCTTTGTTGGATATCCCCCAGGAATGAAAGGATACAAATTATACAATATTGAAAAGAAGACCTTTGTATCTCGTGATGTAATATTCCATGAGAACATTTTTTCTTTCCATTCCATAACTATCTAAGAAGATGTACATGACCCATTTCCAGATTTGCTGGTGCCAAAGTCCTTTGAGTTCTCTGAATTACAACCTACATCCTCAAATAGTCCTACTGATATCAGCAACTTAGATATACCACCACAAAATGAAGGATTAATTGGTGATTCACCTTCATTCTCTACCACTAGTAGTCCGAGTTGCACAAAAAATGGACAACAAGGCAGAAATACAGGAAGAAATGAACCAGTAGCCATTCGAAGGTTTTCTAGAGCCTCCAAACCCCCACCATACCTCCAAAGCTACCATTGCAACCTACTACATAATAAAAATATTCTATCCCCCAACTTAAAATACCCCCTCCAAAAAGTCCTTTCTTATAACAATATTTCCCTACAATACAGAAACTTTGTCTTGAATATCTCATATCATCCCATTAACCACAATTCTACCACCAAGCAGTCCCATATGTGCATTGGAGTGAAGCTATGAAAGCTAAACTTTCAGCTATGGAAACAAATAAGACATGAATTATTGTTCCTTTACCAAATGACTGTCATTCAATAGGATGCAAATGGGTCTACAAGATCAAACATAGAGCTGATGGGACCATAGAAAGATACAAAGCCCGGTTGGTAGCAAAAGGATACACCCAACAAGAAGGCTTATACTACATTGAGACATTTTCTCCTATAGCAAAACTAGTGACTGTTAAAGTTTTGCTTAATCTTGCAATTTCCATGAACTGGCCTTTCATCCAATTGGATGTAAATAATGCCTTTCTACATGGGGATCTAACTGAAAATGTATACATGGACCTTCCTCTTGGCTACAAACATGACATGGTTGCTAGAAAGGGGGAGCAACTCGTTTGTAAACTACAAAAATCCATATATAGACTCAAACAAGCCTCTAGGCAATGGTTTGATAAATTTTCTCAAACTCTAATATCGCTCGGGTTCTCACAATCCAAGTCAGATTACTCCTTGTTCACAAGAGGAACAGAGTCCACTTTTATTGTCTTATTAGTATATGTTGACGACATGGAGTCTCTACAAAGATCATAACCACACTAAAGGCACATTTAAACTATGCTTTTAGACTAAAGGATCTTGGCACACTAAAGTATTTTCTTGGTTTAGAGCTGGTTCGATCCACAAAAGGGATTGTCATATATCAAAGAAATTATGTCCTACAACTTTTAGAAGATACTGGATCGATCCACAAAAGGGATTTCTAGCATCTAAACCAACTTCCTTGCCACTGGATCCAAATGTAAAACTGAAAGCAAATGACAGCAAAGAATTGGCTGATGTCTCCTCCTATCGAAGACTCATTGGTAGATTGTTATATCTCACTGTCAGTCGGCTAGACATCATGTTTGCAGTATACAAACTCAGTCAATATGTCGCGCACCCATGCCAGTCACACATGGTTGCAGCAAATCATTTGCTTCGTTATCTAAAAGGCTCTCCTGGACAAGGCTTCCTCATTAAGCCCTCTGCTTCCTTCCAACTCCAAGCCTTTAGTGATGCAGACTGGGCTTCATGTCTTGACACAAGAAAGTCAACTACTGGTTTTTGTGTCTTCTTAGGAGATTCCTTAATCTCTTGAAAATCAAAGAAGCAAACAACTATGTCACGCTTATCTGCTAAAACTGAACATCGAGCGTTGGCGGCTGCCACAACAAGTGAACTTACTTGGATTGTTCAGATACTAAAAAAGTTACTAAAAGATTTACATGTATCCACATTATCTCCCTCACTGATCTTCTGTGACAGCACTGCAACTATACATATTGCTTCCAATCCTGTCTTTCACTAACGCACAAAGCATATTGAGCCAGATTGCCACTTCGTTCGAGACCAGATTGTTAGGAGCAATAAAGTTGTTGCCCATTCGAACACCACACCAAGTTGCTGATATATTCACTAAAGCATTACCTATGCCTTCTTTTACAACTCTACTTTCCAAGATGGGGATCATTAATATCGTAAAACCATCTTGAGGGAGAGTATTAAGTTTGGTTATGCTTTAGTTAAATCATTTGTTACTTTGTTATATCTGTTAAATAGCAGTTGTAACCATATGCTTTAGCCCATGAATAAAGCCCATGAGCTTATGTACTCTCATTGCAGATTAATTTACTCTTAAGAGTCTTAATAATTTGAAACTTTGTTATTCTCGAATGGGTTAGTATATGATTTCTAGAATAGGATTTGAAACTTTGTAGGAAGGTTATTGACTTTTAAATTTGCTACTTCTGCAATTTAGAGAGTGACATGGACTCTATTATCATTTTTTTTTTTTACTATTTTTGCAAGCACCCCCTTAACAATTTTAAATTTAAAGTAATTAGAAGGTGGATAGGTTTTCATCTTTTTTTTTTTCTTCAAATAAGTGATAATAGATTTTAGCTTTGGGTCTCAGATAGGTTAGATGGGGGCTTTAGGGAGGTCTATAACGAAAAAAATTACGATAGGAGATAAAACCAAGCAAAATATATTAATTACGAGCATTTTGACATAAATACATTATTTATGAGCCTTCTTTCAGTCAAAGAATGAGAGTGGTTGGTCGCTGTTGATTTGAAAAAATTTCAAAGAATGAGATCAACCAATCGACTTTTACTCCATTCAAAGTTGGTTTAGACATTTATTAGACTCGCCATAGTCAATTTGATACACTACAAGAAATCAGACCAATTGTGATGCCAGAAACGATGTCGACGAAAGATGCGTCGATGTTGATCACCTTTTGCCGACGTGCACAATAACACGTCGTAGAAAGAGTCGTTTCGTTACTTTCAAGAATTTCATGTCGCGAAAAGTGTAAAATTAAGTTTATTAAGTAAACTTTCCGCAATGTGTGGCAGGACGACGTCATGAAAAGTAATAACTTTGATTTATTTTCTAACTTTTCGCGACGTCCATATGTCTTCCGTCGCAGAAAGTCAATTACGAAACGACACATTTCAACTTTTCGCGACGTATGTTAGAGAGAAGTCACGGAAAGTTGAATATTAAACGACACGTTTAAACCTTTAGCGACGTCTATCTGACACACGTCGCAGAAAGTTGAAATAATAAATTCAATGTTTCACTTTTCGCGAAGTTGGGTAGTTGACTTCGCGAAAAGTGAAGTTGACTTCGCGAAAAGTGAAGATAATTTGCGACATGATAGTGACAATAATAAATCAATATTTTAACTTTATGTGATGCGCCTATTGTTGACATCGCGGAAAGTACCTTTTCCTGACGTTTTCGAATACATCAAGGAAAGTGTAGCCTATTTTTACACAAAACTTATTCACAATTGTAAACCCACGGAAGAAGAAAAATCGAGAGGGAGAGGGAGAGAAGAAAAATTCGTGGACGTTGTCGTTGCCGCCTGGGTTATTATTATTATTACTATTATTTGAATTTATATGTGTAAAGTTTATGTATATGTATGTGTATGTTTAGGGTGTATGTATATGTAATGTGGATGTATATATATGTTTAATGTATGTATATGTAGGTATAATTTAATGTGTATGTATATATATGTTTAATGTATATGTATATGCAGGTATAATTTAACGTGTATGTATATATATGTTTAATGTGTATGTGTATGTGTTATGTGTTATGTGTATGTTTAATGTGTATGTATATATAGTTTAATGCGTATGTATATATATGTTTCATGTGTATGTATATATATGTTAGGGGTCTATGTATATGTATTTTTAATTTAATGTACATGTATATATATGTTTAATGTATATGTATATGTATGTATAGTTTAATGTGTATGTACAGTTTATGGTGTATATATATATATATATATATATATATATATATATATATGTTTAATGTGTGTATATGTATGTTTAATTATATGTATGCTATAAGTAATCTTCAAAGATATTTCTGAATTATTCAAGTTATACATCCATAAGAGAGCACTATAAAGAAAACTTTAGTACCCTAAATCCACCAAATGGCCTTGATGAGTCAATTTGAAGGTAATCATGCATTTGCGAGAAACTCAATCTTGCCAAGGGCTCAACAAACAAAGTTCATTAAAACAACATAAATTAGAAGAATTACACTCAGTGCGCGAGAGTGTTGGTGGCATGCCAGTTAAGAAGCAGCAAGGCAGCATGCACACAGTGTGCCAAAGATGCAACCTTATTGTCCATCCGGGATCAAACGGTCCAAGAAACAAAATCTCTTTACAAAGTAATATCGTCTCAAGGTTTATTTTCATCGTCTTTTTTTCCTGAAAAAACTCTTTCCAAAAGCATATTTTCAAACTTTCTTCTCGTTATTTTGTTTTTGCAAAAATTCTCTTTTCCAAAATATGGTCTCAAACTTTTTTATTTTTGAAAATATCGATCTCTTCAATTTGTTTTTGCGAAAATATCTTTTCATGAAATTTTCAAAACTTCTTTTTCTTTCCTCAAAGTTTTCTTTCTTCAATTTTTTTTCCAAAAATTCTATTGTTTCCAAAATATAGTTTCTATAACGTTTTTTCTGTTATTTTTATTTTTTACTTTTGTAATTACTATTTGAAAATATCTATCCAAAAACATTTTTTTATAGTTTTTTCAAGAAGGATTTCTCAAAGAGCTTTCAAAACTTTTTATCTTTATTTTGCAAAACTTTTGGTTCATTTTTCGTCCCAAACTTTTTATCTTCCTTATTCATTTGCAAAGAGGGTTGGCGTGTCAGGCAATGAGCGGCAAGGCCACATGCGAGGAAATGTAGCCTTTTGGTGCCCCGTATCCAGCAAAATACTAGTTATATGAAACTTTTTTTTTTCATACTTGTTTATGAAACTTTTAAGAAGAAAATTTTAGACATGTTCTCTTAGAACTTTTTTTCTTTGTGTTCTCTTTTATTGTGACATTCTTATTCTTATAGTTTTATTTTGCTGGATTTTTCTACTATTTATTTTTGTTAGTCGTGTACAAATATTATTATTATATACAAAATATTTTCTTAAAAAGCTTTTTGTCGTCACTCTCTTTTATTTGACATTATATATAAGGCTCGGTTATTCTTTTTCACCCAATTTCATATTAGTTTCCTTCTTCTCTTTTCTCCTTTCTATACCACTCGGGCTTCTTACAACACTCTCGTCTCTGAAGTACCATTTTTCTTCCCCTCTTCTCCTTTCATTAGTATGGTAGGTTGAGGTAATGTGTTTAATTGAATGGATTTTTTTATGGGTGAAGGAATTTATTTGGTGGCTTAGAAATTTGCCCTATCTGATACTGAGTTGTATTGTCGATTGTGTTTTGATTGTTGGGTTTCATCTACACAAATTTGGCAGAAGAAACTAATTGCCAAAATTTGTGTGTTTCGTGTATATGTAATGTGGATCTATATATATGTTTAATGTATATGTATATGTATATGCATGTATAGTTTAATGTGTGTATATATATGTTTAATGTGTATGTGTTATGTGTATGTATATATATGTTTAGGGTGTATGTATATGTATTTTTAGTTTAATGTGTGTATATATTTTTAGTAAGTATAGTTTAATGCGTATGTATATATATGTTTCATGTGTATGTATATATATGTTAAGGGTCTATGTATATGTATTTTTTGTTTAATGTGTGTGTATATATGTTTAATGTACATGTATATGTATGTACAGTTTATGGTGTATGTTTATATATATATATATATATATATGTTTAATTTGTGTATATGTATGTTTAATGTATGTATAGTTTGATGTATACATATATTTTTTGTAATTAAAAAAATATATAAAATTTAAATAATGTATGAATTTAGAAAAATGCATGAGTTTAGATTAAATTTGAATACATTATAGTTTAGTAAATTTGAGGTTTAGGGGTATTTATCGAATTCAATATTGATTTCGATATTGAATATGAATTTCACATTCAAATTGCATTTGAATTTATAAAAATGTTAAATAACCTAACTAAAATGGGAGATTGAACATAAATTATTCGCAAAATAAGTTTGAATAGTTGGAATATTTGAGAGAAGAAGTATAAAACTAATATAACATATTTATTTGTTATACCGTTTAACATAGAGAATGCGTTTTTAAACTTTTAGAGGTTGCAAAACATCACACAAATAATTACGAAAAAATAAGATGTCAATGCAAGAAATGTATGAATTCAAACTCTGACTCCTTAGAGGTGTGAGACGACATCTATTAACCACTTAAATAACCTCTTCCTATATAAACTTGGTGTATCATGGAGAGCTCATGAACTTGAACATAGTTATGCAAACATTTGATGAAGGAACAAGTAGTAGTCATCCAATAGTTGATGAAGGAACTAGTAGTAACACAATTACTAAAGAAAATGAAATTTTGGATAAGTTGCATGATTTACAAGCTGATACTGAATATGTAGAAAAGATGAAGGAATGTTTAGATTTAGAAGAAGACAGAACAAACAACGTATTTAAGGAGTTATGAAATCAAGCAAGTTGTGAGCTATTCTCCAGCCGTTCAAAATTTTTGTCACTAAACTTTTTGGTGAAAATGATGCACATGAATGTTCTTAATGGTTGGAGCAACAAGTCCTTCTATATGATATTAGAGTTAATAAAACGTGTGTTTTCAATGTGTGGTACTAACATCCCTAGTTGATTATATGAAGCCAAACGATAATTGCGTGATTTTGGCCTAGGGTATAAGACTAATATGACTGTGTATTGTTTTGTTTTTGGTTAAAATGATGCACATGAATGTTCTTAATGGTTGGAGCCACAAGTGCTTCGATATGATGTTAGAGTTAATAAAACGTGCGTTTTCAATGTGTGGTACTAACATCCCTAATTCATTATATGAAGCCAAACGATAATTGCGTGATTTTGGCCTAGGGTATGAGACTAATATGATTGTCTATTGTTTTGGAAGGAGTTCGATGACTTGCAACAGTGTCCGACTTATGGTGAGTCTCGATACAAGATTGATTCCAAAAGATTATAAAAAAAATTTCACAAAAGGTATTGCGTTACTTTTCGTTGGTGCCAAGATTACAACGATTGTTTGTATCGCAAGAAAGTTCGGCACACATGCAATAGCACAAGTATAAACGAGAGATGATGTGTTAAGACAGCCAGCTGATGCAGATGGATGAAAGCACTTTGATTCTAAATCCGTTCGGTGATATGAGTATCTCGTACAGTATATGGCATGTGGTGTTAATTTCGTATAATTTGCCACAATGGAAATGCATGAAAGAGTCGAACTTCTTCATGTCATTGCTCATTCCCGGTTCTAAATCTCCTGGTAGAGAAATTGATGTGTACCTACAACCATTACTTGAGGAACTAAAAAATCTATGGACGTTTAGTCTGCGTCGTATGATTGCCTGATGGATCAACGTTTTCAGTTGTATGCAACCTTGTTGTGGACAATTAATGACTTTTCGACATATGGTGATCTATCCAGTTGGAGTACAAAAGGATATCAGGCATATCCTATTTGTATGGGGGATAGATCATCGTTTGAAATACGCAGAAAGATAGCATTCATTAGACACCGACGGTATCTTCCAGATAACCACGTTTGGCGTAGAAGTAGGCTCCATGATGGAAATGTAGAGTGTAAACCACCTCTAGTTGTAATGAATGATCAATAAATATTGGAACAACTAAATTCCTTCGAGTTTCTAGTAATGAGTAAGCATCCTTTGTTAAAAGATATAAAAAGAAAAAGAGTTCTTAATTAGACTAAGAAAAGTATTTTTTCGATCTTTCTTATGGGTCGAGACTACTTATTCGTCACAAACTTGAAGTAATGCACATTGAAAAGAATGTTGTGACAACTTGGTCAATACGTTGTTGAATATTGAAAAAAAAAACAAAAGATATCTCGAATTCCCGACTAGATTTACAAGATTTAAAAACAATAAAGAATTTAATTTGGTAGAAGTGGGTAACCGATTGGTGAAACCACACGCGAGCTATATCTTGACTAGTAGCGAGCGGATTGAGTTCTGTAAGTTCTTGAAAGCAGTTAAGTTTTTCGATAGATTCGTTTCTAATATTCCACGATGCGTGAGTGCAAACGAGGGAAAAATATCAGGTCTCAAAACGCACGACTGTCATGTACTACTACACCGACTTCTTTCAATCGGTGTTCGAACATTTTTACCAAAAAAAATATGTACACTGCAATTACTGAACTGTTGAGTTTTTTTCGTGATTTGTTCGTCAAGACTATAAAAATAAGTGATTTGGACAAATTGCAGTCAGATATTATAATTATATTGTGCAAATTGGAAAGAATATTTCTACCTGCTTTTTCAACGTCATGGTACACCTTGCAGTTCACTTGCCATATAAGACGAAGGTTAGTTGTTCGGTTTCTTACAATTGGATGTATCCCATTGTAGGAAGTTTCCACACATTAAAATAGTATGTTCGTAACAAAGCATGTCCTGAGGGATCTATTGTAGAAGCATATCTTATGAACAAATCAAGTACTTTCTGTCCACGATATCTTAAGGGGATTGAGACCCAATTCACCAGAGATGATCGAAATGTAGATAGCATTGAAGAAGATGAGGTCATCTGTGAGTTTGAAGTATTCGTTCAGAAGGTATGACCATTGAAAGCGTCAAGTTTACGAAGTATATCACAATAAGAGAAACGACTCTTTCATTGGTACATCCTCATCAACGTGGATGAAATAATAGAGTACCGAAAGTATGCATTTCTATACCTTGATGTCACACATTCATTTGACAATATACATATTTTAAGTAATTTATACCTGTCAACACACAAACTCACAATTGTACTTTTTAGGAAACACATGTTTTTTATACGTCGTCGTGGTGAAAGCTTTTCTGATGCACAACACAAAATAGTGGAGTCATGGTAATTGGGGAAGGTAATGGAGGCAGTGCCAACAATAATTTTTACGGTGTTTTGGATGAAGTGTTGCACGTTCAATATCCATTTGGATGACGTGCTTGGCTATTCAAGTGTCGATGGTTTGACACAGATAAAAACAAAAATTATAGGACGCACGAGAGACTAGGCTATAAATCAATAAACACATCTCGTTTTTGATTCGCTGAGGAACCAGTGATTCTTGCAACCCAGACACATCATGTGTTTTACCTTGAGGACCTTAAAAATGGTACCAATTGAAATATTGTTCAAATGGTGAAAAATAAACGTGTTAGAAGTGGAAGATACCGAAAATGATCAACTTAATGTACTGGAAATCATCGTCGAACATCGTGTAGACGAACACGTCATTGAGGATGTTACTCTATATAGGACTGAAGTTGATCATACAATAGTGGAAAGACCAAATATATGTCATGTAATGAAAAACTTCATAAGCGATGAGGATGACGAACAATCATCACATCAAAGTGGGTCAAGCGATGATGAATAATAATGTTTTTTTCCGTACATATACACACATTTAGTCATTTTTCTATACATTAATTATGTTGTGATACTCACGTTTGTTTAACGTTTGTTGATTTTTATGTCTGCAGAAATGACGTCTAACTTTCCAAGCAATACGCAAGAGGAAGACTATTTCCTTAGTTTAGATGCGTTGGACAACGCGGCTAGTTCGTCGTCAGTAGGCGACACTTTAGGTTCGTAATAACCAGCATTTTCAATAAAATCTCTTTCGATTGTCTTTAAGTTATGCTTATTGTATCTAATAACGATCGTTTTTAGTAGATCCCTCTCATTCGGCTCCCACTCTCACTGTGAGGAGAGTACGACGACATTCTCGAAACATAGACGTCGAGTGATACGTACAGCAGAATGGAAGAATTCTCATTTCAATCCCCCTTTGGAGGGGACAAACCTGTCTCAGCACACACCCCTTGTTTCAGTTGCACGACGGTGTGTTGACACGAGACACGTTTTCTATTCAGGCCCTAAAGTGGACACATGTACCACCAAAGTGCATCGAGGTCGTCAAGGGCAGCGTAACGATAAGTCTGTAAATTCATAAATATTATATATGTTTCTATTTCCTATAAAAGCTATATTGACTTGAAACATATTTCTTTTGTAACAGTTTTTCCTGTTTGATCTAAATGATCTAGCACTTAATTGGTTTGTTGAGCATCAAATGCTCACCATATGGAAGGAATTCAGGTCAAGTAGCCATCGACATTTTAAGACGTTTGACACTCCTGAAGAAGCACGATCAAACTCACCTCCGATATTGGTCAATCGGGTGGAAGATTGACATTTTCTCTATGACCATTACATCACTCAATAATTTCAGTTGATTTATATAGTTTTACGTTGAAATCAATTAAAATTTATTTATTTAATTTGTTTGAAAGTATAATGTTTTGATCATTGATCGTCATTTTTGGAATGTAGGAGCAATCGAATACATGTGGAAGTCTGTTATGGCGCAGCCTTACAACTACAGGAGCGACACAAAGTTTTTTATTCAGAGACAAACAGAGTTCACTGAACTACACGGTCGTTCGGTGGACCGTGTCGAGTTATTCAGAGAAACACACACCAGTAGTAGTGGCGAGTTTATTTCAACAGCAACAAATGACGCTTTTGTAAATTTTAGAAAACTTTATATTTTGTTATACTTTCAATTATGTTTTCAAGTCTGAGCATCTCTCAAACTTACAAGCTTCTATTGTGCATAATCAAATGGTTGAACTTCAGTCTCATCCCGTCCCGAAGGGTTCTCAACCACTGACTGAGGATGAGATATGCAAGATAGTTTTGGGTAGACAACCGGGCTATTCAAAAGGTATTGATTGGAGCCTAAAATCCAAGTCTAAGACTGCCGCTTCATCTTCTTCCTCTCATATGTATGACTACAAATCACACATAGCGGAGGTTAACGAACTAAAGGACAAGCCTTGAAAACGCTAATCGAATGATCGAAAAACAACACTTGAGGGGAGGAGGAGTGAGATCAACAAATGCAGGAGGAGATCGACAAATGGCGAACCATGCACGACAAATGGAGGAGATGAAGAAGATGCTTGAGGAGATGAGTCGGGCATAGAGAGGTTCGTGATCACTTGGGGTATGCACTTTTCAATATTTAATTTGTTTAATTTTGCATATATGATATTCTAACTATACCTTTACGTCATTTGTAGGTTTCACGTCCATAACTACAGCGCACTATAGCATTTTCAAGTTTTTTTTTTAATGTAATGTTTTGAATTATGTAATTTTTTTGTATTGAACACATATTTCATGTATAATTTTGTAATGAATGAAAATATTTTCATTTTAATCATTTTACTGCAAATTTTACTATGTCGAGGCTTATTTAAAATAAGTAAAATAAATAGTAAATAAAAAATATTTAAAGCCCTCTCCGACGCAGACGTTGTAGAAGTTTTTTGTGACGTCACGCTGCGAAAGCCTTCTGCGACGTATTGACACGTGTGCTGGGAAAATTTTCCATGTGTCGTCGAAAGTATACTGACGGGCTTTCCGTAACGTGGGTGAGGGTTTTCGGCGACGTGGAAAGCCTTATTTCTGGTTGTGATAGTAGTTTGCAAATGATCACTTCTAACAAAACTATTGATCTTCTTGCTACACCAACACACTCTTATTTGACTATATTTACCTTTGTTTCCCTTTGAATCATCATAATTATTTCATTTACTCAAACTATAAAAGATAGGTAAATAGACTCTTGAAGGGATTAGTTTCTCAAACCTAGCGAAATAGTGTTTTGTATGCTATAAGTAATCATAAAAGCTATTTATGAGTTATTCAAGTTATATATCCACAAGAGAACACTATAAAGAAAACTTTAGAACCCTAAATCCACCCAATGGCCTGGATGAGTCAATTTGAGGGTAATCCTTCACATGCACTTGTAAGAAACTCAATCTTGCAAAGGCTCAACAAACAAAGTTCATTGAAACAATATAAATTGGAAGAACTATACAATTTTTCTTTTGTTTGAAGATATTTGGCCCAATGTATGCTTTAGCTCTTTGTTGAAAATTGTCTGCCATTCTCGATAGATTTACATAGAAAATGGAAGAACAATGTTTCTTGTAAATTTTTAAATGAAGACCTCTATTGTTTGAAAGTTTCTTCAACAAATGAAGTTTTTTTTAAATTTAAATGTAGTTTTCTCGAGACCGTTCCCACTTTTCTACTTTTCTTATTTTATTTTTTATTTTTTAATAATATATTAATAGTAAAATTGGATAGTTTGGTCATTTGAGCTTTTATAAAATCAAATTGAAGTTGTTAGGATATTTATGAAAAATTTGGCAACATACCCTTAAATTAGGCATGAATTAGGATATAGTGGTTAAAACTTCTCTCGATCGAAAATTTATTTTTTAACTCAACCTAATCCAACCAATTTTCACACTTATTTTCGTAGTTAAATATATATATCTTTAGTATGGGTAAGTTAATTTTTTGGGGTTTTCCAAAAGTAGAAAAAAAAGACTCAAAGCAGTATAAATTCCATAACTCAACAATCAATTTCTTCAATACACCGTTTTCTACAACAATAACCAACATACCATTTTTATACTCAATTCCAAAATATCTTGAACACATTCGAGAATAAATCAAAAGGGATGATTTGGAAGTTTGTAGGAAGGTTAACGATTTTTAAATTTACTATTTTTGCAATTTAGAAAATGGAGTGAGATGAACTCTATTTTCATAAATTTTATTGCTATTTTTGCAAATCACTCCCTTAACAATCCTAAATTTCAAGTAATTAGAAGGTGGATAGGTTTTCATCTTCTTTTTTTCCAAGGAAGTGATAATAGATTTTAGCTTTGGACCTCAAATATGTCATATGGATAGGAAATAAAACCAAGTAAAATACATTAATTAAAGTAAGTGATAATAGATTTTAGCCTTGAACCTCAAATATGTCAAATGGATAGGAAATAAAACCAAGTAAAATACATTAATTACAAGCCTTTAGACATAAAATAAATTGTTTTTGAGCCTTAATTCGTTCGGTCAAAGAACGAGAGTGGTTGGTCAGTATTGGTTTGAAAAAATTTCAAAGAATAAGATCGACCAATCAAATAAGATCGACCAATCAAATTTTACTCCATTTAAAGTCGGTTTAAACATTTATTAGACCAGTCATTCAATTCAATAGTAGTTTGGTAAAAAAAACCAACTTTGTGATCGGTTTAGACATTTATTAGACCCGTCATTCAATTTGATAGTAGTTTGATAAAAAAAACCAACTCTGAGCAATGATCACTTCTAACAACCATATTGATCATCTTGCTACTCAAACACGCTCTTACTTGGCTCTATTTACCTTTGTTTTCATTTGAATCATAATAATTATTCCAATTACATTTGAATCATCATAATTATTCCAATTACTCAAACCCTAAAAGATATTTATGAGTTATTCAAGTTATAAATCCATGAGAGAACACTGCACTTGGTGAGAAACTCAATCTTATCGGGGCTCAACAAACAAGATAATTGAAACTAACATAAATAAATTGAGTCCGAAATGGTTTAGCTCATAACCATGACTAGCAAAACCTACGAGATAAATCTAAAATAAGCATAAGGAAGCTAGAATACAAACTCAGCCCAAATACAGAAAATGCATTCTTTCCCAGTCCCAAGAAGATAGAATGATGATTGGTCATTGAAAATTTGAAATCAAAAGTTAAACTTTGTTGGTCCCTTCTCCAGATTCTATAAATTTGGACCATTGAAAATGCCATTATCTGCACTATTATCTTCGGAACAGAAAAGGATGGATCTGATGTATGGGGCATCTTACCCCAGTTTCACTTTCCAATCCCATTACCCCAATTTGGCCGTTCAATTTCCCCAATCTGACGGATTTTCTTTCCCAATCGTGATATTTTACCATATCTATGCGAAAATTTCCTACCCATAATACATTAAAACAAAGCTACAAATTCTGAAATAACAAGAATTGTACAACAGAGCCAATCAATTTTGCAAGAAACGAACACGATGAAAGAAACCTATTCATAATTGAAAGAAGCAGATATAGCAATTGTTTCTTTCTGATCTTATTGTTTGTTGATCCTAAGCACATGCACAAGGATTTTCCGCACTAACAATAACGTCCTCATCGTCGCTCCTAAACACCAAATAACCTATCGCGAGCCCAAAGACAATTGCAATGAAAACCCCGCCATTAAAGGACATGATCGCGAGCATAAGAAGGTAGCCAATCGCTGAGTTGACTCCGAAAAAAAGAGCTCCAGCATATCTCACAGCCTGAAACTTCCCAGCTACTTTAGATCGAAGGAGAGGGGCCTCGATCTCGGACGGCGACGGCTTCGGACACTGACGAAGCTTCAAACGGATTCGATAATTCTCCAAATACTGGTAGAAAATGGAGACGATGAAGCAAGCAAGCAAAGAGAGGGAATAGCTAAACCATGAATTTGTCCGCCATGAATTGATGAGGAGAGTCACCTCCTTGCTCCAGTAGAAGGTCATGTGCATCATCTTCGCTCTCTGCAGCAAAAGTCACGAAATCGGAGAGATAGAGAGAGAATGAGAATGAGAATTTGGTAAAGAAGACTAGTTTTGTTGTTGGGGTTCGGCTAAACGGTTCGTTTTAAACCCTCCACCTAACAGTAAACACATCATTTTAATCACATACCACATTTCAATTTTGTTTAAAAGGTATTTAAATATAAATAATCAATATAACAAAATTTTTATCCTAAATTTTCAAAATATTTTTTATATTATATATTTTACATAAAAAAGTAAAACACATTTCATTGAAATTCTTTTAGCTATATATATTTTTAAATAGTTTTAATTTTATATCAATTATTCTAAATATTATCATAATTTTATTCTTTTATATAAAAAAAAAACTTAAGATTTATTAACTATAAAGAAACTAAGATTTATTGAAAAAATAGTGACACAAAAATGAATTTTAACATTATTTATTTATGGTGGGATGGGTTGTTGTACTGCGAGATTGAAATGGAAGTACTCATGTACGAAACACCAATGTTCAATTGAAATGCCATTGAACATTTTGTCTTTTACATTTATGCCATTCCATTTAATTGGGGCTTTCTGCTTACTTTCGTTGTCAGATTCAGTTTCTGTTGTTATGTTATGTGAGATAATTGACTATATGGATTCGTTAAGCTTATATTTTTTTAGTGTATGAGGTTTTACACACATAGTTAATATTTTAACCATATTGTTCTTATAACAAAAAATATATATAGAATATAAATAATAAACCTATTTACTTGTTTGAAAAATCATATTTTTCAACCATTTTGAAGTTTTATTATTTTGAATTCTATGTTCTTACTTTCTTAAAAAAAAAAAAAATTATTTTTTTAAAACTACCTTTGCAAAATTATTAATGGAGATGGGTATTTTATTGATGTTTAATTTGCGTAAAATCATCCCAGATACATTGATGTTTAATTTACTTCATTTTTTTGGTGCACAATAGCACATTCTGCCGGTTTGACTCCCAACACACAGGTTAATACACGTGTCGTCAATTAATTTATATTGGAGAAAGATAAAGAGAGTGGCCGACAGGACAGGACTCCTGACTGGCATCTTATCTCTTTAGAATCTTTCTTTATGAAAAGTAAAAGATTACGATAAGATTTTGGGTGGGACAGGACCCCACTTATCCTTATCTTTTCGTAATGATTACAAAACGACAAAAACATAAAGTAAATTGAAATGATTACAAAAGTAAATAATTACAAAATGACAAAATATTAAAGTAAAGATGATAAGATATGTCTGCAGCTGTCCTCGAGTCTTTTTCGTAATTTCTTCTTTGGTGGTGGTGATGTCACCCGGTTTTGTCTGAATGGCCATGATTGAGCTTACCATACGGCTACTGTTGATTCGTTGAGAAGAGAATACATCCAGGGACTTACTCTCGGCTACCCCGCCATTCACTGCCCAAGCATCCCCTTCTCTTTGGATAGGTCGGTCGCGATAAGCATTCCTAACCGGAATCAATCTCTGCTGAAAGCACTGGCATGTGGTTGGTCATTCCACTTCAGTCACCTACCATCTACATCACCTCCCCTTCAATCGGAGATCACAAAATAGACGATTTCATTGTGCATACTGGATATACTGGACTTTATGTACATGACTTTTTTTTTTTTTAACAAAATTAAAATCCAAAACTAAAACCTATTGTTCATCCTGGTTGGGAATCCAAATAGAGGTCTAATACATCATAACCCGAATACGGATCGTATTCAAGTTCGACATCATTAACAGATGAATTTGAAGAGATTCCGTCATCTTCTTCAATTTTATCATGTTTGTCGTCATCCGAGATGGTGTGGATGACTGTTTCTATGATCGTTTGAAGATCCGATTCTGATTTAGCACCGGCAGTAGAGGTCATAATTGAATTCTTTGCGAGAAGAAATTGGTCTTCTTCTTCTCGAAAAAAATGAGCGTTAGTTTTGAACCAATTCGCTATTTGGTCTTTGTTGAGATGAGAATGATCATATTTATCCCACCATTTGACACGCAAGATCTTTCCTAAGATCTTGAATTTTGCTCTAGTCGAAAGCTGGTGGCTCCAGCAGAAAATCCAGGGCACTTGAAAGTAGAGCGAGAATTTATACGTCGAAGAGAGTGCAGACGAATAGATGCTATTTGAAAATTGATGGTATGCTTGTTGAACTTGTACGGGGAAAATTTCCGGCGTAAGTCCAAAATAGCTCCACCATTTTTGGAACCAATTTGAAAAATTACATTTGTAAGATTTCTTACAGAATGTAATAAACCAAGAATGGTTATTTGAATCATACCAGAATACTTTATACCATGCTTCCATATAGTCACGATATGTGTATGCCGGCGGATTGAAAGGTTTGGAAAACTTTCGGGGGACAAGCATCCCTTGTGGCCAGTGGGATGGTGTAAGAACCCTGAAAATTTTTAGCTTGGAATAGACAATTTTTTCCGGGTTGTTTCGATCCGGAATATGGGTGATCTCAGCAGAAACAGTATCTACCAAGATAAACTCATAAAATTGCCTTGTTTTCTTGATATCTTCAGGCAATAAATTGAACCCTTTTGGATAAACTTGGGAACTAATTTCTTGGACAGAAGGTCCATCAAATTCTGGTTCAATGATAATTTCTTCCAGAATTGTTTTGGTAAGATATCCTGTGATCGGCGACCTTGGCATGAAGATTGTCGGTTTAACCGTTCGGGCATAGGATTGCGGTTTTGAAGGTGTCTTTGCTGACATGGTGTTTGGACGTAGCAAAGTCATTGAGGGATCTGAGGTTGATCCAATTGAAAGATTCCTTGAAGAGCAACCTTGACGACGCCTAGAGACCGTTTGAAAGCCAAGGTCCATGGCGTAATTGTCTGCGTTCATTGGTGATGGAGTAGACGATTGGGTTGTGGGGCGTTTGCCCTTGGAAGAGCTAGCTCTGGAGGAGCTTGCTGTTTGGGAAGAAGCCGGTTTAGGCTGATTGTGGTTGTTAAGAGGCGGAGGCCTCTCTAGTGGCCGGCCGAAGTTGGGAAGCATTTTTGGGGGTGTTTGCAGGAGTCTGCAAGAGAGAGTTTTTTAAGAGATGCTCTCTTTAGAGGTAATCTGCAAGGCAATTCTCACTGCCTTTTATAAGCTCAATTGTGAAATCAAAGCAAGATAAGATTGCTTGCCACCTTGCAAAGATTTGCTTTGAAACCAGATTTTTTACATCTTTTTCAAAGATGAATTTACTGGCCTTTGAATCTGTTCTAACAAGGAAATCCTTGTTGATAAGATCTTCTTGGAACTTCTAAACAAAAAGGACTATTGCGAGAACTTCCTTTTTGACGGTGGAATAGTTTCTTTGAGCACTATTCCAAACACCAAAGTGGAAACGGACAAGAGATTCCTTGCCTTTAATTCCCTGTTTCAGGCAACCACCGTAACCTTTATTTGAGGCATCGGTTTCGACGATCATTTTAGCTTTTTCATCTACTAGTGATAGGCATGGGATTCCTTTTGCTAGGGATTTGATTGATTGGACTGCTCGGGTGTGCTCAGTCGTCCATGGATTGGGTTTTTTCTTTAGTCTGTCATAAAGTGGCAGACAAATTGTCCGGAGATCTTTAATAAAGTCACCGATATACTTGACGTATCGAAGAAAGCGCTGTAGCTGTGTCTTATCCTGGATTTCATCTGGAAACTTATCCACAAAATCTAAAGATCTTTGGATAGACTTAACTATTCCTTGATCAATATCAAATCCTAAGAATCTGATATTAGTTTAGAATAACTTAACCTTTGGTTCAGAAACCACAAGGCCATTTGTTTTGATGATATTGATAAACAAATTAATATGCTTAAAATGTTGATCAATATTTTTCGAGAATATCAAGACATCATCTATATAGACGATTGTGAAATCTTGATACTTATTGAAAATGTCATTCATGATCTTTTGAAACTCGGAAGGAGCATTCTTAAGACCAAATGGCATTACATTCCATTCGTATTGTCCGAAAGGAACGTTGAAGGCAGTCTTGTATCTGTCCTTTGGATTGATTTGAATCTGCCAGAATCCAGACTTCATATCAAATTTTGAAAAGACCTTTGCATTGACGATTCGCTTGAGCAAGTCTTGACGATAAGGAATCGGATACCTAATCCATTTGAGAACCTTGTTTAGAGGTTTGTAATTGATAACCAGACGAGGAACACCTCTTTCTTTTTCTGCCTAATTATTGACGTAGAAGGCCGCATAAGACCATGGGCTCTTTGATGGGCTTATTAAACCTTTCTTCTGGAGATCTGATATCTCTTTGAAGCAGGTATTAACTAAGTCCTTGCTCATTTGAATGAGCAACATATGGTAGGTCTACCATGTGCTTCTTCCTGACCCAGAAGGCATTGGGCAAATTCGAACAAATCTTCGATCATATCCTTCTTTGGATATACTGGATTTTTAATTGAGTAGAAGGTTTCTTGATTTCTTCATTGATTTTTCTTCCTTTGATGTCATCATGAAGAAATTCAATCTGTTTTTCCTTCTTTGAAATAAGATTGAGACTTTGAACGATCTCGCTCTCAATTGTTGAAAGATATCTTTGAATCACTGGTTTGCAAAATTCAAAGATGGTCTCCTTTTCAAATTTCTGAGAAGTTAACCCCTTATTAGAAACTGTGAATGGGTAAATTTGAGTGAGGAATGGTGTACCCAAAATTACTTCCTCTGTAAGTTCTTTTACGAGGAGAAATGAGTTTACAAGGCAAATATCGTCTTTGCAAACATACACCTTGGAAACTTTGTACTTGATTAGCAGGGCATTGTTACTCGCTCCTTTTAGAGATTCCCTAGTAATTTCGAAATACTTTGATGGTATTATCCCTTCGTGGATAACATTTTGATCAGCTCCTGAATCAATTAGGGCTGTTGCTTCAAATTTGTAGTCTTTGATCTTTAGGATGACTTTCGTCAGCCACTTCTGATTAAAGACTTTGCTGATAACATTGATGTCGTTGTTGGAAGTCTCGGCATGATCAGCACCATCTCTTGAGCTTATATGTTCTTGAATTGCTTCGACGGCATTTTCAAGATAAGATATTTGTTGCCTATTTTCCTGCACTTCTCTTTTGAGAACTTTGATCTCATGTTGGAGGTCAGAAATCTTGACAGGAACAACTTGATCGCTGGCCAATTGATTTAAAACCGATTGAAAGCTGAAATTCATCGGATCTTTGAACTTTTGATCAGGAGTTTCAAGATCTTCCCGTAACTTCAAAAGTAATTTCTTTCTAATATCATCGTCTTGTACATCGTCGATGATATCTAAGAGACCCTTTTGGGTGCTGGTGAGAACATTAATGCAATCCGAACAAGGTATTGGTTCATCGTTGTCCGACTCATCGTTGGACATAGAAGATGTCTCAGAAGATTCTTCAATGATGGCATTGAGTAAATCTTCTTCTTGATCTGAACTTGAGTATTCTTCGTCTGAAGAGAATTGTTCAGCCTTGATGATACTTAACAGAGATTGCTTCTATTTTTCATTAATCTCCATTTTGTTGATCCTTTTGAAGATAGGGCATCTATTTGCGTAGTGACCTTTCTTATTGCATCTGAAACAAGTTGGGCTTTCTTTAGAAAACTTTCGTTTGTTTCTTCCTTTGCCATGGTATTTTCTTTTCCTGTTACCATGTTTGATTGAATCATCCGGGTATCTCTTTTGTAAAAATTTATTCGAACGAGACTTCTTCCTGGATGGACGAGTACTATCTATTCCGTACTGCTTACAGAAAGATCCCAATTCTTTGCGGTAATCAGAATCTTTGGCAATTTTTGTAGCATGCCTTTGCTGTTGACAGATTTCAAGACATACCTTTTGGATTGTAGAATTAATATCCCCATAAGAGATATTTTCCCAATCTATTTCTGACCCTCCATTGATAATAACCATGGTGGAGTAGAATTTTTCACGAACATACCTTGGTAATCCTTCGACGTATTTATGTTTCCAGATTACATCTTTGTATGTCATTAAGTTATAAAGACGTGACATAAACGTGTCTTTATACCATTTGAAGTCGCTCATCTTAGGGCACTTCATTCCTAATAGAGCTTCTGTAGATTGGTCACTGTATAGGGTAGTTCGTCCTACAAAGTGTTTGATAGCCGTGTATATCAGGGTGTTGATTGAATTTGGCTGGATTGTAACAGTGTCGCCATTGAGTCCTTGTTCTGTTTTTTCAATAACAGCTTCTTTGATGGCTTCTCTGTTTTCGTTGGTTAGATAATTGTGCCACCAACTTTGGAGGTTTCCTGTGAATCCTGCGGTTAGTGCGTCTACAATCTCTTTTTGACTCATCCTTCTAAGGTAACTTGTCGCTTCGACAAACATTTCTTGGAAGATGATCATCATTTGTCCCTCAGAACATCCGTCTATGTTCCAAGTTTCAATGTTATTTCCGTCAAATGATCGAAAATCTGGCCGCAAATCATCCCATCCTAGGTCTGGAGGGGATGTTCTCTTATAATGATTCTTCATATCTGTATTGTAGACCTTGATAGGAATAAGTTTGGGAGATTCATAACGAATCATATTAACGTTTCCTACCCCAAAGTTGCCTGTTTCCTTCTTCGAAGATGTTTCTGGACGATCTTTTGAGATAGAAGTTACTAATAGCTTTTGAGTAATTTATTTTAAAAGCTCATCAGTGCACAATGGGTCGATTGGGATCAATTTTTGGTAATCCTGGTCGACTTGGGGGTGCAAGAGTCTTTCCTTGTTGGTCAGGCTTCATGTCCTCAATAGATCTTGATAACGTTGTCAAGACCTTATTGGAATAAATGAGCTGTTGCTGAATGTTTTTTATTTCTCTAACACCAACAGTTTTTGTTTTCTCTTCATCAATTGTTTTGTATGGAGAAGAGATTATTGCAGCACTTGGCATCTTAAGATGCGGAAAGGAAGCTTCTTCTTCAGGAGGATATTCTGAACATATTTCTTTTCCAGTTGAAGTCTTCCAAGTGACTGGTTTGCTAAGAACGCTAATACATGTTTCTTTAACCTTTTCGTTGACACAGGCTATGAAGGCGTCCTTAGTTAGAAATTTGGGTATATTATCCCAATCCTTTTGATTAATATACTGATCAATATATTTGTCATAATAATGATCGTACATTGCCATGTCTTCGGATGATATGGTATTTATCTGGTTGTAGATGCTTCCAGATTTTCTTTCCATATCAGTTTGAGTAGGAGACAGAGATCCTTCCGACCTTTCGTATTGAACGTCTGGAATGGATTGATCGAAGTCTACTGCTATTTTCATTGAGTTCGATCTGGCTATCGGATGTTCTTTTGTCGTTGATCTGAACTCCGATACACTTGATCTTCTATTGTAGATTTCTCTGTTTGGAGGATGATGGGTTTCTTCATCTTAAAACTGGACTTCGACGTGTCCATCATCATACTCGGTGATTTGAGCAGTACTGCTTTGCCTAGTTCTTATTGCAGTTGCATGCTCTATTGACCAGACTGGATTTCGTGTTAGTTCGCTCCAGTCTAAAATATTTGGAACTGTTACAGAGGAACGTTCCAGATTGACTTCCATAAGCATAGTGTAGTTCTTTGGAGACACACCTAAAGCCTTTGGGGAAGCATTTGTGTACATCATCTTGTAGTACAAGACATACATGACTGAAAAAGGATATGAACCATTTTTTAGTCGTAGTCCTTTGGCTCTAATATCTAGACTTAAGACGTCGTAGATATTCTTGTCTTCAAGTGCCACCGTAAATCCAAGTTTACATGTAAAGTAAACCGAACCATTGTCGAGATTTGACTGAACAATCCCTAATAAGGAATTAGAGAAGTTCAGATGCCTTTTATCTCTGAGGGTGATATAGATAGGAACATCTAGTTCCGTCCTGAAGAGTGGCTTGATGGCTATTTGGACACACCCTATGGGTAGATATCTGTAATTGTGTCTGCGACATAGCTCGATGTTTTCATTTGCTAGGAGACGATATTCAGAGAAGTCTTGGCTTACTGGAATATTGTCTTCTGACATTCTTACTATATCCTTCTCTTTAAAGTTGAAGAAAGGATGAGCGTAAATCTCTTTGGGCTCAAGTTTGGGGATAGACCAATTTTGGAGTCTATTCTCAATTTGAGATAATTGGGGCTTTCTGCTTACTTTTGTTGTCAGATTCAGGTTCTATTGTTATGTTATGTGAGATAATTGACTATATGAATTCGTTAAGCTTATATTTTTTTAGTGTATGAGGTTTTACACACATAGTTAATATTTTAACCATATTGTTCCTATAACAAAAATATATATAGAATATAAATAATAAACCTATTTACTTGTTTGAAAATTTTATTTTTTTAAAACTACCTTTGCAAAATTATTAATGGAGATGGGTATTTTATTGATGTTTAATTTGCGTAAAATCATCCCAGATACACTGATGTTTAATTTACTTCATTTTTTTGGTGCACAATAGCACACTCTGCCGGTTTGACTCCCAACACACACACTGATTCTTCGACCACGGAGCGGAGCGGAGCATCGCTACATTATTCTGCTGCTTCACTTTACATTGGGAGGATACCGGGAGATGATAACGGAGGATTCCAGGACAATATAATCAGTTTAACGTCCATGTTCTTCCATAGTTTTTAGGGTTCCGATCATTTTCCTCTTGGCTTTTGTCATTTTATCAGCAAAGTTTGACATGCACGAGCCTGAGGAGGAAAATCGCGATGGTGCTCGCAAGAGAAAATTCAGTGACCTGGAGCCCAGCGTTGCTTCTGATCAGTCCAATTTCAATGTGGCCGAAGGCTTCATTCCTAGAAGGTGTCTTAGCATTTTTCTTTTTGTTTTGATAGTTTTCATTACTTCCCGACGAACTGATTGATAGATGATTTGCTGCTTAAATATTGGTGCACTGTAGGTATCAAATGGAGGTTTTTGAAGTAGGGATGAGGAGGAACACCATAGCTGTGTTGGAAACAGGTTCTGGAAAGACCATGATCGCAGTGATGCTTATAAAAGAAATTGGAAAAGCCATGAAGTCCAGTAGTGATAAGAAGTTAATAATTTTCTTGGCTCCCACTGTGCATTTGGTTCACCAGGTACGCACTCTAGGCTATTAGTTTTTCCTTATTTAGGAATGTAAGTGCAATTTGCCGACGCTTGATTTGTATTTTGAAAACTTGGTATTTTGAATTGCAGCAATTTAACGTTATTAAGGATCATACTGATTTTGAAGTGGCGGAGTATTATGGTGCTATGGGGGTTGATGATTGGAATATGAACTGCTGGGAAAAAGAAACAAGCGAACGCGATGTATGTTATACATGTATTCTTATATTTGACGTTGGTTAATTTTGATTTTTGCTCCGACGTGTTACTATTGCAATCTTTTTCAGTCCCCTGTTTTGCGGTTAAAAGTTAATGTCTCACATGTCTTTCCTCGGGTAGAGTCCTCATTCATTTGTAATGTAATATTATTAAGAAAAATCGACCATGATTTTGAATCTTGATTCCTGAGTAAACCTTAAGGACTGCAACATTAAGTTTGTTGTTGGAATTATTCATGATTATTGAGTACTTTGTTCCCATTGTTATCCGTTGCCTCCTCGATTGGGTTTTAAAGCAACATTACCTGATAAAGTCTGAAGCATGACTGTCATTTGAAAAGATATGGACATCGCAGAATGCAAATACAAGGACATGTCATGTTAATTAACTGAGATCATGTCCACTGGACCAGCAGTATGCTATAAATTTAGAACATATTTTCATAGTATGGCCCTGCTTTCAATCTCTACCAGTTAAAGGTGACGTCTATTATTATTCTCCTGCTTATAATTTGATTAGGTCAGAACGGTAGAGACCATCTAGTTGCTATTGCCAGTAAAATTAAAAGAATACGTTTCATTCACAATGGTTATTGATACTAAAAGGGTAAGGCAGTATTGCACCAACTTCTTTTGTTGTTGTTTTTTTTTTTTTTTTTTTTGGTTTCAACTTTAAACCCTATTTTTTAAGTACACTACCTATTGAATCAACTAATTTTAAGCCAGACTAAAATTTTAAATTATTTAACTTGCAAATATCTCTGGGCTCACTTTTGCTTCTTGATTTTTGATTCAGGGTATTCTTTTTGTGCCTTTTTCATATATAATTGCTGTATAGGTACTCGTTATGACCCCCCAAATTCTTCTTGATGCACTGAGGAAGGCATATTTTAGACTGGGAACCGTATGCTTGATGATCATTGATGAATGCCATCGTGCTACTGGTAATCACCCTTATACGAAAATCATGAAGGTTAATATCTCTGCTGGGAATCTATTTTTCCCTGTATTATGTGTTGTGCCTGTATTTTGTCATGTTTTTGTTATCGTTACTAGAAGAAGAATATTTTTCTAACCTTCTTTTGGTGAAGGAATTTTACCACAAATCTGACAGCAAACCAAAGCTTTTTGGAATGACTGCCTCACCTGTTATTAGAAAAGGTATGTTCTCAGGGTTTGGCAAATATATAGCAGTGCGTATCAACAGTAGTGTAAGTTCTGCATGTGTCATACTACACAGTGATGCGAAGTGTATGTCTTTCTTTGTTTAATAAGAATCACCAGTTTCATTAAGAGAGATGAAAGTTTATGACCATAAGCCCTAGGGCATAAATGTAAGTTAGAAAGTGTAATAACATTAGAGGCAGCAGAAACAAGCTATTGTTTGAGCTCCAAAGCGCTGCCATCTCTGATATCAGCCCACAGGCATCAAAGAATAAAAGAAGATCACAAAAGAAGAGTTTAAATGAAAAAATAAGCAAACAAGTGCATGAAATCCCTGAATAAGATGTAATGACAAGTTATCCTCCAATTATCTATGAGTTAGGTGCGATCTTTTCTGAGACAAGACTATTTTGCTAAACATTTATCATCCTACATTAGGTGTTTCCTCGTCCTTCGATTGTGAATGCCAAATAGCAGACCTCGAAAGTATCTTAGATTCTCAGGTACTTCAAAAGTGATTCAATCAATAACCTCAGAATAGAAATCATGATTTTATACTCTACTATCTTTGGCTTTTCTGCTGATGTAGGTTTATGCTATTGAAGATAAGAAAGAAGTGGAAATATATGTTCCTTCCGCAAAGGAAATTTGCATATTTTATGAACCAGCTAAGCCTCAAACTATGGAGTTGAAGGCAAAGATAGAAGCTCTGTGGTTCAAGGTGATCCTATGTGTGCAATTATCTTAATTTAAACGAATTTTCCTATGTCTTTATTAGTGATTTATCTTACTTTTGGAACAGTTTGATGCATCATTGTCAAACTCACAAGAGGCAATGCAAGGTCACTATAAAGATGTAGACAGTAAGCTTAAGGCACTGAAAAAACGACTGTCTAGTGATCATTTAAAGATCACTTATTGCCTTGATGAACTTGGTATTATGTGTGCTTATGAGGTATGATTGTAGTTTTGATGTAGTTTTTTTATATTTATTAAATTTTAGTTTCAGAAAAAAACTGGCGTGCCTTGAAATAAGGTATATAAATATGTCCATTACAATAAAATTACCATAAATACAAAGTCATAAACTGGCATGCATAGCCGTATTGGATCAATTATAATTAAGTTAGAACCATTAGCCATTTCAGATTATGTCAGTTAATATGCATAAAATATACAATTTTCTGACACACCAAAGATGAGAGTTTTTATTTCGATCAAGCCTAAAAATCTCCCATTGACAACTGGGTGTATTCATATCAAGCATACTAATCAATTCTAAGTTTCATGGCCAATTGTTCTATTTTCTCATCCTTTCTTTCTTCTTGAGAAGTTGTCTTTGGGTATACAACAGCACTCAAATTTTTCTGAATTTCTTTGCTATAATATTTACAGTTAACGTCTGATACATGGGTCATTGGCCCACATTATGATAAATTAGGTTTTTAAGTGGAGGGTCCACTCCAGCTTCTTGCTGCTGGGGCCCCTGCCCAGACCTGGTGCACCCCTCTTTAATGTCCTTAGATTATCATCTACATATGGTGCATTGTTTCAGTCTTATTTTTTTTTTAAATTTTCTTGAAGATTCTGTTAGTCTGATTTGACTATTCTAACTTTTGTAGGCTGATTTGTGTATCCTCTCTGTAACTTTTGCAGGCAATTAAAGTTTTATTCGAGAAAGTCAGTGTTCCGAATGAGGAATCTGATGTTTATAGAGAAAGTTTTTCGCAATATAAACATTTTCTTGAGGAAGCATTACTAGTAATTGGGGAATCACTTTCACTTGGTACGCAAGTACATGCTTCATTTAACATATAAGTTACATGCATTGTCAAACTATAAATAAAAGAAGAAAGGAAAAGGAAACATGCAAAGGACTTTGCTCTTACATTGAAAGAGTTAATTCAAAAGAACTTCCTCTGTCACTGAACAACAATTTTCACTCCTCACCAAACTAACCCCAAAAGACTCTAGAAAGAACTCCATAGAGATTGAGCAAACTAACGTCTCCATAGAATATGGATAAATCTTTGGATAGAATATGGATAAAATCTTTGGATCCCCATCTATGCAAATAATGCACCAGTACATGCCTGTCCACACTCTTCGAGTTACTACTGAAAGGGATCCCCAGGTAAGATGAAGCAAGATTACTCACCTCACAACCCATGAGGGAATTAACACAAGTCTGCCTTTATCTTCATGACACTGTGAAGAGAGGGGATCTTAATAAAGGTAGAATAATATGACTACAAAAGGATCAGTCTACGATAATCCACCCTTCCACCAAACATTCTACCACCAAGCACCTCCAAAAGCTACTCATCATCTTCTAAGGAAGGTTATAATCCACCCAAACTCCTTAACGATAGAAAGCGACCCTTGAGTCACAAACAAACAATGTGAAAACAAGTGATCAGTGTTGTCCTCTTCTTTTAAACAAAGCGTATTGAGGGAGAAATCATCCAGTTGTGGAACTTCTTTTGAAGTTTTCTTGGTTTTCTAGCTTCTACAAGCCAATGATCAAAGAAAAGCTTAATCCTTTGGAGGATCATGGAGTTCTAGATTAAATTCACTAGAGGAATACCCAACTTTGTGATCCTGTTGGTTGCCTTTAAATAGGTAGACGTAGAC
>CM046885.1:8638235-9021541 GCA_025688845.1 Cucumis hystrix | reverse complement strand
AATAGGATCCTGAAGGATTGATCTTCCATCTGATTCTATCTTCACCATTGCCTGCAGGCCGCAACAATGGAACTTAGGAAGGTGGTGAGGCTAATCAAGTTATTCAACTCTCTATGAAAGATGAATCTTCTAATGTGCCAGTCCCAAGTTTGTTGTTTTAATTTCCAGCAATCAGAAACTTCAAACAGCTGTAAAACCTACACCACGGTAAAAGAGGAAGTTGTTTATGACAAACTTAAGCATCCTACTCTACCTCTTTTGAACCTGCAATAAAATCAATCTTTAAGGGTTTCCTTGTTGCCTAACAAGACAATGGCCATGACCATTGTGACTTCACCATGAAAAAAACTCAAACATCAATGCTAAAAGATTGAAGAAGCAGAGAAAAATTTGCATAGAGAGTAGAGGCAAGGAATGAAAGGACGAGGGAAATATGTGAGTGAGAGAGAGCCCATCGAAGTAGTAAGCCTGGAACTTTGTGTGTGGGATTTGCTTTTCTGTTTTTGTTCTATGAACTCATAATGTATTTGTGCTTCTTCGGTGGTAACATGCTTAGGAGATGGTACAACTTCTACTGAAGTGGGACCATTTTTCTCAAAGTTTGGTTTTCTTTTATGGTTTACTATTTCAATCACTTGTTCTACCACCAAAAGATGCATTTCTTTTTTGGTGATTGCTGCTTATCAAATTTTCTTCTGGTTTCAGAAAATGAAAATATACCAAATTTGGGTTTTGACTTATGGAAAGCTGTAGAATTGGGCTACATTTCTCCTAAATTGTTTGAACTTCTCCAACTCTTTGAATCATTTGGGTAAATACAAATCTATTTGTTAAATATAAATTGCGGCTCTAATGTCCATTGCTTAATTGCCTCATTCTTTGTATCAGAGTATCTAGGCAGGTGCTCTGTCTCATATTTGTTGAAAGAATAATTGCTGCTAATGTGATCGAAAGAATTGTGAAAAAGGTAGAAAATTTATCTCATTTTACGGTGTCATATGTGACGGGATGTAATGCATCAGTTGGTGCACTTGCACCAAAAGTCCAGAAGGAGACACTGGAGTTGTTTTGTCATGGCAAGGTGTTCGTTTACATCATTCAGATTGCATTTTGGTTTAAGTAACTCCAGTTGTTTATGGCTAAAACCTTTCAATGTTTGCAGCTCAATCTATTATTTTCCACTGATGTAGTTGAGGAGGGACTTCATGTACCAAATTGCTCATTTGTGGTACGGTTTGACCTTCCTAAGACTGTTCGCAGTTATGTACAATCTCGAGGTCGTGCTCGGCAGAACAACTCCCAATATATTTTGTTGCTGGAGAGGTCAGGCCTTATTTGGGGTTTTTCTTCCCTCCCCCTCCTCCATGTTTTGATATCCTAAATACTGTAATGTAACCCTTACAGGGGAAATCTGAAGCAAAGAGCCTTGCTATTTGATGTCATAAGAAGTGACCGATCAATGACTGATGCAGCTATGAGTAGAGACCCTGATGCATGCGTTTTGAAACCCTTTTCACTTGTGGAGACAGATTGTTACATTGTGGAGGCAACTGGGGCATCGGTTACTGCAGATTCTAGTGTTGGTCTCATATATCAATACTGTAAAAAGCTCCCTGGTGATAAGTACGGATTATCTTTTCTTTTGAATTGTTTTCTACCAAAACTCAAGACATTGACATGATTTTAAGTTTTAAGTACTAAGTTCTACACTATGAGGATGTTGGTCTAAAATCAAAATTATTTTATTTGATAAATTATTCAGATATTCCGTTGTTTGTACTTTTTTTGTCGCGTGAATTAAACCTATTAAAAACTCGTTCCTACTGAAATAAACCGGAATCTATAAGGAACCGTAATCTATAAGTATGTCAATCATGCTTATTAGTGCCTCTCCATTTTCTATCAGATATGGGCCAAACTAGGGTTAGAGCTCTTATCTGTCTTTAAATTATACTGAATGCATTTAGTATGGATTTTATTATATTCTCTAACTTCTTTGGTAGTTGCCAATTCAAAGGGATCACATTTTGATTTGCTGCTGTAAATTATAGATATTTCAGTCCAAAACCAATCTTTCAACTCTCATATGGTGAAGGATCCTACGAGTGTCAGCTAACTTTACCTCCAACAGCAGCTCTTCAAACCATAGTTGGTCCTTCAACTAGAAATTCTAATTTGTCTAAGCAGCTTGTATGCCTGGAGGCTTGTAAGAAGCTACATCAAATGGGTGCACTTAATGACCATCTTCTTCCCTCTGTTGAAGAGATATCAGAATCTGACATGGGTCTGAAAAGCAATGCATCCACGTCTAGAGCAGGTACATATCCCTGAGGCTATATACCGACTTTATGGATGATCGTTCAATGTACAGTACACTCAAAAAGTGTCATAAAAGAATGGCGAAAATATATTGATTATACTAGATGGATGTTCCTTGTTCAGATATTTGTGGCTATCAATGGCCTGGGAGTTCGTATATTAGTGAAATTTGTTTCCTATAAAAAAAGTATATTAATTATATTAAACCACCAATTCACCCAAAAGCTTAAGCTAGTGGTTGAAGGCAATTTAATTATATATCACTAACAAATTAAATTATTCAAATTGTATATAAATAAAATCTGTACAACATTTTCTACTCTGGGTAAAATGGTTTCTTGTTAGAAAAGTCATACTTGTTTGAAACCTTAAAAAGTGTCATCTCTCCATTGGGTACATCCAAATATAGTGGTACAAATATGTGCTATAAAAATTTTCTTTATCCTGTGACCATTTTTTTTTTAAAGATATGTAAGAAGTGACACTGAACTTTGTTATTTGTAGCTAGATGCCCAAACAATAATCAGCTCGTTTGTATTTATATTCATCGTTATAGACCTCTTGAATTGTCTATTTACGTATATTCCTATTTTATTTCTTTGGTTTTTGTGTGATTCAACTTTATGCAACCCTCATGTATCTCTCTTTTTGTTGATGAAAGTTCTTATTTTTCACAAAAGAAAAGAATCAAACTTGTATACGTTCCTGTTGCCTGGTATTTTCTGTGAATTTGACTGGTAACTGGCCAGGCATTGAAGGGATATTTCTGTATGTGTTTCTTCTACTTGGCCATTGACTAGATGCCCTGTTTCCAATCTCCTTTTAATGCTTTTTGTTGTGATATATATATATAATTATATTTATATCATATGTCCTTTATTGTAATTGTACATAATCTCTAGGGTTTAGTTTATTCTCTATATAAATATGTAACATTCTTTTGACTCAAGATAATAAAAAAATATACTTCTCTGAATTCTAAATTACATGGTATTAGAGCCATTAGGGTTTCGAATGGCCATTAGCTTCCTCCTCCATTAGGTTTAAGTTTAGGTTACCTTCCGCTGACCGTTTGTCGACACCGCCCATACCATAAGAAGGGGCACCTCCGTCCGCCCAAGTTTGTCTTCGCCGATCGCCGGAAAACACCGCGCGTGACCTTCACTCGTCGCCGGAATCTCCTTGGTTTTCACCCACGCGCCGGCGCGTGAGACGTCCGATTTGTCCTCCGTCTTCTGGGCTTGTCTCGAACCATTGTTTCCGGTCAGTCTGTACCATTGGGTCTATCAAATAACATTCGGGTTCGACGAAAACTGAAGGTTACACTATTAGTTTTGGGTCCTTTTCCAATTTTGCCTGTTTGGATTGATTCTCTCTTTGTTTGTGTGGACTACAATCAGTGTGACTTCAATATGGCCGACATAAAAAAATTTGGTAGTCTCCAACGTTATTCCCTTAGCCTCTAAGATCACAGAACATAAGTTAAATGGATCTAATTATTACGATTGGCGTCGGACAATTTTATTTTATTTGAGAAGTACTGATATGGATGATCATATGACCGAAGATCCCCCAGAAGATGCAAAGCAAAAGAAGGATTGGCTTCGTGATGATGCCCGTTTATATCTTCATATCAAAAACTCAATTGAAAGTGAGATAATTGGATTGGTTGATCACTGTGAGTCGGTTAAAGATCTTCTGGAATTTTTAGAATTTCTATATTCAGGTAAAGAGCAAGTGCATAGAATGTTTGAAGTTTGTATGCAATTTTTTCGTGCGGAACAGAAAGCTGAGTCTGTCACCAGCTACTTTATGCGGCTTAAGAAGATCACTGCCGAGCTTGGCTTGTTGTTACCTTTTAGTCCTGATGTTAAAGTTCAACAAGCTCAACGAGAAAAGATGGTTGTCATGATTTTTTTGAATGGACTCTTACCTGAATTTGGAATGGCAAAGACACAGATTCTCTCTGACTCTAAGATTCCATCATTAGATGATGCCTTCACTCGCGTCCTTCGCATTGAAAGCTCTCCGACGGGTGTGTCTATTCCTCAACCCAGTAGTGCTCTCTTTAGCAAGAACAATAACCCTCGGGCACCTCAGAGGAATAGTACTGATCATCGAAAACCAGATTCTGTAGAGATTGTTTGTAACTATTGTCGTAAGCCAGGCCATATGAAACGTGATTGTCGGAAATTGTTATATAAGAATAGTCAACGATCTCAACATGCTCAGATAGCCTCCACATGTGATATACCAGAGGCGTCCGTTACTATTTCTGCAGATGAGTTTGCTAAGTTTCAAAATTACCAAGATTCATTACAAGCGTCATCTTCCTCTACTCCGGTTGCATCCACTGTTGCCTCAGGTAATACAAAGTGTCTTCTTACATCATCTACCAAATGGGTCATAGACTTTAGTGCCACAGCTCATATGACAGGTAATTCTCACCTATTTTCTAGACCGTTGTCCCTTGCCCCTTTTCCATCTGTTACATTGGCCGATGGCTCCACATCTTCTGTTCTTGGCTCTGGCACTATTCACCTTACCCCATCATTTTCTCTCTCTTCTGTGTTACATTTGCCTAACTTATCCTTTAATTTAATTTCTACTAGTCAACTTACTCATGACCTAAATTGTGTTGTCATGTTCTTTTCTGGTTATTGCTTGTTTCAGGATCGTGTGACGAAGAAGATTATTGGTAGAGGATATGAGTCGGGAGGCCTTTATCTCTTTGATCATCAAGTATCGCAAGCTGTGGCGTGTCCTGTCGTTCCCTCTCCTTTTGAAGTCCATTGTCGTTTAGGTCATCCATCTTTGTTCGTGTTGAAGAAACTTTATCCAGAATTTAGGTCTTTGTCCTCTTTAAATTGTGATTCGTGTCAATTTGCTAAATTTCATCGTCTTAGTTCGAGTCCTCGAGTCGATAAACGAGCAATTGCTCCATTTGAGTTAGTTCATTCTGATATTTGGGGTCCGTGTCCAATTGTATCTCAAACAGGATTTCGTTATTTTGTTACTTTTGTTGACGATCATTCTCGTCTAACGTGGTTATATTTAATGAAAAATCGTTCTGAGTTATTATCTCACTTCTGTGCCTTTCATACTGAAATAAAAAACCAGTTTAATGTCTCTATCAAAACTTTCCGTACTGATAATGCGGGTGAATACTTTTCTCATTCTCTTGGCTCTTACTTGTGTGAACATTATTCATCAGTCTTCCTGTGCTGACACTCCATCTCAAAATGTGTTGCAGAACGAAAAAATAGGCATTTACTTGAAACTGCCCGTGCTTTATCGTTTCAAATGCATGTTCCAAAAACCTTTTGGGCGGATGCTTTCTCTACAGCTTGTTTTTTGGTTAATAGAATGCCTTCCTCTGTTCTTAATGGTGAGATTCCCTACCGTGTTCTTTTTCCTACCAATAATTTGTTTCCTATTGGTCCTAAGATATTTGGTTGTGTCTGTTTTGTTCGCGACGTTCGTCCTCATCATACTAAGTTAGATCCCAAATCCTTGAAGTGTATCTTCTTGGGTTATTCATGTGTTCAAAAGGGTTATCGTTGTTATTGTCCTACCCTTAAAAGGTATCTGGTTTCGCCTGATGTTGCATTTTTTGAGGATACACTCTTTACTTCATCACCATCGAGTTCGTGTCAGAGAGAGGGTGACAATTTTTTTATATATGAGGTTACCTCTCCCACACCATCCTTGTCTATTGATGTGCCTCCTTCCCGCCCGTTGATTTCTCAAGTCTACTCCCGACGACCTCCACCACAACCTTTAGACTCATGTCCTCCATCAATGCTTCCTTCATCATGTGATCCGGGGCCAAGTGATGATCTTCCCATTGCTCTTCGCAAAGGTAAACGCAAGTGTACTTACCCCGTTTCTTCCTTTATTCCTATCACCAGTTATCTCCCTCCACATATGCTTTTATTACGTCTCTTGAGTCCACATCTATTCCTAACTCTGTTCATGAAGCTTTATCTCATCCTGGCTGGCAAAATGCAATGATTGAGGAGATGACTGCTTTAGATGATAATGGTACTTAGGATTTGGTATCTCGTCCTGCAGGAAAGAAGGTCATTGGTTGTAAATGGGTGTTTGATGTCAAGATGAATCCTGATGGAACAGTGGCTCGATTGAAGGCTCGCCTTGTTGCCAAAGGTTATGCTCAAATCTATGGAACTGATTATTCGGATACATTCTCTCCAGTTGCCAAATTAACTTCCATTCACCTATTTCTTTCCATGGCTGCTACCCATAAATGACCTTTGCATCAACTTGACATTAAGAATGCTTTTCTTCACGGTGATCTTCAAGAGGAAGTTTATATGGAACAACCACTTGGGTTTGTTGCTCAGGGGGAGAGTGATAAAGTATGTCGCCTTCGAAAATCTCTGTATGGTTTAAAACAGAGTCCTCGTGCGTGGTTTGGTAAGTTTAGTCAAGCTCTTGTATACTTTGGTATGAAGAAGAGCACATCTGATCATTCGGTTTTCTATCGCCGATCTGATAAGGGTATAGTTCTACTAGTTGATGTTGATGATATTGTTATTACTGGAAATGATGCATTGGGTATTTCGTCTCTCAAAACTTTTCTTCAGGGTCAGTTTTATACGAAAGATTTGGGCATTGAAGTGATGAGAAGCAAGAAAGGTATTTATTTATCTCAACGAAAATATGTACTTGATTTGTTGTCTGAGACAGGAAAATTAGGAGCCAAACCAAGTGGCACTCCGATGATGCCAAATCAGCAACTTGTTAAAGAAGGAGAATTATGTAAAGATCCTGAGAGATATAGGAGATTAGTTGGGAAGTTGAACTACTTGACCAGACATTGCTTATTTTGTAAGTGTTGTAAGTCAATTCATGTCTTCCCCTACAGTGGATCATTGGGCTGCAGTAGAGCAGATTTTGTGTTATCTAAAAGCTGCTCCTGGACGTGGGATCTTATACAAAGATCATGGACATACGAGAGTTGAATGTTTTTCTGATGCTGATTGGGCGGGGTCTCGTGAGGATAGGAGATCAACTTCTGGATATTGTGTCTTTGTAGGTGGAAACTTAGAATCATGGAAGAGTAAGAAACAAAATGTTGTTTCTCGTTCGAGTGCTGAGTCAGAATATAGAGCTATGGCACAATCTGTGTGTGAAATAGTATGGATTCACCAACTATTATCTGAGATAGGCTTCAGTATTACCGTGCCAGCTAAATTATGGTGTGATAATCAAGCTGCACTTCATATTGCATCTAATCCAGTATTTCATGAACGAACTAAACATATTGAGGTGGATTGTCACTTCATTCGTGAGAAAATCCAAGATGGGTTGGTGTCCACAGGATATGTGAAGACCGAAGAACAATTGGGAGATATTCTAACTAAAACTTTAAATGGAGCAAGGATAAGCTATCTGTGCAACAAGCTGGGCATGATCGACATATTTGCTCCAGCTTGAGGGGGAGTGTTGTGATATATATATAATTATATTTATATCATATGTCATTTATTGTAATTGTACATAATCTCTAGGGTTTAGTTTATTCTCTATATAAATATGTAACATTTCTTTGACTCAAGATAATAAAAAAAATATACTTCTCTGAATTCTAAATTACACTTTTAACGTATAATTTGATGGCAATTTTTTGGGTCTTAAAAGGATCAACAAAAAGAAAGGAACTGCACGGCAGAACTGCGATCAGAGCTTTATCTGGGACATGGGGAGAACAAGTTGAAGGGGCCACTTTTCAGGCTTATAAATTTGACTTCTCCTGTAGTGTTATATATGAGGTTTATTCTGGATTTGTGCTTCTGATAGAATCAAAACTTGATGATGATGTGAGCAATTTTGAACTTGAACTTTATTTACTCTCAAAGATGGTTAAAGCTTCTGTGTCCTTTGGCGGGGAGTTTCATTTAGATGCTGAACAGGTAAATATGTTAATTTTCATCATATTCATTGTTCTTCACCGTCAGAGAATTGCCTCTAATGTGATATCATCACCTTCCAAAAAAGCAGATAACGAAAGCAAAGTGCTTTCAGGAGCTTTTCTTCAACGGACTGTTTGGGAGGCTGTTTATTGGGTCAAAAACAACTGGAAAAAAGAGGGATTTTTTACTTCAGAAAGATACAAATCCTCTTTGGATTTCATCAAACATGTATCTGCTTCTACCAGTGGATTTGCCAGATGATTCAACTCATGATTTATGGAAAATACATTGGAGAGCAATTGATTCCTGTGTTTCTGTGGTTGATTTTTTGAAGAGAAATTCATGTTTGGATGCTGAAAGAAATTGTGGTGCTGGTGCCATATCAGATTCATCGCCTTCTAGAAACAACTCTGCTGAAACTGGAAGCAACACTGCAAGTGTAATTCACTTTGCAAACTGTGTTCTGGATGTTCATTCTTTAAAGGACAGGGTGGTATTGGCTATTCATACTGGAAGAATCTACTCAATCGTTGAAGTTGTGAGTAACACATCTGCTGAGAGCCCTTTCGATGGGAATAGTGACAAAGGACCACCTGACTACATTACCTTTGCGGACTACTTCAACAAAAGGTGTGCAACTTCCTGATTCTATTATATTGTATCTTGCTTGCATTTCCTTGGTGTCATTACTTTTAGTTTGAGCTGCTAATGATTATACTAAGTCTCCAGGTATGGGATTTCGCTGAGTTTTCCAAAACAGCCCCTATTGCGTTTAAAGCAAAGTCATAATCCTCACAATCTACTTGTCAACTTTAAGGATGAAGGTTTGTCAGTTTGAGTCGTTGAGATCTATCCTTAAAGATTATATTTAGTTCTCTGTACTCTCCATCAAGTTCTAGAATGCTACTTTGTAAGTTCACGGCAATAACTTTTTTAGTTTATCAGTATGTTTCTTATATTATAATTTGGACTAGGGCTTGTGAAAAGAACACTCAATACAATATTTAAACCTTTTGTTTTTTTGAAAAGGAAACAAAGCTTTTCATTGAAATATTGAAATGAGACTAATATTTAAACTTGATGGTCATTTAATTTACTCTAGCTATATTATCAAGTGTTTATTTGAAATTTTCTCTTGTGAACTTAAAAAAAGTCCTCACTTTTTCACGTCTTACAATAAAAAATGCACTGTTTTGATTCAAATGCCCTGGGTGATGGCCCTATGTTTAGCCCCAACTCTCTTGACCATTTGCCTTTTCCTCCTCCATATTACTAAACTTCTCTATCCTAAAGTACTTTTTTAAAACTTAGATATTCACCTTCAATCGATTCTTAGACCCTTCTAATTGGATTATAGAAACAGACTTCTAGATCTCTCATAGTTTTTCTCAGATAGACTGATTACTTTTCTTCCATTTTTTGGTACCTTGGAATTCGATAGATTTTTTGCTGATTGTGCATACAACAAAAGCTAAAGTCAGGTTTTCTATGAAATAGAGGAACGCCTTGTGGTTTTTGGGTCCTTCACTTTCTAGTTAAATTCATATAAAGAATAAGAAAGAGCCATTTCCCTCTCCATTATTGAAAAAGTTTAAAAGAGAATGCCCCCATTCTCTGACAGATGAGTTGGAAGGCTGAAGAACACAGATCCATTGGAATGATCACATTACAGACCCCTTGAATCAATAACCAACATCTGTTGGATCAAAATCATTGAGGTCCCGCTTGAAGTCAAAACCCATCTACAACTTCAGTTAGTTCTTCCCCTTGAAAGGTCTTCATATAGCAAACTAAGAACTCTCCAAGGATTTCACAGTTTTTATTTAATATCAAGAGGCCGCATTAATGGTGGAAGCTATCTGACTATTATGGTTATCGTGGAGATTTACTAGGGAGGATTAAATAGTAATTGATCCATTTTGTGTGGGACATGGCTTCTTAGTGAAGGAATTGATTCAATGTTTTGATGCTCTAGGGTTTTTTGCATTGTATAAAAATTCATGCAATGTTGTATTCTCTAATAGTATTGAGAGGCCTTAGTGGCTTTTGTTGGATAGTTCTGTTTGGTGGTTTCTTATTTGCGTGAGTTATCAAAATCTTTGCCTAATGATCCTATTTCCTCTATGGTCAAAGGGTTTCTTTGCAAGGGTAGCGCGGTAGCTTCCATCAAAGTCTGAACTCTTAGTAGTCCATTATGTTAGTGATATATAATTAAATTTTCCCTCGACCACTAGCTTAAGCTTTTGGGTGAATTGGTGATTTAAGATGATATCAAAGCCCATTAAGCCCAAACAGGTATTCGGTCCAAGAATGGTGAACCCAAAGAGACACCATCTTGATGGGGCATGTTAAGATGTTGAGAATCCCACATTGGAAAAACCACGGGGACAATAGATGGGCTCCTCTTGTTGCCAATTGGTTTTTAGATGGAACCCTATACTATCAAATATGGAATCAGAGTAGCTGGTCCAGGGAGGTCTTTGTGTTCAAGCCCCTATATTGTTGTTTCCTCCCCAATGAAAATTGATTTTCATTTGTTGGGTCTTTCAAATATTTGAAGCCCACAAGTGAGAGGGAGTGTTAATGATATATAATTAAATTTGCTCTCAACCACTGGCCTAGCATAGGTTTTTGGATGAATCGGTGATTTGAGACATTCTAAGGTAAGGTAATTTGATGGGTGGTACAACGTTTTGGTTTCTCTCATTTGTGATCGTAATTCTAGTACAACTTTATGGGTTTAAATTTGTATAACTTATAATTCTTTTCTTATTGACTTATAAATTGTTTGGTTTCTTATTAGGAAAAAAAAAATCTTCGCCTGGATAAACTTTTCTATATACTGAACAATCTAATCTTTAAGAAGTTTATGTTTTTTTTTTGGTTTTAGAAAGGTATAAGAAATATTTTTGAATTTTGGTGAGTCAATATTGTCTTGTAGGTAATACTAGCGATAAGTTGCCATCTGGCCCTGCATTCAAAAGGCCACAAATGCATGTCCATATGCCTCCTGAACTTGTGCTTAGCATGTATGTCCCAAAGGGGGTTTTGAAGTCTTCATACTTGTTACCATCTTTGATGCACCGTTTTGAATCTTTAATGTTAGCCAGCCAACTTAGGAAGGAGATTAATTATCATTCGAACAGCCTCGGTATATCAAGCTCTTTGGTATGTTCTTCTTGTTGATGTCCAGTTGACTTCGGTTACATTTTTATAGGACTAATCTTAATCTATCATCTTGGTTAGATTTTGGAAGCACTTACAACCCTTGGAAGTTGTGAGAATTTTTCCTTAGAGAGGTTGGAATTGCTTGGTGATTCAGTATTGAAGTATGCTGTGAGCTGCCACCTCTTTCTCAAGTTCCCTGAAAAACATGAAGGGCAGTTGTCATCTAGGCGCCAACAGGTTATCTGTAATGCAACCTTACATGCATTGGGAACAAAGTGCGGGTTACAGGTATGTGATCTTCTGCAGTCAGATGTCCTCGAATTTCTCTATTGGTTACCTGTGCTCACTGCTTAGTGTTTACATATAATATATACTCGCGTTTTTCAATTGGTTATATTGTACACTTTACTATTCTTTTATGAATTGATTTCTACTTTTAGCTACTAGCTAGATTCTTTGAATTCTGCAATATTCCTTTCTAGGTGGATTTTTTTTCTTTTGTTTTTGATTTTTGTTTCAGGGAGTCTTAACCTCCCTTTTATGATGGGAAGTTTGGTGGTCTCTAGTAGTGAGCAATTACGTCCTTTTATGTTTGCATCTTTATCTATCTTAATGATATGATCAATTTCAAGTTTTAGACACTGATTTTTATACAAGTTGGGCACCACAAATGTTGTAGATTTGTATATAACAGTTGCATTTAAATTAGTCATTTACATATTCTGATTATTTTAGATGTTATAATTAGTTTCCTCAGTCAAAAGTTTTTTTATACTATATTTACCCATTATTGGTCCTTTTTGCACAATAAGAGAAAATACAACCTCTCCAAAAATATCAAGGTACCAGAGTAGAAAATTAAAACCCTAAAAATAAAAAAAATGAAACCCTAACCCTAGCTATTGTTGTGCCCCTGCCCATTCATCTTTTGACACCACCATCGGCGCTGCCATCACCTAGATCCCACTGACAACATCGTTGTACGTCGGCGATCCATCACAGACAATGGACTTGCACCACCCAAATCACATCTAATTTGGTTTTGAGAGACTTGCCACTTGGCCACATATTCCTTCATCATATTTTTTTTTTCTTTCTGAGGAATGTACAGTATCCTAATTTTGTTTAATTTCTGACTTCTAACTGTTTGTAGGATGGGTAGCTATTGAATTGACCCTTTTTATTATGGTTGGATAATGTGCTCGCACACAAATGTGTATGATTCTGCATTATATATAAACTATATCTGTTTCTTAATCTTAATTTTAGGGATACATACGCGAATCTGCATTATACATAAAACTACATCTGTTCCTTAATCTTATCTCAGGGATACATACGTGATTCTGCATTCGATCCACGTCGGTGGGTGGCACCAGGGCAATGTACTAATCGTCCTGTTCCTTGTAAATGTGGAGTGGATACAGTAGAAGTTCCTTTGCATGACAAGTTCTGCACTGAAGATCCAAAAGTTGTTTTGGGCAAGTGCTGTGATAAGGGACACAGGTGGGTGGTTTCAAAAACTATAGCCGACTGTGCTGAAGCTCTCATAGGGGCTTATTATGTTGATGGTGGAATCATTGCCGCTCTCCATGTGATGAAGTGGCTTGGAATTGATGTTGATCTTGACGTAGCATTAGTTGTTGATGCAATTACTTCTGCATCTCTGAGATCCTGCCCTTTGGGAGATACTGAGATTGCAACCTTAGAGTCAAAAATTGGATATGATTTTGCTGTCAAAGGACTATTGCTGGAGGCTATAACACACACATCTGATCAAGAAATTGGTGTTAATTACTGTTACCAGGTAGTCAAGGAAACTCACTGTGTTGTCTTATAATTAATTGACTGTAGTTACTCTCTCTCCCCAACCTACCTTTTCTTTTTTAATGAACAACTAGGCTTTCATTGAGAAATGAAGAATATGCAAACCTACAAAAAGAAGAACCCAACCTGCAAAAACGGCACCTAACTGACATTCACACAAAAACTTTGTTGCAAGTGCTGAAAGGGACATGTTGAATCTAATACCGCACTCTAAGGTTTAGGGTTTTGGTATTTTTTTTGCCTGGGTGCGCTTGCTGATCCTCCCCCTCCCCCCTATTGCTCTTTGTATACCCCTCATGTACATTGAGCTTTATCTCTCTATTTTCAATATTAGTAATAGTGAGACTCGTATCCTTTTCAAAAAAAAAAAAACCTCACTCAGAGGTCTCTCAATCCTTTAAAGTTTTTTTTGTTCCCAAGACCACAATAATCCAAGCTGTCAAAAAAATCATTCTCACGAAAAAGGAGGACAGAGAAGAACCCCTTGGTCATCACTTTGTAGCCTCTATCCTAAACCAAAACCAAACTCCTAAATAACGGGCTCCAAAATACAAAAGCATAATTACGAGCTCAAACAATATGATTTAGGTCCTCCCCTGCCCTCAGGACAATGGCCCCATCAAGTTGGGTGCCCTCCTCGAAACCCTATCACCAACGTGTTTTTTTTAAAGAAAATACAACACTTCATCTTTTCATTGATTTAATGAAAAGGGACTAATGCTCCAAGTACAGGGAATCAAAATATTCAAAGTAAATCACTAGACAAACATAATATCAAGATCATACTAAGATACAAGTCATAAAATAAGCTAAGCTGAAAAAAAAAGCACCTCCCAATTCAAACAAATATCTTGGACGGGAAAATTCTCAAAGAGCTTAGAAAGAGAGCACCAAGTAGAGGCATTGATCCTGATTCCTTGCAATTTCAAATTGATTTGACCCAATGACTAATGAAGGGATTTATCATGGAACACCCTTTGGTTTCTTTCAAACCATAATTCAGCAAGCTTTGCTTTGTCGACATTAACCAATAATAAATGAGATCAAGGCTTCAAAGAAGGAACAATTAATACTTGAAGAACATTTTCTTTAAAGAAGGTTCCAAACACCCAATGAAGCTAAAAAATAGCCCGAAGCTTCTTGCAGCAAGCTAGAGAATAGCAGCAATAAAAAAATAAACGTTGAAGATCTTCACTGGCAGTCGTACATATCGGACAGATTGATGGGAAAAAGCAGTGAGATGGCAATTTTCTTTGAAGAACTGAAGAACAATTTAAGTATCCAAAGAGCACCATCCAAATAAGAACATTAATTCTTTTTGGAATATTTGATTTTCATAAGCTTTTAAAAACCTCCTTATCCATACTTTCTGCTGCTGTTAGTTTCTTGACAAGAGATTGAACTGAAAAAATTCCAAATGACTCCAAACTCCAGCTTCTAGAGTCTTAGACTTTTCCCACTGGATAACACTTGAAGAAGTTGCTGAAATTCCAGAATTTCTTCTTTGAGTAATCCTCAATGGTAACAGCCCATGACAATGTTTCTACATCCCAATGATAAGAAATCGAACTGTTTGGAAGCTTCACAACTCTATAGAGCCGAGGAAATCTCAGACTAAGTGCTAACAATCATTCCATGAGTCATTTTCATAAAGATATTTGATTACCATCACCAAGTTTGAAGGAAGCAAAACCTTCTACTTGGAATCATGCTCTTGAAATACTGATCCACACTTCTAAGACTCCTAACTTTCTCCAGCCCTATCACCAATGTGTTCATTCTGCCCATCTCCTTTTTGGTGCTTGTGTATAGAGAAAGTGGCCTAATTCCAGTAATGGGTATGGACTTCAGTCCAAAGATATAAATTGAATTCTTGACTTAGGAAGCATAAAGTGAAGATGTTGCTATTTGCCAATTGCATAGTTGAATTAAAGCTTTCTTTCTCCTTTTATGTTCCTCCAGTAAATCAAAGATCAGAAGTCATTACATGTAAAAAGAATGATGCTATGGGAATGTGAGAATTCCACCTGATTTATCTTTCTTTCTTCTCTTCCTCAGAGACTAGAGTTTCTTGGTGACTCAGTGTTAGACTTGCTCATTACATGGCATTATTATCAGAACTACTCAGATATTGACCCAGGGGAGTTGACTGATTTGCGCTCTGCTTCTGTTAATAATGAAAATTTTGCTCAAGTGGCTGTGAGACGGAATCTTCAGCAACATCTTCAACATTGTTCTGGGCTTCTGATGAGTCAAATTACTGAATATGTGAAGTATTTGTCCGAGTCTCAGGATACTGGGAAGCCACTGCATGGTAATAAAGGCCCCAAGGTAGTTGTCATTCAAATTTATGATATGTCTTGCAATTATTAAACTAGTTGTCATTCCACATTTCTTGACATGGAGTTTCGGATAATAATTATAATGTATCGTTTACAAATAACAAATCCATTGGTACTCTGTTCTGTGTTCTTTATGTGACAAGTCTACCTTCCCCCTGACCTCTTGGTAAGTTGGCTCTCTTCTCTCATCTTTTTTTACTGCAGGTTCTTGGTGATATGGTGGAAAGTATTGCAGGTGCCATACTGATTGACACAAAGCTTAATCTCGATGAAGTGTGGAAAATATATAAGCCACTTCTGACTCCATTTGTGACACCTGATAAACTTGAGCTTCCACCACTGCGAGAACTAATTGAATTATGTGATTCTCTTGGGTATTTCATCAAAGATAAATGTACTAGGAAGGGGGAAACTTTTCATGCAGAACTTAGATTACAGTTGCAAGATGCCCTATTGATAGGTGAAGGATATGAACGAACTAGAAAAGCTGCCAGAGGGGAAGCTGCTCATCGCTTGTTAGCTCAACTTGAGGTAAAATGTTTCCTGCTTCAATAGCCAGAATTTTGTTCCTACTTTTCTTTAAAAAAGAATCCAAACATCGGAATTTATAATTAGATTAATAGTGCAATGTTGGGCCACAAGCCTTGCCTTGATTTTTAAGGAGTCTTTAGGTTTGTTTGGTCAACTCTTAGGTAAGTGTGCCTAGTGGATTGCACGGGGTTATATATCATTTGTGCTCAGGATCTTTGAGTCCTCTTTTACTTATGTTCTCTACAGAGTGAATATTAGAATCAAGATGTACTGTTCACAAAGGAAAGTTATCACGTTTGGATAAGTTTTGGGGGGCCTTCACGTGAAAATAAACCATATTCGATCTTGAGGGAATTTGAATTTTGTGTTTTCTTATGCTTTAAGTGTTGCCCCTGGTGATGTTTTGGTGTTGGAGGTTTCTGCTTTATTTTGTTTGACAATGTTTGCTTGGAAGCTTTTAGGATCACAGAGTTTATATTTTAAAGCAATCTTTGAACCTAATTCTCTGTTCCAATCAGTTTCAGAGCAATCTTCAAACTTACATTCTCTGTTCCAATTAGTTGAATGTAAGAAAGGTTTGAACTAGTTTTCTGACTAGTGAGTTATTGGACATTTTCATGCTTTTGGTTCTTGGTTCCACTAACTATGACTTTAATATGACATGAATCACCTTCGATTGGGTTCAGTTGCGAGGTCTGTGTAGATTTGCTTCCTGCAGGAGTTTGATTTTCAGATAGTTGGCAAGAGGAATATTTGCGTGAGGATTGAGGAGAAATGTTTTTTAGTGAGAAATGCTGTTTTTTTTTTTTTTTTGGTTTGCTAGGGTGCTCTATGCTGTGGGATATTTGTGAGGAGAGGAACAATAGTGTTCAAAGGTTTGGATAAGGACCTAGAGATTCCGTCTAGGTGGCATAAAGAGAACGTAATAAAAAGTTTCGTCCCCTCTGGCTTATGTACGTTTTTTTTCCTTTGATGAGATTCAATTTCTTATTTCTTACAAAGACGAAAACGAAATCTTTTTTTCTTTCTTTTCTCTTATTCCTTTGGCTCTTTTAGGGGGCAGCTTAGCTTATTTGCCTGTTTTGCAATCCTTTCTTAGACATGGAATTTAATCTTTGTTTTCCATACTGTATGGCACCTTAACTTTTTATTTGGCATAGTACTCATTTTCGGACTTATCTGATAACAGACTAGAGGAATTTCTTACTCTCGTTCGGGCTCTAAGAAGAGAAAACAAAATCCCAGTCACGATGGTGAGTACCATTTTTGTGAGAGCCAGTTGAGCATCTTGTCAAGAACTTAAGCTTTTCTTTCATAAGATAAAAATGATGGTGGAGGTGGTTCCTAATCTCTCTCTTGTTCTTTTTTTGTGTGCAGAGGCTGCTATGGTTCTTCCTTCATCTGTCAACTGTTCTACAGATGCCTGTGATCCCAACATGGAGACCCCTGGTTTGCTTCCGTTCTCATTTAATTTGTTCCTGTTGGTAAAAGATATTTGATCGACTTAAACGGTAGAGTATTTTATAACTCCTACAAAAGTTGAAGATCACCAATATGAAACCTTGTTTAACTAGATTATCTTGAAAACTTAAACTTGAAAACTTGGGAGATTCATGATTTGATGATTTCAACTTCTTTGCGTTTGTAAGGAAAATAATTGTTTTCTATTATATAAATGCTGTATATATGTTGACATGTTAATTGCTAGAGTTTTACTGATTTGTTATGGCTTGCACCCAAATACCAAAGTATGCTCTAAGCAACATTCTCAGATCAAGACTCGAGTTTATGGCAAGAAAGGAGTTTTATCCTTCATTTCTAGCTTCACAGATCGAGTTGTAGTCTGAATTCAAGCTTCTTTTCGTTAATATTTTTTTTGCCTGTGTTGCAGTTATTGGACCAATCAACTTAAAGAAAGGAGGACCACGGTGTACTCTGTTTGAACTATGCAAGAAACTGCAGTGGCCAATGCCAACTTTCAATACGGTAGAAAATAAATCAAGGTTAGTCAATTAGCATCTTCTCTATTCTGATTGGATATTAATATTTTCATATTTGCCTCCACGACCCAACCCTCGGGGATCTATCCCTGAAAAATTAATAGCACCACTGTGTTGACTCTGAAATATTTCTCTTGATTTGCCTAATTTTTTCTTGGTACAGGGTCCAAATCGAAATTGGCGAAGGCTTAGAGAAAAGAAAAGGGTTTAACAGTTTTTTGTCAAATATTACTTTGCAAATTCCAAATGCTGGCTATGTTGAATGTGAAGGTGAAGCTCGAGCTGATAAGAAGAGCTCGTTTGACTCGGCGTCCCTCGTCATGCTTCAGGAACTTCAACAACAAGGACGAGTCATTATTAACGATTCATGAGCCTTGTCATTGGTGATTATGCCAGTCTTCTTCCCTTTTCTATCTTTAGGTCTGGTGGTCTTCTCCCATGTTAAATATTTTGAAAATCAGCAACGTTAGGGTTGAGATTTTAACATCTAATCTTTTGATTTAATGTAAAAAGTCAGTTACCTTATAGGAAACCAAATCAAAGAGATGTAAAACTCTATTTTCGAAGGACTTTTAAGAGGTTTTTGCAATCAAGCTATACCGTGTAAGCGAATGGACTGCTTAGTGCTAATAGGTTAAATTGCACACAGTCCTCGTTAATGTGTGGTTGGTTTCAATTTGTGGTGTTGAAATTTTAATGTCAACATGAAATAAAAGTTCTCTTTAGGAAAGAGGAAAATAACAGAATTAAGGGTGAAATTCTAACCTCTAAAATGTAATTAACAAAATTGAATACAACCATTTACATTAGAAGAAAAATTGAAACCACCTTAAAACAGAGGAGTCTATACATTTTGTATACTTTGTTTGGTTTGTTATCCTGGAGAAGTTTCAATTATGTTGAATGTATGCTAAAGCCGATATTTATGATAATTAACTTGGCTAATAAACAAGCTCACAAACAACATTTTTAAAAAATTGTAAGTTATAAAAAAATCTTAAGCTTATCTTAGTGTTGATAAATTCAATCAAACTGCATCTTTGAGGGTATAAACGAACTTACATTGGATTGAATTCAGTAAACGATATTCAAGGTCAAATAAGTTGCTTCTGTAGTTAGTATATTACTTCTGTAGTTAATTGCATAGTCGTATATATAGCAAGGCTTTATTTACTTATTATTTTATTTAGAAATAAGACATCATCAAGGAGAGTGAGTCTGGCAAAAATATCTTCAAAGGATAATATTTGAAATGCCCGAATAATCATCGGAATATCCATTTATTGTATTATTCTTGAAATAATTCACAAACTAAGCTTAGGTTACAGAGGGATTGATTGAAAAGCTTTACCCTCTAGTAAATTGAAGAGCATGCACTATCGTCATAAGATTCAACGATGAAGATTAGACTTGAATTCTCAAATATTCTACGTTAGCTTAACATTTAACACAATGCTGATACAAGTCCAACACACAGTGAAGATTGAAGGACGGTGCCCCTAGCCGGTATAGAAATCTCATGCTCTGATCAATAACTCATAGACATTACTGTTGTTGTCAACGCTAACACGCTTCAACATTTCGAAGCTTCTGCGGCTCCCCAGGAATTCTATCCTTTTGAAAACTACACGACCAGATTCTGTTGTTTCTCTACTGCAGTAAACAGATCGAAGTCGGTCAGCATGCCTTGAATCAGTGTGAATTGCCATCTCTATTTCATGATCTGACATGTTCTCCTGCAATCAGAGGGCAGAGTTTCTTGTAAGAATAGGTAATCCACCACCATCCTAATGAACATGCTGAATCTTTAAAGAACAAAAGAAACTTAATCAAGTGATGAAATAATACCTGATAAAATGTATAAATATGATCGAGAATCTGGAAACATGTGAACCCCTTGTGGCTAAAATATGTCCTCGAAGAGGGTCCCATCTCGAAGAAACGATCCACTGGAAATAGTATAGTCAAGTAATGGTTTTTTAATACAACTTCAGATTTCTCGCTGCAAGTGAAAGTGACAAAATGAGAAAATACGGTTGTGTCCAAACGCTACTCAAATTACAAGTTCCACATGAAGAGATAAACGATCAAATGCATCAATCAAACCGCAAAGTTGAGTCTGACCTTTCACTGAGTGGACGAGTTAAGTTTGAAAATGAGGCTTCCGATTCCTTGCCATCTCCTGTTGCATCAAAGAACTCTGGAGTATGATGCTCACTAACACCTTCACTACTGAAAGAGTCTGTGTAAATAGAAGCAGATGAACTTGGCTCAGATATTGACCAGCAGATCGAATCCAAAAGGCTACTTGGGGTTAGCGGACGTATTGGGTTTTGACATGTCTGTGAAAAGAAGATAACAAACTGATAAATACCATATTTCGCTTCGATACTGAAGTCAACCATAATATGGCCATTTTCCATTTAAAAAAATGTTAAAACAAATTTTCAAATTCAACAACCCTCCACGTGAACAACCTGCATTCGACAAGCACGCCGCTTCCTCACCCCAAGCTTCACATTTGAAATAATCTGTTCCCGTTCTGCCTGGGTTGTCTTACTTCTAGAAATTCTAGTATCTTCTGGCTGCCTATTTTTTGCCTGTAGATGGTGAACAATAGCAATTAATAAATAGATGAAAAGTAGAAGAGGGGTCGAATTAAGTGAAGTACTAATTAACACTATTATAAAGATCTATATATGACATTTTGCTCTCTAGCGTGTTTGCATGGTCCTATTTCTTACAACAGCATATGTTATTTCGTATTATAATTCCGTTATAACCTCTAGTTTAGGGAAGATTCAGTTTACTTAAAATAAATTTTACTGACATCTGGATTCTTGCAATAGTATAGCTCAGTATTAATATTGAAGCATGAGATTGAGATATAAGACAGAATAATTGTAATTAGGAAATTCAGATTAGCAGGAAACCTCACCAATGATAGGTAGACATAGACCTATTACTATTATATTAGTCATATCAAAATTACTAAGAAAGATATTTCAAAAGTTAGAAAATGCTCAACAAAGGATTAAGAAGTCCAAAGTACCTCTCTAAAATTTTCGGCACAAAGATCTTCAAGTGTTGAACTAATCTGTCGAGCCAGGTCGGCGGACATGTGAATAAGTCTTTGTGCACGTTTCTCCGTCACAGTTTTTAGAATCCAGAGTGGCTGGGAGATTGTCAGATGAATCTCAGTGAAGCTAAAGTAAAGTTGTCCAATACATATAAATGCAGATATGATATAAAGACTGCAAAATTATAGCCAGTATATAGCTGAAAAATTCCTGTCTAAGAAAAGTTCACTATTGATAAACACATATATAAAAAATACAGATACATATGAACACAAAAGTACCACTTACTGTGACTAAATTGCTGGATTGGCCAAGATATCGATGGATGGAAGTCCTCTCACAAACCACGTGATTTGTGCTGCAACCGGCAAACCAATGATCCACAAGTGAGGCACCAACTCCCTTAGCAGCCTCAATAACCTACAAATATTAGAATCAATCATTACGCTAGCTGCCTCAATGACCAGGAAACTACTAAATACTAGCTTCATGAAAGGGAAGTTCCATAGCACTCAGTGTAGCTAACGTTAGCATCAATAGTTACCTCCATAGTGTTAGTCTGTGAGCGCTATAAAACCATGGTGCTTCTAATAAAATTACCTTATGTCGCAGTTCTGGTGAAATGTCCGTATCAATATACATGGATTGACCAGAAAGATTAGAGTCCATTCTTCTGTCACGATCTTTTTTAGAGAATGATAGTTGAGAATCTCCTATCATATCATTTTGCTCAACTCCATGAATGCCCACTGGAAGGCAGGAGTTTCCGTCACCACCAGACCCTGCTAGATGTTTTAATTCATCCAGGCGTCCACTATTTTCTCCAAGACTTTTGATAGTATAAAGAGACTCGCTCAGTCTTACTGCAACAGATTAGGACAGTCATAGATGTTCAACAGATTAGTTCAACAGATCAGACATAGATTATCACCTAACTTATACTTATAATGTTATATTGTTTTCCAACATGTCCTCAACATACAGACCAATACAAAAGAAGCGAATGAAAAAAAGAAAAAAAAAGAGGAAAAAAAAATCCTACAACACTCCAATAGGGAATCTATGAGAAAAGAATCCTCTCAAACTTGAGAAACATCATAATATTGATCCGGTATCCTAGTCTTTTTTTAGTTTTTTCTTACTCGGTATTCAATAAAAGAAAAGACTGAACAACTCTGCATTCTACACCAAGAGAGAACCAATTATATGATACCAAATATCGATAAACACTCTCCCTCCATGAAAAAGCTTTTGTCCCAAAATCACTTTGTAGAAAGCATACAAGGATTAGTGATTTATGGTCAACAGAAGAGTCAACAAAGTTTATATTGGACTTTGAGATTCCAATTGAAAGGAAAAGTAAGATTGTGATTAGTATTTATGTCAATGATTTTATGTCTTCCCTTCAGTATATCACTCTCATCCTGAAAATAGCCAGGATACATGAGAACAAAAAATTTCACAACCAGTTAGAACCCAACTTTGACACTACAGGCTTGCTTACCATTCCTCTGTACACTATCCACGAACCAGCCAAGAGAGACAACAAACAGCCCATTTCTTGATCCATGCTTAAACGCGTGTTCAAACTTTCGTCCACCTAAACTGTAGTAACTGTCAAGGTGAACTCCGTACCAACATTGGCTTTTGAGCATGGCCAAGGTTTAATGATAAAATCACATAGATACAAAAAAAAATGTAAAACTTCCAACACCCTTTTTCTTTTTCTTTTCTTCATAAGAAACAATTCCTTAAGAAAAGGAAAAAAAATATCCAAACCTAAACAACCAAGAAAGAGACTACAAAAGAATGTTCACAAATTCGTTTCAGATACCACAATTAATACCTCAACAAAATTTTGAACCATGCACACCTTTTCTTACTAACCTTGTCAACAATATCGGGTAATTCAGGACATGATAAGTACAGATGTGGATCATAAAAATTATACCATAGGAGTTTAAATACTCAACCAATATCACATAAAAACAAGAAAAGGTTAAATATATCCAAGGATATTTGAACGACCAAATGGGTGCATTGTGGATGCAAATTGGGGCTGTATTGTCCACCTAATCTCTCAGTAGCTTCCTTAACTTGTTTCCTTGCTTCTGCCAAAAACATGATGCAAAGTATCAATAATTGAAGCAAAAATTATATAAAGAAAAACATATAAGCCCCAATTCAACAATTTTTCAAATCATCATCATCATAGAGAACACGAACAGACACCTCAACAATGCTTCTCTATTATGAAACTGCCACCATGACTGGACTAATTGATTAAGCAACCCAAAAAAAGCCATTAGAATTTTCATCTTACTGACAGAAGATCCACTCTAATTCACAAAGAAACTCAAAAGACATAAAACCAATAGCGATCACAAAGAGTAACAGTTCTGAAGAAAAGATTTATGCCATATAACCAACCTTTGGATAAACCAGTGACACAAATTACGAGTCCAGTAAAAGGACCGGCTAACCGCACTTTCACCGGTTCAGACCTTGAAGACGGAGAAGCAAGAGACATGGACTCAAGCTGTTGCAGCCCTCCCAATGACGATAACGGTGATGAGAACCCAAAAAGCAGCCTAGAACAACCTTTACTACTAACCACTTCGACCGTACCACCTCCCATAACCACCACCAACGCCACTCAGCTTACTGCAAAACCTCAAAACAGGACAGTTTTAGAAAAGTTAAACCCTAGAACGACAAAAGGGGGGGGACACAATGAGAGAATATACCCATTACATGAAACTGAACAGCATGCCGATTCCGAGAAAGGAGATGGAAGAACATGCAAAGGAAATCAGAAAAGAAGAATTTATTCAAAGGCGGGAAAAGCTTTTGAAACATAACAGAGCGTAATCCGCATCCAAGAGTCAGAATTGACATGAAAAGAAGATTTTTCCAATGATTTTTTGACCGAATCAAAAGAACTGATCTTAGAAATGGAAAAGGGAAAAAGGAACTTTGATTGGGAAGAAGGAATCGAACAGAAAAGCAAAATGGGGATTGAAAAAGGAAAGAAATAACGGAATTTAAAAAACAAAAATTGTATCTTTTAAGAGAAATCCAAGCTTCTCCTTTCGTCGCAAAAGCCAAGGTTTGAGAGTGCAGCATTCAACTCGTCCTCTACTTTACTGCTTAGCGGTAGAGTTCTTGCTGGTGAGTCTTCAAAGTTTCAGCTTAAATTACAATGCTTTCATTTTTCAATTTTTTATTTGTTTTCCAAAATTAAGCTTATTCCCTAAATTGAAAAATAAATAATAAACTAAAAATGATCTACTATAGGTTAATTTTATATCATTTATAATTTTTTAAAATGGAAAATACCCCAAATTAAAAAATAAAGTTTATTAAATATTGCAATTGCTTTGAGGAGAATCCAAAAGCTGGCCAAGAACACATTTTAAAAAAGGTTGGAAATGAAATTGTGATTTAGAAGTAGTTTTATTAGATTGAATCATAATCTACTTTACAAAACACAAAAAACAATTAAGATTCTTTTCTAATGTATTTTTTTCTCCCAAAGAAATCCCAATTGCAACCTAAAAACACACACAAGAAGAAAAAAAAAATGAATTGCTTTGAAAGAACACACTTTAACACTACTGATGATGATTTCCTTTTTATTTTCTTGTTTTCCAACTTTAAATTTGTTTCCTCCCAATTTTCCCATTATAACTTTCACATTTGATAAAAAAATAGCTTAAATTTATCTCCAAATTTGAAAAAATGAAAACAATCTTTATAAGATCAATAACAAAAAAATCAAATTTTGTTATAAAAAAAGAAATTAATTAGTGATTCATTCAAAGTGGTGGATGAAAGAAGTATTCTTCTAAAAGTGATAACATTTTTTTCAAAAATTATCTCCAATTTACTTCAAATCTAAAAATGCATTTCAGAATTTCATGTAGCTCAAACATAACTAGGAACTCATAAAACTCACAGGTAAGTAAAATCTTTAGAATCTCATTGCAATATAAACTCAAGGAATGAAATGGTCCATAAAATTTGAGAGAGATTGGTGGTGGGAGAAAGGTATGGTCCCCAAGTCTTTTTCCTGAATTAGTGCTACTAAATTGGATCTTGTAATGTGATGTATGCTAAATGGGGACACATACAGTTGTGTGTGATTAAAGTACATCATACGTATCAATTTTGACCTCACACACAATCAAATGAATACGCAAATCAACTAACCCACTCACCAATTCTAAATCTTCCTTCGACATTTCTCCATATCTGATACCAACCAAATAAGGACATTAAGAGCCTTATTGAAACTTCTGAAATCTGGCCAACCTAAGAATCCCTAAACCTGTGGGATATTTTTTTTATCGGTGATTTAGAGACAACTTGAATCTGATGGAGTGAACTATTATAACCCACTCTATGTTTAGAGTTCCAGTTACAATAGTTGGTGTTTCGGTTTATAGTGTAATTAACTATAGTATTAGTATTTCAAATTCATTTTTGTTACAATGTTCACTACTTCCTAATCATCCACTCGTTTCCTTATTGTTTCTATGTCTACCGTTTCTTATCCAACATAAAATATTAGCACTCCAAACACAAACTATTATAATCCAAATTAAATAGTTTGCATCTTAAAGATAGACTACTATGAATTATGAGTTATAACCCACAAATTATAATAACTTCAAATTATAAGAACCAACTCAATGTCCAAATTGTCCATTGAAGGGCATGAGTGTTTAGAATGCTTGGAACCAAAATTTTGATTGGAAAGTTTTCCAACCACAACTATCTCATTTAGGTAAAAAAATTCAATCACATAATAGGGAATTGACTTTGGAAAAACTATTTAGAGAACATTTCTAAAGCTTCATAAAAAGCTAGCAGAAAATGATGGTATTTTTCCTTACTTTCAAGCATTGAATTAAAAGTAAAGGTTGAATTTTATTTGATAAAAAACGATAGTCTAAGGATTTGGATAAATTATATTGAAATTAAAAGAAAAAGTTGTTTTCAAGTGAAATGAAGTTAAAAAGAAAGACATTCATGAATAACTTTATTACAAGAAAAGAAAAAGATTGTGTTAATTATTAATTTAGATGGATTGGATTGAACTCTAATTAATTTTGAAAAAATATCTTAACTAAAACAAAATCCAATCCAACCCAATCCAACAACAAAAAAAAGGTCAGCATCATCCTATTGAGTGGCCCTATGGCAAAGTGAGTGCAAAGTATTACAAAGAAACCTATAACTCCAACCAATGAATGCCATCTACTGTCGTACATTTCTTCAGTTTGGACATTGGATAGGACAGTACGGAAGTTTTCGGTAAATTACATTAACAAAACCCTTAACTTTACTATTGGCTTCAAATATAACTCCCGCCAATATTACCTTTAACCTTTTATGAATATTCGAAACCTCGTCCCAAAACATAAATTCATGTATAAAATTCAAACATGAAATGGAGTGGCAGTCACTTGAAACAAAAATTAGGCTCCAGAAACTGTTGCATTGCTCCAAGTCACTACTAGTCATGTTACACGTTCCAATTTCAATTGTTCTCCACAAAAGATAGTTTTCGAACGTTTATGAAAGGCAAATTTGGAGAGAACAAGTGTTTTCTGAAATGAAGAACAAAGTTTTGATTACTTTTCATGATTTAACCAATCATTCAATTCATTCTAGCAAATGACCAGTTGATTTAAGATGTTCAAAGACTTTGAAGGCTCATGAAGAAACAGATAAGAGCAGGGCATCAATCCCTCGCCCAGGGTGAAGCAAAAGATTTTATATCTGTTTTTCTTTGACAAGCCAGAGAGTACACATGCAGAATGCTTCTGTCCAAAACAATACTGTAGCTGACGACTCTTTACAGTAGCTAGACCAAGAAAGAGTAGCTACAAGAAAAACAGCCTACGAAGATTCAAGAGAACAACTAAATAAGCCTTATCTTAAGGTAATTACAATTGAGACCCTAGTCGTCTCAACCACCACAAAATAAAAAGAACGATAAGTGGTGTGGCCATCTTTGGGGTAAACTGTCAATAGATCCATTGGTCACCAATTCAGTGAAAGAAACAGGAAAGGGAAAAGATGGTTAAAGGTAAATAGAGTCCAGAGGTCAACGAAGATATCAAACCTCCAAACAGACTTATAAAAGCACTAAAAACGGGCATTTCTTGAACTCATCAACTTAAATTTTTCCAATGGATAAAATTTTGTCTAGCAAAACGACCTATCGGCTTGCTGTCTCTAATTCTTGTACGTTCGAGAAATTTCTTGATTAGGAAATGATTTTAATTAGGAAAATTAATTTTAAAAGACAAAGGTCCATTTGAAACTTGAACAAGGAAGTTATCCATGACAGCTTTTGTATAGCATGTAATAGAGCAATGAGAATGAGGAGAGATCGTCTACCTTGCTACAGAGGGGTTATTGAACTCCAAAATATTTTGGTCGTGGCATCATTGAAGCATGATCTTCAAGTATGTGTCTCTCTCATGGTTCTCCTATTTGAATCATCAATTAAATAAGGATCAGAAGACAAATTTATATAGAAAAATAGGTACAACTGCTAATAGAGAGACACCGGTCAGTCTATATTTAACGAGCAGTCAGATTCAAGGAAAACGCTACTATTTTCAACTGTAGCTGTGAAGCAATCGGATAGGGTGATAAACGTGATAAATCTCACTAAGCTTGATGGAAAAGAAACGGTCTTCAAGATCACCCACATGCTTTTCTACAAGTTTCCTGTGAATATCTATTTTGGGTCGGTGAATAAGTTGATAAAGGTTTAAAATAATCCATTTCCTATAGCTATACCATCATTAACGTATTCACGGGGTAACATTGCAAGATTTAAATAAATTAATTCGTCATCTACATATTTTTGGGGGTGAGGAGGTTTGTCAACATGAATGAAAAAAATTACATGAACCCTCGCGCATCATCTCCAAAAACCTAGGGGAGAATGAGATCAAATAAAAAAGAAAAAAGACAGAAAGAAACAAAAAGCAGACACAGGGCATGAGCCCACAACGGCTGGAATCCAAGATGACAACGCAAACTTCGGCGCCACTTCAGTATAAACACAACATGCACTAATCACGTTATTCTTTTGATGTTGAAACTTTTCCGACCACACTACATTTGCTTCTCATCCAAACTTGAAATCTTTGACACAAAGAATCAATCTCTCGCTCCTTTTTCTCGTATATGAAGAAACCCGTGAAGGCAAATAGAACCACTGCAATATATAACAAATATACTTTAGCTTTCTAGTTGGTGTGTCATATCAAAAAGCTTTCATCCGTAGAACTCCAACGTATAATAATAAATGATGTTCCTCAAACACACCTATGAACTTCTGGGACTCAGATAAATCTTTTAGGAAAATAATAGTAAATTCAAGAAACACATTAGTAGCAGTGCTAAGAACATAGTGAATCTTGAGAGGCAATATTTACAATTCGAGACTTTATCTTTGGTATCAACCTACAATTTCAGTAATTGAGATTGTCAGAGTTCACGACACAAGGGAGTGGGAGTAGAGAGGAAGAGGGAGCAACCTGTCTTGTATAAAGTTTGAAGAGAAACCAATCCAATAAAGCTGAGAGCCAACAGTGATACAGCAACCTGTTAATTGATGAAAACAAGATCTAAGTTAATCAAACACAAAGCTTATGTCGAAGTATAGGAATATCTCTTACTTTGATCAAATACCAATAGTAGGAATATCTCTTACTTTGATCAAATACCAATTACTATTGGCTTCTACACTAATTTAGGTTGTTAAATCAGGCATTACATCCATGCCTCAGATTGTAAGCAATCCAAAGAAAAGATAAACGGTGTGATTGCTCTTTACTTAGTACACTAACATTAATTTCCACCAGGGTCTGTTGCAATGTGGGGGGTAAGGATGCGTATTTTTGGGAATATCAATGGGTAGGAGATAGTCCTCACTGTTCACGTTTGCATCTATATCATTTGCTTTCTTTAAAAATCATATGATTTCTGAATTTTTGGTTTGGTTGGGGGATATGTGTCCTTTTCTTTTGGTTTCCATTGTCATTTATCCAATAAAAAAACAACAAAGGTTACCCCTATTCTTTGTTGGAAAAGTGCAATGTTAGGGCTGAAAGAAGGGATGTTCTTGTTTTGAGTCCTACCCCATCAAAGGCTTTTCTTGTAAGTCTTTCTTCAGGCTATTGTTGGATCTCTTCCAATTAGTGAGTCAATCTTTGACATGGTTTGAAGGATTAAGATTCCCAAAAAAATCAAGTTGTTTATCTGACAAGTTTTGTTAGTTCGGTTGAATACTTTGGATAGGGTTGTTCGAAACATGACTATGATAATAGGTCCTTTCTAACGTATTCTTTGTCAAAAGGAGGAGGAAGACCGGGATCACCTTCTTTGTGGTTCCAATTTGTGAGGTTTATGTGGATCTATTTCCTATAGGAGTTTGATGTTGAGTTAGTTGGTCAAAGGAGTATTTGTGCAATGATTGATTAGTTCCTCCTCCATCTACCCATCAGGGAGAAAGGTCATTTGTTGTGTTTTGCTGCGGTACGTGTTGTGTGATGGGTTCTTTAGAGGGAGAGGAATAATAAAATGTTTTTTTTTAAATGGAGACAAAACTTCTTTATTAATAAGAAGTCTAAGTACTAGAGATTTATACAAAGAGAGCAATAAAGAAGAAATAAAAAGGGGGAGTCCTAAGGTATTAGGAGGCGCACCCGGATATCTCAACTAGGTTGACACCCCATAGCGCCAATCATCATATCCCGAAAAAGTAAACATCAAAGCAAACAAAACAACAGAGGAACAACCTAAAAACAAACAGCCCATAACAAGGGTTCAGAAAAACTGGAAAAATGAACGGAAAATGCAGAAAACCCCCCCAAAAAAAAATCTCAAAATTAAAATTAAACAAGACCAAAACTTCAAAGCTTCAAAGCTTCAGACAGTGAACACTGCAATGCAGAGATAGTGATGCAGCATCGGTTAGGCTTGATTAAGAAAGGCATTCCAGTTGAGGTAAATACCTTGAATGGAATAATTAGCGAACTCCTTTTTTAAAGAACACCAAGCTGCAGCATTAAGATCTACGGCACGCATAAGAGGTTTGTATAGGGATCCTAGAGAGATTTGATCCTAAGTAAGGTTTCATGTTTCACTTTGAGCTTCTATATCAAAACTTTTTCTTAGATGGTATAATAGAAAATTTACCTTCATCCGTAAGTAGTAAGCTTGACCTTTTGGTTCAATCGGTGATTTAAGATAGTATCAAAGCAAGTGGTCTAGAATATCCTATGTTCAAACTCCAACAATGGTATTTTCTTCTCAATTAATATTGATTTCCATTTATTGAGTCTTCTACATATTTCAAGCCCACAAGTGAAGGGTGTTAGATGATATACCATTAAATCTACTTTCACCCGTAAGCTTAAGATGATATACCATTAAATCTACATATTTCTATGATTATTCTCTAGGTAAATCTTAGTTAGAAACTCTTCTGCAATTGGGTGTTTTATGGGTTTTTTTGTATGCCCTTATAGTCTTTCACTTTTTTCTCACTGAAAGATGTTGATTCCATCTATATATATATATATATATATAGATATATAATTTTTGAAGAATGATACTGGTTTCTTTCTAACCTTTTAAAGCTTGTGGAGTGCTTTACGTTGAAAGCTTATTAAGTTTCCTACTTTATTCAGCGGCTTAGATTTGGTTCCTGGGGTACCTCATCTCCCGTTCTTATATACCCCTTCTCTCTTTTCTTAGAAAGACCTATGGAATCATTTAAAAAAAACAAAAAAAGAACAAAGTTGCAATGCTGGCACAAGAATGCAAACTCAACTTTGTGTGGCGTCAACAAGGGCATGGGAAGGTCCACCCATGTAATATTTTGGGCAACCCTGTACTGACACATCTCTATCTTTTCATAACAAGGGCATTGTATGAAAGTAGGCCAAACGTTTGTTTCTTAAATAAAGAAAACAATAAAAGAGAAACAGAGAGACTGTTACCTTAAGCAAGAGCACCCAATCATTCCCTCTGGAAAGAGATTTAAAATTTCTAACAAAAGAATTCCAAAATGATGTTAGAGTGATGGCAATGCTTCGTGACCCCTCTTCTGACAGGGAAAAACATGATGCGGAAAGTTTCTCGACTCGATATCCACATCTGCAAGAAGATCACTACAGTTAGAAATCAAAATTTTATGCTAGAATTTCTGATCTGATTAAACAGACCATCCATCTACACCACGGCAATAGGTCCCATTTTATTCCTATTGCTGAATCTGTAGCTGCGGTTAACAGAATGTCTAGGAGAGTAGGCAGACATACATTTTCTCTGGTAAACTCCCATGAATAAACAGAAATATCAATGCCACCATAAGAAGCTTTGACAGTGCAGTGATCATGGTACACTCGGGAGCAATGAAGTTATAATAAATAGCCATCAAAACTAGCAATGCTATCAATGTCTTCCTTTTATCCTTCCAGAGTAAAATGTCAGCAGCTGCCAAAAGGACACAGCAGTAATGATTATTGGTTATCAATCTTTCAGCACGTACAAGTTAAGTCCACAATTAGGAATTGGATTAGTGTGCAAATATGAACAAGAGAAAAAAAAATCAGATTCTTCTGAATCAGAATTAAACTCCTGACGATTTTATTAAATTTATCTATAACCAGTATTCAATTTTTCACATCCTAAATGTTTGATACATCCAGGATAAGATCAAAAGTCAGATTTCTATTCATGTGTTTCATAAAATTTATCTTGAAACATTCTCAACTATGTAGAGCTTTTTTTTTATATACTAAAGAGAGGATGGCAAAGAAACTTCTCCAAAATTGAGTTGCATTTCCTCGGCCGAGCCTAACTGACAAAAAAAGTGCCGATCTCCTTAACTCTATTCCCCTGTGATCCTATCATCCTCCAACTACCGAATGAAGTTCTTGGTGTTGGCAAACCAAAGGTGAGATAAAGTCACTTTTTCTTTACCAGCCTCAACCTCAAAGGGATCGATAATTTTACTTTCAACACCCCGAAAAATGGTCCTATTCAGCACATCCATCACAAACAATAAGAGAAAATGTGATTAAGGGTCACCATGTTAAGGCACCTAGAATCCTTTATCTTGCCTCTCAGACTCCCATTAATGAGAATAAAGTAGCCCACAGTTCTAGTACAACTCCACATTCACATCCTTCATTTATACCCAAAACCTTTTCTCCATCACCCTGTCCAAAATATTCCAATCTATTTGTGATAAGCTGTGATATTTTGCTATATTTTTGTTCATTTCGTTATATTTGAAAATAACCCAATTTTTTTTTTTAATTACATATTTCTCCTCAAACCTGTAATTTATGTAAAAAGAACAAGAAGACGATGAATTGCTTAATTATTCATTGTGATTTTTACAATTAATGGTGGCAAACCAGTGCTGAGAAACTAGTGGAGGAAATCAAGTAAACCTTCAAAATTCTTCTACATAAAAAGTAAATTTATTTATTTACATATTAAAAAGGAAGAATCACACACCTGTTCCTCCCCTGAGGCATACTGAGGCTTTGGATGGCCCTTCTCTTTTATGTTCATGCTCAGCCTTTAAATGGGAGTAGGCTTCAATTGTCTTTTGTATACCCTCCTGTGAAGAAAAACTACTGCATTTTAAGCATCAATCATGGACGTACAGAGCATCAAATAGCTATGCAAGCATGCTTGAATATAGTGAATAGCCTATTTATCGGATAGCAAGCTAAGACAAGTACAGTAATACTCCATACTCATTTTAATTGGCAACGGTGGATGCTCCTATACTGCGTATTGGCTTGTTTGAAGTTAACTATTGCATTGCAAGCATTGATATGGACGTTCACACATCACATAACTATGTAAACATGTTTAAATATAGTGAATTGTGATGTGAGCAGCTAAAGCTAAAACTAATGCAGTAACACTTCATATTCAAATTAATTGATGGTGCAGGTGCAATCATGGCCATGGGCATTCATGAAATATGTCCTCTGTAGACCCTTCCTGTCATGAACATACAGCATTGCATGGCTATGTAAGCATGCTTAACTGTAGTGAATTTCTAAATAACCAGCTAGAGGCAAAGTCTACTACACCCCATATTCAAATTTTATAATAGTGATGGTAGTCAATATTATCGAAAGCATATAAGATAATAGTTCAAGATGTACGACTGGTATATGAGAGAAAGAGGCAGAGGAATAATGTTAATACTCCACCCAGAGCACAGTGATCATTTTATAGATATTCAAGTATAAAGATACAACTACACGTCTTGCTATCATTAGTCAAACAGTAACAGAAATATTTTTGTGAAAAAAACAAAAGAACCCAGCAAAATTAGAGAGAGCAGAGGTTACATATGCACAGCAAATATAATCCTAACATAAATTTTTTTTTTATTCATCAAAAAAGAAGGAAAAAAAAGACCTGAATACACCAAAACTTTTCATTATGGAGAAAGTAAAGCTACAAGGAAAGTCTATTAATCCTCTCTTCAGAAGTCCACAAGAACTCACCCCACCTTATGTTACTTCGAGAGGGCCTTAAATACAAGAATTAGACAATGGACTGCAGCAAGAAACATCATATGACCCCGTGGAACTGATCCAATGGGAGGAAATATAATCACACTTCCACTTTAAGTTCAACTTGGACAAGCCATCGCTCTTCCCTTTTTTTTAACAATCAATAAGCTCCCATAAAAGAAATATGGAAGCCCAAAAAGGCCTATATAAAATATAGACTTAGGTCTTCCGATTATGAAATTTCCATATCTTGATTTTCAATAGAGCAAAATACGCATGGTTTGCCAACATGAGCTTAGCTTAACTGACATCTGTATGTTCCCGAGGACATGAGGTCTCGGGTTCAAACCCCCACTCTCAAGTTGTACTTTAAAAGACCTTTTCAAAAAAAAAACGAATGGTTTTCTTTAGTTTCTACATAAAAATCATTAATGGAAGGCATTCCAAGAGTATCTTGAAGAGTTAAGAAATGGAGTTAACATGCACAAACAAAAAGTATATGGAGCTAATAAAACATAAAAACCTGAAGTGAAACAATGGGGGTGTAGAAAAGTCGATCCTTGGCCTTTGAGGAATTAAAAGTTCTACAACAAGAGAGAAGTCTTATACGGGAAGGTGTAAACTGTGGGACAGGCATCCCATAAGGACCTAAAAGCTTGTAAGTCCAGTTCACCATATGTGCAATTGGCATCACTATGCAGGCAGGGATCTTTATTCTTGGCCTGCAACTCAGAATGAAAATTCTCAATATTACATATCTTTGCTTTACCAAAACATGGATAAGGATGGCTGGAATGCCACGTGATCAGAGTGACTAGAGTTAAATTAGAATAAAGATTACCTTTCATAGCCAAGACCATCCAGAATAAGAGAGACAAACTCCCAGAACTTGATGGGTTCCATGTTGGTTATGAAATAAGCCTGCAAAAATCCATTCAAGTTTAGACTATGCATGTTTAAGAGTTATTTTTTAGAAGCTAAAAGCACTTTTGTCACTCAAAATCACTCTAAAACAAACGTTTAATCACTTGAAATTAATTTAATAATTAATTTTACACCTTTGAATGCCATGTTCATACCAACGTTTGTTTTGAACTGTTTGAAGCATATTTTAGAGTGATTTTGAAAATCACAAAAGTCATTTTAACCATTTCAGAATCACTCCTAAACATGCCTTAGAGCTCCATTTTAGAATTGATTTTGCTAGTCAAGTGAGTAGGGGTATGCAATTCTCTACATAAAAAGTTCTCATTGTTTCGGTTCGTACTCATAAGCTTTTCTACTAACAATTGTGAAGATAGGGGATCAGTCCTCTCACCTTAGAATAGAAGGTCATGTAAACTACCGTTGAACTAAGCTTGCTTTGACTTACCTTCTAAGAAACTAGAAATGCCTATTGTGAAATCATTTTTGAATACCATGCTTTTTTGCGAATTTCATACTTCAATGAAATTGTTTAGTTGTTTCTAGTGTTTGATAAAATGGATTATAAATTAATTTAAAGAAAATCCTTTTTTCCAATTACAATGACTTCAAAATCAGGTTAACAGTTCCTTTTGAGATTGAATCCCTAGACATTCTAACCAACTTTTAGAAGTATCTATTTCATTTTTACTTTTTCACAAGTCACTTGGAAATTTACTGAACAGCTTACTTTTTTAGAAATAAATTTGACAGCGAATACTTTAAAAGCTACAACAATCATAAACTATATGTTAGCATTCATGAGATTCCTGAGTTTAATGCGTTAAATCACGATTAAAAGATCTGCAGTGAGCTCATTAACATCACAATTTCCATGCTCACAGACAAATACTGAACACATATGCTCAAGATATTAATTTACTGCTAGACTGGTTCCACATGCACAGTGAAAACTATGATAATGAGAGTTTCTAAGACAAGAGGCAAGCATAACATTCACATTCCAATGGTTTTATACCCAAGAACTAAATGCAAGGAAACTATGATTTTGGTTTGATCATCGATTACATAATATTTTTAAAATAAGAACGCAACTTCTACAAATTCCTTTGTTCAATAGGAAAAATTAGATATGTCATGCTTAGCTTATAATATGAATAATACATTTTGATTATTCATTAGACAGAGAAGACAAAATTAACTCAACATAAATAAATCCTTCCACACCCTGACACATTGTCCCAATTTTTAAAAAAATCTTAAACAGTACCTGCCCTGCAGCTCTTTCTGAAATTACTCCTCCTGCAGCTAGAGCTCGTTCAGCACATACATGGGCATGCCCCACGTTTTCAACATAAGTAAAATCATAGGTGTTATTGCCATCACCAATAATGAACTGTAAATTTTAAAACATATGACAATTACAATGAAGGCCATATTTTTGTTTTTTTTAATGAAATGTATTTGCTTGGGGCAATAGAAAGAAAACTGTATAGACTTTCCATGCATGTACGTAAGCCTGTTTTTTTTTTTTTTTTGCCTTCATTCCCTTTAGAAATTATATCCTTGAACACTTATCTTCCTTTTAATTTATCAATAAAATGTAGTTTCTTGTTGACAAAAAAACAATATATTTACAGGATCTAGAAGAGAGCATCAAATAAATGCTATTTTGTTTTATAGCTCAAATGCTATAATAAATTAGTCTTAAAAGGCAAATGAAATAACAAGAATTTTAATTAATCCATGTGTAATTTCTGGTAATATTGCAGCTTGAAAGGGTTCCTTTCTCTCCAAGCTTCATTCATTGTATGGCATGGAGGACAGATTGTCCCAAAGTGTGGTTTCTTACTTAAAAAAAAAAACAGAAAAAACTAACAAAAATAAGGAACATGCTTACCTTGGATTTCCCTGCCCTTGCATTGGCGACTAGGGATGGAACCAGTAATCTGTCACCAGGGCCAAAGATTCCACTGGGCCTTAGGCTGCATGTTAGAAGTCCATTTCTGTCATTGGCCTTGAGAACCAAAGCTTCCCCCTCAGCTTTAGTAGCAGAGTAGAAATCATTATGCTGAAACAGATGACAAACAATATCCAAGAGACAAGACAGTAAATGCAAATTTCAAACAAGCGATGAAAATAAACTAAGTCCAATAATTGATGAGATGAACAGAAATCCCGTGGACGGTCGGTGGAGTTAGTACCTTGGATGCGTAGGGCATTGACTCATCCGTATTGATAAGTGCATTTATCCCATCAAATACTACACTGGCCGAACTAGTATATATTAGTCGCTTTACATTTTGCTCGACACAAGAATCAATTACATTTTTGGCTCCTGGAAGGCAAAGAAAACAACAATAATAAACAACACATCAAAAGCAGAGTTGCTAAACCAAATGATTCGTACCTTCAACGTTGACCGAATAATGAAGTTTGTAATTGTTAATAGATGAATTCGGAGCAGCCATGTGGAAAACAACCTCCACTCCTTCGAACGCTGCAACATTCAAATTGACATTGCAATTACTTTTCACAGATAGAACAGAGATAATTAGCTCTGCCACAAAGGTTTTAAAAGAATCACAAACCTTTGAGCAGTTGAGCTTTGTCCCGAAGATCGGCTGAAACGTAGTGAGCACGACCAGAACGCAATGCCTCTCCGAGAGTCCCTTGCTCCTCGCTTGCTTCCAATTCAATGGAAGAGCCCAAGTCAACGATTCGAACGGAAAACATGTTGTATTTGATCAGCATTTCAACGAGATGTCGTGCGGCGAAGCCTCTCCCTCCAGTAACCACGCACCATTTCTCCTCGCTCCCCATATTCAGCTATTCGCTTGCTGCAAACAAAGTGAGAGGAGCTGAATTTACCAAAATTGAAGCAATGTAAAGAGTGATTAAGCAATGCAACAGGTAAGTAAAAGATTCATACAAAATAATCAGGCCGCCGCAGCAGATGACCTAGGATGGATGGGATCTGGAGCAGTGAGGAGAGCGCATGTGCATACACGTAGGTACAGTAGAGGTGAGATGGAAGATAATCAAACTTTGGATTAAAGAATTATTCTGGCTGATGTTGCCGCCGGCATCGAGGTGGGGATCAATCTTCACCGGAGGATTCCGGCATTGGATTCATGTAAAGGGCCGAGGAAAGCTTGAAAAGATGTTGGCCCAATTTGAGCCCATTGTTGTTTGTAACTTGCACTCAAGTTTTTCCCTCCTCAAACCCAAACTTGATTATGTAATAAAAATCACTTCTATTTCATTTTTCATCCTCCCAAACAAATTTTATAAGGAGTTCATCCTAATACCGTTAAACTAAATTCATTTTTATCAATTAATCGTAAAAGGACTAGAGATGAATAAGAACATTATTTTAAACCTCTATAATTGTTTTGTTCATTAAAAATATGCATATTTAAGAGTTTAGGTTTTGTTTCCTAAGTTAGGAATTTTTAGTAAAAATTATAGCAAAATAAATCTTCTTTCTCTTCATAGTACTTATAATAGGTTAGTACTCATCTTTTAAACTAGATAAAACACAAGACTTTGATTAACCAAGTCACAAATTCACTTTTTAGCTTAAAATTTTCAAATGTTTGTTTCATGAAGGCTACGTCGTAGACGGCCATTTTTGTGCTTTCCTACCTGAGGCACCATAAAAGACTTTTTAGGTCTATTAATTGAAGGAGGTTTGCCTATCATATGGTACAAGATGAACTTCCCAATCTCCACTAAAGGTAAAAAAAAAAAAACACCGATTAAAACCAACAAATACAAACTAATAATGTGATTAGAAGCTAGTTAATGGATTAAACGTAATTTATAAATATTTGTTGTACTTAGAAACATTTATTTAACATCATTTGAATTCACGATTGAAACGTGATGAGAGCATAGACTTGGAGATTAGTTATGAAACTGGTACCACATAGACAAGTTAGAATTTTTTTCAATACTAATTAAGTTAATATCGTACTTTTCTTATTCACATTATAAATTATTTTATAAATTTTATTTTTGTAGAATTTATATCAACTTCAATGAGTTAGTGAGTCTTCATTTATCTACAAAAGTGTAGATGATGTTGATGTGATGCTGAAATCCATCCTCTTTCTCACGCAACATATTCTATTCCTCTTATTTCTACACTTCCATTGCCAAAGCGACTCTCCCACCCTTGGAAAAATTTCTTCGTACCTAAATTCTATCATATAGGGAATAGAGTGGTCATGGGTCCAACGACTCCATTATGTGTTATAGCTGAAAATGAAAGAATAAAAGAAGGACGTAGTCCAAGGGAAGAGTAGTTCACTCTTTATAAATTAGTCATTCATTTAATGCACTTAATGATACTTTTGAAAACTAATTCTTAGTTAAAAATGAACGATTGTGTCATGATATTTCTTCCTAAAGATGACAGTTTTGATCCTCACCCATAGTACTTAAAAGAACTAATTCTCACATTTTTTTAGATACTCTAAAAGGAAAAAAAAAAACTATTTTTCTCTCTCTTATTATTTTATTGTCATCTCCCTTTTTTAGCCTATTTTCTTTTTAACATTTCTCCAACTCCTTTTTGTACTATGTTATTGAGATCAATATACTGAGGTGTTTTTTAGGGTGATAAAAGGTGCCAAGAATGCGTCCTTATACATGAATTGCTCCGGCCCACTTAGTGAGCCCTCATATCATTTATTTCCAAAAAAATTAAAAGAGAAACATATTATACACACAATTAAAATTGAATATAGAGAGATAGATATTATTAGATGATATAATATTAAATTTATCTCCACCTATTTAGTTTAAGTTTTTGTGTCAATTGATGATTTAAGATAGTATTAAAGCGTTTAGGTTCAAGCTACTATAATGTTATTTCTACTCCAAATAATATTGATTTTCATAATTTGTTAATTTTTTTTTTTTACATATTTTTAACCTACAAGTCAAGAAGAGTGATGTTTTTAAGTCAATCGATGATTTAAACGTGGGAAAGAAACCTATTGATCATGCCTTTAATACCCTTTTACTTATTAGAACCCAATATATTAAGAGAATTTCCCTCTGATTCTCATGAAAAATAGGGTTTTGTGTAACACCATTGACCCTTATTTTTCTCGATGTTTTGGTCTTGTTAAGTAAACAGAAATAGATTCAAGTTGGGGTTGTCAAATTGAAAAAGAAAAGGGGGAAAGATACACACTTGGAGGCCACTATAGAAAAAAAATGGTTGAAAAAACAGGAAGAAAGAGTTGAGTGAATAAAACATGTGTTTTGGACTTAAGGCCAAAGACACGGCCTAGCACAAAATATCTAGGCTTTATTATTATTTGAAAAGAAGAAAAGGAAAAAGGAAAAAGGAAAAAGGAAAAATTGTATAGACTTTTAGAAGAGAAAAAGGTGACTTTCGCTAGGGGGTCTGTTAAAAGTGTAGCCAATGTGGGCGGTGCTACTCATTGGTCCGGCCAGCGCATAACAGTACGGCGGCGCTAGGCAGTATCAGGCGGCCTTTGGTTTATTCATGACGAGGCCGTGTGTGTTAAAATTATGCCCTATCCAATGTCAATTTTCATTCTTATTTTCCATTTCCATTATAATTATGATTTTCATATATGATCAATTACCCCTTTTTATATCATATGGTATAATTCTATATATTGTACTATATACATTATATATATCATATTCCTCCACGTTTTCAACAATTAATGTTCTTCCGCCCCCAAATACCTCATCATTGGTGTCTTTAGTCAAATTTCAGAAGGCTAGGTAGCCCCTCGTTTTCTTAGTCAGATATATATTATAATAATGTTCCATTTTCAAACAATGTGTTACAATTAGTTATATATATATATATTGAAATAATCCGCTTTTTAGTTTTTCATTTGAAAAAAATTCACACAAGTGGAGATTGTGATTAAAAGGGATACTCAATCATTTCAACTAGAACGACTCAATTGAACATACACAACAACTCCAAACCCACGTGAAAGAAAATCTATTGCCACAACAAAGAGTTCAAACAAATAATGAGACTAAAGAAAAGTCTTTCAAAAAGAAAAGTAATGAGAAATAAAATAAATTAATATAGATAAAGGGAGATAGGTCTCCGATAAAAAAACATAATATAAAAGTCATCAAGCGAAGCCAAACTGTTACACTTTTACGATCTAGGTTTAAAGTTAATTTTTCTATATTTAATACTATGTTTAAGAAGGTATACATATTTGCTAAAATTGGAATTTCGACCATTGATGTATTAAAATGTATACTTTTACTCTAAAGTTTTTTAGTTTTGTTTCTATTTTGCTATAGATTTCTTTGTTCATTTTCCAACTTGACTTTTCACTACATATCATTGGTTCCGATTAATTTAACTTAATAATTAAATTAGTTTCACTGTTTTTTCTGTAACTATTAAAATTATTTTAAAAAATTATAACATAACTATTTAAATTAATTATTCATAAGTTAGGCAAATGTAGATATGCCCATATTTCTACATGCACGAGTTGGACGTGACGAGGAGATCAGGTAAAACACGGCACAATAAAATAATGTCACGTTGTGGCTTTGTGATATTTTTTAGTACATGATGATCAATTTGTAACTTAATGGCCATGCATAAACAAAGTGATTTTATTTAGCTAAGTTCATATTTAGAAAATAAAATCCAAGTCAAATCCAACCATACATTTTTTTTATAAAAAAAAACCTAACATTAATTCTAATTTCAATATGAATAAAAAATATCTTTAAATTGGCACAATAAAATGATGCCACGTGGAAGATCTCTTGCAGGTAAAGATACAAACCTTCTTATAGAGAAGTTCTTCACATTTTTTCTGAAAAAGAAAATAATGTGATTTAATTAATTAGTAATGACAAAAACCACAATGGATTGAAAACTATTACAAAAGATACAAATTGTGGCCATGATACACAAAGTAAATCTTGTATTTAGACATTTTCATGAGTTAATAAATAAACAGTAGACATGATATGTGATTAGGGCTAAATTTATGTGTTGCATATAAGAACTATATGATGTGGATTTAGTCGAAAGAGTTAGGTTGGTGTATATTATCATGTACACGAATACTTTTGGGTAGTAACCTCAAAACAACATTTGATCACTTAGAAATTTTTAAATATATAAAAAGAAACTTATAAATTTGATCACTTTGAAAATCGATGATATACAATTTGACTTGTCACACATATTCTCAATACACTCACTTAAAAATTGACTTCATGCATATATATAACTCCTCTTACTAAGATCTCTACTATATCTATCTCGAGATTTGAAGTACGATTCCATTACCCTATCCACACACTTTAACTAAATACATTTTCAGAAAAAGACCATTCAAAATCTTCCCTCTCTCCTAATTTATTTCTTGGCTTTACAAAGATTGCAAGTTATGTACAATAAAATCCAAACCCTAAGTATGGAGAAAATTTTCAAATTTTTAAATACTAAATATAAAATAAAGTTTTATAACTCATATTCTCAAACATCCAAAACCCTAACTTTCTATAGTACTAAAATTAACCCCAAAAGAAGGTGTATTATTGTGACCTAAGAAGTAAAGTTCAGCTACTTATTTACTTATTATCAAGGGAACTCATGTATTGCCAACTTGGAAGCTGATCACGTGGAAAACCATCAAACTTGTACACGAGTTTCTTTCTTTTTTTTTAAAAAAAAAGACCATTTCTCAATCTGTGCATGTCATCCTTGAGTTTCTTTGAAATTCAAATAAGTCTAAATTATATCAATTCGTCTATACACTCTATATCTCTACCCAAATTTAAATTTTTGTTTTGCCAAATAATAAATGCTTTATATATATAATTTACTTAACCCCATGATAGAAGATTTCGTTTGTGAAAAACTTGAGTAAAACATATAATTGTATCAACTAAACTTTAATCTTTCATAAATTCATCAATTTAAAAACATATTAATTAAAATTCATTTGAAAATTGTTCGTACATTTGCTAATTTCTTTTAGTTTTTGGTCATGAGAAAAAGATTAGTAGGTGCACAAGAATGATTCTACACGCATACTTGTAAATGTTTTTGAAAGCTTTTAGTTATATATGCATTTACTTTAATCATCAATTTCATAAAATCAACATTTGAACAATTCTACACTCCTTTTTGAATAAATGCATCAATGGTTTACAAAGTTAATCATAATTAACTGTATAAATTGATTGGGTATGCAAATTTTAGAATTTAATTGACGTTTCACAAGATATTATTGGTCTCTAACAATATTTGAAAAATTTATAAACGTTATGGGTTTAAACTGAAAAATTATTAATTTAGATTTTTAATTTATACAAGTTCAAAGTTTACGAGTATAATTATACATTTATCTCATTTCTAATTCCGTAATTAGCCAATTTACAATTATATATCTTGAATATTGTATAACTCAAAATCTTAAAATAATAATTGTGTCGTTTTAGACTCAAAATTTTAATAAATATATATTAATTTAGACGGTTGGGTAGTGATCGATTTATAATATTTATCATAAAATATATATTATTCTCCCAACATCCTATTAAATTAACTTGTTGAAAAAATGGAGAGGATGAGAACAATACCCTTCCTAAAAATCAATACAAAAAATAGAAAAAGCCAGAATATGAACAAAGCCACTCATTTGATATTTGTCTCTCTAGTGTGGGCGTTAGTGTGGGCGTGTCTATAGTTGTAGTGTTTGACTATATAATATTAAAATTATCTTTAATTTCTTTATTTAATTATAATTTAAGTTTTTCTTTTTTACTTATTTTAGAATGCAGGATGAAAATGTTATGGACGTGAATCTAATTGAAATATATCCCTGACATCTACTAATCCTACTTGATTCTAATAATTCAATAAAAGAAAAATAGCTTAAATTTATTTGCTAATTGATATTTTAAGATGATATATTAGAGCATATCAATGCATTGCTTTTGAATAGGGGTTTGATGAGGGTCTTATATTAAGAGAGAGTCATGTGTTTCAACCTCTCCGATACTGTTTTCTCCTCAATTAATGTTAGATTTTCACTTACTTAATGTTTTACATATTCCAAGCCCATAACTAATGATAAAATAGATTAACTTTTCAAAGCGGTAAGTAATTTGTGATTGAATGCTCTATTAATAAGTTAGGAAATATGTTGCTATCCATTTGATTTCCGTCCCTGATCTAGAATGTGTGTGCGTTTGAAAATTATGCATTAAAGATTTTAAAAGGAAGATTTTAATGGAGAATCTAGAGGACAATCAAATACATTAATATATATGGGTTTCTTTCTTTCTTCATGTAATATCCCACTTTTTGATCTATACCGGAAGCATTTTATGGTGAATGAGAAAATTAAACAACAAATGGGGTTTTGTTTTTCAGGTTATATGATATTGATTAATTTTCTCTTTGATCAGATGAAGATATATTGGTGCTTTATGTCACTGTTTTGGGAACATCTGTCTCCTTTTTTCCCCACCATTTTTTTATTCATTATCACTCACAAACTTTCACTTTTTGTGAACATAAAAAACCCCACGTTTTTAGAATTACAAACCACAAAATTGAAGATAAGAGTAGAGGTACCAACTTGGCTAATAGAGACAGTCCAATAACATAACAACACACACACTATATATATATTTTTCTCTTTCTATATATATATATATAGCAATATACTTATATAGCAACAATACACAATATACTTAAAGAAGGAAACTTTGCCAAAATGGATCAAAGCAATAAAACACATACCCAAGTTCTAGCTCTCTCTTAACGAAATCATTCACAAAATGACTCAAAAAAGATGGGGGGGGGGGGGAACAAAAACAAACAAACAAAAAAAAGGTTTATTTTTCTTCATTTTCCCTCGAAATAAAAAGAACCCTACACTTATAAAAAGAAAAGTTCTTTTCTTTGAAGGGTTTTTAATTTGATTTTCTCCCCAAAAAATTAGACTTAGAGAGAAAGTAGAAAAAGGGAGAGCCTTGTAGTTGTAAGGCCTAACTATAGTAGGATGTAAAATATCTATATAGGAAAGATATTGCTTGATATAATTAGGGTGAGATTTAAAAGTTCCAAAGAAAGGGTTGGTTGGAGAAAGTGTCGTTGTCGTCACCAGAAACGGCATCGTAAAGGTCGTCGTTGTTGTTGGTGGTGGAAGATTGATAAAAATCATTGGTTAAGATATTATCAAAATGGTCATTGTAAAGAGGAAAGAAATTGGAAGAAGAGGAAGAGGAATGGGGGTTGGGGTTGGGGTAGTGATGATCGTGAATTTCATCAAGGAAGGACCAATCCATATTGTTATAATTAGAGGAGGAAGGTGAAATTCCACATTTGTCCTCAGTAGTAGTAGTAGTAGTAGTGGGTGGAGGAGCTACATCAACGACGTCGTCGTTTTGGTGACACTCATACTCATTAGCGAACTTAGCAGCAAACTCTTGAATCTGATGGGCAGTGAGTGAATGAGCATTAAGAATGTCAGGCAGTGGTTGGTCAGGGAAGTTAAACTTGGCATGAGGACCACGCAGGCAGAAAAGAGCAGCATCAAAAGCTCGAGCAGCTTTCTCCGGTGAGTCGTAAGAACCGAGCCATATACGGTCTCGGCTGTTTGGGAGACGGATTTCCGCAACCCATTTCCCCCATTTACGCCGCCGTACACCTCTGTATTTGGTGTCACCGGCGGCGGAAGTTTGGGAAATATTATTGTTCATGAGAGAGAGGTAGAGTAGTGATGAAAATTGGATGATATAATAATATAATGTGAGGTTGTTGACTTGGATTGGAGTGGGGGCGGGAATTGATATATATATGGGGAAGGACTGAGTGGACCAGTATTATTTTTTTAATTTTGATGCCTCTTTTTTAATTTACGTGTTCAAACTTCAAAGTGGACAGTTTTCAAAAGAAGTTACACGTGGCAGCTTCGGAAGGGGTGTGCTTACTCAAACACGGTTCGTCTGTTGGTTTTGAACCGTCTTTAGGCCACGTTCCTAATAAAATATATATATATATATTTTTAAACAATTTTTTCAAACCTCTGTATTTTCTTTAAATAATATTAATAATGATTGAGTCTTTATTAGGATTTTTCTTTTTCTTTTTTACTAAAAATGGGTGTAATAAAAATAGTAGATGTCTCTTAATAAGCCTATGTGGTAGCCAATTTCGATTCTATATAGTGTGTTTTTCTAATAGTGAATTTGGACAGTATCATCAAATTTTCGATTCATATTATATAAACCCATTTCTTTTTCTTCCTAAAACTTTTTTTTTTTTTTAATTTAAACATTTTCGTAAATTCAGTTTATATCATATTCTATAGGTATAGTTAGGTTATAACTAGTTATATTTTATTTGATATAACCCTAGGCTATAACATTGTTGTGTTACCATATCTTAAAGCCTATGTTACCATATCCTATTTAGCCCATGTTTTTATATTTTTAATTTTTTGAATATTTAAAATATGATTTTTTTTTAAAAGAAGATATTTTATCATATATATATATATGTTAATTGATAAAGTATATATATATTGATCCATAGAACGATGGTGAGTTAAATTTAGATTAAATTTGAAAATAGACTATCAACTCGTATTTTAAAAAGAAAATTGTTGTGAATAACAAAATTACATTAAATTTTTTTACAAAATATAATAAAAGAAAAAAGTTAAATAGACTATGGAATTTTAAAATGCCTCTATTTAAAATTATAAATACAATTTTGTTGTGTTATCATATCTTAGCTATTCATTACTTACTCTTACATTAGTGTATTTAGCCAAAGTTTTCATATTTTTAACTTTTGAATATTTAAAATGTGATTTTTTTTTCTTTTGGGAAGGAGGATACTTTATCGAGATGTATATTATTGATAAAGTGTATATAAGGATCAATATAAGAATGAAGAAGTAAAGAGATGATGCATGTAAAATATTTTAAGAAATGAAGTGGGAACAAATTAACTTTACATCTACAATCCACTCGTCCAATCACTGTCTCCATCCCATAATGGCTTAAAGTCAAACACTCATATTTACATGTTAATACATAAAAGGTAAACATCAAAATGATTGTTTCATTACTTTAATAACTTGAAGACTAAAGTAAAAATATATATTAGACGGAAATTAATGAATAATGATGGTTTTTGGAAGTTATTTAATTTGAGGACCAAAATGGAAATTAATTAGGCCTTAAATTTTGAAAGTGGCTTTGATGGAAGTGCTTAATTATTGAGACGTTTTTGAAGAGGGCCGACCTTTGAATCCAAAATTTTCAAATGGGAATTTAATTGTAAAGAGGTGTGGATGAAATATGAAGTGTTTCCATTTTAAGCAGTAAGAGTATGTATTTAGTTTTGGTTTTAATGTGGGACGTGCATTATATTAGAGAGAGAGATATTGGGTGCAGCTTTTAAAAGGGGGGAAACGATGAAGGACCAATTGTGGAAGGTGACTGATCGGAAGGAGTTTGAGGGTACCGGCCTTCCGACAACATGGAATTTATTAAAAAGATCGGCCGCCCCCAATATTTTTAGTCCATAGTCCTAACTTTGACTCATATCTTTCTATTTTGATTTCAATTTCCATTTAATTTAGGGTCCATTCTTTGAAGGTGTTCTTTCTTTTAATTCAAAGGTCAAATAAAGCAATTATATACACAACATTATTCTTCATTCATTTGGTACAATCTAACAATCTCCATTCATTCAATTTAAAGAAATATATATAGATTTTTTATTTAGTTTCTATTTGCAATTTATATTCATGTGGAAACATCTTGAATCTATATTGTATTGAGCTTTAAGTAACCTAAATTTGTGTTTATATTAACGTTAATTACATTATCATTTGTGATTTCGGTCCAAGAGTTTGGAGCACTTGAAAAACTTACTTGAATTTATCATCTCAATAATAAATTGTTCTATTTTTGTGTTCATGTTCTAATATCTAGAGTTTTTTTTGTTTGTTATGTGTTTGAATGTGGATTGTGCAACACTTTCTGTGGTCACTTCTAACTCCATGCAACCAACTAGGAAACAAAAAGAAACTCTAGAATAAGGTAGTGTAAATGCACAATACAATCATGGAAGAGAATGAATATAATTGATAAAGATTTAGATTTTAAAATAATGAAATGAAAAAGAGAGAAAAGAAAAGGCATAAAATAATATTAAAAATTGTCATCACATTCTTTATTTGTTTCCTATTTTCGATCTTCTGATCAACTCCATGGGTTGTGCATTATTGTCAGCTCTTTTCTCTCTCTTCATTCTCCGTATTCTTTCTTTTTGCCCTCTAACTTCATCATCCCAATTATTAGACCCAAAAATAATACATACCAAAAATAAAATAAATGTTTCTAGGGTTTCCAAAACCCTACTCAATTAATCTTTTAAGTTTCAAGTTTTTTTCTCCTAATTTTTTCACAAAGTTTTAAAAAATTATAATTGATACTACAAATGTGTTAACTTAGTTAGAAATATTTTGGTACATCTATCGATTTCATTTTTTTTATATCCCTTTTGAATACAATTATAATTGTTTCTTTTTTTTTTTTCATTTTGTTTTTTTTTTTTTTTTTTTGTTTTTTTTATCTCTTTTTTTTATATATATATATATATATATATATATATATATATATATATATATATATATATATAGATTCACTTCTCATTTTTAGTGTTAATGCTTTTTATTTTAAGCAATTGGAAATTTTTTATAAATTATAATTAATTAAGTAATTTCACTAGTTTTTATCACTGTTATGATTTCAAATCATAACTATTTTAAATTATTAATAAAAATTAACACCAATAACTAAGTGTTAGTATATTTAATTGAAAATCTAAATACAAGTAAATTGAAACCAAACACAATTAGAACTACTTATGCTTGTTGTAGTTTTAGAATATCAAAGTGTGCTTTAATCTCAGTTTCCAATTCTTTGTAACATACATTTTCCTCTCTGTATACAATTGAAAAATGGCAAAATCTCAAACATATAGATCATGCCATATTTTATAAGGTGTAATTTAAATTTGATGTGTTTTGTTGTCACATATTAATTTTATATGTTGATGTGTATGGATATAATTAAATTTGTCATAGGTCGATTGGACAAGTCAAGTCCTTTGCTTGAATCCATGTACGATATGCGTCAAAAACTACTCACCTGGATATGGTATTGCTATGTAGAACACATTGTGATATATCTAACTGATTGCTATTAGATATCAAACAAACAATATGCTAATTCCGGGATAAAATAATGATCACCTCAAGGTCATGAGCTAGGTCGATTGGACAAGTCAAGTTTGTTGCTTCATCGATGTCCACATACATGCATAAAAAATTACTCACATGGATATGGTGATACATTGTGATGTCTAACTCACTCTTGGATATCAAAGAATTAGCATGCTAATTCACAACAATATAATGATCGCATATCTCAATAGGCATCTTACATATTTAGAACGGTTTTTTTTTAAAAAAAGTTAAGAGAAATTTTCAAAAATAACCAAATATATAAAATATTTACACAAGGTATAATGAATTGTTGTTTTTTAATATTTTTTTTTTATAAAGAATAGATATTTTTATTTTGAAAAAAAGCCTTAATAATATTTGTGGTTATCTGCCATACAAAAGAAATTGAGAAATTAAACTATTACATATTAAAAAGGTTTGAATTAGGGTCCAACGTTTGGACCCTAATTATTGTAGGAAGAAGATTTTGCCTGACGATATGAAATTAATGAAGTAGAAAAGAAGTAGTTTTTTTCTCATTTGGTCCCAAAAATTTAGTGTAACTTCAATTTCAGAATCTTATAAATCTATCCACAAACTTTGAATTTCAATCTGAGTTTCTAGATTTTAAAGATTTTTACTTTTAATTTCATTTTTTTCGCTAAATATTCATTTCTAGCTTTTTGTGTTAATGTTTATATATTAATTTTAGGAGTTTTAAGAAAATATAACAAAAGCGGTAAAATATTTAAACAATTTCGAAAACGAAAAAAAAAAGTCTACTGACCCACAATAAAAAATACCAAAAATGTCACAGTCAAACGATCGTTTAAGATTGATTGTTTACGATTTTGAACCAAATAACATTTCGAAAAAAAATACAAGATTTATGATTGATTGAAAAAAAAAATCATGATTTCAAAAAAATGTACAAAAAAAAAATTAGACAGAATGAAGACGATGGAAAGAAAAAGAACAATGGTAGAACAAAAGCAAGAAATGGTAATGAATGACAAACTCGAAATATTTTAAAAAATGATCAAAATTATGAGTTTTTTATTTTGTTACATCAACCTCGAATAATTTTATTATATTTATAAAAATTAACCTTAACCCTAGAAAACAAATTAAAAAATTTAATGAATAAAATTATTTATAATATTTAAAAACATAAAATAAGATCAAACTAATTTTTTTTTATAAAAAAGCTATCACTGTAATATTTTGAAATACTGAAATTAAATCGAAATTAGATAAAAAAATAATTTTTATAAATATAACAAATCGACGAAATATTAACTTTTTTAAAAAAATATTTCAAGTTTGTTTTTTCTATTTCTTCATTTTCCTCTTCTGTTATTCTTTTTCTTTTCATGTATTTTTCTCTTCTTATGCAATTTTTTAAATATTTATGTGTGCTCCTTATTTTATCTATAATCTTTTTCTTTCTTCTCCTATTTTTAAATTTTTTTTAAATGTTATTAACTATCAAATCTAAACAATCCTTTGTCAAATTTACAAAAAAAAAAATCGTTTACATTTGGTTAGTCAAATCTAAAAAATGAGCCAAATGCAAACAATCATTTACCAAATATATTATGTCCGCTGGATGCCAATTAATACATTTTTTATGTGGAGGTTTTTTTTTTTTGTTTGTGAAATTGTTGTATAAATAATTTACGAGTTAATTATAATTTTGAAAAGAGAAGAAAAAAAAAACTTGTAGATTGAAAAATGATAGATATATATATTTATATATAAAGATATTAGAAAGATGTTTTGATGGAATTAATATATATATATAAAAAGAAAAATGGGTGTAAAATGCTGACTTTTTTTGGAAGATTGTGTACTGGAAAAAGATTATTTTATATTTGAAGGAAATCGGCCGTTAATGGAAGTAAAGTGCGATTGACTTCTTCCAAATGAGAGGTCCCCTGTCCACGTCTCCTCTAACCAAACGCCAGCTTACTCAAGTCAACAGGTAGTCTGAAAAACCCACACATAACTTAAGCGCCCCCTACTACGTCCGACCATCGGACTCATCATCAATTTCAAACTTATAACCCTCTTTTTCTTTTCTTTTTCTTCTACAATATGAGATTGTTTTATAAAATTTAATCAAATAATGGAGTTTTATTTAATTTCACTCTTACACATACTAGTAGAAGAGCATTCCCATTCTATAAAAACTAGGTAAATAAATGTTGTATATCGATTAACTTTTACAGGCTTTGTTCAACAAATTGGTAAGAAAATAATAAGAGTAAATAAAAGGGATGATAAATTGAAAATGTTAAAAAGAAGATAAAGAAGGGAGAGGGGCGGTCGGCGATGATTGGACGGCGGCGACTATGGGCGGTGTTGAAAGGGTTGCGGGCGTACGAGGAGATGAATCACCGATGACATCATAGTCATGAGAGCGACAGCCGAAGAAGTGAGAGGTTTTCTTTTTTTGCTTTTTGGTAAACGACAGTTGAATTGGATACAGTAGATGTGGAAATTAGGGGATTTAATTAAACCAAAATTGAATTCCACGTGGAGACCATTTCAATCATTTTCTTCCAACTTTATATATCCACGTGTCATTTTTAATCTAATTCTTCCTTTTTTCCTTCGTTTTCTTTTTCTTTTTCCCTCCTTTCAATTATTCTCTTTAGAGATAGAGTTCATTAATTATTCACAGAATTAAATGTGGACGAAAATATTGCCATCTCCCTGTACCTTTTGCCTTTCCAAACCAACTCACAACAAAACCCTCAACTACAACCTTCTAACGTCTGCTCATCCTACCTTCGTGGTTCAACAATCTTCAATTCCAAACTAATTCTTAATATTTAGTTTCTAAATGTATATATATCAACCAAACCAAACACATCAGTCCAAACTTAAAAGGTAAAAATTAAACTGAAAACTTAGACGTAATTGTAATATTTTGAACCCTATGAAAATCAAGAATACAGAGTGTCCAAATGATTGAGATTGTTTTGTTTTTATTTTTTTGAAAAACAATATTAGTTTTAATAATGAATTTTATTTATTATTATTATTTACATAAACTAGTGTCTACCTGGTACAACTGCACTCCCAAATTTTAATTTGATCAAGTTTATTACAATAACAATTGTGATTTCTTTTTTATTTGGCCCATCATCCATTTACTCCGTTGAGTGTTACAATTAATCTCTTTTATTATTATTGATATCAATATGTATATCTATGTAATTATTAAAATTTGACATTATCCATAATATATATTTGGTTACGTTGGAGTATAATTGAAATATTGTCTCAAAAACCTATGGTTATCTTAGATCCAATTACCTTTCTTTTTTATCTTAGGGTCCAATTAATACATGGCCCAATAGTATACAATGCTAATATCATCCAAAATTTAGGGAAAGCACCTGCTTTAGCTTTAATTTTACACAAATTTCTCAAAATCTCATTTATTTTCTTAAATAAGATTTTGAAAGTTTTATTTACCATTTTATCATTCACATCCATTATATATATCTTTGAAATTATTTTAAAAATATATGTAATATATGTCATAATTATATTATATGACATTTATGATGTATTTTATAACTTAACTATTTAATGTTTTAAATAAATAATATTTTTAATTTTATTTAATATTAGGATATCTATTAGTAGATATTCATTTTAAATATGGTATAAAATTAAGGCAATTATTGTAAAAACATAATAAAGAATTTTCACAAAATTATTTAACTTTCGTTGATAGTACATCATTCGGGCATCCAATTTAGACTACATCTGTCCAGCTTTTTGGTGCCATAACCGATCTCTCTCCATCGGATCCATATCTCTCCTTTTCAATCTCTCTTTCCATCTTATCTTTCTTATTTCGTTTATCCCTTTCAAGTTATCCAGTGATTGCATATTTATCTCCTTCAAGTTATCTGATGATTACATATTTGTTTCTTATATTTATGAAATTTTGACATACATAAATGTCGGTTTAATTTTTCGTTAAAGTTTTCGATCAATAAAAATTACAATAAATGAAGTATATATACCACTTAATTTCTTTCCGTTTTGCATTGTTTTTCATATATAGCACCAAATTTATTTTACTAATTGTTTCATGTTATTAACGTTGTTTCTAAAATTGTGAATTATAGTACACAGTCAATCAAGTATATAATCCTTTCCCTTTCATATTTAAATAGTATTGTACAGTGATGATTATATACCCTTACATATTAAAATAATTATGTGGAGTGATTATTATATACACTTGCATATTTTAAAAAATACAAAATCAGTGATACATATATTTATATTATTTCTTATCATGTATGGTCAAAATTGGAGTATATTATGATGATTTTTTCAACGATTCTTGTGAGTGCATATTTGTTTCATGTTATTAAATTTGTTTCTTAAATTGTGAATTATAGGTATCTTAATCTATGTCATTTCCCTTTGACATTTAAATAGTACTGTACAGTGGTCATTATAGACCCTAGCATATTTAAAAAAAACTTATGCACAATGATCATTATATAAACTTGCATATTTAAAATAATACGAAATCGATGATATATTTCCAATATTTCTTATTAGGTATGACTAGAATTATTTTACGTGATATACATATTTCTATTACTTCACCGAAAATCGCCAGCTTTAGCCCTTTGTCGAAATTTTCTGCTATGGCCGATAGAATTACACGAAAAAATGGAAGAAGGATGTTCACGGTAGATTTGTGAATGAAGAACCCTATTTGAAAGTTTCATCAACAAGGGAAGTCTTCCTGAAATTAACAAAAAAGAAAAGAAATCGTTCTCACGTCGGAGCGACAGTCATCCACTTTTCTTTTATTGTTTTTAAATTTTTTTATCTATTAATTATTAAATATTAAAGGTGGCTATTTTGGACATTTGGTCTTAATATTTATGTAAAATCGTAGCCCATTAAAACATTTATGAAAAATATAGTAATCTTGAGTGCAACATGTAAATAGAGACCCTATTTAGGCTCTTCTAATAACTCTTAATAATATTATAACTTATTTAAATAGGCTTAATTACGTTAATAGCCCAAAAAAACCATTTTTCCCACATATAGTCATATATGAACTAAGATATTATGCAAAACTCGTCCTCCCTCATTTCATTGCTTCTTTCTTCAGGCTTATGAGATGTGTGGTGTTTTCGTTTTTCTAAATAGAGTGTCGAGTTTAGCTCTAAACACAATATTTTTAAATATCATGATAGATTTATTTATTCTAATATTAAAAAAAAGAAGTTAAAAGGTGACCTAATCTTGAATGCAATGAGCAAAGTTAGTTGGCGAATTGAAGTATGTATTATTTAGTGTAATTTGACTTGATTTGGAAGTGTGTACGTTTTGTTTAGTTTGACTTCGAAAAGAAAGTGTATAGTGAGTGTATAAGGGTTTGGAGTGTATGAAGTATGAACCAATAAGAAGTCGGACTTTTACTTTTTAATGACGCAAGCAAAGATCTGGCCTTCTCCGTGTTCACCTGACGTCACACCACCCCTATACTCACCATAAATTTAGCGTCACCTAATCTCTTTGTCATTTTTTGTTTTTGTTTTTCTTTTTTAATATCACATTCATCAAACACACATTTAAATTAATGTAACATAAATCCAAAATATTTATAACAAAAATTATTACCCATTATCATTTTTTTACAAATTTCATAAATAATGCTTTATTGATTTGTTAATTTTAGGCCATCTTGGTGCAATTAATTAGACCTAAGATCGAATGAAATAAAGACAAAATTATTTCACCTTGGACCATCTCGATGTATGTTCGAGATCTTTCATCTCGGAACATCTCAAAACATGGTATATCCAAGATTGTGTATAAAAATCTACATGATTGTTCTCCACGATCGTGTATTGCACATCGATTTATCATGTGTTGACTGTGGTAATTTTAGTTGAATTTTTTTGGTTTTCAAAATTGGTTGTAAATATTGGTTTGATATGTTATACTTTTGAAAAAAATCTAATATAAAATTCAAATGGATGGGTTAATAGAAAATTGCTATTTCTAATCTTAAATATTGTCCTTTTTTTTTTCTTTTAAAAATAACATATTTTTTTTTCGAAAACTGCATATATTTGTTTCAAACCTCTTATTTATTTTTCCAATATTTATTGAGAGGGTCTCACATAATGATGCTGTGTAGAAATATTTTGAAAAGAAAAGAAAGAATGTTTGGATTTGGTGCCATTTAAAATCCTACTCTTTCAACTCTATGAAGTTTATTTGAGGGTTTAATGGTGTGACCTTTGTTAGAATTCTAGAAAAGAATAAAAAATATTTAAATCTTATAAAGATGAAACTAGATTTCACTTTAAAAATGCGTTTAAATTTGATTTAGAAGACATGACTTATATACTAAGATTACGTATACGAATTTTCTCTACAAGAATTCCTTTCTATTTTCTTTTTCAAAAGAATTAGATCGGATACTTACGGGCCTACGGGAGAGGATTGGCTTGGGCCTTGTCACTAATGAACAATAAGCCACACCTCTCGATGTTTTAGGATGAATATGTAAAGTGAGTGAACCTGCTATGTCATAAACACCACTAGATCCAAATGTTCTCTTTCCTTCTGTTTGATGGTGTTCTTCTCGAAGATGTCACTTTAATTTGCATTGTAACCAAAAGTGCAAATTTCTTTATCTCAATGTGACCCACCTATATATTTCATTGCATATGTTATTCATATTTTAAAGTCAATTCAGATTGCTTCTTGATCTATACACTTCATAGCTTTTTTCACATTCCCACAATAAGTCAAAGGCACTCTTGGTTATGAACTTTAGTTTTCTTTCTTAATCACTCCCAATGTCTTTTGGCTACTCTGATGCTAATAGGGCTAGCAATCCAACCCATCAACGTTTCACCACAATTTATTACTTCTACTTGGGGGATAATTAGCATAGTAAGAAGCAGACTACTGTTTCATGTTCCAGTACTTAATTTGAATATATCATGTTTTTGTTGATTCCATTTTTGAGTTATTGTGGCTCTTTGATAACTTCTCGTGAATATATACAGTTGTTCTTCAACAGTTAGTGACTATCCTTCATTATAACAATCATAGTGCTATCCATGATGTATTCCATGAACGACGTACCAACCATATAAAAAAATGTGACTTCATTTTACTCATCATGAGCTCATATCAACACTCTCATATTAAAATTTATCTCCACCGCCTAGCAGCATGTTGATATTTTCATGAATGCACTGTCATCTAGGCCTTTCACTATAAGTTGATTCATAACTTTAAGTTGGTCTCTACTCTGCCACAGTCCTTGAGTTTGAGGAAGGGTGTTAATAAATATGTTTATATTATGAGTACTCGATCGTAATTTAATTTATCTTTAATTTAATTTAATTTAGAGCTAGATTTGGACCCACTTACTTATTCTTGCATTTTTGTGTATATTTATCCATATACCCTTCATTTTAAATTATCTTTTTATCAATATAGTATCAATAAATTTGCAATGTCCTAAGCCAATCCTAGAGCTCATAAGTTCGTGAACACAATTTGTTTTTATTAAACATAAAATTCAAATTTTATATCTAAAAAATTTGAATATATCAAATATTTAATATTAGATACAAAATTGAAAGTTAAAAGACTAAAATTGAAACTTAATAATCTATTAAATACTTTTAAAATCTTAGTAAACAAAAAGAGGCACAAAATTTTAAATTTGTTAACTAATCTTATAATTTAAACATTCAAACTATCTTTGAGCAACGCTTATACTCAAATTTCTCTTTTGTTCCTTTCTCTCATATTGAGAGGTTTCATATTTTCTTTCACAACCTCTCTACACTCTAAATCTCAATCATTTAGAAAACTTAATAAGAAAGCAGCAATAAAGAAAAAACTTGAGAATAGAAGAAAAGGATATACTTCTAGGGCAAACAATATATATCTGATCTCCACACAGTTCCATTAATGAAAAAGACTACTCATAAATAAGAGTACAATGCCTTGAACAAAGAACACATCAAAGTATTCAACCAATAGAAGAGAAACACACGTTTAAGTTGCATATGCTGTGAATTGAAGCCCTCTCTGGTTGCTATGAACGCATACATTCTCTTCAAGGTGATCAATTGAGAAAAACAATATTAATGTTACTGATCTGCAACCCCCCTCGTGATTAAACTTGTGATCTTAAACAACCACTTATTGTAAATTTAAACTATAGTCATTAGTATAGGAGAAACCCCAAGGACAAATTTTGATTTTTTTTCCTTTAATTTTTTTACAAACCCTTCAATTTTCAAGTCCATATGGGCTCGCGATCAGACTTGATGGCTCTAGACTCTGAAATTGGCTCTATGTCATGGAGAGAAACCCTTTAATTTTTAGTACTATTAGGCTTTACTGCTTCTCCACTTTTAAACCATGTTTAATTTCTATGAATTAATGTTAGATATAATATTAAATTTATCTTTCGCCTACAAGATTAAGCTTTTGTGTTGAATTAGTGATTTAAGAATTTGGGACGTACGTTGGTTCACCGTTAATATGAACTTCAGGAAAAACTGACGTTGAAACCAACAAGTTTGGTTTTCTAGCTTCTTTTTTTTCTGCTGTTTGAAGTTGGTAGTACAAAATTGTTTTTTCAACGACGCAAATTAACGAGGGTTGGGATAAGTTTTTCTAATTTTGTTAGTCTCCCAACAAAGTAGTTTATCCTTGAGAAATACAAATTTCTCTTATGGACTTCCTTACGACACACAGAAGCATCGTATTCTGTAAAAAAAAAATATCTGGCGCTCGACGTTGAATCCGAATTCTACGGATGTTTTTCATCTTTTTGCAAAGACATCAGCTCGATATGCATACATCCTTCTACCCAGAAGAACACCATAATTATCTTCAACTCAAGAGTTTTCTTTTGTCTCTCTCAAATAATTATAGTCCTTTAAACTCTCTGTGTCTACTTTTACAGATCTCTTTCTTCAAACTCTCTCTTCTCCTTTTGATTTTTTTAGTTTAAAATTATATGTTCCATATTACATATATGAATTCTGTAGAAATTGGTTAAAGAAGAATAATAATGTTAAAATAATATCATCTTTGTCTATTTATACTTACTTCGTCTCGAAGTTATTGTTAAGGTAGAGCTCACAGTAGGCACCTTCATGCTTTTGGTTTCACCCAAAATTAAAAGATCTTATACCCATTGAAAACAGTTATTAAGTACTTATAATCATCCCTTAATTATATAACTGAGATTTTAATCGTATTCCCAATAGTTATATTTAACTTTCCTGCAATAAAATACAAGATGTTAATACATGTTGTATGGTAAACAAGCATCAAGCATGGCTAATAGATAAATATTAAAAAAAAATTAAAAACAACAAATATTAAATGGTACAGCAAAGACTAATTAAATTTAATAGGTATTGAAAATAGAAAGACTAAAAAATCTTAGAGTTCATGAACTAAAATGACATATTAATGATTTTATAACCGATCTAATAATAATAATAGCAAAGGACAATTGCAATGGATAGTATTTATATATATATGGATAATAATTAAATGTATAGTTTTAAAGAATTATAAATATAGATAAAAAAATTATTAGTTAATTAACTCTTATCAACTATATAGTTTATCGCTAATTAGACTCAAAAACTAATTCTGAACTTTGTTATATATCTCTAAATCGTGTGTTGTATTGTGTTATACGGATCACATTATTATATTTTGCAGTTGCCCTAAAAGAAAAGTATACTGATATATACAATGAAAGGAAGGAGATGAAAACCAATTGTCTGACCCCACAAATCACAATCAATAAAGGAAATTACAGAGTACTGGCTTTCTGACTATATACATTACTTTTGGTGTGGAAATTTTATAAGCCACCTTTATATATATAATAGACTAATTTAAATTATTTTTCATCTAACAAAGAGGTTAAAGCAACATGAAGAAACTTCCAAATTTTGGTACTGGAAAAGGGAAAAACCAAACAAGAAAGATTGGTGAGATCAAATTTGGAAGTTTATGTACTCATTTCTTTAAGTTCAGATGGCTACAGATAGAAACAGCTGGGAGAGGCATATGCTGAAGCAACAAGGAAATTATTTGATAATGGATTGTAATTTTCCATGTACAAATAAATAATAATAAAAAAAATAAAAACTCAGATTTTGGTAAAAGACTTCTTTTTACTTCTAAAATGAATCAATCAAGTTATCAAAGCAACCTAATTCAGGTAGCATACGAACCTGTTAATTACGATGTATTAAGAAATAAATTGACCAAAGATAAAATTGCTTCTAGGGTAAGTGTAGTGAGTTTTATTTCAATTTTTCTTTTACATACGGTATTTCTAGATATATATATATATATATATCTAAGAATGATATGATAGAGCGGTAAGATGCATGAACTTTGTCAAAAGCTATGGTACAAATGCGAGATGGAAAATTGATCTCTACTAACGAAGGTTATGCCAATAAACATTAAGTCAAACTTACGTTAAATGATGCATACTGAGTTATCATACCTGAGTACTATGAAACTAATAATCGAACTAATGTAATTTTAAAAAGTAATAATTATAGTAGTAATAATAATAAAAAAGGAATGTAAACCTAATAATTATGATATAACACAATTGGTATATATATATGTTTGTCTTTTAAATGTTTATAATAAATCTTAAAAGTTTTTTTTTTAATTATTAATATTTGGTTCACAACCTTTCCACTCACAAAAATTTCTTTAATTATACAAAGGAAGAATAAACATCTAACATAGTCGAATTGAAAAGAAAGGGTAAGCAAATTTTATGTACTCATTTCTTTAAGGTAAAAAAAGGAAGAAGAAAGAAGAAAGAATATAAACCTAAAAATGCATTAATTAAACTTTTTAAGTGGCTGCTGGATGCCCATTTCTCTAACCAATTTCAACCTAATAATGCATTATTATCTTTTTTTTTTTTTTTTTTGGTTACATGTGACTTATTTTTCATAATATACTTTCATTAATTATCTTCTCCTCACATATAAAGTTTAACATTCTATTTACGATATGGTATATATTACTCCATAAATTTCTAACGTATCACATCTGATGATCAATTTTATCATAACTCCAAAGTAGGGCACATCTCTATTGAGATAAAAATAAATTCATAACCGTGAGAAAGTGGAAAAAATTGTGATAGGCTTACACATTTTATAACATATCGTACTAGAGATAACCATAAGTAGCTCCCCATGATTTTCTTATCACAATATCTCTTCATTTTTCTTATAAGAAAATACAACACATAAGGATAAAAATAAAAATGAGAAGAAAAAAACCAAAAGAAAAATGAAATAATATTTGAATCTCCTAATCCAATTTTTGGTCATCAACATTATTTATGCATGTTTAAAGTTAAAGATTATTTTCATGATTTATATATAAAAGTAAAAAACCAAGGCTATACTTCTATATATTTGTACAAATATTCTTCTTCTTCGGGTAGTATATATACATTAACAAATTCTATATGTTATCAAATAATTCATTATATTTCACTTTTTATTTCTTTTAATAATAATTCATTGAATTAGTTTAGTGTGAAAAGTAAATAAAATAAGATGAGGATCTCATCATGTGGATATATGGTTAGACATCCAATAGTGAGTGGATGAATCCAAAAAATATGTGGAAAAATACTATATATACATACAAAATATAATGGAATAAAAGTTATAAAAAAAATGTGTGTAAAAACAATATTGATTGATTCAAATACTGACGGATTTTATACACAATAATAGCTTTCCTTCACAAGTTTTCAGGTCGATTTATGATTGACTTTATTATCTCATTTTCAAACAAAAGTTTCGTAGACAACTATTTATCTATGGATCTCTCATTCAATTACGTAATCAAGTTTTTGCAATTTTACACAGTTGTTAAATCAAAATTGATAAACTAACAAATATATTTTTATTTCCATGACCATTTTTACTGCAACACATGTTTTCTTTTAGTTCAACGTAACACACGTATGTTTTTAGGACTTTCATGCTAAGGGAATTATCAATAGAGTTGTGAATGAAATATATATTGCTCTCATTGCAAAGAAAGAAAAATGTACAATATCATTAGCCTACCACAATTTTATTCAAATTGATTGCAAAGACAATAGTGTAGAGACTAGAATCCACCCTTCCTACTACTATTTTAGAAAATCAGATGGCATTTGTCAAGGGGAGACAAATTATTGATACAATCCTTATTGCAAATGAAGTTGTGGACTACAGGAGAACAAAAAAAAAAAAAAACAAACAAGAGGTTTTGTTACAAAGCTTGACATAGAGAAGATTTTTGATAAAATCAGATGGGATTTCATTGATTATTTGTTTATGAAGAAAAATTTCTCTGATAAATGGAGACATTGGATCAAATCTTGCATTCTCCAATGTTCCATATTCTGTAATCATTAACGAAAAGCCTAGAGGACGGATCCAGTCCAATAGAGGCATCAGGCAAGGAGATATATCCCATATCTCCCTTCATATATGCTATTGCTATGGATTATCTCAGCAGGATTCTTATACCTCTTGAAAGAAGTGGCAAGATCAAAGGAGTCTCCCCAAAAGAGGATCTAAATTTAACTCATATGTTCTTTGCCAATGACATTTTGCTGTTGTTGAAGATAATGATGACTACATTGCAAATCTCAGTTATGGTCTCTATCTCTTCAAATTAGCCTTTGGACTGACCATCAATAAAAATAAATCATCCATTACACCCGTTAACGTGGACTCAAATAGAGCTGACGATGTTGCTTAACAAGTGGGGCATCAACAAACATTACTTTCCTATCCAATATCTCGGTGTTCCATTGGGAGGAAAACCATCGTCCAAAATCTTTTGGGAAGATATCTCTAAAAAAATATACAAAAAGATCAATAGTTGGAAATACTCACACATCTCAAAGGGAGACAAGATCAGTCTTATTAACTCCTCTCTTGCAAGCCTCCCGATATACAAACTCTCTGTCTTCAAAGCTCCCAGGGGTATTTGTAAAAAAACATTGGATAGTTTTCTTATGGAAAAGTGCACAACTGACGAAAAAAAGATACATCTTCTCATATGGTAAAAAATTACTGATCCAGTGGAAAAGGGTGGCCTAGGCATTTGGCGAGTTGAAGACACAAATTTTGCTTTACTCACCAAATGGTTATGGAGATTCTCTAGTGAATATAAACCTCTATGGAAAAGATTTATCATTTCTAAATATGACAAAAACAACATTGGTGACATCCCTACAAAAAGCAAATTGGCAGCAAGAAAACTCCTTAGAGCTCTATCATCAAAGGCGTAGATTGGTTTATTGCCCACACAAAATGAAAAATTCAAAATGGAGTAAACACTTCTTTCTGGCATGGAATGTGGTTTGACTTTTCTCCTCTCTCTCAGCACATTCCCAGGATCTTTACATTATCCACATTGAAATCCGATAGCATCAAAGACGTGTGGAGCCAAACTAACCTGGATTGGAACATTCATCCTAGAAGAGCCCTTAGAGACCGTGAAATCCAACAATGGAATGAGATAAAACAACATCTCAACATACCTAACAACAACATTGGCTATGATAAACCTTTATGGAATCTATGTTCTAACAAAAATTTCAATGTGGTTTCTGTTAAAAATTATATACATTTTATGGACTCAAGAGATGACAGCAACATCAACCTACTTGTTTTAAAAAAAACATTTAGAAATCCAACCTTCCTAAAAAGTGCAAGTTCTTCATATGGTCTCTTCTCCATAATTGTATAAACACTGCTGACAAGCTTTAAAAAAAGGCTTCTCAAATGGAATCTTAATCCTAACTGTTGTGTCCTTTGCAAAAATCAAGCTGAAGACTCCGATCACTTATTTACTACTTGTACTGTCGCCTCTTCAATTTGGGATAAAAATTTTCATTTGACAAATTGGAGAAATCACCACTTCAACACGGACTCCCTTTGCAAGGAACTTAGTAGCATAAATAAATAAGGGACCAACATTTTCACTACCATTGCGAACTCTCTTTGGACCATTTGGCTTGAGAGAAATTATAAAACCGTCAACGGACAAGAAAGATCAGAGCAAGATATCTAGGATAACATCAAAGCCCTCACTGGTTTTTGGTGCAGTAGAGTTAAAATCTTTTCAGAGTACGGAACTAGTTCTATCGCTTTAAATATCCATGCTTTTGTTTAATGTTGGGTTAATTTGTTTGAGCTTTTCTCTAGCCCTCTTTGTTGATCCTTACTTCCAGTATTGACTGTTTGATCATTAATGAAGCGGAGATGATAAGAGTACTAAGGGAGAGTCCATCTAATAGAGATGTATGGGTGCACCTACTGACCTATGTATTTTTTTAAAAAAAGAACACACATGTACCTCTAGTCCTATTATACATTAAGTTGAAGATCACATATATATGGTCTTCCTTAACAAATGGTTCTCTAATATATGTATTTTTAACAACAATTCATTGAATTAGTTTAGTGTGAAATGTAAATAAAATAACATGTGGAGAGATGTCATGTGGATACGGTCAGACATCCAGTAGAGGTTGAACAATAGATTAAAAGAAAAAATCAAATGGATAAGAAATGGTCACACACACTGAATTCATTAATCCATTTTAATATTTTTAGTTAGAATTATAATTAAATAATTATTACAAAAAATTGAATTTATAAACTTAAACTTTAGTATTTGTATCAATTTAAACTCTAAACTAATAATTATATCAATTTAAATAAAAATTTATGACCTAAATTGATATAATTATGAGTTATGAGTTTAAATTGATATAATTGTTAGATTAAGATTTAAATTTACACATTTAGGCTATAAACTTATATATTTAACCTAATTTTTTAACATCTCAGTTGTTACATTGTTTTCGTATATAAAGTTTTAAAACTCAATTATCTCACCACCACGTTTTAATTATTTTTACAAATTTAAGTATGTTATTGCATTATGTTTTTATTTGCATGAACAACACTTCTATTTAACTATGTTTAATTAAAAATAATATATATTTATTGTGTAAGATTATTTTTCTTGTTTTTAACACAAATTTATCTTACCAATTAGGAATTTTAATTCTTAATCTTTGAAACCATATCAAATCAATAAGTAGATGTTTAAAATTTGAAAATATTATTGTATAGTAACAATCAATGTTGATTACTAACTTGTAAAATTAGAATAAACTATTTTATGGAGTTCAAATCACAAACTTCTCCATCATCAATATATAATATTAATATTACATGTAAGTTAAATTAAACTCATATCCTAGTAACTTAATCTTTTTTTTACTAGTCAAATACATATATAAGGGAATAATAAATATAAGTGAAACATCATATCAAACTTATGGGTTTTTTTTTTCTTTTTGGAAAGTTCAACCCAACAGCTTATAATATAATGTATACATTGGAAAACTACTAATCAAATATGACTCATTCTTTATGATTAATACCTTTAAATTATTGAAATACATGGAGATTTTAAAAAGATAACAAAAGCTAAATATATAGTGGGAGTAACTATCATGTGCAATAATTTTCTCCTAATTTTGGAGAAAATGATAAATTAAAAAGTTAGGTTGAGAAAGGAAGTTTCATTTGTGCAATCAAGGTTTTTTTTTTTTTTTTTTTTTTGTTTTTTTACCGTAAACTTTTCAGTGGATAAATTGATCAAATTATGCCATCAATTCTAGTTTTTCAAATTTGTCCATTAACTGTATAAATTATACATCTCTTTATCCCTACAAGGTGGCTAATTACTTGAGAATTTTCATTTAAATTTTTCTATATAAACCTAATTTTTCTTGTGTAGTTAAATTTTCACATGATTTATTTCATCTTTTCTACTGAGATTAAGATGATTTTATGTGATAGAAAGTATAAGGTTTGAAGTTTTATTTTATTTTTAGAACTCACACTAAAATTTCACAAACAACTATTGAATGAATATAATATACGTTATAAAATTAATTTTGAACTTAAAAACAAAATATATCACACAAAGATTATTTACTAGAGGTGATCATATAGTTATGTAAATTGAAAATATATAGATTAATTACATTATATGTTGATAAAATTAAGAGTACTTTTTAAAATATCAAAATAAGTATATCATCATAAACATCACGAACAAGAGGAACGAAGAATATATTATACTTCTGAAAGTGACGAAGAAATTAGAAATTTACTAGTAAAGTAGCTTTCAAATTGACATAGAGTTTCGTGACTTGCAAGAAGTTTAACTTTTACATAAAACTGCAAGTGAAATGTATTTAAATCCCATTTTTTTTCTTCTTCAGAGGCCGCCAAACCCAAATTTGCTTTCATTAAACTTCCTCTTAATTTCCCAAACACTTCCATTCATCTTCACCAAAATTAAGACGAACATTCATTCATATTTTTATTTAATTTTATAAAATGTACCCTAATGCACAAATAAAGTAACACATGCATGCATTGAGAAAAAGTAATCATATATTGACTAATATATATATATATATAAAAGAACTAAAGAAAGGTGACTTATAAAATCAGTATTTTTCTCATAAAATAAAAAAGAAACTAAGCAATGATATAAATGTTAACTGGGTGTATAATTGGCAAGAAGAAAGTATTAGTAAACTCAAATATAATGAAAAATGTATAATAATTAAACTTGGTTAGTTGTGTGTATTAATTAATCTACAAATCTCATCACCAAGAAATAGTAAATATTAGTTAGGTTCATTGCTTTGCCCGCGATTGGTTGAAATTTCGAATATTATATTTCAACTAAAGTGGGAAAACAATCCCTTGCATGCATGAGAAAATTTAATCCATTTCATACACATATAAATAAATAAAATTAGAGTAATAATTTTGCAATAAATATATAATTAAAATGATTTTCAATTGGTTGACTTGAGAGCCTATATATGATGGTCTTTGAAAATTCATAAATTTATTACTCTTGACCTTAAACTTTTAGTTTTAAGGTTTACTTTTTGAATTGTGTTCGAAATTATTTAAATAATTATTGGTCATTATATGTTCATATAGAAATGCCAAGTTGTGTTATAAACCAATTTAGTGTGCAAATTCTTGTTTTAAGCTAAATTAACACTAGATTTGTAGTGATTAGCTAAATTATTTTTATATTGCTATTTAATATTTAATTTTTTTATGATATAGAGTAATTTTAATTTTTTATTTGACTTAAAGTGTAATTGTTTTTTTTTTAGTAAATATGTAATAAAATTTACGAAAAACGAATGTTATATAAAAGTTTGTTTGGTGTGTAGAATGATATATATATATATCTTAAATATTGATTAAGAGCTTTTGTCTAAACATTCAAATTAGAGTTATGTTTTCTTTTTCTTATTTTTTTTTAGTACTTAAAATGAGCATAGCTATTTAAAATATACTTTGAAATTTAATAAATCTTGCAACTATTTTATGTCTTTATTTTAAAATTATTTTGAAATATTAACAAAATATTACAAAACCAAACGCATAAAATTGAGATTCTATAACTATTGTTTTCAATTACGTTTTAAATTTTAATAACCTTATTCCTAAGTTAATAAGGTTCATTGATTATAATATTTTATAACACGAAAGTTATTTTAATTTTAGTATTGTTGTTATAATTATGATTATTTTGTATTTGTGAGTGTGAAAAATATTTTAGTTTTAATAAAAACAAAAGTAATTAAATAGGTCGAGTAAAATAATCATTAGTAAATGCAAAATTTTAAATTTAATCGATATAAAAGGCCAATTGGTTTTAAAACAATTTGCAATTATATATCCTACCGTTTTATATAATGAAGAAAATGATAATTTATATAATTGACTAATGACAATTTAACAAAACATTTGTTTTACCTTAAGAATCTAATCAATTTGAAAAGTCGAGGTTGTAAAATAATTGTCAAAACATGATTTATAACCAATGTCTAGTCTTTTATATCATTTTAAAATTACATATTTGTTTGTTAAATTTTAGTTTAGTTTTAGTTTAATCTACATAACGTTGATTTAGTTGGAGGAGTTTCAAATAGATAGACAATTCGAATAACTTAAATTATCCAACCTATATTGTAAGAGTTTGGGTTGGATTGAAATTTTTATGTCTTTTTTCTTCAAGTTGGATTAGAGATTAGGTTACATTTCTAAAAATCGGATGAATCCAATCTAATCCAAATTTATAATATTATTAAAAAATAATATTATAACTTATAAATGGATCGAAATTGTACCGAATATTATGATATTTGTTTGAAATTTATAATGTATATATTGGATTTTGATTGTTAACCTTTGTGTTTTATGAAATCTTAGTTATTAATATGTTTTTAGACAAATTTAAGTATTTGAAATTAAAAAATATATACTTAAAAAGAAAAAAGAAAAAAAAATAATTTTACAACACAACCTAACTCAACTTGATTTTTATGGGTTGGGTTGTTGAAAATCCTAATTTGGGTTGACCACTTGACCAACCTATCAAAAAAATCTATCAAACTCAATCCAACTTTGGTATACCCGTATTTAGTTGTCTAACTATGTGGTTCAAATGTATATTATAGTAATTATTTTAGTTAGGATAAGAGGCAATTTTTGCATCCTTTTACTTAATTAGAAAATCAAATAGAAGCACCAAAACCAAATTGTTGAGATTATTATTTTGAAACTCAAGTCCAATCTCAAAATTAACTTTATGAACACTGTTTTTAACTATAATTTTCTTTTCAAAAAAATTGTCATTACTCTGTCAGTTTTTCACAAATCAAGAAAAATTTTAAAACTTAGAACAAGAAATAGATGGCTTTACTTAGAACAAGAAATAGATGGCTAGATGGCTTTCTAAAATTCTTTTTTTAGAAAAGAATAATTTGGTTAAGAGTTTAAGTTTTTTTAATAAAATAAACATGAAAACCATAATTTGAAAATCGGAGGAAACATTCATAATATAAAAATTCTAAAACGAAAATTTATGAAATAGAATATATATAAAAGACGAGAGTATTATCAAATCATATTATATTATCATCTTTGATTGAATGTTTAGCTTAAGAAGTTGAATTTGTGAATTTACTCTTCTTTTATCAACTTCATAATTTAAAAAAAAAAAAAATCAATTTTATATTTTTATTTGAATTTGAATTTGGACAGACCAACAACCTTAATTTAATTAATTGCCAATTGCCCCCAAGAAATTAGTATAAATACACCCTTTAACTCAACCTTTATTTTTCATCGCTCAAACCTCTCTATATATTACACACACATACACACAATTCCTTTCATTTGTAGAAATAAAAAATGGCTGCCGCAGCTGTAACCACCGCCCACCAAAGCCGTCACCGATCAGTGTCCAAAGTGGCCATAATTGGGGCTGGCATTAGCGGAATCGCCGCCGCTAAGCATCTCTCCAGTCACCACCCTGTGGTGTTTGAGGCCACAGACTCCATAGGCGGCGTGTGGAAGCACTGCGCTTATCGGACCACGAGGCTGCAGACACCTCGCCGGGATTTTGAATTCTCCGACTACCCGTGGCCATCGCAGACGACGGAGAGCGATGAGTTTCCAACGTATTTGGAGGTTTTGGATTATTTGCATGGCTATGCAACGCATTTTGATGTGTTGAAGTTCGTCAAGTTCAATAGCAAAGTGATCCAACTCCGATACATTGGCGGCCCCGAAGCTGAAGATTCCACGGCGGCGGCTGGAGTGTACGGAAGTTTACTTAATGGCCGTCCTGCTTGGGAGGTCGCTGTTCAAGACACTCACCTCAACACCATTCAGGTAATCACTCCTCTGTTACAGTATTTAAATATTTTTTAAAAATATTTTCAAATATAATCAAATAAACTAAAATATTTATTTTCGTAAGACATTTTGTTATATTCACAAATATATTCAACACAACTCATATAACTAAAAATGTTGATAATAGTATTAGTATAATTCATGTGTACTTAACCATAATTATTGTATAAGAAGTTCATACTTATGATACTCATGATCCTTTGATCACTTATTTAATTATAAATTAAAGTCAATTCTATTAAAACAATAAGATAAACATATTTCCTTCTCAATATTATATATAGATATAGATATGATTGGCAAGTGAAGTGACAAATATTCCTAACAATACAAAAACCATTATGTATGGACTTTCGAGTAAATATCAATTCAATGGAACAACAATTTTATTTTCATAATGTTAATTATTAATCTATATTCTTAAAAAAGAGAATAATAATTGATATTATATACATGGAACTTGTGAGGTTAGTGGTATGAATTGGAGTTGGTAGTGATATGTGTGGGAAGATATGGAGACATACCAAACATACCAACATTCCCTCACAATAAAGGTCAAGAGGTTTTCAAAGGCAAGGTTTTACACTCATTGGACTACGCGAAGCTCGACCACGACGATGCACGTGCCCTACTTCAAAACAAACGCGTTGTTATTGTTGGGTATCGAAAATCTGCTATTGATCTAGCTGTTGAATGTGCTGAAGCAAATCAAGGTACTTTCTCCCAAATTTCTGCTTTTTAAGATAACAAACAAACATGGTCTTCAAATTAAACTAATTCTGAAAATTTTGAGTTAAGAAATGGAGCAAAAAAACCTTAATAATATAGTCGTCAACACTCAAATATTTACGGTATGTTTAATAATTTATTTGTTTTTTTAAATTAAAAATTTAAAAACAAATTTGTTTTAAAGCTACAAAAGGAAAAAAACAGACTTTGTTTTTTTAAAACTAAAACTTGTTACCAAATATACGATGGAGTTCATTGGCGGATCTAGAAAATTTGTTGATAGGAGCTATATAGTTTAGTCAAAATAATTTATAAGTGAGTGATTCTAAAAATAAATAAATTTAGTGACTTTCGTACATCACAATTCTCCTCTACGAGATTTCATTGAAACAAGAATAAATTAAGATGTTGACATATAATAACAATATCATAACTTAAACAACTCAACAAGTTTAAGATCTATAAACTATTTTCAGAATTAATAAAATAAGTATAAAACAAATGAACTAATAAAAAGAAAGGAATGATTTATAATATAAAAAATAAATGCATAAAAATAAAATAACGAACTTGAAAAGAGTAGAAAATAAATTACAAAATTTATCTCATAAATTAGGAGATAAAGTCGAAGAAGAAGCCAAAAAGAAATTTTAAAAACTAAAACAAAACAAAAAATATATTAAAACGGATGCATATAAATAAAAGGACCATTTTTAAAAATAGCAAAAAAAAATTAAAATATTTACAAGTTATAGCAAAATTTTGGATATCACTATAGCATATCAATAACTATCCGCAATAGAATTTGCTATAAATTGTAAATATTTTGTAAAATTTGCTAAATAACAAAATTAAAAAAAAAAAAAAGTAAATAAATAAAAACACACCTTACAAACACAACAACCAAAACTAGTTCCAAAATATAAATAATTAAATAATTTTTTTATATATATGATATAAAAACAATAAAATTGAAATCTATTCTAAATCAACACGTGGTTTTTGTTTTTAATAAATAAAAATTTAAAAAACAGAAAATTGAAATGATTGTGTGACTTTAATCTTTAATTTTTAAGATTTTACTTTTATATATATACATGTTTGAAAGAAGAATGACTTACGAGTTTTCTTAAGAGTTTTAAAATTATATACACATGTGTAGTTTGAAAGAAAATGACTTGAGAGTTTTAAAAGCTTTGGAAAGTACTTAATTTTTATATTCAGGTTTTTCATGTTTTTCTTAATTTACAAAGTACGATTTGTTTGGACTTTTTGGACAAAAAGCTCAATTACTCGCCTGACCTTTACTGCTTCCATATAATGCCTTACTCAAACTCCTACTTCCATTTCTTAACCCACAACAAATTAACTCAATACTATGGTTTTGATTTGATTTGATTTGTGATGTGATTTAGGACCAGAAGGGAAGGCTTGCACAATGTTGATTAGGTCACTTCATTGGACAGTCCCATCCTATAGAATATGGGGATTACCTTTTTTCTTGTTTTATTCAACAAGATTCTCTCAGTTCCTCCAAGAAACCCCTAATCCAGGCCTCCTTAAGTCCATTTTCTGCTCCCTCTTTTCTCCAATGGTACACTCTTTTAATTTAGTACTTATTATTATTATTCCTCAATAATATTTTTCAACAAATACTTATATGAAAAAAAAAATTAAACAGATCAGAAAGGTATTTTCTAAGTTCATAGAATCATATTTAACGTGGAAGATGCCATTAGAGAAGTATGGCCTAAAACCCGAGCATTCATTTGAAGAAGATTATGCTTCTTGTCAAATGGCTATTATGCCAAACACTTTCTTTGAGGAAGCAGATAAAGGGAAGATTGTGTTTAAAAAGACAACAAAATGGTGGTTTTGGAGTGGTGGAGTTGTATTTGACGAAGAACATAACAACAACACTACTAAATTAGAAGCGGATGTTGTCATTTTTAACACTGGTTTTCAAGGCAAACTGAAGCTTCAATCTTTGTTGCCTCATCCTTTTAATACCCTTTTGGTTGATTCTTCAGATATCATCCCTTTGTATAGGTACCAAAATTAGTTAACCATTTCTCTTCTTCTTCTTCTTCTTTTTTTTTTTTTAATTTGGTTTCTATTATTATTTGCTCCATTTACGAAATTTATGAAACAGGGGAGTGATTCATCCACTGATACCAAACATGGCATTTGTGGGCTATCTTGAGAGTGTGTCGAACCTTCGAACAGGTGAGTTACGGTGCAAATGGCTCGCAAAACTGGCGGAGGATGGCTTCAAACTTCCAAGCATTCACCAAATGCTTCAACAAGTTTCTGATGAAATTCAAGTCATGAAGAACACTACACGTTTCTACAAGCGTCAATGTGTTTCCACCTTCAGCATTAGCTATACTGATGAGATTTCTCAAGATATATATGGCTAATACTTTTTAATTAATTAATTATAAGAAATGTTTTAATTATTATTCTGTCTTTTATTTAATTAACTAATCAGAAAAGTTATAATCAAGGTTTCTATACTATGTAATAAAAGTTAAAAGCTCAAACTTAGCCTCTACTGTGAGAATTAATTGTTATTTTGTCTGAACGGTTTCACACATTGATATTTTTGTAAACTCTTTGAATATAAAGTTTACATCGGACAAACATCTTACCTATTGAACTCTAAGCTAAGGGTCCGATTTTATTGAAGATGATAGCAGAGACAGGTAATTACAAAGAAATAAGATTTGAATGTAAAAACAAGAAAGGAAGATATAGAAAAAGGGAAAAACAAAAGTTGATCTTCCCTTATTAAATTTAAACTCCATTGCTTACCTACTTTATAAAGCAACTGTTTTTAACATCTTTATTACTATAACTTTGGACTCTAAAACTACCAAAATTGAAATATATATATATGTTTATATATTTATATATTTATATTAAAAAATATATAAAAAAAATTAAAAAAAAAAGTTCCTGTAGATTTGATTAGTAAAAAACAATCAAATCCTTTTTTCAAGCCAACCACTCCCCATCCATGCCTTCAAACTCTCCAATGTCCATACTGCACCCAACAACAAAAAATACACACAAACTTAGAATTAATTAGTAAAAACTAATATTTACTTTGAAAAAGAAAAAGACGTATAATTTTGGGCCTGGAAACCCCAAAGGCCCAAATATGAAGCCTTTTGAAGAAGAAGGCCCATTGCCTTCCTAATTCCCCCATGGATCATGTTCTTCAAATTAGAATGTGTAGTGTAAAAATAGACTATTAATCTCATTAAGAAAAAATGGTCTTCTAAATATTAGTTTATTTTATTTTTATTATGTAAGTGGGAAAACAAAAAGGTTGTGTATTTCTTACATGCATCCAAGATGTTCTTACAATATGAAAACGAAGCAAATGCCAAAAAATGATCCAATAATAGAGGGTATATGTATATATACACATACATACAAACATTTTGAGTTTGTCTTTTGTGTAAATTGATGTTATTATTATTATTCTTTCTGTTTATATTAACCTCAACTTGTTCTTGTTTAAATTTGTTTTCATGGATTATTGATAGAGTAAAGAGTAAACTAAGTCTTTTTTTATTATTGAAATTGAAATTGACATGAAACTAATATCAAATTAGTATGGTTCATATAAGAAAGAAAAATAGTTTGCTAGAAAAATTCAACTTTTCTTGTCCATGTACTCTCATTGCAATATTCATGTTAGATAAACAATTTAAATTTGTAAACTAGTAGATATAATCCTTTTATACTAAAGGGAGTATTTTAAAAAATAAACAAATATTAGAAGATAAAAAAAGATCCAAAACTTTCTTTCATCCAACTCATAATCAATCAAGTAAGAAGTAATAGCAAAGTTTCAAATTTTATTCATTGCATTTAGTTTGACATGTGGCAAACAAATTTCACCTTGTTTTAAAAAACATTATAATAATAGTTATCAATCGTAAATATAATAATAAGAATATTATTGTGAGATTAAAATATTTGCTCAAGAAAGATTCTGCATCAATTGTTCATCAAAACGAATCCAACAGTGAAAAAAACAGAGATGACTAAAAGAAAAAAAGTGAGTGTTACCAAGGAAGAGCAGAAGGATGATCATGATGGAAGACCTGGGAATAATCATTCAACTTTAATTGTTCTTCTTCAAAGCAATTCTCATTTCCATTGTTCATCCAATCTGGAAATTCCAATATCTGATCAAACGGATCCCCATATCCATATCCAAACCCTTCTAATTGATCTTCTTGATCTTCTTCCTCTTCCTTTTCCCCCATCTTCATAAACCTCAACCACCATGCCGATTTCACCATACTCATCTTATCACTCCATTCCATCTCATGTTTCTCCCCTATCGTTCTCATCTCCGCCATCTCCTCCTCCCCCACTGCCACGTGCATCCCCCCTCCTCCACCCCCTCCTAATTCCTGTTCCTGATCCCTTCCTATTGATGTCGATGTCGAACCCGAAACCGACGCGCTACTATTTGAAAACAGATTCGTATCCAAATTCTTGAAATCCTGCAGGTTTAGATTCAGTCCAAGAGTTTGCTCTGGTAATACAATGTCCACAATGTTATTATTCCCTTCCATCGACCAACTAGGTAACGAACAATTCATCATCATCATCATCGATGGATCGTAACACAAATTCTTCAAATTGTTATTATTATAACATTTGAAATTACTCTGTGGTGTTTCTCTGTTTCTCTCTGTAGTAGTTGAGGATTTAGGGATTTTCCTGGGTTTGATCTTCCCTTCTTGGGATCTGACAGGGGATGACTCCTCCACCGGCGACCGCGTAGCGGTGGCGGTGGAAGTGGCGGCTGCGGCGGCCTTTTTCATGGCGGCCCGGTGATACTTAAGCGCAGTGACAATCTCCCTTCTGGCTTCGGCCATATTCAACAAGCGTTCTTGATAGGGTCGACTGGTATGGAGTCTTCTTCGAACTTGTTTCTTGTGGGGTTGAGTTGGTTGGGATTTGGGAATTGGGTCAGCCATTTTAGAGGAAGAGGAAGAAGAGGAAGAGGAGGAAGAGGAAGAAGAGGAAGAGGAAGAGGAAGAATTGGGATTGAGGGGTGGTTTGATTTTGGAATGTTTGAGAAGGGTAGGAATGTGAGGAGTGGAAATTGGATGTTGATTAAGGTGATTGAGTTCCATTAAAATGGGATTGTTTGAGTAAATTAGAAGAAGAAGAAGGAGAGAATCATGGGGGGGGGATAGAGAAATGGAGCAGAGGATTTGATGATGAGGTAAGAGGCAGGGAAGAAGAAGAAGCTCGAGGGTGATATAAATAGATATAGGCTTAGGAAATAGGGGCAATCTAGGGTTTTCAATTTTATTTTAATTTTACTTTTAGGAGAGAAGTGAAAAAAGGAAAAAAAGGGTATGAGAATGAGAATATTATTTTGGAGTGTTTCCTATTTTGGAAAATTACTTTTGTTTCTTTTTCTTTTTTATTTATTTATATTTTAATTTTGAAGAGGCTGCAAATGCCAAATGCTCATTTCTTTATTATTTTTTATTAATGATCTTTTACTTAAATTACTAATTTTGGGCTTCTGTGGAAAATTACTTCAATCCTAATACTTTTGTTGTTCTTATACTTCAACTTCTGATGACTTGGGATTATTTATTTTAGAAGAATACTTAACAAATTGACATGTTGATCACAATATTTAAATTTTGTTTTATTGTTTATTGAATATTCATCTCTAAACAATATTTTTTTGTTTTGCGTACGGTTAAAATATATATTACTTAAAAAAATTTAGTTTTCAATTTTAAATTTTAATGAAGAATTCAAATCACTTCTAAAAAAACAAACCTATTTTTAGAAAACGGAGCCTTAATTTGTTGTTTTCTTAGAAATTAAGTTTGTAAGTAATGCTTTAACATTATTTTGTTAATTTTAGAATATAATGTTCAAAAACTCGTTTTTCTTTAAAAAAAAATTAGAATTTGATATTCAAACATATATTTCAAAAACATAAAACTGAAACGGTTAGCCATTTGATTTTTTGTTTTTAAGAAAAATTGTCAAAAATAGTAAATTTAATAAAATATTTACAAGCTACATAGAGTAAAATTTCAGATTCTATCAATAACAAACATTTGATAGTCACTGATATTCTTATATCAGTGGATATTGATAGCCGCTATCATTGATAAAATTAAAAAAATTTGTTATAGTTTGTAAATATTTTAATTTATTTTGCTATTTTTAAAAATATTCCAACAATTAACTCTAGTTACCTTATAAAAATTCTTTTATTTTATTATTAACTTTTAACTAATATTTTAAATTGGGTTAAAAATTCAAATCTTACATATATATATATATATATATATATATATATGTAAATCATTGTAAAAAAAAGATTAGCCCAATAGAATTAATTCTGAAAAATAAAAATAAAAACAAACCCAGGGCTAAATGGATCATTTCAAAACTATTTTATAAATAGAATGTTTTTCTAAAATTATAAATAGAGTTCTTAGCTATGGCATAAGTATATATAAAAGTCAATGTAAATTATAAATAATATATAGCTCCACAATTTACAATTATATATATTTAAAGAAACAATACATAAGTACATGCATACCAAAGTTTGTTACGTAAATAATGAGAAATCAAATTTGCAATAGTTGAAATTTGTGTATTTATTATATGTTCCCTTTTTCTCCATTCCTGTATGGCAACTTTGACAATTATGATAACAACTCTACTTTGATACACATTTTCAAACCCTATTTTTTACCTCATAACTTTCTTTCATATACGTTAACAATTAGTAGCTCAGTTATTTTTGTCTTCCAAATTTTTGTACTATGAAAAGTTAAAATTCAAACTTATAAAAATAAATTAGCTATAAAAGTTTTGGAAAAACTAAGTTAAATAACTTAAAACAAATCCATTCGTTTGATTTCGTTTGATTTTTACGCTCTAATTGAGTTTTTTTTTTTTTTGTTCTAAAAATTAGTAGAACATTTTTTTAATATTTAGCTTGCTTTACAAACTTATAATAAGGTTGAAATTTTGATTTTAAGGTGGTCAAGCCCTGACGTGTACATCCGAATAAGAGCAAAGTTCGCCCTCCGAGAGGGCTTAATACAAATTGGATATGCTTCACTATTAGTAAACTTTGACTATAAACTTTGCTACCTAAATGACCTTGACTGTTTTCTTTTTTGTTTTTTTTAATTTAAACTTTTTTAGAAAAAAATTATTCTAGGTGTATCGCTTGCAAAATTGAAGTTGGGTAAAGTTGGTAAAGAAAGAAATTTAGAGGTGACATAAGGGTATATAAATTTGATTTTAAAAAAACTTCAAGTAAATATCAAATTGTTACGAAATGGTGCATTGATTTTCAAAACTTAACTTCAAGGGTTTAAGGAAAGTCTAAGGTGCTAAGTTGGTTATTGTATAGTCTATGAATTATAAGAAATTATATTTTGGGTACAAACTATTTTAGTTTATGTTTAGGGTATGCACTATGTAAGTTTGAGTTAACGAGAATGAGAGATGATGAAAAAATAGTTGACACTATAGCAAAGAGAGATATAAATCATCGTAATAATAATAATGACGTAGTTAATTATAAATTATAATAGTTTGAAATAATTAACTATTGGAGTAAATAGTTTCTATAAGATTGTTTAAGATTGTTAGTGATGTACTAGTATTGAAATTAATCCAGATTTATTCTAAACAATTTTAGAAGTGATTTTTTTCTCTTAAGTGATTTATCATCTTATTACCCTTTAATTAATTGAAAAGAGATCAAATTTTCAATATAACTAAACAAAAGTGATTACCGTAAAAACATTATTAAGAGAAAAAAAGAAGTCAAGAAAAAACCAACAACCTTGAAACTATTTGTTAGAATCAAATATCAATAATAAATGTAATGTATAGTAAAAAAATCTATTATCATACAAATAAAAATGGTTATGCCTCCGATTCTAAATCGCATATAATCATTGTTTTTTAAAAATTAATATAACTTTCAAATTTAAGTTTACACTTATATATGAAATTCTCGACAATTATGCTCAAACCATGTAGAGAAACCGAAAAAAAGAAAGAAAATAACTTGATTTCAAAATCTAAGAACTCTTTTAAAAGGAAAGATGAAATTCGTTTTTAAAACAATGACAAAAAAAAAAATTGTTTTCCAATTAAATTTAAAACTGTTTAGATTTAACGAAAATTAATCTCATATAATTAATTTCAAATGGTAATGAAACTTTTTTTTCATTTTCTTTTATTTTGCTATGGTAGTAATTTCTAACAATATTCAGGTACATCTTAGATCACTCATGGCTTTAACATTTCTTTATTATTTATCATGTGACAAATTTATTTCTTTCTTTTTATGTGAAATAGGATGCAATGTATAAATATATATTTATTCATATATATATATATATATTTAAAGATATACTAGACTATATATATATATATATAAAACGTGAACATAATAGAATAAAAAAGTAGTAACAATAAATAAATATATAAAAAAAAAAAAAAAAAAAAAAAAGTAGAAAGGAAGATAAAGTATTGAAGTTTGGATCATGTGTGGAAATTCTTTTTGAGTACAACATATAAAAATATAAAATTGAAATGAAATATAGAGAAGTTATTAAATATTTGTAATTTAATGTCATATATAATATATGAAAAGTTAGGGTATAAAGGTTTTTGTTAGATAGAGAGGCATGGATTAGCATACCCAAAGGTTGCTGACACATAAGCCACGAATATATACATAGTCTACTAATTTGATGTACATGTAATTGAGTAAGTTACCAAAAATGTTTGAGTTGATCATATTATATATCTGTTAGATCAATTATTTTAGTGGGACCAAATAAGTAATTGGTTGATAATTAGAAAGTAATAGTGTAACAAAATAGAGCGTTGATGTGTGAGAAAAGAATCTGCCTCATCTACATTACTTACAAATTGTCTTTTATTTATTTATTGGGTATATATGTATGAAAATAAAAAGAAATGATTGGTGTGTGTTTAATTATTCGAAACAGTGAACTTGGCCCCTCTCCATTTCTTTTATAGAGAAAAAAGAATCCTCTTAACGACACAACTCCTCCATACCTATCTCTCTCAATTGCTTTTTTCATTCGTGTGCCACTCTTTCTTTTCCCTTTTTCGTATGCACCTCACATTCATTCATATCTTTTTCTCTATAAATATTATTGTTATTACACCCTCAAATTGTATATTATGTAACTTTAATATACAATTCAGCTCTCAATCTCATGTACTATAAATTACACACCATTTCATTTATATAATTATTACAATTTGAGATTTTATTTATAAACCAACACCGTATTTATTATAATGTAACAAATCAGTACATATAACTCTTATTTATTTTAGCTCTAAATGTCTCTCATTCTTGCATTATCGTCTTTTACTTATAAACCAAACAATGGGAAAATCAATTTACTTCTCCCAACCTTACAACTTATGTATATTATCCATAAATGATTTTAATTTGAGGAGAAGAATATTTTAGGTATATCTTTAATGTTTTTATGTTTTAGAAGAAATCATGTATTAGGCATATTTAATTTCTATTTGTATATATTTGTATTTACCTTACTAACATTTTCCACTAAAAACATTTGTGTTTGTTCATATATTTTTAGATCATTAATTTAGTTTCTAAAGTTTGAAAACAATTGTCAAAGGGAGGAAACTTGGGTGGGTAAAAAAAAAATCCACCTATCATTTTGTTATCTATTTCTTACGTATTATTGATGTTAATTTTCTCAATGGCTCTTACTATATGTGTTAATTATAATTGTAATATTTTTTTGACCACTTGACAGATAGAGATATGAGCAAAGTTTATGAAAGTAAAAAACTTGAATAGATGTGACAACCCTCCCTCTGTTCTCTCCATTGTTCACCCACCTTTCTCTCTATAAAACATAACTTTTCTCTCTTTCTCATCCTCATCTACATCTCCAACTCTCTCTAAAATAGGCCCCCAAAAAAAAAAAAGACGTAGAATGCAGAAAGCAATATCTTCAAATTTTCAATCTTAGTCATTGTTGAATTTAGAAGTTTTCTACTTAAATAATAAACTTTTGTTCCATATCAAATTTTGAAAATATACTACTTATGAAATGTTTCAAAAAACAATCCGAACATGCACTAAATTTGTTATATGATTTGAATTTTTGAATTAAAAATTTGATACAAATGTTGTTAACAAGGAATACCCAAGATCTATAGACATATCAAAGTCCAAGAAAAGAAAACATAAACAAACGTGCATTTCAAAAGAAAAAAGTCAAAGCTCTAATATTTCAAATTGATAAATATATACCAATTATAAAATAATTGAACCGTGTTCGATTTGATGCCTAACAATTATGGAAGTAACACGTAACCAAAGGAGAAAGACATTCACAACTTTACTAAAGCATTCAAGTGTGGAAAGCTCCATACTACAGTAATACGAAAAATTTTCATGCAAGTCAACTCAGAAAGTAAGACAAAATTAATAAGGTCCTAAAACAATAAACATATGCCAAAAAAAATTTGAATCCAAAAGTGTAATTAAATCGTGGTATCAGGAATAATTTTTTTCTTCCAAAAAAATTGAATTCAAATCATTATTTGTTATAATAAAAAACAAGGAAATTTATTTAAAATATTTGAAATTTAGAAGCTCTCAAAATGTTGTGTCACCATACATACTATAGAGTTATACTAAAAGGGGAAAACTGCCATAAATAGAAATGGTCCCATAATATGTATGTATATATATTGGTGGGGTTTGGTTTTGTGATTGATTTTATTTTTGATGGCGGCAACCGGCAACTGGGGGCTCAGCTCACTGTGTGAGCCAATGAGTCTTAGTCTTAAATACATATATATATATATATATCTCGATCTCATCCTGAGCCTCAGGATCCAATTGAAGTGTGGCAGAGCAGAGGCATGGCTTCAGTTACTTTCAAACAGTAACGTTACTCTCTATTTTTTATACCCTACAACAATATTTACTTTCAATTATTTCGGACAAGGTTTGAGTTTTTAGCTGTGAGTTGTTTTTTATGAACTCAATTCTATGTTTGATACACTAATTTTATTTGTCATCCATATTATATCTCAGGTTCCTTCGTAGTATGTTCATCCTCCTATCATCAACACCAATGTGATCTCTATTCTCATTCTGCCACCATTACTAGCAGTTAACTTTAACTACATTTGATCAATATTGTTAACGCCGACCACTATGTTAAATAACTAGTTCATAGTATTTTGTATAGTTGTTCTTTATAGTAATTCGATATTGATAAAAACACTTTTAACATCTATATTGTAAAACCATTCTTTTGCAAACAAGTTGCTAAGCATCTGAGTGAAAATGACTTTTTGAAAGAAAAAATAATGAACAAAAGCAGAAGAATGTATTGTGACAAAAAAAAGATTATAAATTAGAATTTTGAAAGCAGAATATTTATATGAATAAATTTTTATATTTATTTTTGGGTAGGACTTGGTTATATGTTAGTCCATATCATATATAATCTTTTTAATTAAATAATTTGGTTAGAGAATATGGTTTCTGTTATATATTTTTTCTTTTGTGTCAACCATGTTACACGATATAACATTTACATTTTAAAAATAGTATAAACTCCATGTCCGATTTTCTAAAACTTCAAATAATATGCGAATTAGAAAACAATACAACTACATTTATTAAAAGGAAAATTCTGCTCTTCACATCAACATTTTAACACATATTTTTAAATATAAATTGAAATATTATCTCACTTTATCCTAACAATAACTAAAAAGAGCAATTATAGTTTAATTTAACTACCATCACAGTTTCATCCACTAATTATTATAACAATTTTTGAAGTTTTTTTTCAAAATTTGAATGGATATCAGTATTTCAAAACAAGACCATCATAATAATTAAGCACAGAGTGCAATTAGAAAGCCGGAGAATCAAATGGGGTATCCTAATTTGTACGTAAAAGCACTTGTAAGTAGAAGATACATGAATGAAAGTGCATAGGCAATTGGGAACGGAGTGGATAGAGTTTTAGAAAGACAGAGAGAGGAAAGACAGCCAAAATCGTACATGTGGGATTTACAAGAAAAGAAAAAGGTAAAATAATTGGAAACAGGAATGAACACAGAAATCACCGACCCTGGTCGTCATCTTTACCCAAAACACAATTCCAAATCCAAATCCGAGTTATATGGAAATCAAATCCACTCCCTAATTAAGAAATACTACTTAATGTGAATAATTTGAAAAAGATAACATTATATCTAAATAATTATTTTATTTAAATGATGAATCAAGGAAAGCCGTAAAGGAGTAGGATTGATTTGATGGATGATGATGATGATGGTATATATGTGTGTGTATATATATAGTAGTAGTAGTAATAATAATAGATGAAAAAAATTTATAAAAAAAAAAAAAAAAGAGAAAAAGAGTAAAAGGGTTTGAAGAATTCTCTCTCATCTGTTGAGTGATTAGAGGAAAAGCCAAAGGCACCTCCAAATATAACCAATCGAAGCTCTCCCACCTGCAACATTGCCTTTTCTCTTAAGAAAAACTAATATATATATAGAGAGAGAGAGTATATGTTATTTAATCCAATTGGATATTTCATTCTCTTCCACCAATCATATTCTTTTCTTTCTTTATTATTTACTTAGAAGAATTATGGCCCCGCGAAACGACACCAGACGGGTCGTTGTGATTCTTAAATATTGGCCTCAACCCTTCTGCAACTCAACTTATACTCCCACTTCCCCTTTCTTTCTTTTTAAAACCATTTTTACCTCCTTCCATAATTATTTTCATTTCAACCCTTTTATCCACTTCTTATATTTTAAATCATTCCTCTAATAAATATTTTGCATATTACAATCAATTTTCAACTCTAACCACATCTTTAGAAAACATGAACCATAATATATATGAAATACAATTTAGCTTGTATTTACTTAGAGTTATTGGTAACTAAATACTTCCATTACATTTTGTGAAATGGTTAAGTAAATGTCTTGAAAGAAAATTTATTTATTGCATTCATAATTGGATTATGTCATTATTTATGACCCCTATTGATTAGGGTGGATGAGTTCACTAAACTAACCCAAAACAAATGAAATAAAGAAATGTATTTATTCAAGGCAAATAAAATATTTATGTTTTCATTTTTCATATCATTTTTAATTATTGCATTCTTTGATTTTTCCCTCACGGGTCTCATTAAGTGGACCGTTTCAATTTTAGGCAATTCTCAATTATCACATCAAATTTAATTTTGAGATAATTATAACAAATGAGCAAAAAAAAAAAAATTGCTTTAACAAAACTTTAATTGCTTTCTTTTCGTTCATTTTACACCCAAAATATCCTGAGAGTCTCTTAACCTCCATATCTTGCACATATATATTAGCATTAACTTTTTTAACAAGAATTTTGAACTCAAATATTGAGATGGATGGATAATAAAATATAGTGCATGTATGAATATTTAATAATTAGTAGTATGTTTAGTGTCGTCAAAACTTTGATACAACTGTTTGAACACGATATCCCATTTTGAACCGTTTCTGAAATTTATGTAAAAGAACAAAAGCGAAGGTTCCATATAATTAGAAAAATAAAAGAAGTAAAATCAAATTGTTTGACCTTACTATCTAATCTCTCTTCTACGATCTTTACCATATATATCTTTAACCTTTCTAACTTTCTATAAATAAAATAAAATGTAACAACAGACTCCTATGTTAAATTGAATTATGTTTGACAAAAATTAAATATAATTTTTAAAATTTAGTTTTGTTTTGAAATCCCACATGTTTAATTAGAAGAAAAAAAGCAAAACTTTTTTAATAAATTGTTAAGTAAACAATTAGTATGAAAGATTACCCATATTATGCGTGCATTATTACTGAACTATATGGTTATTTAATTAGGCATGCCTTCGTACCCTAATTAAAAAAAGTATTTCCAAAAAAGAGTAATGGAGATGGAGTTGGTTGGGTTGAGGGATAGAAAAAGGATGAGTTATAGATTAAAAGGGGTTGGTTATCCTGAAGTTTGAAAGAAGGGCTCTGTAGTTGGGCGGTGGGACCGGTGAGGGACCGGAACGTGCAAAGTCGTAATGGAAGGGCCAATTTGAAACCCAAATGCCACGTGGAATAAACTGAAGGGTGAAATGAAGTGGCGGAGTCCACGTGGGATGCCAGAGATACAGAGAAGAGATCGCCACATACGTTTTCTCTGGGCCCCCACCTGACAACCTCCCCGCCGAAATCCAAAAGCCAAGCCTGCTCTCCTACACTCCCCCCCATCCATTATTACTATTTTCTCCCCTCTCTCTTTTCTTTTTTAACATTGAGAAAAAGAAAAAACAAACTTTTGATAAAGACGTATATTTAAGTATGAGGTACCAAAATAAATAATAATGCTCCATTCTTGTTTCTTGTAATTTTTATAAAATAAATGCTTTCTTCAACCAAAACCATAACTAATTTTTTAAATCCACATAAATGTTAGATATAAATAAATTCCACGACCCTTTGAGAATAACATGCACTCTTTAATTTGAATATGTTTCAATTGGTCAAAAAGGTTTTCTTTCTTCTTTTTGTTTTTTTAACATTATATATATTTCAAAAATACACTTTAAATTTCAAGATTTTGGTTTAATTAACTTGCATTTGTGTTACTAAATTTTCAAATTTACCAATTTTATTTAAGAGATTTACTTTAAGTACCGTCTCTTTAATCAGTCCAATCTAGTTTTGTTTTTAAAAAAAAACTGATATAGTGAAAGAAAAAAAAAAGGGAGAATGAATGGAGTTTTTTCTTTTGAAATAAATTCGGTGATAACTATGAAAGGGAGAAGGGGTTTAAAGAATGGGGAAAATAAGAAGAAGAAAATGAGAGATTGAGGAGAGAGAAAAAATATCTTCTCAAAAATCAAACTTTAAATTTGTAATTTTTGAAATAAAAAACAAAAAAAAAACATAGTGGTCTTGTAATTCTAGAAAATTCTAAAAATTTAAGGCAGAGAAAAGTTACCAAAATATATAAAACGGAAATTATAACAGTAATAAGAATTTAAAACTAAAAATAACCCCTCAATTTTAAAATTTTATTGGTTAATAATTCAATTGAGTTAAATTTTTCCAATTTTATATTTATTGATTTTCGAAATTTAACAAGTTGGGTTAGCATGCAAATAACAACATAAAAATTTAGTGATATTCTAGTAATTTATGAAGCTATGTATGTATGTACATAAATTAGTTGGGGGTAACAATAAATATATATATTTTTTTCACTTAGGTAACAAAATTGTAATAAATATTTAATCTAAAACTCAAATTTATTAGCATTGGAAAGATAGATAGTTTATGGAGTAAAGGGTGAGGGAAATGGAGTAGAGAGGTGTTATATATTTAAGGGTGTGTGTATGTGTATGCAAACTGTGTGGTCACTTTCCGTTTATTAGTGGGGTTGTGGAATAACTCCAAAAAAAAAAAAAAAAAAAAAAAAAAAAAAAAACTCCCAACTTTAACTTTAGGACCATATTTCTCTCTTACATTACATGATTTCTATCTTTAATACAAATACAGAGGTTCTCTACAGTTTTCTTTCACAAAAAGAAAACAAACCCATCATAACAAACTTACAACTCTCTCACTACTCTTATGGTGGTTTTAGGAAACACACACCCAACTTGCTACCAATACCATTCATCCTAATACCCAAACCTCTTTTAACATTTATATGTATGCACTGCACATGATGATCAATACACATTGGATTTGATTGATGTATACAATGAGATTCTTGTCTGTATCTATATTATAGTTGGCGATATTTTAAATTCATTTTGAAAATAAATACAATATTTTGAATTAGGGTTAGTGTTTGTGTTTTAGTTGGATTAAGATTGATAGTTAAATATGGAGTAGAGTTATAAAGTGTGTTATGGAGTTGGTTGGAAGAGATGTGAAAATTTGATATAGGGGAGTAAATGATTCATTGAATTATATATAAAAAGGTATTAATTGAGGATAGTGTGTGGTTTGAGTGGGGGAAAGAAAGAGAAGGGTATTGAGAAGTGATTATTTGAATGGCGTGAGCCTAAGGAAGAAGACATATTGGTGACAACATCAACAACCATGCATATGCATGCAACACACAACTCAACTTACTTAAAAACCATAACTGAGGTGCATGCATTTTTCATATATTAACCTTTCTAGTGGTGTCTATATATATATATATAACTTAGGTCTTTTTATTGGATAATGATATTACGGTTTCAACTAAATTTATAAAGTTTTTTTTTCCATAGATTTAGAATTTGAAATTTTATTATATTAGAAAAAATGTGTGTGTATATATATATATATTCTTTTTAACTTTTTCATTACTGTAAACATTTAGGTTTTTATTCAAATACTGATTTCAAGTATATGTTGACAATTTTTTTATTCAAAATATTTGCAAGCTTAATTAAAAAAAAAAAAGAAAGAAAGATTAACAACCATTAAATTGTAGAGGTTGTTTCAAGTTGTCCCATTGTTAACAAATTGCCTCAATGAAACAATGAATAGTCTTACATTTTTTTATGGATGAATTGATGTGATATAAACAGGACTGAGTTGAAGTCTCAACTTTTTGTACTCTTTTTTACTTTATATATAACCTTAAATATTTAAACTCAAATATTTCGTATTGAATTTTAAAGGGCAAAGCTAAGCAAAAGTGTTTTCTTGAAATCATTTAAAAGCTTAAGGATAAAAATAAGACTTTTGAAACATTATACAAAGCATACTTAAAATCAATCTTATAGTTGAGTGATATTTTTGTATGAATTACTCCCAAGTTTTTGGCTTCGTTTGGACTCGAGAAAGTTGAAGAAATGAGATTTAAAATATGAAAAATGATTTTAAATTATTATTTTCTTGAAAACGAGAAAAAAATAAATTGAATGTATTTAAAATTTCATCAAACTTCATGTGATGATAATTGATAAGAAAAAGGAAAGTTAAGAGTTTATTAATATAGACTTTTATCTATGGACGTGTTTGAAAATTAAAAAATGACGATGTCAATAATGTAATTTACTTTTAAATTTTATGAAATTATGTACAATCTGAGTATTTTGTCCGTGAAAGTTTTTGAGTAAAAATATGATTTGAAATCATTTCAAACTTTAAAACCATTCTCTTACTTCCAACCAGAAACAACAAGATTCATTTTGAAACTCATTATGAATTTAAATCTCTTGAAATGCTGAAGTTGAAATTTGAAATCTCTTGAAATGCTGAAGTTGAAAGCATCAAAGTTCTTTAGATAAATTTTATAAGAAAAAAAAAAAAAAAACAATTTTGATAAAGCCTTTTTTCTAAGTCTATGGGCCAAGAAGCCCTCATTTGAAAATGGGCTACTAGATTTTTGGGCTTTCGGTTCCTAGACAATCCAATTTCAGTATCATAGTTCATAGAAATATTTAGCAACAAAATAATTCATTGAATAAATTTCTTCTAACTTTGATTCATTTTAATGTAAGTGAGATACACAAAAGTAGATACATAAAATTTCTTCGAAGATGCATCCAAATACTACTACTAGAAGCTAAAATTACAAATCTAATTCATATCATTTTGAACATTAGATTATATTACAAAGGGAGTTTTTGGTAATGTACAAGAAAGTTAAATCTATCCTCAAAAAGCACACCCCAAGAACTACCCAAAAACCAAAATGTATGCTCCCAACACTAATATCTACAAACTAATCAACTTTTATTCACATGGATTTCAGTTATTTCTTCTCCATTTCCCAATGATGCCTCCATGGTTGTACTCACCACCATTTCCAAAGCTTGATGATTCATGGGACTTGCATTCCCTGATTCAGAGTAGAACTCAAAGCTAGTGTCCTGGACTGAATAATTTGACGGACTCGGTGGGTAATTAGACCCCGGTGAGGCCGAAATGGAACTACCATCAATCACACGGATCGTTTTGTCCCCATGACCAATATTACTCTTCTTAAATGTATGTGAAGTCGAGTCTCTTTCATCGTAAGTCTTGAGAAATGCTCGAATTTTATCTCGAAAGGTATTGTTCGAGCCTTGATCGACAGTGCGCCGGAGCGTGTGCTGTTCCTTGTGGAAAAAAATGAAACCGTAGACAAGAAGAGCAATGATGGCAGCACTGCCGGCAATGAGAAAGAGCCCCCAAAAGCTACCAAGGCTGAGCCTTGAAGAAGTGACCTTTGAGCCAGAAGACAACGAGTTACATTGATCACCAAACCATGTATTTTGTATTTGGTTCATCTTCTCACTTTCCGTCACGTTTAACACGGCTCTCGACACGTCTCCCACCAATGGGGAACCAATCGGAAATGCCTGTTATCATCACTGGATTTGTTAAAAAATCGATAGTCAAAGCGTCTACGGATGTGTATTAAACTTAGGTTTTGTGTGAAACAAACCCCAACCGAAGTCCGTATTTAATAGTTCAAAACGTGATATAACAGATTTACAATATTCCAACAAAACTCAAAAGCTTAAAACTAAGAGAAGGGGGAGTGGAGTTTACTTACAAATCCAAATCCATCAGTTTTGTAATTGGGCTCAGCCATGATGTACTTATCAGGAAACTTGTGAAGAAAGAGTTTAATATAAGGGATTTCATCAAAAGCAGCATCAATTCCGCCATTAGAGCTTCCAGATTTGAACATCTCATGGAGTTGCTGAGGAGTATCATAAGGCCTAAGATTCTTAATCCCCACAGATTTCAATAACTCAAAAACAAAGGAACCATCTTGATATCCAACCCATGGCTGATTCTTCAACAACTCATTAACATCAGTAATGGTAGGTTGCAATTGTTGAACTGTTAAAAGAGACGTCAAACTTGCAGTGTAACTCTGAGTCAGAATAAACACAACAAAGAACCATATGACCACCACGAATCTCGCCAAATTGCTGACCAAACTTTCCCCTAGAAAAGAAAAAGGTTACGATAAAAATTTGATTTTGGAGATTAATTGAAGAAGAAAGAAGGATTATTTGAGGTTGAGGTTGAGGTTGAATTACTTTGAGCAAAGACCATGGTGCAGAAGGAAAACCAGAGGCTTGTGCCGATTTGGTGAGATGGTGGACCACGAAATTCTTCGTTGATTCGGTGTTCGAGAATCCAAACAACAAAACCCATGAAGACAAAGAAGCAAAAGCTTGTGATCCAAAGGTTTAATGTGAGAGGTTTTAAGAAAATCCATGCTCTGTTCTTGGAGTTGCCTTGTGTTGGAACCACCATTGAAACTCCTGATTCTGTGAAGGGTAACGTGAAGTCCACGTAGTTTGATCTGTTTGCTACGATCGTTATGTCTCCTACTGCCCCGTCGTATATCTGTCCACAAAATTTTCTAAACTTTCAAACTCTCAGACATTTGTTGTCATAAGAAGTCACCAAAAAAAAAAAAGAAACAGAGAGATTTTAGAGTTGTTTGATAGACGTTTTCGTTTTTTGTTTTTCATTGATCAAAATTATTATTGTTAATGTAGAATTTCGCAAGCATAACTTGGAAACACAAAAGACCAAAAACATAATCGTAGTGTATTCCATAAAAATGGGTTTTAGTTATGGTGATACTCACCCCTTTATAGACTTGAATGATGAGATCATCGTAAGATCCCGCGCTGGAACCATTAGGAAATGCAAACGGAACGTAATCATACGGAACTGCGTACGGAAGCTTTGCAATTACCGTATCAAACACATCCGTACAATACCCTTCCGCCCCTGTTCCGTTTTCCTTCACTCTCACAAACTCATTATACCCTTCCTTCACCGGAAACCCTATTTTCAGCCTCTTCCCGGCCACCGGCCACTCCCATCCTTTCGGAGCCGCTGCCGTATCCCCCGGCCATATCACTGGTTTCGTCCCACTCTGACTCAAATTCTTAGTCAACCCTTTCTCCGGATTCCAAAACCCCACCCGTTTGCCCCCATTCCCATTCACATTCACTATCTCAAAATTCTCCGATTGAAGCTCACCCTTTACGATCCTGTAATTCCCTGTCAGCCCTTTGAACCTCGTCTTCAATAAAACATCTCGGATTTTCTCTCCGTTTTCAGACACCCCTAATGTTTGAAGATCTGTTTGCTTGTTGTTCGATTCGTTAATTGGGTTATTTTTGTATTTGAATTCTCTTTCCCCTGTTTTCTCAACCGCCATTGCTAGTGCTCGAGCTGCATCGTGAGCCCATAATCCGAACACGTCTAATTGAGGTTCGTTGAGGATGGGGTTTTCGATTAGGAATTTGCGCTTCCATCTGATTTTGAAACTGTCGAGCTCTAGTGATTTTGGGACGTATGTTTTCACTCCTAAAGCTCCTTCCATGGAGTTAAGAACAGAGGAATCCAAGGAATCGAGGACGTTTGTTGTTACGTCGGTTAGAATCCAAGCGTAACCTTCGCTCATCATTCCGATCTCATTGGCCTTCATGAATAATCGTGCTGCTAGAGAAGGAAGCATGTGTACTACGAACACTCTGGGCTGCATCGTCATCAATTTGTAAAGCTCTTCTTTGATTTGATCGTCAGTTGCTGCCGGATCGATGACGCTCCGGTACGGTACGCGTGCATTCACGCTCTGTAGCGCGTCGATCAAATACGGTAACATTCCTTCTCCAAATTCATCATCTTCGTAGATCGGAATCACCTGATGGAATAATAAAAAAGTACGAACTTTAAATTAAGTTTCATAAACTAAATAATTTAAATTAATTGGTTATTAAACATGGGAGTTGGAGTTTATTTAAGACCTGTCTCCAACTATAAGATTTGACGAGGTCACTGATGGCGACGACCTGAGCAGAGTCGTTTTGGGTGAGGCGAAAGAAGTAAGGACTGCGGAGGGAGGCGAGAGCGGGGCTGGAGGCAGTGAAGGTTAGTATCGGGACGTGAGCTTTTTGGCCGAGCTCGATCACAAAATTGGCTTGCATTGACGTGGTTGGTCCCAAGATTGCATGAACTTTATTGTTCTTTATCAAATCTAGTGCTGTCCATTGAAAGTCAAATGTTATAATTAGATTCTACAATTAAAATATAAAAATGCAAAGTTTTTCTTTATTATTTAATTACTTGTGTGATTAGTTTATTGAGGGTTTGATGATTAAATATAAATTATATATGTAGTAACTTTACAATGAAAGAAACATTTCTGTCCATTTTGTAATTTTGTTTGATTTAGTCTCTTTTATTTTACTTAATTAGTTCAGTTGGTTTCATTAATTTTTAATTAAATGAAGATCTATTCGTCACTTCTACGTTAGGCTAGCGGCTTGAATCCTCTACTCTCTCCAATTTAAAAAGATTGAACAAGTTATTAATGAAATTATTGTTTTTTTTTATACTAAGCTTAATTGACTGTTATTATGTAACTTTATAGTTTTATATTGTCGGATGTATATTGGAGAAATTAGAAAAATACCTTGATTATATATCTAATACTTATTAAGTAATACGATGACACTCATCATATGAAATCATGTTATGAACAATTTTTTGTTCACTTAGACCTGAATTTGTGAATTTGTTTGATTGATTAAATTTTGAACAAGTTGTTTATTATTAAAAAAGAAGAAGTTAGTTTTGAGAAAATGGTTGAACTCAGTACAAGAAAAAACATGCTTGAAAAATAAGTTGTCTCAAAACTTTGATTTAAAAAATAAGTAATTTTGAAAAGAAATTAGAGGGTTTGAAAACCAACTTAAAATTAAAATTTAAAATAAAAAAGTGTATTTTAAATCAATTTTAGAATAAAAAAGAGTAAAAATAATATAAAGAAAGAAAAACATTTTTTTTCAAGTTAATTCTGCTAGGTTTTTAGTTTTTTAAAATGAAGAGATATAATTTTAAGAAATGAAAGGGTTATCAAAAGCTAAGAAATTGATATTTACTTGGTTTCATATATATATTTTTTTGGGTTTTTTTTTTTTAAAAAAGATAATTCATTCCCATAGAAAAAATAAACAAAATTCATTGTACATTTTTCTCTAAATATCTATCCATTCAATTAATATGTATGAAATGTGTACATTTATTATGGGCCAACTTTATAACACATACAAATGAATTGAAACAATGTTAAAATAGCCCAAAATCAATGTCATTCAAACTATAAGTAGAAGAAGCAGTTCTACACTAAGCAAAGGAGGAATTCTTATTGATGAAAGAAAAATCAGAAACTATTTACAAACATATTAATCAAAATATTCTTCGTGGATCAATTTAAATTTATTTTTGCTATATAATTTGTAAATAATTTTATTTTTTACCATCTATAAATTTAAACTACAAAAAAATTGATAGATTTGAATGTGTTTTGTAAATTGTTTCTAACTTTCTCTTTCTTTTTTGCAATATTTGAAAATGGCAAGAATTTAGAACCATATATTTCTTCACTAATGAGAGATAATAAAAGTCAATTACTCAAAATTGCGTGGGGATGTAAGCATCTCTTCAACGGTGGAGATAGTTTTTGCATACGATAAAAATGGCAGCTGACAGAAACAAAAACGACGAAAAAGAAAATGAAAGTTCAGAGAGAGAGAAAGGGGAACCTGCAGCGGCGGCCCCCACGACATCGCGACCGGAATCTTTAGGGTGAAGAACGATTCTGGTGTGGTAGTGAGGATTAAGAGAATAAAATTCCGATAACGACATGTCGATACAACTCAACCCCATCTTCCCAATCCAGCTCTCCATATCCAACACAACCCCAACGTTCACCGGGACGGTGCTACTGGTCGCATTTTGAGCGGCCGCGGTAGTACTGAAGAAGAAAAGGCGGGCAAGAAAATATAGAGCCGCCGGAATAATGGCAGCGAGGGGATCTGGGATATTCATAGTTTTGTGGGAGGTTATAATAGATGAAGAGAGAAATGGTGGTGGATGATGTTTATATAATGGAATATCGCCATTGACTATGACTATTCATGAAAGAGATTGAAGAGAGGTGAAAATGTCTCCTTCATTTTCATTACTATTTTTTTTTTTAATTAATTTCAAATACAAAGTTTGTATCCACTCTACACCTTATGAAAACAATTTTATTTTGTTACGTTAAAATAATTTTTAAATATTCTCTTAAAAATTGTAATATTTTGATATATTTGTAAATAATTTTTACCAAGCAATATAAATTTTAGTTGAGTAATTTGATGATATAAGAATGATACTTGTTAATCAAGAGAGGTTGACCCTTTACAAAATCAAAGACGCAATATTTTACTTACATATCCACAGAATGGATGGTCCTGATTCTAGTGGACCAAATCAAAGCTGTGTACGTAGTGAGTAAATATATATATATATATATAGATGGATTTGATTTGGTTTGGTTTGGTCTGGTCCATATATTGGAATCTTAGTGTTGAAGAAAATAGAAAGAGATTATTATGTGTGTTAAGGGTATGGATTTGAGCGGCGTGGATGGCCTGTGGGCTCTCCAATGACGTGTCGGATCGGCAATTTCGTTGTTGTAAGTTGTAACGACGACTCGGTTAATGTCGCCATACTAAGAAAGCAGAATAAACAAAGGTTCTTTTTGTTTGGGGTTATACATTGGATTTTATATTCTTTTTGTCACCGTCTTCTTTTTCTTTTTCTATCTTACAGTTTCAACCTTTTAATTCATTCATTCAAGTTTTTATCAATATTGTTTTCTTTTATATATATATATAAAGTATTTTTAAATATAAGAATATATGAAACTTTTTTTTTTTTACAAATTAAATATAGCACCATATATGAAAATATAACTCAAGTTTATAAATCTGTTTGGATTCATATAATTAAATTACCTCAATTTAATCCTAATTTTAAACTATAATTTAACACTATTTACTATTGTAATTAAAACTTAACTATCATTTTAACATATAAAATTAATTTTCATTTTTAAAATTATAAAAACAACTTTTTGATCATTTAAAATCAATTTTAATAATGAAAAAAGTGTGTTTAAAAGTGGAGTACTAAACATTAAATTGATTTTAATGATAAAGTGTGTTCGGTTTAACTTCTTAAGCTACTTTAGATAATATTGAATTGTTTGATAAATAATAAATACTCAAAAAATAGTTTTTGAAAATTTAAAATTTATTTATTAAATAGCTTTTTCAAAAGAGCCTTGAATAAAAATGTTTCAAAAGAAATATTTTCTCTCTTTCTAGTAGCTAATTCAAACCAATTTTAAAGATTCTATTTTGTAGTGAACTAAAAAGTAAATAAAATATATTTGTTTATTTTAAACTCTTTCAAACGTACCAATCAAATCTAGAAGACTCTAGTAATTTCAAAATCACTCACATTTTAATACGATATAAAATTGTTGATTAAACGGTAACGACCTCCTCAAAATAATAATTTTTAAAAATTTTCAATCTAGCCGATTCATATATTTTGACTTTGTTAATTTTTCCATAAATAAAATATTGTACTGTACTCTTTCTTCAGATTATGACTTCTTAATTGATAATAAATTTGTCAAAAATTTTCTACATTATCATGTTTAAAGTCGTCGTACCAATTTTTTTCTCTAAATTAACTTTGAACCTGTAATCTCCATATATATATGTATAGTTTTATCGTGTTGGGTATGCATTCAGAAAATGCATATTTTATATTTTGCTCCAAAAATATTTAACTACTTCTTTTTTTATTATTACAAATATTCAATTCTTTTTATCATTCATTGCTCAAACATTTAATGTTAGTACATAAAGTTAATTTTTTTTCTTTAAAAAATCAATATTATCCTATTATATATATATAATCAAATTATAAGAACATTAAACAATAATCTAGAAAAATAAAAACCATAGATACGTATGGAGAAACTTCAAATCTAAACTTTGCTCCACTTCAAGTTTTCTTCTTTTTTGTCACAGAGAAATTTGAAGCTACTTTTACCTATAGCAAAAATAAATAAATAAATGACAAATTTTGTTATATTTTATAAATAGTTTCAAATGTTTGCTATATTTAAAAATACTTCAAAAAAAATATAGCTAAGTAATTAGATATAACAATCCATAAAAAAAAAAAGAAAAAAATTATCTCAACTCAATGGAAATCGACACAAAAAAAAAAAACAACTATTATTAAAGATTAGTCATAGAAACTAAGAAGTCCACACATTTATATAAATAGCGCGTATGGAGACCCGTCATAAAAGAAAATTAATACATCTACCCAACTGGCTAAGTATAGAGGAACCCATATGGAATTCAAGCAGGTTGACCATACAAATAATTACCAAAAAGTGTTTGGGATATTTAAGTTAACTACGTAGAGTTATGAATCTAATTTTAGTTTATATATTAGTTTCTTAGTTTATTAAATTTTAATCCAGAATAATTTATTGTTGATTTTCAAGAAGAAAGAAAAAAGCAAAGAAAGATAATAAATTTTCGTAAGTAGAAACATTAGGTTTCCAATTAATACCACCTGTGTGATTATTAATGACGATATAGATATTGGATAATATAGTACTATATATTTTCTTCATAGAATATAATATTGTTATTAAATTTTGCCAAGTTGTAATGAGAGTGACTTTAAAATTAAGGCCACACAACCTTTCTTTTCTCTTCTCTTTTTTGTTAATTGGGCTAGTTGAAATATAATATAAATTAGTTTGTTTCCAATAATCCTTTCTTCTCAATAAATGATTTATAACTTACAACAAACAAGCTTATCTTTTTTAAATAATTATACATTGTTATTTTCCAAAAGTTATGATAGCCACCTTATACTTTTCTACATAATTATACTCCTACTGATATTAATTAAGTTGAGTAATTGTATATGCATGGCACAAGCGTAATAATCGGTTACATCAAGTTCATCTTCTAATACTTTTGTGACGATCCTACAACTTCTTGTCATTTATCGGTTACATCAAGTTCATCTTCTAATACTTTTGTGACGATCCTACAACTTCTTGTCATTCATATTAACGTTGTTTCCTAGCATGTGAATGATATTGATTGTTTGCTTTGGTGGAGTTTGTGTGCTTAAACCTTAAATTTCTCTCTTTGTCTTTGCTTGTTATGATTCATTGATCTTTTCTTTCTTGACTTGTTTTTTTTTTTTGTTTATTGTGTGTCTTGATTTCAGACTGTGAGGTCCTTTTTATTGTTACTTAATATACAACCATTAAAAAATTTATTAAGTTGAATGCAAAATCTGGAGTAACATCTCTAAAGATAGTAGAAGATTTTTTTTTTCTTTTTTTTTGGAAAATAAAGACAATAAATTTGTGAAGTGTGATCAAATTACATTGTAGTATAATATAATATATATAATATGCCTTTAAAATGATTTTTTTTTTAAAAAAAGAAAATTAATTATGGGGTGGATATCATGAACATGCAATGTCACAATTTTCTCTCTACAATAAATTGAATTCTTCTTCCATTCAAGAAATTGACACACTGACCTTCCATGAACCTTCTTTCACCAACTTAACAACGTTTTTCTTTTCTTCTTTCTTTTTTTAAGATAAAGGAAATTAAAAACAGCATATTTATTAAAAAAGAATTCAAAGGTTGTTTTTTTAGTCGAAAACTTAGACTTTGGAATATATTTAAAGATTTCCATTAATTAACATTTGATTTTGGATATGACTACCTAACCAAAATTGATTGTTATTTTTGCTCAATTATATAATAACATGCATATTAGATTCCAATATATTAGCATCGAGTTCAAGTCAATTAAAATACAGTTAATAATTCTTTTTAGTAGTATAATAAAGCTTTATATCTAATCTTATAATTTCTATATTGATATGATGACGTACATGTGTTAAATTATAATTTTGACTTGGGTTTAAAAATCAATGCAATTAGGTATGTGTCATTTGATTGAATATATATATGTCAAGGTGTGATTTAGGGGATAATAAGCTATCGTTATTTAATTTTATTTAATAAGTCTATCATTTATTTATTTATTTATTGTGGAAATTAGAGAATAATTCACAAAATCTTTTATTTTTCTTTTTAACTCCATACATTTTCAAATAGTGCTATTACATGAACCAAAATATTTATAGACCATTAATAGACATCTTGCTTTATTTAAAAATATATATCTTTGGAGTTTTATTATTTAAAATAAATTTTCAGTTTTTTTTTAAACCTAAATAATCTTAGTAGTAAAATAATAATCAGATTATATTATTTAAATTACTTAATTGATAAGAAACTTAAAAAAATTTAATTTTTAGTACAATGAATGCCTCAATTCTTAAGGTGGTTTAAATTGAAGTTTATTTCAACTATGAGTATTTCTTTTAATAATTTGTGGAAAAAATCTCCATATTTAGTTTTGACTGTGTGATTTAAATCTTGTGGTGATTTAATCAAATATCATAGAGTTGATTTCTAGTCTTAAGTTCCCATATGATATGTCATATATTATATGTGTTAGTTGATGTGTGTATATTTTAAAATTTAATTATGTGTTGGTTATATATGATAAGCTATATTGGTTTATTTGTCAAAATTAATAATTAAAAATGCTAAACCCTATGGGGCTATGGCATATTTTAATTTGTTCACACATTATATTTATATAAAAAGTAAAACTTATGAATTTTTATCTCCATGTTGTTGGATTTAATTAAAAAGGAAAACTAGAAGTAGAGAACTATTCTATTGAAGCTAATAGTTAATAATTTTCTTGTTGGTATAATTTCTGCGAAAAAGAAGTGAACGTTAGTAGAAAGTTAGTCTCATTGAATTCTATAATGGCTTTGACGAAGGTATCTATCTGACTTTCTTAACATTTTTCTTGTGTTCTCTTTTATTTATTAGAGGTTAGTGTTTCAAACTTAGCATTCCTTAAAAAGAAAAGATATATACGTGTGACGTTAATATGTGTTTGTTCCCTTTTTTTAATAGTTATGCTATTCGTTTTTGTTGAGGATAAGTTTCCTAGCAATATATAAATCCATTGGTTTGATTGATAATTACCACCTTAATTTTTGTTTTAGCAATTATTTTTGTTAATGTAATAAAAAATATATATCCATTAATTAATTAAATTTGGAATTATTTGCACTGGCCATATTGAATTTATATTAAAATAAATTGAAATCCAGTAAAATTCTTGAATTGTTGATTCGTAGTTCTTGTTATGTTAGGACACATATACATATGAATTAAGTTGAATTTTGACTGTGATGTTTAATTTAAAACTTATATATATTAGCTTCGTATGTTCAAAAATGTGACCAATGTTATCTATATAGCGTTGAAAATTCCAATTATTATTATTATTTATAGAAAATCCAACATCCCTATTTACTATTTCTGAAAATACTCTTTTACTATATACCAATTATGTATATATATATATGTTAAAACTCGTATGGTTGAATGTTAACATGTATTCATTAAAATTACATTTTCTTTTTCATTAAGGAGTTTCATATGATAGTAAAATTAAAAGAATTTTTCACGTAGAGAAAAAATATGGCGAACTATTTATAGAAATAATAAAAAAGAAAATAAAAAATACAAACATGGATAGATTTATATTAACTTATATCAATGTCAATGATATATATGTATCGGTTTCTATCACTTGTAGTGTTAATGATTATAAAACATTAATACAACATCTATCGAGACGGTAATTAACAAATGTAGAAATTTTTGCTAAGAAGATTTTAAAAATATTAATTTGGTTAATTATTATTGTTATTAAAAGAAATAAATATAAATAAGATGTTGAAAGAAAGAAGGGTTGAAGTAGGAAAGGAGTAGACATTGCAGTATGGTCGTTGGATTGAGAGAGCAACGTGAAAAGGGTCTAAATTATTTGTAGGCTGTGAAGACCAAAAGAGAATATTAATTGCATTATATGGTCATCCATTTTACCATTTTAGAGCCACTCAAATCATACTCCCAAACATTAATTAATTTAATACTATCTCTGTACACCCCCATTCACTACTATTACATTACCCACATTTTTTTTTTTTTTTAAATTGTGTTCTTTTGTTAAAAAATAAAAATAAGTTTGATATTTAATTTTCCAAAATTTCAAAAATAATTTTGTTTTTTTTGAAAAAATACACGAGTATTTAAGCAGGTTTTAAACTTAGGGAGTGTAAATGTTAAGAAAAATGATGATGGAGCCCAAACTTAGGAAAACTTATATCTACTTAGGCCCATTTATATCAAACTTTGGCACCAAGTTTTTATTCCATCATTCTAAGAGAAAAAACTTATGTTCATATTAGATATGAGATATCTCTGGTATTATTTTCAGAAATAATGTCTTTTTAAAAAGATAATATAACTAGGATAGATGAGACTATGACACAAACTATATTGTTAAAAATAGGGTAGCATTAAAAAATACATTTGTAAGTTATGATTGCAAAGAAATGGGGTTATGACACAAACTATTGAAAAAAAGAAATTGAAGTAGGAATTACTTATTTAACAACATCCCACTTCAACAAAATCATAAGCAAAAAGAAATAAACATAAACATACTACTTGGACAACAAACCCCTCAAATATCTCCACAATAGTATGATGATATTGTTCATTTAAACTTCAAGTATAAAATACTCATGACTTTGCTTTTGATATCATCCCAAAAGTCCTAATCATACCAATGGAGACACTTGTCCCCACTTATATATACAAAATCATCTTCTTATCTAATCAATGTGAGACCTTGGTCGCATTAACGTAGATCTTGTGGGACGACGACAACGACAAGAAGGGAGATGACGGAAGTTGAAAGGCGGAATAGGAGGGCGAGGGAGTTTTTTTTTTTTTTTTTTTTTTTGTGAAGTTCGAATGAAAGCCAAATTGGGTACTCGACTTAGTAACACTATTTTTCCGCGTACCCTATTTTTGACACTATTTTTTAAAATAACATTATTGAAAAAGATCATATATCAATATCCCACTAAATTGTTCAATCATAACTCGCTAGGGAGTAAGTTTTATTTTTTACTTGTTTTGAAATTTTTTAATATTTATTAACGCAAGTGATAGAGAAAAGATTGGACAAGAAATTTTGCTATAAATTTTTTCCTTATTTACTCTAATTGAAAAACTTGTTACTAGTGGATTACTAACCCTTATTTTGTTCTTTTTTACCCACAACAAATTTGGAGTTTATAACTAAAGAGAAATTTGTTCAGAGATTGAAATCTTCATTATCTGATCTTTTTCCTTTTTTTTTCCTTTTTTTCTTTTTTTTTTTTTTGTTAAAATTCTATTACATCTAATTCTAATTTCTAAATTTAGAGGTAGATATTGTTAAAGTAAAAACTGGGGAAAATAATATGGAAATTTTATTTGCTTTTCTTGTTGTTATGATGAATAATGTGTGTTTCCAATGTTTGCATAATATAGACATATACCTCTCCATTTCATTCTCATTAGTCGGTCACGTAAAGAGCACAAATACAATATCACAACTTTCTTACAATTTTGGCACTTCCACAAAAAGTATATGTATCATTTTCATTGTAGGTAAATCGTCTGTATCTCCCTTTTCTAAAACAATAATATCGATTTATAATTAGAACAAATTGCAAAAAGCACCTCTCAAGTCTTAAGTATGATGATAGTTGCAGTTCACACTCAAACTTTCAATAACAATAATTAAGCGTCTAAATTTTTAAAGGTGTTAAAATTGGATCTTCAAACTTATGATAATTATAAGAATTGGGTACACAAATGACAAAGATTGAATTCTCAAACTTTGTATGATTAGTATGATTTATAAACCTTGAACTTTAGTAGTTTGTATATGTAAATCTAAACCTCAGATAAATAATGGTTACTCTTATAAGTGTATATCAATTTAAACAACGGACTTATATATTTATATCCATTTAAATCATCTTATGTTTTGTTTGGATATATTTATTAAGGTTAAAGGTTTAAATTGATATATTTAATAAAAAATTTAATGTTTAAATTAATATGTTTATGAAAGTTCAACACGTTTAAATTGACGTGACTATTGATATAACTCTTCAAGTTTATGGTTTAATTGAATTGATAAAACAACAAAGTTATTTGTGTTTTAACTATATGTACACACCAAATCACAAAAATACTCAACTGAAATTTACTTTACTAAATATTGCACATTCATGGATTTTAATCAAAATAAATGATGTGTAGATTTTGAGTGTGTTAATTATTTTTAATTATTTTATTTAATGTAGTTAGATTTAGATTAATAGATTTTTTATGCTATAGCTTGAGTTTTTTATTTTCTTTTATAAATATTTTACAGTGTACTTTTTCATTTAAACATTTATTAAAGTATGAATTTATTTCTTTATCTACTTTGGCAACCAAAAATATGATTACCTATTTTTCAAAAATTTATTTATAATTATAGTTCCTTGTCACTAGGGGTAAGAATAACTCGAATAACCCAACAATTCATACTATCCAACCCATATTATACGAATTGGGTTAAGTTAAGTTTAAAATGTGATGAGTTAGGTTGAAAATTATGTTATATATGAAATTTATATCTTATTCATATGGGTTGGGTTGAGAATGTCTCCTAACCCAACCCTTTTACACTTCTATTTGTCGTGTTGCTCAAAAAAAAGAAGAAAAAAAAAAGAAAAAGAAAAAGTCTTATGATTATCTGAAAGGCACGTATGTGTAGAAGGATAAAAGGGTGAGAGGAAAATAAAGGTTTTATTTATTTGTTTGTTTATTCTCGACGTTCTTATTCAATGTTGAAAGAGTTTAAGAGCTATTAGAGGATTTAATTATAATCAACTTCTTAGGAATACAAATGGTGTTTAGATGTTAAAAAAATTGAACATAAAACAAAAGTGAAATATAAGTTGGATTACAATATTTAACTCTAAACCTAAATTTTGAATTACAATACAACATTTATGTCAAAAAGAAAATTAGTGAATTAAACTTTAGTCCTATAATTTCATTTTCAATGAATAGAAAACAAAATTTGAATAATTAAAACAATGGACAATAAATGAGGAAAAGCAATAAAAGCGACATTTATTTTATTTTATTTATTTATTAAAGAAATATAGTAAAAGGTAATGGGATAAAGTAGAAATATTTTGTGCATTTAAAATATCAACAAGAAGATATAAATGGAAAATAAAAATTGAGAAAATGGCAAACTTCATTTCCCTATAATTCATTTTGATTGTTAGGTGTTAATAATAATGGAAGGTTGTGTGAACCACTTTTCATTTCCAATTTATAAAACCTGCATTTATATGGTAGGTTTTGACATGCAACATAATTATTTTTTAAGTTAAATATCTAAGTTCAATTTACCAGTTTTTCATATAAAACCCAAAATCAAACCATTTTTCTTCTTCTTCTTTTTTTTTTTTCCTTTTTGGAGAATCAACAATTACTTAATTGAGTGCAAGACATCCACGTAATTATTAATTAAATTAGCATTGTCTTTTATATATATATATAGAGAGAGCGAAAAAGTTATCACTATTTAAATTGTTATATCAATCATCCTTTAACCAATTAAAATATAAACAATTGAATAATTTTACGAGAAATTGTCAAAAATAGCAAATTTGACAAAATATTTACAACATATAACAAAAAATTCTGATATGCTTCTAACGGTGATATTGATAAATAGTGATAGGAGTCTATTAAGAACTATTATTAATAGAATCCAAAATTTTACTATACTTTGTAAATATTTTAATTTATTTTTCTATTTTTAAAAATGCCCTTAATTTTATTAAGGAGTTTTTTTAAAAATATTTACACGAAATTTTGAAAACGAAAAAAAGCCACAAGCTCATAATAAAAAATACAAAAAATGCCCTAAAACATACTCTTCATTAATTGACACCCAACACACAATTGTGAATGGTTTAAAAAAAAATATAGATATTTGATATTTGATAACTAAATAACAGTTTGAAAAAAAAATTCTTTTTACACAATTCGTTTATATTTGGTACACAAATAATCAAACAACGGTTTAAAAAATATATTTTGAACAACCAAATAAAGTAGATCTTTTATATTTGATACATATACTATTGAATCAAAAAAATTGTCAAATAACATATTGAAAAAAAAAAATGTAGAAGAAAGAGAAAAAAACTGAAAAAGAAAGAGGATGAAAGAAACGTATAAATATTAGCCAACTTCTAGAACATTTTAATTTTGGTAGATTACATATGAGTGTTTTGTTATATTTATGAAATTTGTGGTAATGAATGTTTTGAGGATAAAGGAGAAAAGTGCAATTGAAAAGAAATATAAATGTCCAAAGAAATACACATGTGATGATAATAATAATAATAAAGGTATGATAGAAAGGAAAGAGCAATATGGAGAAGGAGATCGGACCTTACTACCAATATATAGTAAATGACCAAACACTCCTTTCATTTCTTTTTCTCTTTTATTAATCACCCTTCCCTTTATTCTCATCTTCATCGTCTTCCTCACCAACACTCACTGCCACCGGAGCACACATGTCCGACGCTCTTTCATCCCTCCGCCTTCCATGGAAGGTCAAGATGATATTGACTGCCATTGCCCTCGGAACCGACATCTGCTGCCGTTCCGATGTCTCAGTCAATCGCTTCCTCGCTAACCTTTTGGATTTCAAGTCTCCTCTTCTCAACAAACCAAAGAACGGCGTCAAAAGCTTCGATACCACCGTCGATTCTTCCCGCAACCTCTGGTTCCGTCTCTACACTCCCACTATCGAATCGACCTCCCAATCACTTCCCTTGATTGTCTACTTCCACGGCGGCGGATTCGTATACATGGCCCCTGATTCCAGACTCCTCGACGAATTGTGCCAGAGACTTGCTCGAGAAATCCCCGCCGTAGTCATCTCTGTGAACTACCGTCTTGCTCCAGAACATCGCTATCCTTGCCAGTACGAAGACTCCTTCGATGTTCTGAAATTCATCGACCACAACGCTTCTGCGATTGAAGGATTTCCTCCGAACGTCGATTTCAAACGGTGCTTCCTAGCCGGAGACAGCGCCGGCGGAAACATCGCTCACCACATGATTTTGAAATCTGCAGATCACGAACACCGCGAGTTGGAAATCATCGGCCTGATTTCCATTCAACCATTCTTCGGAGGAGAAGAGAGATTGGAATCGGAAATAAAGCTAATAAAAGCTCCATTATCGACGTATGACCGAACGGACTGGTACTGGAAGGCATTTTTACCGGAAGGATGTGACAGAGACCATCCGTCGGTAAACGTTTTCGGTCCAAACGCGACGGATATATCGAATGTAAGGTATCCGGCGACTAAAGTGTTGGTTGGAGGATTAGATCCGTTGATCGATTGGCAAAAGAGATACTACGAAGGATTGAAGAAATCCGGGAAGGAAGCTTACTTGGGTGAATATCCGAATGCATTTCACAGCTTTTACGGATTCCCGGAGTTGGCGGAATCCAATCTGTTCATCAAAGATGTTAGGGATTTCGTAGCGGAACAATGCTTGAAGAGAAGCAGTTGAAGGAATCAGAATCGCGAATTCAGCGGATTATGGTCAACGAAGAGTAAGATTTAAAAGCTTTGTGCGTTTCTTTTTATTACAAATTAAGAACAAATATTAAGATAGTGTATCAAAATGATGGTTGAAGGCATGTGACTCATTAATAAGTACTTCTACTTGTATTAAATATTTTCTGACTTACTCTACTTTCTTTTTATGCACCGCTGAATTAGTGTTATAAATTTCTTTCTCAATAATGTATGATTGTATTACAACTTGTTGGAGGTTTGAATGTAACCATGATCATCCAGAATTGAGTTAGAATGTGGAAAAAAGAGCATGTATTTAAAATCATAGGAACAAAATGTAATTGGAAAGGTCAATGTTCAATCCAAACTTGAACTTTGAATTATGTTTTATTTGGGTAAATGTTATATGAAACTTGTAATTTTATCAATTAAACATCTAAACTTATATAAGCAAATCAATTTTGACTCTCAATTAATATTTCTTTAAAAATTGTCAATTCAAATTATAATTTTTCATTATGTTAAATCGATATTTGTAGAAATCTATCTGTCATGTACAAGAATGTTGACACAGTCCTAATAAAGATTCTAAAGTGATGATTCAACAATTTATAAGTTTAATTGAAAAAATTAAGGTTTTTAAGTAACAAGGTTTTTTAAAAAATTAAGTTTTTTTTTTTTTCGCTGACGAGTTGCATCTTTCTTAAATACAATGTTGAATTCTTAACCAAATTCAAAAATAAAAAACAACCTTTTGTAAGCTATTTTTTGAATTTTGAATTTTTGATTTGGTTTTCTAAACCATTGGTAGAATGTAGATAATAAATGAAATATTAATATCCAATTTCTTCTGAGTTCTACAATACCTACCAAACCAATAGTCTTAGCAATAAGCACAAGGATTTTGAGGCTTAGCCAATCCCTAAGCTCAAAATGTTTAAACACACTATTCTATTGAGACGGCTAACCCTAAAATGAACAACACCACCATATAAATATGATTTGTTTTGAAAATATATTTCAAGGATAATAAATATTAATTGCAAGAGAATAAAGAAAAACATATATATCTATAAAAACAAGATCTACGAAATATGCAAATCAATTTTTCATATTAGAAAATAATATTTTGTTGACGCAGTGACTTCAATGTTTGTTGTTAACATGTTGTCCTAGGATGTTGTTTAAATTTTGTCCTTAGTAAAATCAATCAACCAATACATTAACAATATATAATATTAAGGTTGGTTGTGTTGTTTTTGTGCAATGCAAACCCGCAAAATTTTCGATATCAAATTTAAATATAGTATGTTTTGTAACCATTAATTTTAATCAAATAGCACGATTCCTTCCACCTTATTTTCTTCTAGAAAAACAAAATATCAAAGTTGAGTTATTTAAATTACACTACACCTACTCTTAACCAATGGAGGTCACAACTAGAAGGAGGATTTAGAGAGCAAATCGCATGCTCGAGTTCAATTAAATCTTATTAAAATCTAGAATAATGAACCTCTCGATCTATTTTAACATAACAATCTCTACCACAAATGCAACTTATGGTTTACTTTTTGAAGTTGGAACTCAAATTAATTAGACAATCGTCAATTGGCCAAAGTATTGCATTAAGAATGAAAAACGATGAATACTTAATTGTTATAGTAATTAGTTGGAAAATTTTCTCTTCTCTTTTGATAGTTTTTCTTCTTTCTTTGAAGAAGATGACAGTAGTCTTTAATTTCTTCAACTATGCATTCATGGAGGTTAGTATTTCTACCTCTGCTTTAGTTTAACCAAATGCTTTTCTAATAAAGATCCTTTGCCACATTCATTTTTTACCTAAACACCACAATATCGAGTCCTAAGAACGCTCCCAAAACTACCATACAGTGTTGAAATTGGCAATCAACTTTTCTTTCAACTATTGAGGTCTCTAAAATTTGCCACAAAAAATGATACATTTATGGAAAGCAATAGCGTTGTGACAAATGCTCGAAACTATTTGTAGATCCAAACAAATCACAATCTATCCAAAACTATATAAAACCCAAATATTACGAACATGTATAAATGTTTTAAAAATGAAAAATGTGAGGGTAACAAAAATATATAAATACATAATATAAATTTTTAGTGTGAAAACACATATGTATGAGAGTATAAACGAAAACAAAACAGTATTTTATCGGACAATGGTGGTATTAGAAATTACAAATACTTCACCTTCATATATTATTTTATTAATATTTATTTATAAATTTACAACAGTTTTTCATCGAATCGAACAATGGAAGTTAACATGATGGAAACTTCATATATTAAAATTAAATATTTAAAATTAATGAACTAAAAATTGAATAATCCCAAAATAGAGGACTAAAATGAAATGTAAATGAGAAAAATGGAAAACCCTAATCCCTTTTCCCCCAACGTGAAGTTCTCTGCGGTTTTATTTCCATTCCACCCACTCTCCTCCCTCCAGACTCCTTCTCCGGCGAGCAGAACCCATCAGCAACGAGCGGTGGCCGCGCAGCGTCACATCCCGACCTGGTTTTTCTCTCCCACCCTTCTTTTCAGGTACGATACTCCATCGTTTACCCACCCACGTCTTCAGTCCTCTTTAGACCTGAAACCCTCACTTCCTAGAAACCAGGTCTGAAATGGGAATTTTCTCTAGATCTGAATCTGAATTTTGGTTGGTATAAGCATGCGTATCTGAGTTTCTTAAGGTCGTTTAAATCAGTTTAGTTTTGATCTACTTTTGAAACCTTGGAAATTTCCCTGATTGTTTCGATTCGATTGTGGGGAATGTTTTTGCTTCTCTATGAAGTTTGATTATGTTTGTGACTTGTGGTGATTTATAAATTGTGGATGTAATTGAATATTGATGTGAGTGTGGTTCCATAATGTGGTTAGGGTGTTGGACGTTTTGGGTATTAATGTTGAGCTGAGATAAGTGTTGTAGTTGATCATGATGTAGTAGAGTATAGTATATCGTATTGTTCATGTGGGTTGTGCTATGTTAGGTTCTTCCTTGATGTATTTGCTTGGAAGTGAATTCGTTGGGTTGTTGTGAAAGCACGTTCAAAACATGATTCACATGCATTTTTCTATGTATTTAACTAATTCCTATACACTAAATGGATCTCGATTTTTAGTTTGTGGTTGAAAGAGAGTTACGGGATTTGGATTGTGAGTTGAAATTATTGTTTTGTGGATGAATTAAGAGAAGTATGTGAATATTAATTGGGGAATATGGTCAAGGGTTGATATGTGGCTTAGTGTATTGAGGCCTTAGGTGTAAATGGTCGAGGGCCAATGAAGAGTGTGGCATCAAGGTCTTGAGTATAAATGGTCAAGGGCCGATTGTGAGAAATGTGGCTTCATGGCCTTGGGTATAAATGGAGTCAAACACAGGTAGATTCGAGGTCTTGGGTACAAATGGTCGATGGTTGACTTATCTAGAAGAGTTTAGAGATTTGATGGCGAGATCTTTGGTAAATGGCCAAGAATCCCTACGTCTGAAAGGGTGTTGTGGTGTTGTAGTAGTATGGGTTGGAATGAGATAAGGGCAAGGGCTGTAGCTTTCCTTCCTTGAAATTTTGGAGGCATTGGAGTTGAGTCTTGGTGGTCATTCACCTTGGATTTAATATCATACAAGTTTCTTCAACAACTTAATGTCATAGGGTCGGTGGTTGTCCTAGGAGAATAGTTGAGTTGTGTGCAAACTGGCACAAACTTTTTTTTTTTTGTTGAAAAGAAACAATTTCATTGGTAATATGAAATTTCAAGAAGGGGAAGGACCCCAAGGAGACATTTAAACTGGCACAAACTATTACAGATAAGGAAAAAGAGGTTGAACAAGGCGGGAAGGATTTTGTCGATAACAAGGGATGTATAAAGCTTACCACCTAGAGCACTTAAATTGGGCAAACAAAGCAGGCTTTCTTCCATAGGAACCATCAGGGTGGTTATCCCTCCATTCCTTCAATATTTCACAAATTTTTGCTCCCATAGCATTATGGTTGAAGCGCTTTTCCACCTTGAGGGCATAACTGTCATTTAAGATCTAGTGGTTGAAAGAGAAAGAGAGTTTACTGTGAAACAGTAGTTGCAAGAGGAGGGATAAAGAAGGGCATTTCCCTTTGTATTGAATTAATTTTGTTTTTATGCATTGTTGTATTTTTCTCCTTTTTGATTGTTTGTGTTATCGGTATATGTGTGGGCTCAGTGTTTGTTGCTCGGTTTGTTTTACATTGTTACATTTCTCTATTTCTAAAGGAGTTGGAACTTGGGAATTTTCTACTTTTCGTGGTTTATTCATTGGTACATTCATGATGACAATGTGGAGGTAACCACCATTTTTTTTGGCTTGTAGTCTGTAACAATGGGTAGGAAAGCTGGTAGTTTGTTTATCAACCCAAAGAAGTTTGGCAATCTTAACAAACCTTGCATGAAGGAAATGGTATCATTTCTCAATTGCATAGCCCTTAACCAAAACAACGATGAGAAGTGCACCAGACATAAGGAACTTCTAAATACTTGCATGGATGCTCAGGTGACTCTTCTTTATTATCTACTTTTCATTAGTATCCTTGGTTATTTTAAAACTCTACCATGCGATAGTTAACTTGCTTTTCTGCTCACTTTATATGATGCAGGCCACGAGAAGCAAGAAACCTTGGGGTAGCATTAATTACCACTTGCAGAGGCTTAACAGAGGAAGAAAGTAGTTTGAGATTCTACTGAGAGAGTGGTTAATTAGCTCTAGTAACAAGAATCAGAGAAAAATCTGCAGGACATGTTTAAATTTTGAACTGACAAAGCTGTCTACAGAAAATTCTTGAAAATCAATGCCCAGGTGCAATTTCTTGACATAATTGGTGCATTCCTAAGGTATATTTGGTTGGGGAACTTATTTGTTGCCTTCTTTATAGTTGTCAAATACTCAAGAGCTCTGCTTTTAGTTATCATGTGATTATGAATCTCAAATAGGGTAATAAATATTCTACGGATTTCTTGATGTCAAATGTTGTAGATTTTATTGTATGATAATAGTGTTGGTAACGAAACCAACATCTGAACTCTCGTGGTTATTAAAATCATGATTTCTCCTACTTGTTTTACTTCTGGAATGCATTATATCTTGTAGGTTACAAAATCCTTATTGGCGATCTTAAATTGTGTTTTTCATAGTCATATTCCTATTATGCCGAACACTAAGGATTGAGCTAGAACACAATAATAGTTTTTCGATAAATAGCCTGTTTTATTTGTTATCTTTGATTTCGACTTGGACCCTTTTATATATATATATACTCTTATGTTCTTTCTTTCTTTTTGTTTCCAAAGAAAGCTAGTCTGCATTAGAAAGAAAAAGAATAAAGTATGGTTTCGTTTGCTCTCCCATCTCCCCTACCAAATCTTTTGGATTTTTTTAAACCCCAAGGGTTGGTGTCTTCTCCCTCATCTTCCTCTACAATCTCACTATCGCCGCTGTTGTTTCCTGATGCGTCACTGTTGTCATTGCTTCATTGCTTCTGCTGGTTGTTTGAAGTACACATCGTCTTTCCAACGATGGAGTTGAAATTGTATGTCAAAGAGGTTGGGATGTGATGCCGAAATTGGATAGAGGGCTTTTGCATGATAATGAAAATTCTTGATAAAAAGCTTGAAAGGAGCAATATGTACAAGGTGTTTAGATTAACTAGGGTACAGTTTCATTTAATAATAGACAACAAATTTTATCAATTAACCCTTACACCTATCTAGCATGTCTCTTAAATTTCATGATTAATTCAAACCTTTCTGTGATTAAACTAACCTATGTTGCATTATGACTCTTCATAAGGAATGATCAATAGTATAACATCATTATCTCAAATTGGCTAGAAGGAAACTAAATAACATATCAATTAAATCTCTCAAAGTTATTTTAAGCAATTAGGTGCTAAAGATTGGTCATCAAATTGACTACACAAGCTGTGAAATTGATACACTAAACATTTAATTAAACACGTGCACGTCAAAATCTTGTAATTTTAATTCAATTTTATAAGAAATACCTAATAGGTTGTACCATGTCATAAACAAACATTATATAAGTTTGTTCTAATTTTCATTAGTTTTTATCCTAAAGTAAAACAACAAACTGATTTCCTTTTTTTTTTTTTTTTTTCATTTTGCAAATTTCAAATTATAACCTTTATGTAAATATTTATATATTCTTTTTTAAGAAAACGTAAAATTGCCCTCAAAGTGTTCTTCACTGTATATGGCAAAATATGGCAATATAATTTGTTAATACCAATTATAAAACTAAGTAACACAAAACACAAAAAAAATAATAATAATAATTACCAAATATTTTTTTTAAAATTTTACTTTAGTGCCGGGTAGAGACATGAAACATATGAAATAAAATGCACCTAATCATTGACCAAAAGTTAATAACATGTATAATAGTTGTAAGAATGTAATTCAAGATAAAAAAATCCATTTATTCTTACCAATTATCACCCTCCCTAAAATGAAAATTCTAGAGAATCATGAGAGAAAAAAAAAAAGGAATAATTAAGTAAAATTAAAGCAAGAAGATTTAGTTTCTGAAGAATGTTAAAGAAAGAAGATTGTTGGGATAAAGGCAGCTTCGTAAAAGAAGAAATCAAAAGGCAAAAAGCAAGGTTACATGAAAAGGTTATAAAAACAAAACCTGGCAGAAAAGGGCAAAGGAGTAGTAGTAACTATAAAGAAAGAAAAGAAAATGTAAGAAAGATTTTGCAGTGATATCTAGGAAGATGCACTGCGATCTCAATTAACACCTTCTCTCACCTTTAGATGTTGCCACCTCATGCTACTCTTCTCTTTCTTTCCAATCCAATTCCAATCATTAAAGCTTCTAAATTGACACCACCTCTCACACAACTCGCCGGACCACTTCTCTCCCTCTGCCTTCATGGAAGAAAATTCCGCAATCCGCCCTATTCGATGTAGAGGTACGTATACTTGATCTTAAGTTTTTTGGTCTATCTCATTCATTGCTTAACTAGCTTTGCTCAAACACTCAATCTAATCTATCTTCTTTCAAATTTGTTAGCTGCTGTTTGCCGCAAGCCTGGTGAGCCACTAGTGATTGAGGACATCATTGTGGCACCGCCAATGCCTCGTGAAGTTCGAATTCGGATAATATGCACTTCTTTGTGTCAGAGTGATATCGCCTTTTGGAAGTTGAAGGTTCCTCCGTGTCTTGTTATTTTCAATTGTATATTTTGTAGAGTGGACTCATTTCTTACTTTTTTTTTTTTTTTTTTTTTTTTTTTGGATATATTTCATTTCCGTTAGGATCTTCCGGGGATTGTTCCTAGAATTCTGGGCCACGAAGCTTACGGGTGAGTTCACTCGCCTTTCCAATTTTTTTTGCCGAGGGTCAAATTACTTTGGAATACTTCGATCCTGTTCAATTATATTCGAATTTGAAGTTTTGAACACGCTCACACTCTCAATTTGGCTATTAGTAGTAAGTATTCTTATACTGCTTCATGTTGCAGTGTAGTTGAGAGTGTAGGGAAGGATGTCTATGAAGTTAAGGAAGGAGATTCTGTTATCCCAATTTTCATGGCTGACTGTGGGGAGTGTGCAGATTGCTTATCAGAGAAAAGCAATCTCTGTTCTAAATTCCCTTTCAAGATAGCTCTGGGGATGCCACGCTGTGGGACAAGCAGATTCACGGATCTCAATGGAGAGGTTCTTCATCATCTTCTGTATGTGTCAAGTTTCAGTGAATACACAGTGGTAGATATTGCCAATATACTAAAAGTAGATCCTAAAATACCTCCAAACAGGGCATGCCTCCTTAGTTGTGGAGTAGCAACAGGTTACTTTCTTCTAATCCATTGATCATTATTTACTATTGTTGAGATCTTGGGATCTTGATTAATAGCTGTTGCTTTAAGTTAGCACAAAATCTAGTTTTGTTCTCAAAGTGTGGTTATGACTTGAGTTTGTGAGGAGAGGATTAAGGTCTGGGTTTTTCTCATTTTCCCTTCCAAAATTATGCTCAAATATCACAGGTTATAAAACAATATTTGCAAATGTATACTTGACTATCATGAGAGCACTCACAATTTGTTTTATCACTGAACATTTTTGGGCACAGGGGTTGGTGCGGCATGGAGAACAGCAAATGTGGAGAAGGGATCTACTGTTGCTATTTTTGGACTGGGGTCCATAGGTTTAGCTGTATGAATTTGTTACTTACTCATTTTAGTTAAACTTTAACTGGCTACATTAGAATTAAACTTCATGGTTTACTAATGGTTCTTTAGGTTGCTGAAGGAGCAAGAATATGTGGAGCAAGCAGGATCATTGGGATAGATATCAACCCAGATAAATTTGAAGCTGGCAAGTACTTCTAGTTTCATTCTTCAATTTCCCTCTCTTGAATAAAAGCTACTATAGTAATAAAATCCTGAAGTTCCTCTCTGTTTCAGGAGCCCATGTCTTTCAAGGGATTATGATCAATCATGTGCATGCATTGTTATTAAAGACTTAATAGTTTACAATAGTCGATAAGAATTTTAGATAAAATTATTGTTTATTAGGTTGCATAAAAGTGTATCCATTTTCCAAATGCAGCAAAAAAGTTTGGAATCACTGAGTTCGTAAATTCTAGAAGCCTTGGGGATAAATCTTTGAGCGAGGTATGTACATTATCGATGAGGTTGAATGTGATTCAGTATCATTTTCCCATCGAACCTGCAATCTTAGCAACAAATGATTCTTACTCTTCAATATTGTTTTACGCAATTTTTCTTGAAGAGTTTTACTGATAGGTAAATTTTGAATTCCAAATATTATTTATTGCTGTCTCCTCTCTATAAGGCCAGAGCTTTGTTTATTTATGATACTTGAAATTAATTAAATAAGGAGAAGAAATATCTTTGTTGCTACCTTATTAAAGTGGATGTGAAATGATATCCTTCTTCATGAATGGTCAAGGTGTTTCATGACACTTCTGTTTTTAGCGGCCAATAACGGCTTCAAAACTAGAACAAATTCGTAAGATATATATTGTTTAAGGTTTTCACCAGGATGTCAAGTGCTATTAATTACACATTTTGTGAATTTTATCCAATGGTAAGATTGATTTCAACTAAATACTTCTTATTTCTTAACCCCTTATGATGTCGATGCTTATCAGGTAATCAATGAAATGACCGATGGGGGTGCAGATTACTGCTTTGAATGTGTTGGAGCTGCTTCCTTAGTTCAGGAAGCATTTTCATGCTGCAGACAGGTCCTCCAATCCCTCTCTGTTTACATTTTCTTTGTTCAATTTTAGCTATCAATGGAATGGAATATGCGAGATATTCTTGGCTTTGGTGATACTGATTTAACTCTTACCTACATATTCTTTAGTAAACAAAAACATTTAGCAAAATATTGCAACAATAACAATATCTTCCTCAAGCTTATAAACTTGTCATCATCATACTTCATAGAATCTTTGAAGTTATGTGCAGTTAGTAAGTTTAACTATCCTTATCATTGTAACAACTCTTATGGTAACAGTATGATTTAATTACAACGAGTACATAAATCGCCACAACTTCTATTTGATTCCAGGGTTGGGGAAAAACAATTGTGGTAGGAATAGACAAACCTGGTGCAATTTTGAGTTTAAGCTCTTTTGATATCCTTTTTCGTGGAAAGAGTCTCATGGGATCGTTATATGGAGGGCTGAAGCCTAAATCAGATGTTCCCACTCTTCTTAAATGGTACACAGATAAGGTAACCTACTATTGCCTTTTGCTGTGAATTTCATATAAATCATACCATCTTTTTTCTGTTAATGATTTTAGAATCTTTCAACTGTCAGAAACTTGAGCTGGATAAATTTGTCACACATGAAGTAGGTTTTGAAGATATCAATGAAGCTTTTAAAATGTTAATTGAAGTAAAGTGCTTGAGATGTGTGATTTGGATGAATAAAATATGAGCAGCAACAACATCGGTTATGTTGTTTATTTGTCGATAATTGATTTCTATCGAGAAACTTTAAAAATGTATTTGTTTATGTTCTATACTCTGCATGTTCCTTGTGTTTTTATCTTGAACGTTTGGATTCGAATTTACTTCTATACAAGAAGTGTATGTGACCCTAAATTTTGAAAGAATTGTTTTGATGTCATAATAAAAACAACACACCCGAAGAGAATGAAAGATGGAAACAAGAGATAAAACTAACTACAAATGCGCTAACTAACTTCTGCGAATAACCTTGAAAATTTTCTCTTGATCATTTCCATCAAGGTATCAAGACACTTCCTTTCAATTTAGGAGGCACTATCCAAAATTAAGCACACTAACGTAAATAATAATAAGATAATCGACACTTCAGATGGCGTGTCGATGTTGAACACATCGATACTTTAACCATCTTAGGAGTGTCGGTGCTTCTTAAGATCAAAAAGTATTTAACTTCAATTTTGTAGTCACGTATCTTCATTGGTGAGTAATGTAGTCATTTTGTTTGTTTATATTTTATTTCATTTCAAATATGAAACGTGAAGGTTATGGACAAAAGGGAGACAGAATACAGTTTTTGGTGGGGGAAAAGAAAGCAAGTTGATTGGGTTTAGAGTAAATTTTGAGTGGCCAAGAAGTAATAGAATATCAATGGATCTCAGATGTGGACCATTTAATTTTGTAATGATTAATTTTGAATATGGGGATTTTTTCTTTTTTTAAAAAAAGACATTTGTGGGCAATCTCAAAAAGTTGTCACTTTTGTATTATTTAGATTTATGGGAAATTCTTATGAAAGAGTAAAAAATTGAAACTATTTAAAATATATATATATGAAAAATCTTGAATGGACTAAGGTTAATTTGATAATATTTTAGAAATAGTTTCAATTTTTCATTATATTTAAAAATGTCTCTTATAACTAGTTGTTAATTTTTTAAAAGAAACTCCAAAATTTTGTAAAGTATGGTTCATCGAAAAGGGGGAAATCAAAATTCCCCAACCAAATTTTCGAATCCATTAAAATCTTGAAATTTCGATAAAAAAAAGAGAAAAAAAAGTTTAACTATGGTTCTAAGAAGTGATATATTTCCTTTATAATTGAAAAAAACTTATTTTAAAAAGGCATTCGTAAAAATAGCAATTTTTTTTAATGATAATATGATTTATGTCACTACATTTTCTAAATTGCAAAAACAATAAATTTAAAAGTGAATAGTCTGATAGGAGTATGATATATTTAATTACTTATATATATCATATTTGTATCATATAAAAAAAATACTATGGACTGTTTTTTTTTTTTTAATTATCACATGCAATCTTCCAATTTTAAATCTTAAATTATTAAACAATGGTTTCAAATACAATGATGAGATACCCATCATGATTTAGAGAAAGAAAACAAAAATAAATACATATAAGAACATTAATAGAATAATAACAACAACATCAATAATAAAAGTATCACATTGAATATAATAAATAGGTGGGGAGAGGTTTCAACCCCACAATTTGTAAAGCATTAAATCGGCCATTCTGAATAGTTTAATGTAATTATTGTTGATTTCACTGTGTAGACAATAATGGAATTAATAATTGGACCCCACGGTGCAATTATTGATTTGCATTATAAATAGCAGTGCAGTCGACCGTCAATGGTGCTTTCTACAATTTCCAAAACAGTAAAGGAAAGAGAATCCGGTTCCTCAGATCAAGATCAAGAACCCAGAGATTCCTCAAGCTGATCCTCATCGACCGATCTTCCAGCCCAACAGCTTCAACATCGGTAAGCTCAAAAACGACGAGTCAGACTTCTTGGCCGAAATCGACAAGCGCCTTGCAGCTCTCTCCATCAACAAAGAAGCAAAGACCTCGACAAGCAAAGTTGAGAATCAGAAAGGAATCAACGTAATCACCAAGGATTCCTCTCAGGCTTCTAGTTCAAAGGTACTTTCAGTAGCTCAATGGGTAGACATGAAGAATCACTACCCTCGACCGTCACCTCCAGATCTGGGATGGGATGACCTTCATCACGAGAAACATACCTACGATGGTATGTCTCTGGTCACTTGGAATATCGACGGATATTCTAAAGCTCAAATGATGAACACCTTTCAAGAGATGTTGTTAGCAGCCTCAGCCTACAGTGCAAGGAAGACAACTCTTGAAACTGCCCAGATTCTGATCTCAGGTTTCACCGGAAACCTAAGGAGTTGGTGGCACAATCAATTGACAGAGCAGGAAAGATTCAGCATCCTAACTGCTACCCGAACAGTTGTCAAGACAGAGAACGTCTCTGCCCCTATCCAGGTCGAAGAATAGGATATGGTCAACCAATTGGTCTATGCAATGACAAAACAGTTCATTGGCTGCACCCAAATCCATTTCAATCTTGCAACAGAGTCTCTCCTCGGACTACGTTGTCACAAGATGAGTCAATACAAGTGGTATAAAGATACTTTCTTAGCACGTCTTTATACTCTTACAACCTGCAGAGCCGACGTCTGGAAGCAGAAGTTCGTCGAAGGACTGCCGCACTACATTTCTCAAAAGTTCTATCAAACAGTGGCAACTAATTAAGTTACCAAGCAAATCGACTGGTCTAAATTAACCTACGGAGATATCTCAGCCACGGTTCAATCGATATGCATTAATCTCTGCACGGAGAATAAGCATACCACCAAGGTGATCAAGGACTCTGACTACAGGAAAGAGCTTGGCACCTTCTGCAAGCAGTACGACCTCGACAAAGGACCGAAGGATGAAAGGAAGAAAAAGAAAAGGTCTTCCTCCAAGCGTCTCTTTAGCAAAAGCAAAGCTAAAGACCCTGAATTTCCTCGAAGGAAGAGGAAATACTACAACAAGTTCAAGAGCAAACGACGTTATGCTGCAAAGACCAACGTCTGCTTCAAGTGCAACCGAAAAGGTCATTTTGCCAACAGTTGTCCCCTGAAGGACAAGATCAATGCCCTGACCATGGACGAAGAAACCAGACAGTCTCTTCTCTACGCCATCAGGTCAGAAGACGAATCCTCTTCTCAAACCGAGTCCTCTTCAGACGAAGACGGTATCAACGCCCTTCTCGACGAAGGATCTTCGAGTGAAGATGCCTTCTATTCTCAGAGTGACTCAAGCGACGAAGACGGAGCGATTCCCTGCACAGGAAGGTGTGCTGGCAAGTGTTCCGATCATATCAATGTCATCACGAAAGATCAAGAACGTCTTTTTGATCTTATCGAGGAATTACCAGACGCGTCTTCCAAGCAAACCTGCCTCTCCAAGCTAAGGCAGAGTATTGAGGAACACAACCCTCAGAAGACGATTCAAAGTCCGATCATCTATTCGTTTCAAGACATCCTGAATCGAATCAAAGGCGAGACGAAGAAGCCCATCCAAATTGAAGATCTTAACCACGAAGTAAAGGTTATCAAATTGGAAGTTGCAGACAACCGACAACGTCTCAACCTTCTCGAAGAAGCCTTTCAAGCATTCCGAGAAGCCTCAAATCCAAGTGAAGTTCTGGGAGCCTCCTCCTCCAATCCTGCAAGACAGATTTCAGGAAATGCGCTGATGATTGAAGAACCAGCTGAAGCAGGAGTCATCAACTACATCAGTAAGTCTCAATCTCAAAAGTGGATAACGAAGATAGTCTTCAAGGTAAAGGACTTTCTTCTCGAAACTGTCGCTCTCGTTGACTCAGGAGCAGATCAAAATGTCATTCAAGAAGGCCTTGTTCCTACAAGGTATTTTGAAAAGACAAAGGAGACCCTGAGTGGTGCCAACGGAGGACCGCTCAACATCCAGTTCAAGCTCTCCAAGGTACACATTTGCAAGGGAAATGTGTGTCTCATCAACACGTTCATTTTGGTAAAGAACCTTAATGAAGGGATCATTTTAGGAATGCCATTCCTAACCCAGATATACCCATTCCATGTCTCCAGCAAGGGTATAGTCTCAAACAAGTTCGATAAGGACATTACTTTCGAGTTCATTAACCCAATAACTCCTAAGTACATCAACAACTTTGAAGGAGAAATTCAACAGTTCATCAACCGCATCGCCAAGAAGGAAAAACAGATCGAGTTCCTTCAAGACGAGGTCAAGTCCAGCAAGGTGGCTTCTCAGATCAACAAGCCATCTGTTCAACTCAAAATCCGAAGCTTCCAACAGAAGCTTGAAAGGGATGTTTGTTCAAGCCTTCCAAATGCGTTTTGGAACAGGAAGAAGCATATGGTGACCCTACCATATGTTGACGACTTCAAAGAAGCCCAAATCCCTACCAAGGCTCGGCCCATTCAGATGAATAGGGATTTAGTCAAAGTCTGCTCCGAAGAAATAACTGATCTTGTCAACAAAGGCCTCATTAGCCCATCCAAAAGCCTGTGGTCTTGCGCGGCCTTTTACGTCAACAAGCAAGCCGAACAAGAACGTGGAGTTCCAAGGCTTGTCATCAACTACAAGCCTCTCAACAAAGCCCTCAAGTGGATTAGGTACCCGATTCCTAATCGCCAAGACTTGCTGAAGCGGATTACTTTAGCAAAGGTCTTCTCAAAGTTCGACATGAAATCAGGATTTTGGCAAATCCAGATTCATCCATCCGACCGCTACAAGACGGCCTTCAATGTTCCATTTGGTCAGTACGAATGGAATGTCATGCCCTTCGGATTGAAGAATGCATCATCCGAATTCCAAAGGATCATGAACGAGATCTTCAACCAATATCAAGAGTTCACAATCGTCTACATTGACGATGTCTTGGTATTTTCCAGCTCAGTGGATCAACATTTCAAGCATCTGCAAGTGTTTCTCAATGTCATCAAATCCAATGGTCTTGTGGTATCCCAACCAAAGATCAAGTTGTTCCAAACAAGGATCAGATTTCTTGGCCACGACATCAACCAAGGAATCATCAAGCCCATTCAACGGTCTCTGGAATTCGTAGACAAATTCCCAGATGCACTACAAGACAAAACGCAGCTACAGCGTTTTTTGGGGTGTGTCAATTACATCGGTGATTTCATCCGCAATCTCCGCTCAATCTGTCTGCCACTCTACGACAGACTGAAGAAATCTCCAAAGCCGTGGACGGACGAGCATACTCGAGCAGTTCGATCAATCAAGTCGTTGGCCAAAAGCATCCCATGCTTATCCTTGGTGGATGAACAGGCCAATCTCATCATTGACACTGATGCCTCCGATATCGGTTACGGCGGCATTCTCAAGTAGGATCTTAACGGCAATACCTCTGTTGTCCGTTATCATTCCGGAGTCTGGAATGGTGCACAGAAGAACTATTCCACCGTCAAGAAGGAAGTACTAGCAATAGTACTTAACGTCCAGAAGTTCCAAGGCAATCTTATCAACAAGGAGTTCGTCATCAGGACTGATTCAAAGGCGTCAAAGTATATCTTCGAGAATGACGTCAAAAATCTTATCTCCAAGCAGATCTTTGCCAGGTGGCAAGCGATCTTGTCCTGTTTCGATTTCAAGATAGTGCCTATAACAGGCAGTGAGAATTCACTAGCTGATTATCTCTCAAGAGAACATCTCTTGACGAAAGCCCCTTCAGCCCTGAATCCTCTCCTCCAATCTCCCAATGCAACCTCCTCTCGGCCGGCAACGGCCACCGCCGCGACCACCGCAGCAGCAGCAGAATAGTTCTCAAAACTATTCTCTTCAATCAGTAGCTTCCTCCTCAGGAACTACTCCTCTTTCTAAGGGAAATCAACCCTTAGGTCAATCATCTGCACCAACTCCGATGAGTGCAGACAATTATGCCATGGACTTGCAGTTCGAGCAAGTATCCAGGCGACGTCAAGGTTCCTCTCCAAGGACTTTGACCATTCAAACAGACCCTTCTGGTCTTCCCCCTTTTCCTTCAACCACGTTGTTACGCCCTACTGGTGTTTCAACTCCAAACAAGCGTGCTGCTTCACCAGCCGCTTCTTCCTCAAGATCTCCAATTCCGAGGAATCCTTCCTCGTTTTCTCAAGTTGTCAGGCCTAGGGTTTTACAGCCTAGACCTCCAATTCAAGGTTATTTCACCAAAACTACAATGGTGGACTTAACCATTGAAACAGAATTCGATGGACCTTCTGTCCAAGAAGTCTGTAACTAAATATTTCCTCATGGCTTCCACTTCCTGCCAGAGGATCTGTCCAAGTCCCGGACCTTCTATGAGTACATTTTAGTCGATTCCAAATCTGCTGAAATTACTCATGTTCCAGATAGAAATGATCCTTCCAAGATCATTTACTCCAAGTTGAGAATTTTTCGAGTCCTCACTCCTTCCTCCTAGAAACAAGGAATGTTTGTCGGAAAGAAATTCTCCCGTCCCTTCAAACCAACATCTTACAACTACCGTGACTATACCAAGGCATGGTATTTTGTATTTTGACTTCAACCTTTCAACCATTCATGGTTTGTGACATTTTGTAAGCAAACTTACAAGATGCACTTCCCTAACTGGTTTCAAAACTGGTGGATGTATTTTGGACTTTCCGAGGAAATCTTCCCCGTTGAAGTTCAACGTTCATACCACCTCTTCCAACAAAGTATCTATTCGTCACCCCTTTCCAAGACGTTTAGATTTGCTTTGTATTTCCAAATACCGTGGATCTTCTGCTGGAATTTCCAGCTAGGACCCTCAGGTAGCTTCAAAGCCCTAAGCAAATCCCTTAGGATCAAATTGTGGGAAAAGTTCAATTTTTCACACTGGAAGTCAATAAGATGAAGGATTGGTTCAAGGCCAATATTCATCTTCAAGACATGACAAGGCAAGAAGATGAGAGTTTCCTCCTTGCGAAGAATGCGGTTATGTCTTCATTAGCCGGAGCCGGATCCCAAGCAGATTTCAACTCCGTCGTCAATACAGTTGTCGGACATCTTCTGGAAACAGAAGACGAACAAGACGAAGCAACTTCTCAATCCTCGGTCAACGATGATTTCAATACCTTCGATCCTTACGAGGGTTACGACATAAACGACCCAAATTTGGACACACAGCCATACTAGTCCAAATTTTCAACTATTAAATTTTATTCAAGTGTTTTTAGTTTTTTTTTTAGTTTTGATTATTGTAAATTTTTGTAAATTAATTTGTTTTAATTTCTTGCATTTATTTAGATAAGATCATTGTATTCCGATCTTATCGTTGCTTTAACAGTCTGCTAAATATCTGGGTTACTCTGAAGAACATTTGAAAGAGAAGAATCCATGCCGGAGATGGCATACTTCTGATGAGGAATCACCAACCTCAGGCGGCGCGTTTAGCGAGAATGGACTAACTCTGCGCAAGAGAAGATTCCTATATCTCACAAGGCAAAAATTATGTTTTGCGGATGGGGTGCTCTGTGGCAGCAAGGCGGGGTAGCCGAAGTAAGACCACCTGTGGAGCCGTGTATTCCGTCGAGCATGATGGATGCCTATACGATCGATATAAGGGAATCAACAGTCCAAGCCAATCAGAAGACAGTTGGGTGACTTCATTATCTTCTCCAACAAGTTTTCAGAAGGAAGAATCCAAAATTAACATACATATCCAATCTATGTTACCGCTTTCCTTTACTGTTTTCCGCTGTAATTATTTATTGCTTTCCTGTTTTCGATAAGAACTAGTGGGGGTCCTGTCCCACCAATCTTATCTTTTAATTACTTCATGCAAAGACTTTTCAGAAAACGCCAAGCAGGGGTCCTGTCCTGTCGGCCATTCTGAATAGTTTAATGTAATTATTGTTGATTTCACTGTGTAGACAATAATGGAATTAATAATTGGACCACATGGTACAATTATTAATTTGTATTATAAATAGCAGTGCAGTCGACCGTCAATTGGAATGGTTTGATAGTGGTAAGTTAGTGTGTTTTTCAAATTGGTTGCTAATTTATAAATGGGAATAAGAAGGTAAAAAAAGACATAATTTGGTCAATATATTACAATAGAAATTTATCTTTCTTTTTCTTTTCTAATATTAAAAAATTCTTGAAAAGGCAAAATTTCAAAAGATGTGTCTATATACTTTTAATCTCCACTAATTGATAGAAAAGGACAAGTCAAAATCCCAAATATGGAAAAACATTTCACAAACCAAGAAACCATTATTGGAAACTTGAACTCATAATTTAAAATTTGCTTACCAAAGCATAATTTCATCACTTTTATTACTCTTTTCAAGATTTTAATAAAAATGGTTATTCGACAAAAATAACTAAAACTAAAAAAGAAGAACTTTGGTTCCATTTTAGGTGCACACATCTAATGTATTTCAAACTATATCTAATGACATATTATCGTGTCATAGTTTTTCTTTTTCTTCAATACTTATATTTGGATGATTCAATTCAAGAGTGAAAAGTAGGGTTACTAAAATTTATACTTTCTTATAAATCAAATTTAATAAATGAAAAAATATATATGTCTAAATGAGGCTCTCATTTTATGATTTGTTAAAGGTAATGTTAGGTTGTAAATTTAATTTTTTTTCTAAGTTAAGAAATTAAAATAAAATGTTGATCATTTTGCAAAAGAGTAGTTTCATTCCTAACTTCCAATTTTACCGACCACCCGACATAAAATTGTTATACAATTGAATTTTTTACTACAAACAAAAAATATTATAATTTATCTCAATGCAAATCATTAATTATAAGACATAGAAAGAAATATGCTTAATTTAAAAAAAAATAAAAAGCTAAAAACAAAATGATTGCCAACAAAGATTAAACTAAAAAAAATAGTTTTTAAATCGATGTTTAAGATAGATATATCTCAATTTAAGAAAAAGATTTTGTTTGATTGTAACAATTTCTATAGGATGACTATGACCCATTTGAGTGAGTTGAATTGTAAAAATGATAGTGAAGGTTGTTGAAATCTATCAATATAATGAAATGAAAAACTTTGAATACAATCTTACAAATTTACAATAAGATTCATCGACTTCTAAACTAGAAAATAAACCTTAGTCTTTAGTCAAGATGATATTGTCAATATCTAACATGGTTTAATTCGATTATGCGAAGAAAATCCAATTCCTAAAGCTAAAGCCTTTTTCTTTAAAAGGAAAGAATTTAAAAATGTTTCGTTTGAAATATAAAGATTTGATGAAATTTCTTGCATATCTAGATCGATAAACCAATTAAAGACTCAACATGCCTATAAAACCACAGAGTTTGAGTACTTAAATAATAAAAATAACCTTTAATTTTGAAGGAGTTTTTTTCTAAACTGCAACATTTGAATAATCATCATCATAATAATCATAATAAGCTCTAGTAATTACTTCTCCTCTGTTTTGTTTGAACTAAAAAATAAATTTAAAAAAATTGTTTTTGTTTTTAAAATTTGACGAGATATCGTTTCTTAAAAAAGAAAGAACATTTTCAAACGTAGAAAAATATTAAAATTATTTAGAAACTATAACAAAATCCATGAAGTTTTCTATAAATTATTACTATAATTTGGAAATAATTTTAATAATTTGTTATTTTCTATAATCCAGGAAAAAAAAAATTCCCAAATCAAGAACGTGTATAATTTAAAGTAGGTAAATCGGCATCTATACTTGAGAGAAAAAAATAAATAGATTCATTCCACTAAAATAAACTTTGCTGGACAAGCAAGAAGGAAATGTCCTCAGAGTCCCACAAAGAATTAGATAAAGCAAAATGGGTCAAGTTATGGGCAATATTCTTGCAACCTCTTACTATAAAACTAAAGAAAAATCATATTATTTTTATCATTATTATAACAAATTTTTAAGTATGATTAAAATTATGATTTAAGTGAATTTAAAAATGATATGTAAATAATTTAAATAATTTGAAGATAAGATTTGATGTTTTTTTAAAGGAAATAAAAGAAGAAGATTACTAAATAATGCAATGAATAAAGAGATCCAAACGTATTTATTTATTTGTTCACCACTTATTATTATATAACGGGACGAAGATTAGCCATCAAATTCCAATTCCCCACCTCCAAATCCAACGATATAGGATTCTACTATAACTCTCGGTCAACACATCGCCGGACTCGAACGACTCTCCTCACCCAAACCCTCCGTCATGGAAAATAACTCCTCGCCTGCAACTGGACTTCAGCCTATCCGCTGCAGAGGTACTTCTTCTCTGCTTCACTTGTACTGTCTTTTCCGTTTCAGTTTTTTTTTTTTTTACCCAATGTCTCTTCTTCAAATGTTCGATGCTTCATTGCGTTTTAAATTTGTTAGCTGCTGTCTGCCGGAAGCCTGGAGAGCCGCTAGTGATTGAGGAGATAATTGTGGCGCCTCCTATGCCTCGTGAAGTTAGGATTCGGATAATCTGTACTTCTTTGTGTCATAGCGATCTCACTTTCTGGAAATTGAAGGTTCGTCTTCTAATCATTCTGGTTTTTTGTGTTAATTTTGTAGGATGAACTAGTTGTTTTACTCGATTTTTGAATGTTCCATTTCCGAAGGATCCTCCGGGGATATTTCCTAGAATTCTTGGCCACGAGGCTATCGGGTGAGTTCCACGTCTCCTTTTCAACTCTGTAAAATCATTTTTGGGGATTTAAGTTTAATTTCACCTTATTAATTAAAATTATATGTTGAAGTTTTGGATATGTATGATTATGATTTAGGATTGTACTGAACTTAATTAAAAATGCTTGTTCCTGTATTGCTTTGTGAAGCAAAACATTCAAAAATCTAAAAGTTGATCTGAAAATACCAATACGCTATTTATTTGGTACTATCTATTTATTGTTTGATGTTGCAGAGTGGTTGAGAGTGTAGGAAAGGATGTTCATGAAGTTAAGGAAGGAGATACTGTAATCCCAACCTTCATGGCTGACTGTGGGGAATGTAAAGATTGCTTGTCAAATAAGAGCAATCTGTGTACAAATTTCCCTTTCAGCCTGTCTCCAGGGACGCCTCGATATGGTACTAGCAGATTCACAGATTTAAATGGAGTGGTTATTCATCATCTTTTGTTTGTATCAAGTTTCACTGAATACACAGTGGTAGATATTGTCAATGTAACCAAAGTAGACCCTGCAATCCCTCCAAACAGGGCATGCCTTCTTAGTTGTGGGGTAACAACAGGTCAACTTCTAATTCATTACCTACTCCTGTGAAGATTTGAATTGTATTCTCCTGAATGCTTTTGAGTTTGCGTATATAGTTAATTAGTGGCAGTTTAATTTTGCACAAAGTTAGTTCTGTTCTTAAAATGCTGCTAGTCCAGTTTCCTACTTCAAAAAATGTTATACCTCAGAAAGAAACTTTTTTTTTTTTAAAAAAAAGACCTCACAAAAAAACTTGACCTCTATTTGGTTAGGACTTCAATTTCTTGAGAGGACAGCAGCCTTAGTTTTCTTATTCTTCCTATATATTTCTGCTCAAATATCAAATAACCAGGGTGATATTTTGTGAAATTATACTATGCTTACTTGTGTATATTTGAATATGTTGATCTGGTTATAGGCGTTGGTGCGACATGGAGAACAGCAAATGTGGAAAAGGGCTCCACTGTTGCCATATTTGGACTTGGGTCCATAGGTTTGGCTGTACGTATGAGCGGTTTATTGACTTTGTTTCAATATAACTTTAACGCCTAAAACTTCCTGGTTTACTTTTAATGCGATAGGTTGCTGAAGGGGCAAGAATATGTGGAGCAAGCCGGATTATCGGTATCGATGTCAACCCAGAGAAATTTGATACTGGCAAGTATTTTCATTTCTCTATTCTTTCTTAAATTTTTAATTGTTTGAAGCAACTTCTCTCTATTGAAGAGTGGTGAGTTTCAAGGTAACATGTCCAATCATGTGAAAACACTGTTAATTTAAATTAAAAAATTCACTGGGAGCATTTAAAGATCATGTTATTATTAAGTGGTCTTAAAAATGTGTTAATTTCCCAAATGCAGCAAAAAAGTTTGGAGTCACTGAATTTGTTAATTCCAGAACCCTTGGCGATAAATCTGTGAGCCAGGTTTGTAGGCTATCGATGAGATTGAATATAGATTGAATATGATTTAGTTTCACATTCCCATAAAACCTGCTACCTTAATAAACAAATAGTACCTCAGAATTCACTGTTTGTTTACAAGTTTACCTAAAGGATTTTAGTGGAAATGAATTAATAATAGCTTTGGTAATCTTGCACACTTTTAACGTGGAGCAGGCGGTTATTGAAATGACTGATGGAGGTGCAGACTATTGCTTTGAATGTGTTGGAATGGCTTTCTTAGTTGAAGAAGCATTTAGATGCTGCAGACAGGTCCAGACTTTTCTCTTTGTTTAAGCATTTTCCATGAATATTCTTCCTTAACCGTGACTATAATTTGGTTTAGTATCTGTATTTGTTTCCTTTCAACTCTTTCAACAGAAATCTATGTGATTCGTATGCTTGATACTGGTGACACAGATTCTGTTCTTGAATAAACAAAAATGAGCTTTTGCAAAAGTAAAGAGCCATGTCTGTAACTTGGCCCCCTCACCCAGTTTTTTCTTTTTCTTTTTCTTTTAATTTTTTTTTAAAAAAATATTTTTTGAGAGTTTCCAAAGTCATGGATTTAAATGGTATGTTATATTCAAATTTCAAACCCTCACATATGGATCCCAAATCTAAATCCTACCCTCCCTAGTCCCTTCTTCCCTTTTTAGTATGATTTTTATGCGTGTAACACCCGTGATAAATAACAACAACAAGTAGGAGTAACAGTAACAGTAATAAATAATAATAAATAATAATAACAACAACAACAATGATAAATAATAAATATATCAATAAATAATAAATAACAAGGGAAATTTTTTAAAATAGTAGATTTTAGAAAATAATTACAACTTATAGTGAATTCTATTACTGATAGTCATTGATATGATATAGTGATAGGATCCAAAATTTTGCTATAGCTTGTAAATATTTTAATCTATTTTGCTATTTTTAAAAGTTCCCCTAATAACAATTATAATATCAATAATAATAATAGTAGTAGTAATATCAATAGTAATAATAACATAATGTTGTTTTCAAATATAGTAAAATGAATCAAAATATAGCAACATTTCAGATTATATCAATTATGGGTATTGATAGACTTCTACTTGTGTCTATCAGTTAGTGTCTATTAGTGACATTGATATACTTATACTCGTGACTATCCATGTTTATTAGTCTATTAATATGTATCATTTATGGATTATGAGATTTGAATATATTTGTAAATATTTTAGATAATTTTAGCCTTTGTAATAATTTTTGTAGTTTATACTTTATTAAAATTAGTATAATTCTTAAAATATAAAATTATAAGTAGAATATTGATAACTATAAAATATAAAATTAGTATGTATACATTTGAATTATGATTGTAAAAAAGAAAAATTTATAGAAATGGATAATTGAGTTTCAGGGGTGGGGAAAAACAATAGTGTTAGGAGTAGACAAACCTGGAGCAGTACTGAATTTTAGGTCTTATGATGTTCTTCATCGTGGGAAGACGGTGATGGGATCCTTATTTGGAGGAGCAAGTCCTAAATCAGATATTCCAACACTTCTAAAATGGTACACAGATAAGGTACTACTTAACCATACAAAACTTCTAATTTTTCTATTCTTTCTTTCTTTTTTAAATGTGAAGTATCGTCGTATGTTATATTATATATTTTTATTGGATGTTAGAATAATGTTTTGACGTATATCAGAAACTTGAGCTGGATAAATTTGTCACACATGAAGTGGGTTTTGAAGATATCAATGAAGCATTCAATTTGCTAATTGAAGGAAAATCCTTGAGATGTGTGATTTGGATGAACAAGTATGCCACTTAACCCATGTTATTTGTCAGCCACTATGTTCATTTAAAATCCTTCCTACATTATTTTAATTCAATAAAGTGTTCTCCCTTTTGTTAAAGTGTTCTCCCTTTTGTTTTTACTTAAATAAAGTGTTCATTCTTGACTCTCTATATGATTATAGTTTTCGGTCCGTTGAAAGTCACCTCTTCATTCTATTAAAGAGTTAACGAAATCAAAGATCAAAATAAGATCATTTGAACTAAGTTCAGGGACTAATACATATGTTTTTAAAAGTTCAAAAACCAAATTAAAAGATAAGTTTAGAGATGAAAATAGGATTTAAATCTAAAAAAAATTATGCTCATTTTATCTTAATTTTTTTTTGCTAAGTATAAATTTGATATTTAAAATAAATATTCGAAGAGAAATTGTCAAAAATAGCATATTTGACCAAATATTTACAAAAATTTCAGATTCTATCATATTAGACATTGATTATATTCTTCACATGGATAGACAATCATAAAAATTTTGCTATAGTTTATAAATAATTTAATTTATTTGAAAATACCCCATATTTGAATTATTAGCCCAATTGTTTAAAAAAAAATGTTTTTTGAAGTTTAAATTTTAGTCAATTTGCTAATACTTATATGTGGTTATCTCAAAATAATATTAGAAATTATGAAATCAATTAATTGATTATTATAAACAAGAATACCACAAACCATAAGTTTAACCTAGAAGGTTCAAACTTGCTCTAAGGTGAGGCTTCTTCAAAGGACTAACACATTATTTGGGTATGTAATCATGACCTCAATAACAAAGCTTGTTTGCTGAATTTGGCTATGGTTTATTAGAATTGAGGTGGTGTCGAAATAAATTGTTAATGACTATTTATAGATTCGGTAGCAAATTTTTGTTGACTACTAAATATATTATATTTGTTTACACATGGATGTTATATTAAATAAATTATGAATAAATTGGATAAACTATGATGCACCAATGTATCGTAATACTTAATATTACACTCAGAAGCTTTTGAGAAACAAGTTTGGAATGAATTGGATTTCCATGGTAAAGGATTAGGGCCGGTCGATACCATCTAACCACCAACCCAACCCCTTTTTAATTAAACCTCATTTAGATGCCAACTTTTTCATTCTGACCAACTATGGCCACCATCTCTACCTATGGCTCAATGAACAACTTTCATGTACATTTAGCAAACTTTGACCACCACCTTTGGCAATCATAACTATTGTCGTAGACTATCATTGGTGATCACAATAACCATTACAAATTTTGTTGTACGATCAACCTAAACAATCAACTTCAATAACATTGTTTTACAATATTAGTTCGTAGTATTTTATAATAGTTTTTTTATAGTAATTTAACATTAAATAAAAGCACTTTTGGTATATAAAAGTCAAACAAAATTATATAGATAATGAGTTTCCTAGTGAGATATCATTTATCAATATGATTATTACACGTGTCAATTATAAATTTACAAAGGTGAAAGATACATATAGTGAGTGACATGATAGGACCATTGACTGACATATTATCTCCTTGAAATCTTTATTTTTTAAAATAAAAAATTAAAATAAAGCTTAGGTGGGGACAGAACCCCACTTATTCTTATCTCTTTGTAATCATTCTAAACAAAATACTAAAATACAAACGGAAAAAATACACACAAACAAAATTCAAAAGTAAAATAAAGCTGAAAAGATATGTTTGCATCAGTTCTCAAGTCAATCCCCGATAATTTCGTCTTAAAGTTGATGATGTCACTTGGCTTTGTCGTCTGAATGACATGAATTGGACCTCCATACGTGGTAGGTCTTCCTAAGCATCTTAATCCCAGAATCCTTCTCGAACGACGCTGGCCTGTGGTTGGTCACTCCACTTCAGTTGCTTACCATCTTCATTACCTCCCCTTAATCCGAGATTACCTTAATCGACAATTACACTTTGCGGACTGGATATACAGTACATGTATTTACATAGACACAAAAAAATCCTATACAAAAACATAACAAATCTAAATAAGTTAATTATTTTTCTCCAATAAACTTAATTTTGGCTCTAAACATGAAAGGAACATATTGTTTTAAATGGTAAAAGTGTTGAAAATTATATTTATAAACGTAGGTAAAATGTTGTGTTTATTATTAATATTAGATGTCTATCAACGTTTATCGTTGATATATAATAACATTTTTCTATATTTAAAAAGATTCCTAATAAACACGTTAAATTCTCAAAATTATCAACTTTAAACGCAAACTAAATCTCTAATCCAACCCTTTAAAAACTAGAATATCTTAATTTAATCTAAACTTAAATCTAATTTGTTTGTGGTATATTTCAAACATCCTTCTAAAGCCAGAATTTAATTTCAAATCCAAAAACTTATTTCAAAATAAATTAGAATATAAAATCCAAAATTTAACTTGAATTGATGAGAAAATAGCCCATTCCAACAAATCCAACCTTGCAATAATAGGGGCGAGCACCAACTATTTTGAAATCGATTTTCCGAACAAATCACCTTGAACCAAGTAAAATCGGTTTAGTAAATGTTGAGTTCAACTATGAAGGACTTGTTGATCGATCAAAGGTTAGTCGTTTAAGCGGGTTTTTTGAAAAAGTAGGGTAGTTTTGAATTTAAATTGGAAAAAATGGGTGAGTTTAAAATAAATTAGGTAAAATGGTAGTTTTTTTTTTGTCTTTTAGTGAATTTTCTTTTTTATAATTATTTTAAACATTCATTTACCATTTTTCTCTCTCTCCACCCCTATTTATTATAATTTTTTTATTTTAATAATTTATTAATCATGTTATACTTAATGAATTTTTTTTTTATTTTTTCACAAATACATATTTACTTAATCATATATTAATAATTATATACTTAATTATTTTTTACTTAATGATTTTTGTAATAATTTATTATTTCTAATTTTTTTATTATACACCTCAATATTTTTGCATTATGATTGACAATTTCTTCTTTTATTTTATTTGTATATTTTTTTTTCTCAATCTATTTAATAACAATGTTCATAATAATTTGATAATTTTGCCAATAATATAAAGTTTAGGGAATGATTTTTTTTGTTTAAAATTTATGTAATTAATTTATATGTTTTCCTTTCTGTTATTTTGAATGTATCCAGTTCATACTACTATTATTAAATCGACACCGTTTTTAAAAGATTGATCTAAATACATCAAATTTAAATTTAATTAAAACATTAAGAGAATTAATCAATCATAATAATAGTAATAATGATAGTAATTATTTTAATAATAATAATGCTAATATATTTTACAAAAATAATAATAGTAATGATAACAACAATAATAATGATAATGCTAATGATAAGTATGATTGATTAATTATTTTAATATTTTAATTAAATTTAAATTTTATGTATTTGGATCAATCTTTTTAAAAATGATCATTTCTTAAACCTTAAATTATTTGTAAAAATATCAAATTATTATGAACATTGTTATTAAATATATTGAGGAGAAAAACATATTAAAGAAATTGCCAAACATATTAAAAAATAGGGAGGTTCATAGTAATATTTTTTGAAATAATAAACTATTACAAAAATTATTTAAAAGTCATTAAGTATAAATAATTAAGTATGTAATAATTAATATATGATTAATTAACTAATTCTATTAATTAAATATAAATTTGTGAAAAATTAAAAAGATCATTAAGTATATAATTAATAAATTATTAAAATTTAAAAGTATAATAATAAAAAAGGAAGGAGAGAAAAAAAAGATGTGAGTTTGATAATTTAAATAATTATAAAAACTAAAATCTACTAAAAGTAAAAAAAACCATCCCTTTTATCTGATATGTTTTAAACTCACCACTTTTTTCAATTTAATATCAAAACTACCATACTTTTCCAAAAAATACCCGTTTAAGCTTTTGAAACTTTATAAAATTTATGATTGATTTTAATTTAAACCGAGACCGACCGAAAACCTCATATTTAGGAACAAGCAAGTCTTTTAAATAACCGGTTGTCATAAGTTTTTGAGACGTTATTAACCTCTGACATAGCTGGATATATAGCAGTGTATCATCAACCTCAAAACCGAGTAGGAAAAGAAAGACTGCCATGCACGTGTTAATGGAAACGAAGTGAAGTTGACAGTGGCAGGTAACACCGATCACTGTTTCATTTTTTAAAGATAATGAAAATACAACCATGGGATGTGAAGAATGAGATAAAATAAGGAGCTTGCATTTTTTTTCATAGTCCTCCTTATCCTATCAGTGATGGAACAAAAATTGGGGATGAACGGCTGTAAGCCCATCCGGTGCAGAGGTACTAACCTCTTTTCCTTTAATCTTCTTTCTATTTCGTAATTTCTGTTCTCTTTTTTTCTTTTTCAAACTATTGAAATTTGTTAGCGGCGGTCTGCCGGAAGGCTGGGGAGGCGCTGATGATGGAGGACATAATGGTGGCTCCGCCGTTGCCTCATGAGGTTCGGATACGGATCATTTGCACCTCTCTCTGTCATACCGATATCAAATATTGGAAAATGAAGGTTCTTTTCTCCTAATGCTTTCATTTCTTCAATTTTTGGTTTGTGTGATTAAAGTCTGATTTTGATTGCTGTACTTGGGTGATTAATTTGTGAATTTTGAGTCTATTTATGTGTTGTAGTGTGATTTGGAGGCTATTTATGTGATTGATATTTGATTTTGGGGATTTTTGTGTGATTTTGAGCCTACTTGTGTGACTTCTTGGAAATTACTCTAACTTGCGGAATTCCTGATCATCTTAAAACTAAACCAAGCATCCGGAACCATGTGAGTATCTATGTAGGCTTTGGTCGGACTTGTCATTCCATAGGTCAAACCACATCTACTTCTTACTTCAGTAGATTTCACTGTTTAATAAATATTATCTAAACCAAGAGATTGGGGTGAATGATCCAAAAATTCCCCATGAGTTTTATTTGAACCCGATTACTTGCCTCAGTGGATTGTCAAATGTTGTTTTTGCTTTATATTCTTCCTGTTTGTGAACGAGGTTTTTCCGTGGAGTCGAGTTTGAATTTCCCATCAATCAATACCCAATTCATCCAACTCTAATGCTAAAATGTTATTAGGATCCTCCGGGGATTGTTCCAAGAATTTTTGGCCATGAAGCTGTCGGGTAAGTCACAACATCTCTATTCTCTCTAAATTTTTTTCTTTCTAAATATAGCATATAAACCATAATCTGTGTTCTATTCTCCAAGACTTTTTTTACAATATGGGGTGGTAGAATCGAAGCAGCTCGCCTTCGAGCTTGATATTACAAGCTTTATTCTAGTTGAGTTATTGCTGAGATTGGTTTTCTCAAAGCTTTGCCCTTAGGTAGGGTGTTGGCACGAGGTGTACTCCTCAATCCACCAGTTATGATCGATCCATTTTATTCATTACTCAAACTCTAACGGGCGTTTGGGACAATGAGTGATTTATGATAGTCCTATATTATAACAGTTGTAGTATTATGATAATCTGCGTTTGGGACGCAGACTATTATAGTCCGTTTTGATAGTATGCATCGTCTGCGGCTAGATTATAAATTGTGTTTGGGGTGCAGATTATTACAACGGTGTTTTTCACAACTTTTTTCTCTCTAAAATATATATTGTAGATCCAATACGCAATTTTCATAAATTGATTTTATTAAATAATTTTGATTATGATTTCGTTCAATAAATTTAACATCAATCGTGATGTTTCATGATTTTTTTTTCCATGCATATATATTGGACGTCAAATTAAGTAAGATTCTAATTACGACGTTCCTAACAATAATTTTGAGCTTCGGTCTTGCATTTCCACTAATCTTTCTTTTCATGCATATATATTTGTCATGAAATGCAATATTTTTCTTAAAAACATTTTCCTTAATCTTCTTAATTACGACGTTCATTTCATAAATTAAAATTGCTATTATTAAATCGTTACTTCTCATCATGGTACATCAAATGAAAAAAAGTTTTTTAATTACGATGCTCATATCATAAATTAAGCTTCAATCCTCCTTTTGAAATAATTTATTTTCCATGCATGTATATTTTTCATGAAATACAAAATTTTGCTTCAAATTAATTTCTTTAATATTCCTAATTACCACGTTTATTTCATAAATTCAGCTTCAATCGTTAGTTTTTACTAATTTATTTTTGGCGTACACATGTAATGAAAAACATGTAATTACAAACTGATATCATTAAAATTATTGTACTAAAACAAATAAAAAAAGAACATAAAGAGAATAGTTATTGAATATATGAGTAAACAACGTAAAAAACAATTATAATGCATATATAGGCAGTGAAAAAGTATACAATAAACTTTAAACATATATTTTAGGAAGAAAAAAAGAAGAATGAAAGGGAAAAAGAAGGGAAAAAAAGAATGAAAGTGAAAAAGAGAGAAAGTAAAGAGATTTTCCATAATCCGGGCCCCAAACGTGGGTTATGCTCCTTGGAGCCAAATGCCCCCTAAATGATTATCATAATCTAAGACTTCATTGTTCTTTTCAGGGGGACTACCCTTGGCTTTCCTTTTAGTAGGCTGACCTCGACCCCTACCTCACCAAAAGTAATTTTACGCCACTCTTTTATCTGTTGTTGCTAAATGACACCTCCTTGTTACTTAGTATTTTGCTCAAATTGCCACATACACCATGAGCCTAACTAACCATATCAATCACTTGGTGGAGACATGAGTTCCTTAGGAGGAGTTGATTCAACTCCAAGCTAATACAAGTGACCAATTGTTCCAAGGTCCATGCAATCTTGAGAAAGCTGAAGCTCTTTTTCTAAACACCTTATGCCTGGAGGATAATTTTTACTGAAACTTAAACTTTTACCAGAATGCAAGACGTTGTGATGGAATATGGGGTGGAGTGGAGCAAGGAAAGAAGCATTCATCATCATCTTGAGATGAACTTTGACTATTTAACCAAAGATTCTGAGACCTTGCGCTAGAACCACTACACTTTCATTTTAGGAAATGTGAGCTTCGAGGTTGATGCTAAAGCTAATGAGGACTCTACTCATCATGAAGATTAGGAATTTTAGACTCTCATTATTCTTATGTTGTACTTTTATATTATCCCAAAAACTGTTTCTATTTGCCTAGGTTTTTGTGAAGTTTTGAATGAAGTTTGTTGTTTGTTGCTTTCCTCAACGGTTGTCTTTTTCTTACAACAGTTGGCCTTGACCTTGCACTTGGCCACACATGGCCTACAAGTTTTGGCACATGCATTTTCTAGCTAGATCTCGATACTTGTACAAAAGTATGTCTCCCACAAGCTAAGGAGTGATTACCACCTTTTAAAAGATAAAATATATTCTTTCAAGCCATATTATCCAAGGCAAGTGAAGTTACACAACACCATCGATAAGGAAGCAACTTTTTATGAACAAGCTACAAAGTAACTGAAATAAGCAGAGAAGTTATGATCTGTCCTAGGAAATGATGGATGAAGTAACCATAACTTAACCCATAGGCCGAGGAAGAATACTTAGAAGGTAGTGGAGCCTTAATAGGTTTGATCAGATAATATTCCAGGTTGGGTCATGAATCGAGGCCTACCTTGGATTGAGAGAGCAATGTTCTGTTCCCTAGGCTTATAAGTAAGTAGGGTGGACATGATATTATTTTGCGCACAACTTTGCCAACAGGTAGAGAAGCACAAACTAAAATCGGTTGGGCTTTAAAAGGGTTTGACTCAATAAGCCCAAAGATTGAGAAAGATCTCACGGCAGGTAGTGCAAAGGTTGGTGTTTGAAACCAAACACGTATGCAAATGCAATAGAAATGAAGATTGTACTCCAAGTTGATTTCTCAAAAGCTTGAGCCATAAGAATGAATAGTTAAACCACAAACCTCAACTTGGGAGTGAGGCTAATGTTATGGGTGGATTTTGGAGCAAATGGTATAATCAACATAGCATGGGAGCGGAGGCAGCTAACCAAGGAAATAACATGAGCTAGGCCAACAATGATACCTTAAGGATGCAATGGCCTTGATACAGGGCCAACTAGGCCTAAAACCAAATCAGCACGCTTGACCTCGACCCTGACCAAGGATAATGGAAAGCCCATTGAACCTTGAAGTTTTCACACGGTAAAGTCTGATAAGAGAGAAAAGGAATTTGGGAACAACTAAAAACCATAGATGGAAAGAATTTCAGTCAATTGACCTTATAAATACTTGAGGATAATAAGAGAAGAGGTAAGTTGATTCTCCACTAGATAATCTATCTTAAGCCTCACCTATTAATTTTCTAATTGAAGCTTCAGAGTCTATTTGGCTAACACTACATCGATGTGCAAATCTTTCTTCCTTGCATGTTGTATTCTTCTTTTGAATACAAATATATATATTGTTGTTGTCATGTGAGGGACATACCACTCAACTTTGTTTGGATTTTGGGATCAACAACAACTAATATATCTATCAAGCAAAATATTTCATAATTTTAATCCCAAAAACAAAGGGAAAAAAAGCATTTAAAACCCATCTTACAAATTTGCTTATTATTAAGATATTTTGTGTTGCAGGGAGGTTGAGAGTGTAGGAGTTGAAGTAAGTGAAGTAAAGCAAGGTGATTTTGTGATACCAACATTCATGGCTGAGTGTGAAGAATGTAGAGATTGCACGTCAAGTAAGAGCAATCTTTGCTCTAAACAACCTTTTAAGCTCTCTCAAGGGATGCCTCAATGTGGTACAAGTAGGTTCACGGATCTTAAGGGAGAGGTTTTGCATCATTTTATGTTTGTTTCAAGTTTCAGCGAGTACACTGTGGTGGATGTTGCTCATCTCACCAAGCTTGATCCTATTCTCATCTCTCCTGACAAGGCGTGCCTCCTAGGTTGTGGCGTATCAACAGGTAGTTCTAACATGTTATTTTTGCATGGAGTCCATTTTAATATTATTACTCATTTCCTAAACATTCAAATATTCAAACTCAACAAGATGATGAGAGCATTAATGCTAGGCATAGGCTAACAAAACTCCTATTTATATCTTCACGATGGTATATGATATTTTCCACTTTGGACATAAAGCCTTATGACTTTGCATTTGGTTTCACTCAAAAGGTCTTATGTTTGTGATAGTTGTCCTCTCGTACATACTCCTAATCATCCTCTTATCTAGGAATGTGCTAGAACACCAAGTAATGATTCTATTTGTTCATTAAGCAACCAAACTATTACAGAATACAATACTCAAACCAGTCTTGAAAACACAGAACAAACAAGTACTATTACAGACAATAACCAAGTTCAAAATAAAACATTCAAACATCCAAAAGTAATTTACGATAATGGAAAACACTTTCTAAGATTAAAGTAACTGAACAACTTCTGTAATTCTGCTCTCCAGAAACTACAGCCCCTCCACTTCAAGAAACTGATTAACCACCCCATCTTTCCTTCCATCTCTCCCTTTTAACCTCCCCCCATGTAACTAACTGTTGTCCCCACTAAGGTGGTTTCCACTTCCATCACCTGTGCACGTGCAGTTCCACTTGTCTTTCTTCTGCTATATTGTATTACAATTGGTGGTCTATCAGAATGTAGGACTTCGATTGCATTCCCAACAATCTCCCCTTGAACAAAGAACCACCGAGCCTCCCCTCAAGTAATCATCTCTTCGAATTATACTTGACCACACTGCCTGCTTGAAAAGCTCAACCATGAATGGATACCATCATGTCTACATCTTTCAAGGATTCTCCACTTCTTTATTCAACCACACCTAGGGAGTCTACCAACATGGCTAAGTCAGGGTATAGCTATGATACCACCAGAAATTACGCCAAAAACTCCAAACCCAAAGAAAAACCACGATCCACTAGAAAGAAATCCACTATTTTAGTTTTTTTACAAAAGTGAAATCTCTTTTCCATCCTAATTATAAGAGCACTCCCTTGAAGCTTTTGTACCACTTACACCATTTTTCACACTCATGAAAAGAATGATAAAAGGGAATTTGACTAGAGTTAGTACATCTAACCTTCAAATGTTTCTAACTACGACAACTTGAAAACAAAGTCAAAAGTCCATTTTTTACTACTTGGAGCTCATTACTTCCCTATCCATTTGGAAGCCTATTCATATTCCTTTCAGATTGCGGAACTCACGAGTTTCCCGATTTTTCTCTTCCAATATTTTGTAGAAATCCAACAATTACTTTTTGTGTAGTTAGATTCATTCCTGTTGTGTTGTGAATATTTGAATGTTTAGGTATTGAGTTCTAATACCTCTTTACATACTTGATTTGATTCTGTTAAAATATATTCATTCTTGGGTTTGAATATATACGCGTGTGTGTGTATGGATTTGAATTTTTATTTTAAACAAACAAAATGATGCATAAAACTGTGAGTAGTAGTAAAAAAGTTATTGATTGTTTAGTCATTTGGTTCCAGGAGTGGGTGCTGCTTGGAGAACAGCGAATGTGGAGAAGGGATCTACTGTTGCCATTTTTGGGTTGGGGACTGTGGGCTTAGCAGTAATTCATTTATTCACTTCAAAGACTCCATTGTCTTCCTTTTTTAGTTTCCAATTGGAATTCTCTTTTGTAATCATCTTTAGGTGCTTTGGGTCTCCCCTTTTATTTCATTTATTCAATGAGATGTTTCGTATCTTAAAAAAAATCTTCAAAGACTCCGTTTAAAAGCTTCATGATTAAGGATTGTTATTCAGGTTGCTCAAGGAGCAAGAATATGTGGAGCAGCTAGAATTATTGGAATAGATGTCAACCCACATAAATTAACACTGGGCAAGTATCTCTTACACATTTAACAAGTCAAGGTTTAAATTTAACTATTCACACATAATTCTACATCATTAATTTACAAAATTCTATGACATCATAGCTTGAATATTTGTGTGTATGTGTGTGTTTTTACGATGGGTGTTTTGTGGGAATTGAACCTCTCTTAAGGTTAATATTCAACCCAAGTTTATACCTGTTGAACTATTCTTGTTAGCCCATGAATATTTGACAGATTTAAGTAACGGGTGTTAGGTTTGATCATATTAAATTTTGAAATGTATGGTGTAAAACTTTTTCCAAGTCGAAAAAGAAGTTTAGTAACAAGTAAAATGCATTTGTAATTTATGTTACAATCTAGTATAAGGATTAAGCTTATGATGAGTTTCTATCCCATACATTGTTTTTATGAATTGCTTTTACCTAAATACAGCAAAAGAGTTTGGAGTCACAGAGGTTGTTAATTCTGGAAACATTGGAGACAAATCTGTGAGCCAGGTAAGCGCCATGAAATTATGGTCTTGACAATATTGAAAACAAATACTACAAAGATGAAACATATGTGTGTGTGTGCGTGCATGTATACATATATCATATTTGTATGTATATTAACTTGGTTTTTTATTTAGTGGAGTAGAAGGTCTTGAGTTCAAATTTAAACTACACATTTTAGTTTTTATTTAGTCTTTCAAATTGAAAAAAAAAACAATTATACTTCATCTTTGAACGTTGATTTGACAAATGATGGAAAAAAATGCTAAAAAGATGAATTATACTCTAAAGTTTTCAACTAAAACTTTTGAATCTTAGCATTTGATGATTTGACATTGCAGGTAATCAATGAGATGACGGATGGGGGTGCAGACTATTGCTTTGAATGTGTTGGACTAAGTTCCTTAATCAAGGAAGCATTTGCATGCTGCAGAAAGGTATCATTCTATATACACGATCTTTAACGTTTTTAGTTTTAACTCAATATCAATACCAATACGAAAATAGAAATTTGAACATCTAATAAGACAAATGCATAGTGCACCGAAACTGATTTTATTTTCAAGTTCACATTTGAGGTGGTTTGGTTCGGATTATTTTTCTCTATTAACCAAACACAAAAGTTTTCTTGTGTCAATGAGTTTAGGGTTGGGGGAAAACAATTTTATTTGGTGTGGAGGACCAAGCGTCAGTTTTAGGTGTCAAATGTATAGATGCCATTTCTGAAGGGAAAATGTTGATGGGATGCATATATGGTGGACTTAAGCCCAAATCAGACATTCCCACTCTCCTTCAATGGTACATTGATAAGGTACCCAACAACTTTACCCAACATTTTTCCTCTTTTGTTAGTCTTTGTAATGTTATATGTTAATATTTATTGTATACTGCTACTAACACTATAAAATGATCTAATTTAGTTCCAACATACTTTACATGAAAATAGTTTTTGTTATCAAATGTCTATAATCTTCTTTAGTAAGAAACTGATAGTACATGCCAACACGAGATACATGAGTTTGTACTAGGTTGGATATCTCTACTCCACATGTAAAAATGGAAAAAAGAAACTGAGTATAGTCAACTCATCTCAGTTAAAATATTGAACAAAAAATAGATGGTATTGAAAAATATTAATCTTTTAAGCAAACTATAAAATGATGGGAAGCAAGAGTTAAGCCCAAATCAAGAGACTAAATTGAACATTTGCCTAAATTATATAGATCAAAATTTGTGATTAACTCCATAAAATAAAATTTGGAATATTTTTGGAAATTGTATTGATAAATACAAATTTAAAATATCAATGTGAAAATATGAGTAGCATCTTAAACTACCTTCCACTTTTGATTCTATTTTTTCATGTAAATTCCTCTGCATGGCACATTTTTATTCATTTAAGAATATGTAAACTTGGCTGGCAGAAATTAGAATTGGATTTATTTATCACACATGAAGTTGGGTTTGAAGACATCAACAAAGCTTTCAGTTTGCTAAGTGAAGGCCAATGCCTGAGGTGTGTGATCTGGATGACCAAATAATAGAGCAAACTCCTGCCTTGTTACTCCTCAAACTTAAGCAACTTTCATATTACAAACTCCTTTTGTACTGAAGTTCAATGTTTCTTTAGAACACAGCAAATCCACGAGACGCACCTGTGAAATATATGTTGGTTGAGTTTATCGTACTCCTTGATGATCCAAAGTGTCGAAGCCTATACACACCTGGATCGGTGTCTACCGGTATGTCCCATTCGATAGTGACTAAGCTGTTGATAAACGTGTTGTCTAATTTCCATTTAAAAAACAAGGAGAAATCATCGTCATCATATGCGGGTGTCCACCGCTGTTTCTCTAGCCTTTCGACTAAGGCATACGTCCCTTCGGTTAAGAGGTCAAATCTTGGGTTTGCGCTCCAAAATGTGGCGGTTGGCTTTTGTTTGCTCCCTGTTTTGAACCAACCGTCTTTTGGTAATTTGACGTCTTGTTGAATGTCTCCAAAGTTTACACCGTTGGGGGGAGGTTCTCCAAAAGGGTCCATTACGAGTCGGAGTTGGACAGAGGAAAGGTCTGGTGGTGAGGCAATTGGTTTGGCAATTTTTTCACCTTTGGCTATTGCTATTGCTAGTTTCTTGAACTCTTGTATGTATGCTGATAGAGTGTGTGGCCCATAGAGAGTTGAGGCAGCCTAAATATAACATGAAAACATCGAATGATTAATAAAAATAACTTATATTGTCACAACTAGCCTCTCAAGTGTTTCTTATTTCAATTTGAGATTGAAGTGCGTACTTCATATCTTTGTTGTTCATATTCTTCAAAAGTTGCGACATATTGAGAGTAAGTATTTGTAAGCCCTGCAATCACAACATGGGTATCATCATCAAACTCTCCATTTCCATTGCTAATTAGAGTTTCCTTTACTGCTTCCCTTAGCCGTCGGCCAGCCATTGTTGTGAACTCTGCAAAACACAAAGGGGTAAGGCTACTCTGTCTTTGAGTGAAAAAACTCGGACTCGTTTTATGTTTATACCTCCTGGCACTGAGAGTATGATCAATTTTCCTAGCCTGAGAATTTGAATTGGAAGAATTGCTGGCTGCATATTCACCCATCAAAGTTAGCAATCAATTACAATAACCATTTTTGCACGGTACATTCATCTTGGCTTCATTTATTTGATAAAGTATGTTTTACGTCCACTCAATTCTTGAAGTTTAGAAACTTTCATAACTTCGATTCTATCAAAACACTGTCATGAATAGACTAGCAAAATGATAATTTGGCATGATAGGACATAATATGAATTGGTGAGCCATAAACGCAAACAAGCAACACAAATAGGCCAACAAATGTATTTCAAAACAAAGTACGTATGTTTTAGACTAGCAAAACAAGCAACATAAGTAGACCAATAAATGTAATTCAACACAAGTTTGTCACTGTCAACGATAGAAGTCAATCATCGTTGATACACTTTAAGAGTATTTCGTTGATAGACTTTATTACTGATAGATTTTGTTATATTTACAATTGTTTTTAAAAACATTGTTATACACTTAGTTATATTGCTAAGATTGCTACAAATTATAATTATCCTTTTAGGTTAAATTTTAAATTTAATCCATATGGTTTGAAGAAAGTTAAAATTCACTCTCTATAACTTATAATTAGACTTTAGCAACTATGGTTTGATAAACTTTTTTTAACGGCAGTCATATGGAGTAGACTATTTATGAGAATTTTATCAAATAATAAGAACTATTTATAAAGTTTTATCAAACTATAAAGATTAAATTCTAAATTATTTAAAAATTCTAATTTTCTCTAACCAAAATTTGTATTTAACTTTATTTGATTAAACTGAAAACTCTTTTGTGTGATGTTGTCATGTGAAATCATCCCTTTTAGTCCAACATGTCAAGAATCAAATTCATTTTGAGCTTCTTTCGTTCAATCAATTTGGTCTGACTCATATTTTCTTCCATGGAATTCACATAAACCATAAAAAAGCTATTAATGCTCATCAAATTTGTAATTGATTTAAGGTAAACTATTTCTTTCGTACCGCCCAAGCATAAGGTTCAAACATCTCGCCTGTGTCCAACAAAACCGTCTTCGGCTTCTGACAGCCAACCTGAAACTCACTGGGTTTCTTCAATGAATCTCTCAACTGCTTCCACAACTTATTGATCTGCAACAAAATTTCCAAAACAAAATTTAACGACAAATCGAAAAAAGAAAGGCAAGGATTCATCTCACTTTCCATTGTACTGACCTCAGTATCACCCTGTTGAAAGCCAAACGCACCAGGACCATCCGTAGTTCCAGCGGCAAAACCCGGGCCAAGAGCAGCTGGACATGTCCTGACAACATTATTCCCATCAATTTCAACTTCAATGTCAGTGAAATTCAAATACACATGCCGAAAATCAATCTCCCCGGTTAGTTTCTCTGTAGCTGTTGTGAACAAATCAGCTGCTTTCAAGAACTGTCTCTCCCCAATGATCTTTGTGCTAAGAATTTCATCTGGGAACCTATGTGGTATTTTAACAAACGAGTGATGCGCAAAAAGTTTGTTGGTTAAAAAAAAAAAGAACTTTTGTTGTATGTAACGTTACCCAGGGCCGCGGCCTACGCACAGAAGGTCACTGCCGTGGCAAGATGAGTGATTGAAGTCGCAGGGGTTTCCTGAGTCAGTGCAAAATGCGCCAAGTACGTTCGGTGTTACGTCGCCGACGTTGGATTGGCAAAATGCTCCTACGAAGAGAGATCCGTCGTTCTTCCTCACTTTTGAGGATTTGCTACTTGTTTTTCTGCACCGTTTTCCTCCTGTGGCCTTTATCTTCTCTGCTTTCTTCATTAAATCTTCAATTCCTGTTTTCAATATATATATTAAAATGTTAAGGAAGAAGAAATTGTAAACATTCTCTATGCTGTAATATTTATGAATATTTTGGTTAACTTTTACCATATTTGAGAAGAAGTCAGAACTTTACCCGAAGCATTACTTGAGAGGGTTGTGGTGGTACGACGATTAGAGGCGGCCCAATCTTCGAAAAACCTAGCAGCAGCACCTTTATTATCGCCACTAATCAACTTATTATCTCTACTCATGGAAGTCCCATGCGTTGGGAACCAACTAAATGCCCCAATGCTATTCCCATTTTCTCCATCAACAAACTTCAGAATACTCATTTCTTTATCCACATTGTTTGCATATTTAGCTCGTTCTTCTTCCGGGTTCATAAGGTAAGCACTTGGGCTTCTGTTAATCCCCGCATTTTCAACTTCCCCTGTCAGTCATCGAAAGATCAAATCAACAAACCAAAATCTATCTACAAAAGTGAAAGAGTTGTCTGATTTGCTTGCCTTTGTTGAATAAGATGAACCCTAGCTTGAGGCTTTCGTGAGCTTGAATGATGCTCTGTTCAATGGCGTTGACGATGGCGTCGAACGATTGTTGAACGAAGCCGAGGGATGTTATTGAGTAAACTAAGTACTGTAAGTAGCCGCCTGGGCCGGCATGTGTATGGATTCCACTTATTGCTACGTTCTCTTCTGTGTACAGATCTCCAAACCTTTGCACGAAAATCTTTTCATTTTTAGATTTGAATTGTTCAAATCACTTTTTTCACATTAAAACATCTCCTTAAGCAAAACTAATTTGATATCAAATGATATTCAATATCCAATGCTAAACCCAAACCTTATATCTATATATATCAAAACTATCTTACTGAGAAAAGTGATTTTAACACTCTCAAAATCACTTCTAAACGTGCACTAAAAATGATAATTTTTTCTTACAAAGATGTGTGTCAAAATTGTATCTAACATTTATTTTTATCAACTTATACATAAACATCTTCATATTTATTTATATTTTGTTTTAATTTAGTTTATTGGTTAGGATATCAAATAGTATAATATTGTTCATTTTAGGTATAAATACTCATGATTTTGTTTTTGCTTTTTACTTTTATTTCTTCACCCAAAAGATGTTATAAACTTATAATAGTTTAGTGTTTGAGGCTAGCTAAAATAGTTTGTGTTGGGGTGCAAGCTTAGTGTTTAGGTCTTCTTTGCGCTATTTTTTTACTAATACATTTCTTATATTTTAATTTAAAAAATAAATTGTATTACATATTTTATGTTTCATTTTTTAAGGGTAATTGTATTAAACGACAAAACTTTTTAAAATATTTCCATATATAGCAAAATATCACAAATTATATGTGATAAATTATCATAATACACGTAGACAAAAAAGTACTCTATTTTGATTTATCACAATTTATCGTAAATAGATTGTGATCCATATTTTATAAATATTTTGATTCATATTGCTATGTTTGAAAATAACTCTAAAATAAGTTGTTAAAGTTGAAACTAGCCTTTCAAATATTGTTGTAATTACGTCTATAAATATACTAGAAAAAAAAGTTAGAATTCTATCTTTTTTTTCTTTTCTTTTACATTATTCTCTTTTGATAGCCTTAAAAAAACCTAATAGTAGTCTAGTAGATTTTTTTAATACAATATACGAGGGAGAGATCAAACCTAACTTCTCAAGATTAGTAATATACAAATTCATGTCAGTTGAGCTATATACATCCTCATGTCACTGATTTATCTCTTACTCACAATGAAGTATTTTCCCCTTTTTTTTATAATATGTTTTTGCATTGGATATAAATATTTCACCAAGAACCAATGTTAACATATGCATATACATATATATATTTATACCTAGATTTGAGCCTCTCAAGCACTTTAATGGTGACCAATTGGGAAGCCATTCCAGCATCCAAATTAACAAACGCAATTCTTGGTCCATCAACACTGGTAGCAACAACAAACGTCCTGGCTCTCAGCCTAAAATGAATCCCCGCCGTGTTCTGATCCATGTTCGCATACCCCATCATGTTCACTTCGGCTGCTGGGCCAGTCATGTCGAAGCTCCCCACGCCGACCAACCAATCTCCATTGACACACCAACTCACAGCTACAAGTACAGTGCCCATAGCCATAAGCTTCAACCACGTTGATGAATGTCGCCACATCTGGCTCGATCACTTGGAACTTTGAAAAATTAATAACTCAATTTCATGATCATCAAACAATGGCCAAAGTGTGGTCTTGATAGATAGCTTTATGTACATATGTGTGTTTTATGAGGTATTAAGTTTCTTTTCTTTTCTTTTTTTTTTTTTTGCTTAGGATGTGGTGATTGGTTTTTGGTTAAAAACAAGGGGTTTTGTGTTAGGTTTGTCCAAGATTGAGCATCCCACTAGGTGTGTTTCTTGTATGCATTTAACATTTCCTTTTCCCTATTGATAATTTGTTGTTTTATTTGTTTAATTATTGTCTTTAGATTTTGATGTTATGATTATGATTGGATGCTACTTTGATGTTCTTATGAATATTTTTTTGTGTTTATTATCCATATGTTACAAGTATCCATGAATATGAAATTGTGTGACATCTATTTTTTTTTAATTATTTGAAAATTGATCATATAAACACTTTAAATTGATCATATAATTCACATATCATCTCAATTCTACCTGATGAGGTTTCATTATTTTCTTTCCTCTGATTTCTCTTCTACTCATTATTTGGATTATGTCCTCCATATAATAATATTTGTTAGTACTCATTTTTTGTGTCTGCATGGGTGGGTAGAATTAATAGTTCTCTTTCTCTTCGATCTCAAACACAAGAACTTTTTTTTAAAAAACTTTTGTACTAACTGCATCTTTTTTTCACTCTCTAAACTAGATAATGGATAATGGGAATTTAGCTAAAAGTTGATACACTTAAGCTTAAAAGAGTTTATAAATAAGTTGGGGATAATTTGAAACAAAAAGTGTACTTCTTTTATATGATGAAAGATTTTCAAACCAACAAAGGTTTTTTTTTTGTTTTTTGAGATAAGAAGTTGGTTATTATAATCTTTAATATTGTTGGATTATAATAGTTTATATTTGGAGTGTAAATTATTTTAGTTTAGGTTATAATAGTATGTGTTTGAGGTGCATAATATTTTTAATTTGGGAAGAAAATAGTAAACATTGCATCAAATAATAAAAAAAATAATTGAATATAAAATAGTAAAAACCCAAACAAACGAGATTTTTAAAATAGTGTTAACCATAGTTAGTTATATTTATAGTAACAAAGATATAGCCGATATAGCTATTGTAGTATTAGATAGCTCTTATTCCAAACAACAATAAACACAATTATTTTTACTCAACTATCGGGACATCGAACATACAATAGCAGAAAGGACCCTTCATCAGCCAGCCACGCATTTACCCAACGCCCTGAAAGGAAACCTAAATCTGACAACAGTTTTATTGTCAAGAAGATCAAAAGCATTCAGGCTAAACTGTGTCGTTTTTGTTTTTGCTTTGTTCTAAATTAGATTTTCCCCTTCTGTATCACCAATTTGAATTGAAATTAGATAATAGTGATATATATGTTGAGGAGTTTCTAGACTTTAATTTTCACGTAGATTTTATTATAGTTTGCATATAGTTTTAAGCTTTGCTATTAGTTTAGTTCATTTTTTCATCTAAGAGAAAAATGGTTGACAGTTTTCCACTATCCACAAGCTTAAAGAAAGTTTGTACTCTGTTTGCTTTAAAGGTATAGACTTATATATGATAGAAAGATTTTCAAACAAATTAAAAAGCGATCTTTCTTTTTTGTCATGTGATGCACTGTTAATTAGACATCTTTTATGTGTTTAAGATGTAAATTTACTATTTTAGTTTGAGAAGAAGAATAATAGACATTATAGAAAAGAATAAAAAAAAAAGTTAAATATAGAATAGTAAAATCCAAAGCAAATGAGATTTTTGAAATAGTGTTGACGGTAGTTAATTATATTTACAGTAACGAAAATGTAGCTATTCATACAATGATAAACACACAACTAATTTTATCCAACTAACACTACTACAAATTTTTCTTTTCTTGACGCATACAAATTTTGATTTCTTGATGGTCATGACAAAAAACTTTTTTTTTTATGCAATATTTATCTTGACGTTCATGTGTGTCAAGAAAGATCCCTTGTTTTATTGAACAAATAAGTAAAAATGTCAACAAAAAAAAAAGAGAGAGTTCTCAAGTTGTAGTTTCGTTGACAAGACAAAAATCATCAAGAAATTAAACATTTCTTGATGATAATAGGCATCAAGATTACCATATTTCTTGACAGTTCAAAACTATCCAGAAAACCCTTTCTTGATAGACAATACATATCAAGAATATCATATTACTTTAGAGGCATTGTCGAGAAAGTAATAGTCAATTTTAAATATTTGCACTAGTTTTCTTGATGGGTATAGCTCATCAATGAATATATTTAAGTTGACTATTATAGTCATCAAGCAAAGGCCCCAAGAGCGATTGAATGTATTTTTTTTTTCTTGATGAGCAATGAATGTATTTTTTTAAAAATAATTTTGTTAATTTGTAAGGCTGGTCAAGAGAGGATAAAAAAATCCATCAAACTTTCAAGGAAAATGGTTGAAAGTTTTTTTTTATTACATTAATTAAGTTAGTTAATTCGTGGGTCTAAAAAGGCCCGTCAAACTTTGTTAATTTGTTTTTTGATTTCTTGATGAGCAATTCCTATTAAGAAAGATGCTTTCTTGATTGCTTAGGCCATCAAGAAAAATATGCTACTATTTGTACATATTGAAGAATCTTTTATGAAACTCATGGAATTGCAACAATCTTTAACAACACAAAATCAATCTATTGGTATTTGTAGTAAAAAAAAATTGATATTATATTGATTAAAGTAAAATCTTAACTTCAACCATTTTTTTCTCCTGCATACAAAATATTTACCATTCTAGTTTAAATAGAGGTGATATCTTCAAATTTTGACATATATATTTTAACAAAATATGTGATAAATTTGAATATTTCATATATATATACATATATTTTAACAAAATAGGTGAATGGTAAATATTGCCTCCCTTTAGGCCTTATTTTTAGACCTATATTTTACTACAATTCCCTATTTCTTGATCTAGCGCTAGCATTTTGTCTTCCCACTATTCTCTTGGGTGTTTTCTCTCTTCCTACCTCTTTTCATCCATTCCATTTCTCTCAACACCAAATCATTTTCAACTACAGGCTCTTTGATACTTTCACGTAGGTTTACCAAATTAATGTTTAAAATTTTCTATTGTATTTATTTTCATATAGGTTTACCCAACAAAAAGCCGAAATTGTAGTCATGACTTCATAGAGATCAGATCTATATCATATAGGCTCAGCAACGGATTCGAAACATACGATAGCACGAATGACCGTTCTGCAGACATCTATGCACTTCCCCAACGCTTTGAAAGGACACGTAAATCGGACAACAACTTTATTATTAAAAAAATCAAATGCATTCGGGCAAAACTATGTCGTTTTCTTTATAATATTTGTTCTACATGACATTTTCCCCCCTTCTTTCCTTAGTTCTTTCCAAGTTTATAGCATTATTATATGATGTAGTTTATTATAAATTTAACTTAATATATTCTTCTTTTTTTAGCCAGGATTGTTCATATATATATATATATATACACACACACACACACATACACATAGTTTCATCATTTTGCTAATAAACAAAACAAAGGATTCTTGATTTGTGTAATTGTTTCTACTTCTTACCGTGAAAAGATCAGGTCTAACCTATTTTCTATTTTTTTACAAAAATTATTAAATTTAAATCATAAAACTTGTATAAATTTGTTTTCAAATATAACAAAAAAAAAACAATCAAACAAAATTATTTACCAAATAAACAACTATAAACATTGATAGATTAAGACTACTATTATCTATCGCTGATAGACTAATATTTTGCTATTTAAAAATATTTTTAGTTATTTTATAATTTAAAATAATTATCTTAGGATTATTATCTAATTGATTCTCTTGAAGTCGTTTGTTTAATACATTCTTCTACGATACATACATAACAATGGTGGAGATAAGAGAACAAACCTTCTATCTCTAAGATGGTAGGTCATGTAAATTACTTTTGAACTAGTTCATTTTGAATATTATGTTAAATTATATATATCCTCTTTATCATTTGTGTTTTAAATACACCCTTATATTTTCAAAAGTTTTCTCGAACTTTTATATGCATTTCAAAATTGTCATTGCAGTTTAGAATTTGGACAAAGATTGAGATATCAAATAGTGTAACATTGTAGCTAGCAGCTTGGCATGGAACAAAAATTTAAATCATCACATTTTTATCAGTGTCTGTCACACTATTCCTAAACCTTATTTTTTATGTGATATTTTAAAGAATATTTTGAGGGTAGTTTAATTTGAAACATAAATGAGAGCTACAATGGTGTGTTTGGATTTGAATTGAAATTAGATAATAGTGATATATGTAGAGGAGTTTCTAGACTTTTCAGTATTTAGATTTTATTATAGCTGCAAATAGTTTTAAGCTTTGCTATTAGTTTAGTTCATTTTGTCATCTAAATGCAACTATTATTGATTCTTTTAATGTAAAAATTTAACAACTAAATAAAGATAAAAAGCCAAATAAGGTAATTGTTTTGTAACATATTATATAGTTAATTAGTAGTACATTCTAGTTGATTGAAAATATAAAATGGACGTTCTAGTATCTATATATTTCATTACACGTTGAAGCAAGCAACACTATTTTTCTTTTTCTTTTTCTTTTCTTTTCTTTTTTTTATCTCTTTTATCTTTTTTTTGTTTAGTATAACTACAATTTGTTAGTGACAAATATCATGAAATAAAAATCTCATTTCTTTTATAATTACAATTGATTCAGTTCTAACTAATTTTGAATTCTATTGGACCATATAAGTATCATTGGGTGCATATGTGTAGAGCCTTGATTCATACTCTTGTTGCCCTCCATTATATGACTAACAAACAAATTAATGTAATAGAAAAAAGTCCCATGTAAATGTACAAGAATTTTCTCCTCATATGTAATAATATGTTTTATTTAATAAAAGAAGTATTTTCATACATCCACCTTTTTTTTTTTTTTTTTTTGCAGCTAACTAAACTCATCAACCATTATTTTACATGTACACATTAGCCTTTGCTAGTATATAGTTGGAAGAAAAAAATGTAAAAGAAACGTGTACTTTTAAATGCAATGAAAAATATAGTTAAAGGATTTATTTGCAGTGTAGACGTTTCTTCTTCAATAACTCCTTTAGAAAAGCTCTTCATAAACCTTTGTTACGTGTGTATTATGAAGAAGGATGTACCAATAACAAAGATAATGATTCAACATTCTTTTTCGAATGTTATTAATTTCAAGGCACATGTAGGACTTTCATCTCTTAACATGTGGCCCCTATAAAAAGTTGATTGTTCTAGCACTTTCCCTTCCTAGTTGCATTTTAATCTATTAAATTTCTATTTTCCAACTAATAGATAAAATAATATTTGATGGTGAAAAAATAAAATCAAAAGATAAACAAAACAAAGTTAAGTAAACACTTCTTTTTTTTCTTTTATAGCTTTATAGAACACACACAAGAACTAAATACAAAATGAACACTATTATATAATGAAAAGACATTGAAAAAGAAAACACAACCCCTTCCCCCACCTTAAAGCAAATCCCATATGTATATATGCACATCAAAAAAGCACATATATAATTCTTACAAAAACACATAATTAAATAAAAAACAGCATTATTAATAATCAACAACTCCACGCCACAATGATGATGATTTATGATCTTGATCTAAACCATTATGGACTATTATATCATATCATCATCATCTTCAATGAGAAGCTGCCTCCTCCTTGTGCTTCTCTTGATCCTCCTTAGCGTGATACCCTGGGAGTTTCTCCTTTATTTTCTCCAAAAATCCCTTCTTTTCTTTTCCTTGATCTTCTTCATGATGATGAGGAGGAGCTGCAGCCTCGGTGACGCACGGGGCCGGCGCTTCTGGAGCTTCCTCTGGCTTCTTGCTGTGGCCTGGAAGCTTCTCCTTGATCTTGTCTAGGAACCCTTTCTTTTCCTCTGGATGTGCTGCCTCGTCCACCTTCTCCACTGGGATGGGCACTGCTTCGTGTTCGTGTTCGTGCTTTTTTGCTTCTTCTTCCTTCTTTTCCTCTTCTCCTCCTCCTAGCTTCTCCTTCAACTTCTCTTTCAATCCCTTCTTCTTCTTCTTTTTCTTCTCTCCGTCTTCTCCTTCCTCCTCATCGCTTGACTGTTAAATCATACCCCGAAGTCAGTTTAAACACTTGAAATTATCATTCCACACATACCCCAAATATATATATGACACAATAAATTTTAGATAATTGCCAATTACTTGGATTGTGCAAAGTAAATTTAAGAAACAAATGAAAAATAAATCAATACTGAGATGAATCAAGATGTTCAAATTATTCAGATTGTCTAAGTCCCTATTTTTATGATCATGCCCCTCTTTACAATCGAAAAGCAAATTAAAATATTTCAGAAAATGAGTTATAAAAGATATTTTCCCACTCGATACAATAAATGAAAATTTTGTTAAATTACACGACGATGACAAGTATTATCCAGCATTATCAATATAAAATCTTTCGCACAATTCAACATCAAATTTTGTGCTACTTAGCTCACAATAATCGAAGAATTCAGGCGATATAAAAACAAACTATTTGAAATGACTTTTTAAATGGTTAAAAGCATGATAAGAAAGTGATTCTAAACAGAGTCAGTATGAAGAAAAAATGAAACTTACAGAGCTAGAGCTGCTATCGGATCGGGTGAGTTTCTCCAAGAGACTAGGCTTCTTCTCTTCTTCTTGTTCAACCTTATGAGAAGGTTCAGAAACTTCAACTTTCTCCATCTGCTCAGTAATTACAACCACCTCCTCCTCATGAACAGGGGGCTTCTCGGCCTGCTCTTCCTCTTTCTTCTTCCCCAAGAAATCAAACAACCCACGATCCGTGGCCTCGACACCACCCTCTTGAACTCCCTCCTCGACCTTCTTGTTCTCGTAATCCGCCATGGGTATGAAAAAAACTAGTTCACAAGATGAATCAGAAAAAACAGAGAGATATTTGGCAGTTACTAGTGAGGTGGAGAGAAAGAATAAGCTGCTTTGTGTATTATTGTGAATAGACTCAGTTAAGTTGCTTAGTGGGACTCCAAGTGTACTATTTTATAGGTACAAAGAAAACGCGCCACACGTATACAACGCGCTTCATCCTGATGGTAACGCCAAAAATTGGCCAAATCAAAAATCCCAACAAATTATTATTTTATTTGGTTAATTTATTTATTTGCTCTGGCAGAGCAACCGACGTGGTGGATTCAATGAAAAGAAAAGCATTTAATTTCTTTATTAAAAATAAAATAAAAGAAAAGAAGAAAGCGAAAAATAAATCATTTCTTCTTTTTTGCCTTTTTCGTCAGATCTGAATCCCCGACGCGGATTCCCCCACGCATGGACCACTCGCTGACAGGTTGTGAGTTTACTCGACGTGGCGGGGAAAGTGAGCGAGTGGGCGAGATATGGGCAGTCGCGGACTGTAGTCAAAAAGAAGAAAGTAAGAGAGGGTGTACGAAGGTTCTGGATGGACCAATGAGAGAGTGCAACGTGGAGGAAGATGATGGAAGTGGAGCCGGTGGTGTCGGTATTGATTTGGATGAAAACGTTCAAGGTCGGCAAGAGTGGGGCCCAAGGAAGGGTGTTTAGGGAATTGGGTTTTGGTTTCGGTTTTTGAAAGGAGAGAGTCGGTGGAAGGGCATATTATTGAATAGATTGGAGGTTGTACGTTATGTATAAGATTCTCACGTTCTATGAGGCCATAGGAGACCGATGGTCGGTTTTAGATTTTTAATCCTATTCTATCTTTCCATTATTTTCTTTTTCTTTTTCTTTTTTTCGGTTCTTAAATGTTGGATCTAAGTTCTTATTTTGTTTATGGATTTCAAAATATTTTCAGACAATTACATTTTTACCTCTAACTTTACCTTTAACCTACCTTATATGAATCCTATGGTTTCCCCTTTTTATTTTGATTTTTCACTAAAACAATTTAGCAACTTCAACTCCAATCATCACGGTTCAAACAATCACATATTAAAAATTATTTTTATTATCTAAATGTTTAAAGACCTTTGATTTATAACAATTTAGTTTGTTTACTTTTAAAATTGGTAGCATTTAGTTCCTATTAGATAAATCATTGTTAAGATTTAATTTCTTGCATAAATATATTGATAAACTAATTAGAAACTCAATATTTTTATAAAATTTAAACCTTACACGTTACATTTAGAAACTAAACTCTTGCATAATTGAAACTTTTTAATATTAAATTGTTATATATTAATGTTTAACGACTAAATTGTTACAAAAACAGAAAATATAAATACTAAATTATTATAAATCAAAGTTCGGATAAAATAATGATAGGCATGTCCTATAGATAAAATTGGAACATGATTGAATTGAAATTACTAAAATAAAAAATCTTGCCCTTTTTTTTCCTTTTTCCTTCTTAAGGAAAATCAAGAAATTTTCAAAAATTGAGGCATGTTCTTGGCCTCACGACTAAATGAGAAAATTTAAATCTCATCGAGATTATATGCTTAAACTTTTTATAGACGATGGACATAAATTTTGAATTTTGTGTTTTTTTTTCTTCCTAATTTCTAAAGTGGAATACTTATTGAAGTTTCTGGTTTATAAATATTTTACATTGTTTTGGAATTAGTGAGAAAATTTTAATGAGAAAACATGCTGGATAAATGTAAAAATGATACTAAATATTCCACTTTGATCCCTTTTTTAAGTCTTAATTAAGGTAAGATTGTCTTAATTGCTAATTTCTAAGTATAAAATGTTTGCTTCTTATTTCGAGGTATATATTAGTTTACTAATTAGTTTGGGAGATTTCGTTGAAGTGATAAAAAAATTTCAATCTCTAGAAACTTGATAAATACAATTTAAATTTGAAAGGTGAATTGCAATATGAAAAACAATGAATGATAGCTTAATTAATATAAAATATATAATTAATTTCAATCTAAAAGTTTCGAATTTAAATTGTTGTGGTAAAAATAAGCAAAGAAAATAAAATAAAAAACACAAAAATTTATGTAAAAAACTGAAAAGTCAAAGAAAAAACTATGACCAACTAGTAAGAAATCAATTATCTTAAAAATGATTATAATCACACAAAATAATTAATTTTCTCTCCAACTCTAATTACAAGAAAATACTCTTTCGATGTTTTTATGTCATTCCCATAATTTTATTTAAAGTTTTAAGTACATCCAAATTTTTTCTTTTTACTATTTTGGAGTCCATCGTTGTAATGTAAAATAGCTATTGTTTTAATATGTTGTTAAAATCTTATGAATTGTTGAACACACATGTATGTTTGTGTGTGTTTTTTAGTTGATGAATTCTATTCAAATTAGTTTTTTTTTTTTATTATTATTATTCTTTTAGGTTTGTTTATATTATATATATAAACAGGTTTCTTAGCTTTGATGAATAACTAATAAAAGTTTTATATTACCGTTGAATATGTGTGTATATATTAGAATTAGTTTTTTTATTCTTTTAATTTTGTTTATTAAAATATATGGTTTTTTAGCGTTGAAATAACTAATTAAAATTTTATATTTGCGTGGAATATATATATATATATATATATTTGAAGAATTGTAAAAAATGACAAATTTGATAAAATGTTTACAAAATATAATTAAATTTTGAAATTGATATTGACAGATATTGATAGACAGTAATAGAAGTTTATCAATTTCTATCCTCGATAGAATCTATAGTTTTGCTATATTTTGTAAATATTTGAAAATGCATATATATATATATATATTAAAATTTGGAGAGTGTTGTAAATAGCAGATTTGATGAAAATATATTTACAAAATATAACAAATTTTTAGATTTTATCAACGATAGACCGAACACTGATAATCACTAATAGAATAAGTTGATAGCGGCCATTAATAGAATTAGTGACTATCAATATCTATCATTGATAAAAATTTAAAATGTTATTATATTTGGTAAATATTTTGATTCATTGTGTTATATGAAAATGCTCCCTAAAGTTTTCTCTCATAAAAATATTCATCCTTCACTAACTAAAATAGTGGAACGAAGAGGTAAAGTGAGAACTCAAACATTTAAAAATAGATTATTATAATTTAAATTTTAATAACTAATACAAAAAAGGGACACGTAAAGTTTAGTGGCAATTAACATGTCATCCAACTTTAAAGGTGAGAGAAATTTGAATTCTCTAATTTTTCAATTGTTGTACTACAAAAACCCGAGTTGTTTGGTAAAGAAAAATTAAATATTTTTAGAAAAAAGAAACTTATATTTGAATATAAAAGAGTTACTTATTCCAATCCAACACTTTAGTTATTTCAATGTCGCATTGCATTGTTGGTCCATGTGCATAGCACGTGTCCCCACAGAGACATCATATTGATATATTTTCTCTATTTTGGGTTGAGTTGTTGATGGTCAATTTCTAAAGTTTCGTGACCAAATTTGTAACCAATTAATATCCATTTCTTTTTCATTTAAAAAATCTATTATTTTATTATCTCAATCATATTTATTTTGATAATGTTGGGTGGTTCTTAATATTTTAAACCCACAGTGACATTTTTCTCTATTCTTTATCTTTATCAATTTTATATCATATATGGAGCCCTATGGAAGAAAAAATGTATGATTCATCAAAATATAATATTAGGCTTTCTAAGACTAAATTTATGAAAATAATTTAAAGCTAATTAATTGTAATGTAAATGAAGTGGGACAATCAAAGTTTGATCATACGAGATAGAGTATAAGTTTTCATAGTCTATGAAACAAAAGAATAATTGGTTTCAAAAATCAATTGACATATTGGAACCACTCATGTATATATCATCAATAGTATGGTGGTGATTAAGTTGATTGGCTACAACTTTAGGATAATTTTGTCACTTAATTTGTTTAACTTTTGATCATGTTTATCTTTTATTTTTTAAAAGTATAGGTTTGGTTTCATGTTTGGCAGTGGTATAGAGACCTTTAATTTTTAAATTTTATGTCTATTAATAACTAGTAAACATTAAAAAAATTTAGGAAGTTTAATTTGAAACTAAATTAAAAATATTAAATAGAAATTTTTTTCAAAGTTTAGTATGTAAATTCATGATTCAATTTAAATGATTCATTTGTGCATGACAACCTATTATTATTCAAATGAAAGAGGATTTGGACCAAAAATAAATTTTAAATTTTTCTTAATATTATTTAGATGTAAATGTAAAAGTAGTTATAATATATATTAAATTTTTATGAACACGTCAATATTTTGATAAATAATTCCACGTTCTTATAAGTTCAATATTGAAAAAGTGAATTAATCAATACTTTCTTTATATCGCAAAAAATCCATAAAATATAAAAAATTACAAACAAAATTTATTTAGTTCTTAATTTTTTTTTTTCATAATTCTTTTCAAAATTCTAGAGATTCAAATACTCGGTTAGCCAAAATTTGTTAATAAGACCAACACAATATAATACAAGTACAAATTAATTTAGAAGAATAAACATAAGGTTGAAAGTATGTTTCCATTCAAAACTTTATTATATGATATATATATATATATAGTTGAAGTACTTCCATCTTACTCTACAACCTATGGGGATGCCTTTAATTTTTTTGGTTAGCCAGCCGATCCATCTTCTAGTTAGGCATGGGCAAGCTTTTACAAGAAGCCATACTTTTCTTAATGCTTGCATTATTGAGTATCCAACTTGCACTATATATATACCCATCCAGAGAAAAGAAAAAAGGAAAGACTTTACAACTATTGGGTATATTCATTAACATTTATAAAATATATATAACACTGTTTTCAAAAAGTTGATGGGTTGAAAAAATATGGTTGGGTATACATATCATTCAACCAGATAATTATTATCTATTAGATTTTGAGCTTATTCAGATGTGATTTAATGGAATATATATTTAACTTTATATATGGTTGATTATTTGAATATTTTTTATGTCGGGTTAGAATCATATTTTTACGTTTTCCTGGATTCAATATCGATATAATGGATAAATTGTTATTTCTATTATATCATAGAAAAATCCTCCAAACACAAGAAAAAAACATAAAATTAGCGTCTCAATATTTTCTTCGACTATAGATATTTCAAACTTTAAGACCCTATTCTTGATTTTTTTGGGTTGAAGACTTTAGTAGTTCTATAGCTATGCTTGTTAGAAAAGGGATTTATTGGCACATTGGGAGGAAGGAGAAGGACCAATTGAGATGAGTTTGTATGTTAGCACATCCCATCAATAGTCTTTTCATTGCATATGTAGCTGATGAGACATATAAAAGAATAAAATAATGTAGAACATTAAAAACTAAGCTTTGTTTTATTATATTTACGATATATGTTATGGTTTTTTATAACTAAATTTATTGTAAAACTATTTTTACACCAAATTATTTCTGTTATTCGTTCACTTTTTACTAATGCTTTTAAAAAATTAAGCTCAAGTCTTTTTAAAAAAATAGTTTTTGATGTTTTTTTTTATTTTTTATTTTTAGACTTTGCCTGAAAATTGAAACGTTTTTTTCTTTAAAAGAAAAATGTTTGTTATTAAAAATTGAAAAGAAACAAATATAAACCTTTCAAAAAAATAAAATGATTGTAAACTTGATATACACTATACTAATTTCTCTTTCATTTTGTTTGTATAAGTAGTAGTTGTTTACACTTAATTAATTGTACCAAAGTTATATATCAAGGCCACATCAAGGAGATTGAAAATTGAATTAAGTCATCTTTAGGATTTTTTTTTTTTCATTCTTTCAAATTTATTTTTCTCTAGTATGCTCACATTTTAACAAAATGAGAAGTACTATATATTAATCCAACCAAATCTAATGGTCTTATTATTATTTCTGAATTTGAGTGTTTAAACTAATTCAAGAATTGAACTCTAGTTAGAGTTAAGGCTATTATATCATAAATTCCTACAACATAAAGTTAGGAGCTATATGTAATAGGCATGTTAAATCATTATCACAAAGAACATGGAGTTTATCCTTTGCTATATATCATGAAGTTCTACCATTTGAATTACATATAAAAAAATTGTTTATAAGTACTAAAATGAATCTAAATGGATCTGTATTTAAAGAGGAGTGGACCTTTAAACAATAATTTAAGGAACATGAAAGTATGGATTGGGATTAGCATGTGAAACAATTCCTTTGGCAGATTTTTATTCAAACTTAATTAAAGTGCCTAATTTCGAATGATTATTAATAATTCACCACTTTCATGTTTGTTTATTTCTTGCTCAAAAGAAAAAGACTTTAGGCTGGATCTAAATTGCTAGAATTGTTGTTTGATTATGTATAAGGGATTATAAACAAATAATGTGTACAGAGGTTAACTACGAAGAGTTTTAATAATTGTAAAGATATTTGGATATACGCTACAACAAAGCTATCTTTTTATATCGATTGAAAAAATTAAAAAATCGACGTAAAATGTTAGTTAAAAAAAGGTAGATCTTTAGACAAGGTGACAATGTCTGTTCTAAATTGACATTGTACATACTTTTTTTTTCTTTTTTGAAGACAATATCTAGACATTAGACTTCTAGATATCTCAAGCTAATAAATTTTGAACAATAAAAGAGAATAAACTAAAATATTCATTTTAAATAGTTATCGATTGAAATCTTAGATGTATATAAGATGCAAAAGAATTTTTTACTATTTCGATTAATGACCCTCGTGTCAAGAACATGTTGGTAAAACTATTGGATCCAACCATGAGTCGACCTTCACAAGGGTGAAAAACTTTTATCTTGGTAGATTCTTCTTCAATGTATCAAATCCATTATGCTTAACATGAATGTCTTCTAAGACATCTAATCTCATCTAGCAACGTCTCACTTCAACACATCTACGTGCTTTAATTCGTTTTAGAATGAAATATATATAATTCATGTCAGGACGAATAGCACTATAATTATTGCATTCGACTATACATATTATTGTGGGCTTCAAACCAAGCTCCTATATAATCCACTTTTTTATCAAATCATTACATGTATATGTTGCTACAATAATATTATGTGTACGTATTTTAATTAAAGACAGTACAACACACTTTTGTTGACCACTTGAAAATGTTAGAAAGTGGTTGGAAGTTTTGACTTATGATGATCAAGATATCCTTCCATAAATACTATGATAGACATTAAGTTGTAACTATTGAAGCATATAGGATTATTCTCATATCTTCCCTATCATTATCTTTGAAAAGGATTTTGTTTATTAATAAGGCTTCAAATGACTAAATGGATTGAAGAAGGAGAATGATCTATAGGTTTTGCTTTTAGTTTAAATATAATCAAGACTTACCTACTACTAAAAACTTAAGACTACACATATAGAAGATTGAATATATTTTGGAATTGAATTGAAATTCTGCAATTTGTTCCCCATTCTAACATATGCTCAAATGAATTTGCTTGAAATTAAACCAAAATCGAGTATTAGTTAGAACCAAAATATGAAAAGTTAGTAATACGATGGGCATGGGCCTGAAGCAAACCCAAAGGGAAAAGGTCCATTACAGTTTGCAAAGTCCAAAATGTTTTTCTGAAGGGAATAATGGAATTTTGGGGGAGGAGAAGGCCGGGGGGGTGAAGGAGTAGTGAGAGAAGGTCCACGCATCGCATTCCAACAAACAAACCCCCTCCAACCTGAACCACTGCGAATTGAACGCCTCATGCTCTCTCTCAATTCCATTTCACAATTCCTTGTTTCATTCCTTTGTCGCTGCTTTCATTCCTCCATTCTTCACCTTCCCTCTTCCTCCCTTGAGGCAAAGAAAAGAAGGTCTCGGGGTTCAGCTTCAGCCATGATTACTCGATCGAATCTGGTTGAGCAGTTGAGAGAATACCAGATTCGATCCAAACACGAGTGGGCTTCCGTCTCCTTCTTCTCCTCTACCTCCAATATTACATCCTCCAGGTGCCCTTCTTCTTTCTTTCAGATTCTTAATTTTCGCTGTTTTTTTACGTTTTCTTTTCAATTGGGTCGGTTTTCATCGATCAGCTACGCCCCTTCTGTTCCTTTTATGCTCATTTACAGGATTCGGATCATGGCACATGTTCGTTGTTGTGTCACCAATTTGTGCGACTCTGTTCTGTTTGTTTTAGGTCATTAGAATTTGAAATTTGTTGAGATCGTTTCCGATTGTTGATTTCTTATATGCTGGCTTGGTGTTGTTTAATAGAAAAGGGGAGGGATTTTGGTTCTTGAAACGGAATTCTCATAAGCATAGGTCAGGATGCATCATGTAGTCCTCTCGGTTTCGATATTTTTGCTTTTGTCGGATGATGTGCTATTCTAATTGTTCGATTGAATTTCTTTACGTTTTCGAGAAGCGTGGTCTCGAGTCCCTTTAGTTGTAGCTTGGGAAATATCATGTACTTTCCTGCTTAGCATCAAATCCCATGCCTATATACCTTTGATCGCCAGAATGACGTTTGTGCTATGATCAATGAGTTCCTCTTCAATCCACCTGGAGGGTGTGTGTACGATCATGTGGGTTTTGGGGGGTGAGCGGAATGGTAGGATCTTGGAGGGCTGGTGAAGGACTCTATCGAGATTTATTCCCTTCTTCGTTTATATGTTTTCTTGCCGGCTTCAATTTCGAAGACCTGTTGCAATTATTCCTTAGGGGTTATTTTGCTTAGTTGGAGCTCATTCTTATAGGATTGTGCCTTTTTTGTGGGCTGGTTTATTTGTATGCCCACATATTCTTTCGTTCTTTCTCAAAAAAAGCTGTTTCTTCTATATAGGAAAAAAAATTCAATGCTTATTTTATGTGATAGGATATCGAAAAATACCCATGATGGTGGAAATGAATAAGATTATAAGTATCAGTTGATAGAGTTCTGTCTTTTTATCTTGCCTTGATTGCTAATTGCACTGCACTGAAGGAAAATATTTTGGAAATTGCACCATAAAATCTTCAATCAGAACTTTTATTCTCCAAAAGAAAAAGGAAAACCACATGTATTTCTGTTTTAGCTTCCAATTATATATCACCTAGCGAGTGAAGTTCTACTTTCAAATAACAAGGTCTTGAGAATACGTTTTCTTGTTTGTAGTTGTAAATTTTTCTCGTGTAAATTGGGATAAGAACTTTTTATATTTTCTTAGCTCGATGTTAGATCAATGTCATTTGCTTGTTTTAGGTTCAAAAGAATGTCATGTCAGTGCTTAAAATTGGAAGTTGGAAGTGCAAGATTATGTATGATAGGTGATTGATAGGAACCTAATTTGCACTTTTGCTTTAAAATAGTTCATTATTGATTAAGAACTTTCACTTATGCCAACCGATACATCTTTTCATCTTATGAGGCAATATACCCAATTATATATGGGCAGGCTTGACTTTGTGCCACTGTGCCTATCAAAAGAATAACACATTCTTTTGATCGAAACAAATTGCTTTCATCAAGAAGAAAATGAAAGAATACTAAGGCACATAAGGAGAAAAAAATCAAGCCCACAAAAACCATATTAAAGTATGAAAGGTGGATCGACTAAGTAAAATAGTGTCTAAAGAATAATTACAAAAGATCCTCGAAGTTAAAGTCCAACGAGAAACATGAAACCTAGCTAAGAACTAAATTCCACCCAAAGATCTCATAACAAAGTGCACACACACCCCACCAATCCATAAAAAAGTTTTTCTTTCTCACTAAAAGGTGGATGGAGGAGGGATGTCCCTAACACATTCTTTATTGAAAGGTTTATGTATGATTGGATTCTCTCCTGTTAGCAAGAACACTGAATTATCTGTCTGCGACGGTAAAAGATGTGATATGACTTCTAATGTAACTTTTGGTTGATGTTGTTTTGGATGCAGGGTGGATGTAGTGATTTTTGTAATATGGGAACTCATAATACTATCGTTCTTGGTGTTCTCGGCAGTTTCTTTATATTTTCGGCATATGCAGTTGGCATTTATTTTAGTCTGCATTACGATGTTGTTGCTTCTATGCATGAAAGTTACAAAGCAAGTGAGATTGGCTAGGAAGAAGAAAAGAAGGATGCTTCTTCCATTGTCCATGTGAAAATCTCATAGTAGAAAGAGAGTTATACTAAGCCTTTTTTTTTTTTTAATGTTCTAAATTCTGAATTATATTCACAAAAAATTAGATTTTGTCCTTTCTCTTTCCCCCACTACTCTTTGTTATATCCTGATCTGTAATCACCAGGAAAGCAGGTTTATCCCCCCCCCCCCCCCCCCCCCCCCCAAAAAAAAAAAAAAAAAAAAAAGAATGAGATGAATGTGATTAGTTTAGAAATTTATTTGTGAATGCTTTTTTATCTGTGAGTTTGGATTATCTTCCTGATTGTTCTTTTACTCCTATTCTCAGTAACGTATTTGGAAATGATTTTAAAATAGATAGAATCTATTTTTATCATTTTCAAAATTTCAGTATAAGCGTGTTTTAATTATTCAAAATTAAATGTCGTTTTAATTATGAAATTTATATTTAATGTGGTAGTAAAACCAAACATAGAGAGTGGGTTCTAGAAATGGTGGGTGACTTTCATGATATCCAAATTACTTTTCTACCTCTCCTTAGGCTGATTGTAGTAATATTATAAAACCAAACACTCCTTTCAGTGTTTAAATATTTTTGAAATCGATTAAACTTCCCGATCCGAAGAGAGAGATATAAGAAGAGCAATAAATAATTTTTATTTTTCCTTTTTAAAGATTAAAGTGAAAGTGGAGATTTGGAAACAGTTTAGCCTTTGACAATACATGTTTTTGTTATTTTGAATTAAACATCTGAGTTTGTATGGAAAGTATTATGGATAAACTATTCAATTTTGTAGGTCATTTTTTTTTGCTAAATTGTTAATTTATCTACGTTCTCATTTGAAAGTTAAGTGAAGTAAAACTTGATGGGTTAGAAATAGAAACTGAGTCAAACAATAGATAAGCCCAACGGGCAATTTAAGAGCACACTTGAACTGGAAATTTTGTAGACGTTTCTTTCTGTTGATGTCAGGCATGCACGAAAGTACTAATTGTGGCCTTAGAATGCGTGGTAAACTTTACGCTCCCACAAATTCTTCTTTCTCTCTTTTGCTCCTCATTCCTTCCTCTCGTTGATTATTAGATTTGGCTGCAATTTTTTCTTTTTGTTCAAATTCTCTCCCTCTCTCTCGCTCATTTGTTCAATTATTTTTCCATCCTTTTTCCTTCTCGCTCGTAGGTCTCACTCTCTTTTCTCGATCTTGCTCCAATCAGGCTCTGTCTTCTACCGATTTAGGGTGCACAGAGAGAGGTTGGTTGGATAACAAAAGAATTAAGAACAAAAGAAAGGAGAACCCAAGTTTTTAATGATAAGCCACTTTAGTAATTTCAACCTATGCGTAAGCAAAAGGCCAAAAATGTAGTTTATGGAATGAAGCTCTATTTCATCAATTATTTAGCAGGAGTACAAGCCTAAATATACTCAAAGAGTAATACACATAAGGAAAAAATATGCAGAAGAATATCATAATAATATCTCCAGAATAATATCTCTTAAAAATAATCTAATTAGGGTCTTTCTATTGTACAGTCATCTTACTGTCCATATGTTCCAAAAACCCTATACCTTCAGATCCGACATCCACGCCTTCAGATCTACAACTCGTCGTCGCTCCTCCCTTAGATTCGACGCCAGCTCAGATTCGACACTACGTTCCATTCAAATCAGATCCAATGCTATGTTCCATTTAGTTCAGATCTGACCATCTACTCCAGTTATGTTCGGCTCTATTCTGTTTCGATCCGATGAAACGCTCCTGCTCAATTCAGATCTTGTTTTCCTCCTGTTCCGATTATGCTCTACTTCTATTCCGACTCGACGAAACGCTCTGCTTTAGTTTTGTTTTGCTTTGCTTTGCTCTCATTCTGCCCAGATCCACTCAGCTTCTCAGCTTCTCAGCTTCATTCAATTCGGTTTTTGTTCTTCTTTCTGTTTAATTTGTTTTGTTTTTTTACCAAACTCAAGTTCGTGATTCGAATCTTAAGTTTGAGGAAGGGTATTAATGTAATTAGATTATTTTTATGAGATATTATTTTGCATATTCTTTCTTAAGTGTATTCGTGTTTGAGTATATTTAGGTTTGTACCTGCTAAATAATCAATGAAATAGAGATTCATTCCACGAAAACAACATAAATGTTATATAAGATTTCATTTGGACGTCTAAAATGAATTATTTTCTCTTTTTTTAGTTTCTTTTCATAATTTCAATTCTTGTTTGAAGTTTCATTTTTATCAAATGGAAATTCATAAGGGTAAGTTTTATTTCTTTTCATATATTGCAAAAACGTGTATAATTTGAATTGAAGTACTCCCAACCATATATGGTTGTAATTTGAAGTCCTTATTAAATTTACTTAGTACTTAATTGTAATGATTTGTACAATTGCAAAATCATGCATGCATATTCCATTAGATTCAAAGCCTATCTAACCATCTAAAATGGAAGAAATTATTCAGATTCAATTTAGTAGCAACTTGAAAGAGTAATTTTAAGCCTAGGAAATTAAAAGACTCAAGTCTAAGGTTCTAAAGAAAATGATAATTGAGTGTTAATAAACGACAACAACAATAGAGATTTGAGGCAGAACTCCAATTATAGGTGTCCCAATAATGCATTGGATTGCATCTCATATCTGATATCAGTACGTTTAAGTACTGCCATGGAAACATCACCATTAATGAATCCTTCAGCTGGATTGTATAAACACATGTGAATATAGGTTTATATTTTTCCTATGAACCTAAAGATAGAGAGCAATGAATATAGCTCTAGCTATAAATTTAACTTTTCTGTGTTTGATTTATTCAGACATTGTTTGTATATAGGGGTTCCTCGAAAAGTAGAGTATAAACGAGATTGCTTAGGAATATGAGGAGCGTGAAATGAGTGGAGGAAGATCGACCAAACATGTATGACGAACATGAATATATATGAAAACGTGGTCTAAATGCAAACATAGAATATCGATGAAGTATTAAATGTTAGAGTAGTTCAAGAGTCGAATCCCAGTACTAAACTAGTTTTAATTTAAATTATTTTAAAACAATGCAACCAAAAGCAGCTCAGTGTGATGGTGATCATTACATTGAAAGATGATAAAAACAGTAAACAAGAATGATGAACATGGGTATAACTATGCTTCAACCCAAAAGGACAATGTAATTGACAACATCATATTTTGATAGACTTATGTTGGGACAAAAACCTTCCAATTCTACAGTAAAAAATAAGCAAAATAATAATAATAACAACAAAAACAGCAATAATAACTTAAAACACAAAAATTTACTTGGAGAAAAATCACAAAGAAAGAAATCAATGATGTGTAGAACTGTCTCTCTTCCAACCCCAAATATAAAACACTTTCGCAGAGTCTTTAATCACTCACACCTTTGACCTATCCTCTAATTAGATAATACAAAATAAATTTAATTACAATTAACACACAAAAGCTTAAAGTGCTTCTAACTCATACATTTATAAACAAAGGAGGTAGACTTCTTTTATAAGTTTGGAGTCACTTACCTTTCTACCAGACAATTTACATCTTGTCAAATTCCATAACTTAATTAATCATGGAGATAAAAAGGAGCTTGTGCATCATCGAGATCAACGTGGGTGTATGAAGATATAGACGTATGCAATAAAAACAACTAAAATCCTACTAACTTCTTCAAGCAAATTCAAAAACATGTATTTCTCATTTTTCTCAATTTAGGTCATTGAAGGGTCAAAATATCACATGAAGAAAGAGAGAGAGAGAGAAAACACACAAAATAGATAGTAAAATCATGCACCTTTTGACATGTATAAAGGTAATTAAAATCGAGGACATACGAGAAATAGAGTAGAGAAAGATGAAAAGGGAAGAATTAGGATTGAAAAGTGTGAAAATAAAATGAATTTAATTATACAAATTAGGACCTAAAAGTGGTAAATAAATTCAAACATAGCCTTAAAATGAAAACTCATTACACAGAAACCCCCCAAATCCAATCCAACACCTCAACAGATTTGTTTGAGAAGTGGTACCACACTATTATTGATGACATAATATTTATGACCACTCCCTCAATTACCTCTTCTTCGATAGGCCACAATCGATTGTGTGTTTATATGATGTATAGCTTAACACCACACCCTGCAAAAGGCCCTCATCACTTTTGTGTATTTGCGTTTGCTACCTCAAAACCTCTAGTTTTTTTACACTATTATTAACAATGTTTTTGTTCCATAATTGTATGCTTAATTAATGCAACTTAATTTACTCTATATTTGATACATTATTTTAACTATGGAACATTTGATTAGAAAGAAACGAGCCTACCCTTCAAGAATTCTGAAAAATTAACGATCATTTCATCAACTTAATGGCCGTTGGTATTTCAAATCTAAACTATTTTGTAATTACAATGTTTCTATTTTTGTAAAATCGCTAGCTAGTCTCTCCTTTTTATACTTTTGTTTTCTCCAACACTTTTGCATGGTTTTCTTTTATGATTAATCAATACCAACCTTTTAATTTTGGGTTTGGGTAATTATATTGAGAGTAATATAAATAATGTCAACCTAGTTGAGATTCTTGAGTGCGCCTCCTATGATCCATTTCTCTTATTAATTGCTAATTATTAATGTAACAAACTAATTAAATTATAAATTATCGAACATAATACTCTGAAACAAATTGATAAGGATTAAAATGTTGTGTCTGCGGAGTGATAATAAATGAAAAAGTATTTGTTGACTGAAATTTAGTATGGAATTGACAAATTTGATATATTAATTGCATAACTAGTTAATATACTTTATACGTAGTATATTAGTCACTATATCAATTGATATACACGTACTAAACGTATAAAAGTACATCACATATATTGTTGTTATATTTACTAAAGAAATCATTGCAAAGTTAAGAAGGGATAGAATTTATAAAGTTAATAATTAAGTGTATACATAAGATCATTTTTAAAGAACTGAAACTATACGAAAATCTATTAATGATAACTAAAAAAAATAGGTGGAGCGTATCAAATAATTGAAGCACTCAGGCGATGGAAATATGCCCATAGACTTGATAGTTATTAATTGTACACCTTTCCTTGGCTCCTACAACACACACTAGCTAGCTACTTGTACACATCATAAAATACAACAAACTGATGTTATTCATGCACACTCTAAATTATTCCACTAAGAAAAGCAACATAGGGCTACCTCCACTCCACTTATTTTTTCATTTCAGTCCATAATTACCAAATGAAAATTTGTTATATGTTGCCTTTCTCAATTTTAAAAATATATATATTATTATTACTTCTTTGATCGGTTATATCTATTATTCAATAATGTTTCTATTTTAATTTCTTGGGTTTCATGATAATGCAAACTAACTATTTAGGTTTAAATGAATATAATTATAATTATTTAGTCAATTTCCATATATATATAAACTCCACTTACTTTTCATTAGTTGTATGTTAATTTTTAAAATTAATTAAGTTAGCTTATATTGATGACAATGATTAATTAGGGAGAATTAATAAGGTAAGATATTTATTTTTGCTCCACTTGCTTCATTCTTATGAGCTCCCAACCACTAACAACTGATCACTACTACGTACCTATCACCTTTGACCATCCATTTTGCTTTTCTTTTCTTCTCTTTTTTTCCACTTTTCTTTGAACTGCCTTGTCTGATTAAAAATTGTCTCAAACCTAAAAAGATCAAGAAAGAGAGAGACATAAAGAAAGAAAGAAAGAAAGAAAGAAAGAAAGAACATTCAGTGAATAAGAATTTCAATTTAGTTTTATTCCTATTCATTTGAACCTGTCTTTTCCTTTGCTCTCTCAGGGAATAAGCTTTGAAATTGGCTGCAATTTCACCTACACAACTACATACAAAGTATTCAACCAAACTCACACTAAACACAAAGCTTTCTTAGTCTCCCAAACCTTATCTTAAAATCTTATACTTTTTGTGATAATGCTTTTGATTATATATAATTAATACTTAATTACACCTACTCTCATCTAAGTTGTTATTTCTTGATGGATGTTACTCGAATCTTTGATCCAATATTCTAAATGAGTAAAGGAAGAAATGCCCTCTGGTGGGGTTTAGGAGCATACTACGCTCCTGCAACCTAAAAAATATTGAGACTATAATAATGTCTATGTTTCTATTTTGTGTCCATTATTATGTTTAGCAATAATTAAGAGGGGGCCATATACAAACGCTGATCTCCAAGTCTTCATGCACATGCATTATTTCTCTATTCTACACTCTTTGCTCTTCAATTGACAAAAAAAAAAAAAATTAAAAAACAACCGTTAATAACACTTCTTTTTTGCATATTGCAAATTTGGCAAATCTGACTAGTAATTGACAATAATCAGCTTTTAAATTTACTATTTTTGCAATTTAAAAAAGGTAGGTGACATGGACTCTATTATCATAATTTTTTTTTGCTATTTTTGTAAACTTCCCTTAAAAAAAATGTTAAAATATAATTGAAAAAGAAATTGTCTTGAGGAGACATATATGTTAATAATTTATATGAAAAAGATAAAAAGACTTCACAATCTTTACGATATAAATAAATAAATATATATATATACCTTGGAATAGACTTTTCATTGTCTTGAATTACTCCTCCCTTTTTTATTTAACTAATTTTGGGATAGAATCTCTTCTATGTGATGAATATATAGAAATTTGGACAAGAAAAAACACAAATGATCTTCAGATAACAACAATAATAAATTTCTAATTTTCAGAAAAAGAGAACTTGCAAAAGAAAGAAAAACAACTTTATACCAAAGTTAAAACTTTACAATAAAAAAGAAGTTAAAAGTTTAACTTACCTCATATGGAGTTATACTATTTATAGAAAATTGACCTAGAGTTTATCTAAATTAGTTTTTCCTAATCCTAAATAAACTAGGATTAAATATTATTTTTATTAATATTATTATTTAATTTTTGACTTATTTCGAATAGTCTAAATTCACTCAAAATAATATAAAAACCTCCCCTTTTTCTCTCTTTGTGCATATGTTGATCCCCTAGCAGTTAATCTCTTTCATTTTAAGTTTATGCCTTTGTCTGTATCTGTTTGAGGACATATCCAGTAAAATTAGAACGATATAGAGAAGATTAGCATGAGTTTGCACGAAGAATGACACACAAATGAAGAAATGATCGATCCACAAGATTATACGGCGTTTGTCTCTCTGTATACATACATAGTCTCTCTTTACATCCTTAATTTTGTGCCTCTCAAATTGCTGTCTGTGAATGTGTATACAGTCTCTTTCTCATTTATTCTTTTGTGTGGAAAAGTAAAACGAGAAGAATGGAAAGATTATTATTCCGTAGTTATGGCGGCTGGAATTTACGTGTACAACTTTCCCAAGAAATTTTGTGCAAAAAGAAGAAAAGGACCTTTAATATATATATATGTGTGTGTGTGTATGTATATATTATGTATGAAATTTGGCAGTCATAAAAAAGGAAAGATAGATTTATTGTGGATTAGGGGTTTTAGGAGAAAAAATGTGTGTTTGTTGGGGCCAGCAATTTAGGAAGGGTTGACATTAGGATACATCATATCCAATCCATAACAAGCAGAGCTGAAACGTTTTTATCTTCGAAAATTTGTTGGAGATGGAGATCAAAATATTTATAAATTATAACAAAATTTCATATTATTTGATGTTCAACTCGAAATTTTTATTTTATTTTATAAATATTTTAGTTTATTTAGTGTATCATTAAACAATCATGTGTACCAAAAGAGAGGGTTTTGAGGAGGTAATTTATTGGTCCCATTTTGGCATTTTTGGTATATTTTTTGAGATTGCGTTTTGAGACCAAAGACTTGTGAGTTTGAATAAACTTTAATACTTTATGCCATTTCTTTTGGGTGTAATTTTGTATCATGTATCTGTTTTGTGGAAGATGATAAAAAGTACAAAAAAAAATGATAAAATTAAATTGTTTAGATATTTGATATACGATCGTTTAGATCTTGATAAACGATCATTTAGGTAAACGATCGTTTAGATCTATCACTTATCTATCTAAGATAGATAGTGATAGTGATTTATCTCTTTGTATCTAAGATATACAACTGATCGTTTAGATTTTGGTACACAATATCATGTAGTGAAAAAAGAAGAAGAAGAAAAAAAGAAAAAGATGAGAGATGACGAAGAAAGAAGAAATTCTGGAAGATAAGGTGAAAAAATCGCAAACAAGAAGTGAGAAGATGAAGAAAGAGAAGTAATAATATAAAGAAGTTGTGCAGGAATTCAATAACTCGTCCCAAAAAATTTAAAACAAACGATGACAAATCTTGCAAACCAATCAATTGATTCCCCTTATATCAATCGTATAGGCATCCGTGCATCCGACCCTCAATGGTATCAGAGCCTCAGTCTGCTTGGAGATAAGATTCTTGACGTCATTCTCGAAGATATACTTTGACGCCTTTGAATCAGTCCTGATGACGAACTCCTTGTTGATAAGGTCGCCTTGGAACTTCTGGACGTTAAGTACTATTGCTAGTACTTCCTTCTTGACGGTGGAATAGTTCTTCTGTGCACTATTCCAGACTCCGGAATGGTAACGGACAACAGAGGTGTTGCCGTTAAGATCCTGCTTGAGAATGCCGCCGTAACCGATATCGGAGGCATCAGTGTCAATGATGAGATTGGCATGTTCATCCACCAAGGATAAGCATGGAATGCTTTTGGCCAACGATTTGTTACATTATAAATAGCAGTGCATCTGACCCTCAATGGTATCAGAGCCACAGTTGCTCATTTTACTTCTCTCTCTTCTTTCTCTCTCTATTAACATACAACTAATGAAAAGTAAGTGGAGTTTATATATATATGGAAATTGACTAAATAATTATAATTATATTCATTTAAACCTAAATAGTTAGTTTGCATTATCATGAAACCCAAGAAATTAAAATAGAAACATTATTGAATAATAGATATAAGATGCCAAAATTAAAAATTTTAAAAAAATGTGGATGTATATGTTTGCTTAGTAGTTAGTAAGCCTTTTTAGTAGTGAAATATGAACAGTGAGCAAACAAGAATTAATTAGCTACAATTAATGAAATATATGGTGCACTACAATTAGTAATTAATATATCTAAGATAACATATACTTAAACAGTTTGCAACACTAAGTAAGAATTCAAACCACAAAGCCATATTATTCTTTATTATTTCTTATTTCTACTTTTTTATTCCAATTTTATCCTTTCGTGGTGTATCATCATGTATATTAATGATGTACCGATGTACTTTATGTTTGATGTTTCAGTCAATTATTGATTTACTTTATGTTAAACTAAATCCATCATTTATACAAAATTGTTGTTGATTTATATATGTTTTTTTCCATGCACTTGTTACTATTTGTGGACTAGATTTGAATCTTCAGTAACCTTTTAATCTTTTTATCTAATTGATTTTATGCTTCTATATTTTAAAAGTAGTTCATCCAAAAAAATCATCAACAAAGAAGATATATTAACTTTTATGTCTCTACTAGATATGTTTTTTAAATAAGCAAAATCGAAATGATTTAATTCAAGTAATTTTGTGCTTCAAACTTTTATGCCACTTACCAACGATATATTTTTTTTTACCATACATCATTCACTTCCGTAGTATCATAGATCATTTTTTATGATTCTTAGACATGAACAAATCAAACTAGGACTTGTTCCTGTGGTTGAGGAGATGACCATGAACAAATCTAGAACATGATTGGATTTGGACCTACTAGATTCAATCAAATCCACACCACTACTAATTTTGTTTCAATTTATCTCTATAGTATCTTTATTTTAATTTTGAAAATTGAATCTACAACAATTGGATCCAGAAGTGAGCATGTACTTGATCTCAAGTTGCTTGGAGAAAATCAAGAGCTTTTGAAACTAGTGTAGGTAGTTAGACCCGTTTAGCGATTTTAATTTTGATAATTTTAGAATCAACTAACTACTACTCTTGTTCGACATTTGAAAAATAGAAAATATTGTGTTTGTTTCTTAATCGTAGTTCCAATGCATATCGTTGTTGTATCGTGATATATCTAGTGCCTTTGAAAACAAAAATTGACACAACCTCAGTGCTAAGTCGCAATGTTAGCTACTCTCTAAGGTTAGTATACAACTTCCAATCTCAAACATAAACACTTATCGAAGGACGAAATGAAAAGACAATAAAGTTTGTTTTTGCTTAGAACAGGGAGGTTAATAATTGAAAAAGAAGAAGTGTAAGTCTAGAAAGAAAGAAAGAAAAAAAAGAAAGAAAAAAAAACCCTACACTATGAATTAGGGGAGAAGAAAACGTACCGATCGAGTTCACACTTAAGAGTTAAGACTTGTTGATGAATCCAAACAACTTCAAAGTAACCAAAGCATTATAATAAATCCCAATTTGTGCAATTCACATCAACATTAATTATATTGTTATAGTGTATTGGGTGGCACTAATATTACCAAAAAATTTATACATTGACGCCTAATCCTGTATCAACATGTGTCGTTGCAGGTAACGTCTTATTTTTGTTTGTATATTATATTATGGCATAGAAGCATAATCAATATATTAAACTCTAAAGTTTAATTTGGTCAAAAGTTGATAATCTTTAACTCCTTTGAATTAATAATTTAACAAATCATAAATGTAATCAATGTCTTATGCAATCAAACGTTTCTTCCACAAAATGAGAAGAGAGGCAGAATCTTTAATGGTTAATTAATTATCTTAAGCCACTAATCAAACTTCATCTTTCCATTAATTTTAAGTAATCAAACTTAGAGAGATGAATAATGTCGCGTTCACACTTTAATTTTTTTTTATGACAAACTTTAAGTTCTATTGTTTATTACGATAACAATTGTTGGAGTAACTCAAGGTAAGATTTAGATTTACAGACTGGTTCGAGTTTTAAAAAATTTTAAAAGTCTTTATGCATCTCAAATTGAGAAGTTATGATTATAATAAAGTCTTGATTTAGTCTTGGTGAGATGGTTTCAATTCACCAAAAAGGTAATAATATTCTAGTCGAGTCCACTTATCAGAATTCTACAACCTCAACAATAATCGTACATGTGTTGACACCACTAGACCCTAATACATTTATCTTAAATCAGATATCAGATTGTACGTGAACTCTATGAATAATTCCATTCTCGCCACTTTAATGAATAGATCACAATATTTTATATGTTTAATTAGTAAAACACAACTATAGTATGAACTAATTTAACTATGAGTGTACTCAAGTGAGAAAGCAACTTGACGTTATCTATACACACCAACAACACAAGGTATAAAAATTTGAACCTTAATTTTAAGGAATGTGGCACTTGCCAATTAATAGAGTCGTTCAAACTTCAAAGTGATCACAATTTAGAAGTGGAATAAAAAGGTTCATATGACCGTTTGTTTAGGTGAGATAACTAAAAAAATGACGAAGAAAACCTCCCGTTATTACTACTGTATACATGATTAAGGGAGGAAAAACACAAACTAAAAATTTTCAATTAGTATATGAAAATTATTATAATCACACATAAATATTATTCTTAGTCCAATTACAAGAGCATCAGATTATTAGTACATCAAACATACAACGTCTGAGTGAGTTAATATATCAAACATAAAACATTTGAAATAATTAAGACATGAATTAGAAACGGCCAAATGAGTAAACTCTTTCTATTGAGCTTAGAGGTGATCACGTTTTTTTAACCTTTCAAATGGCAGGATCTGACAACCATTGTTCTATTCTTTTTATGGGAAACAGAGAAATGAGATAGGATTGGAGGAGAGGGATGATGATGATATGGTGATCGAAAGAAAGTAGTTGAAGAGTGGGATGTAGAGAATTGAATCCTGTCGGCGAAATGAATCATAAAGCAACTAAAAAGAGAGAGAGAATATAAGTGCACCGTGCACGTGGCCCAACATGATTTTAGAAAGTGACTCAAATTGACTCCCCCTTTTTCCCCTTGCCTTTTACCCCCCCTTCTTCTTCTTCTTCTTCTATATATCTCTTTCTTTGGTCCTTCCTTCTTTTGGTATCCCTTTAATTTCCTCCCATATACCTCCTCCTCTCTCTTTCCCCTAAATACCTTAAGTTTACCAATTATTACATATATTATATTCTCTTTCTAAACTCATATCTTATTTTCTCTAACCCAAATAATATATAGTACCCTAATTAAGTTTATTATTATTATTATTATTATTATTATGGGTGATGATGGGGAGATGATCAAACACATACATCCCTTAAACTCAAGGTTTAAAAGGGTTTGTGTTTTTTGTGGGAGTAGCTCCGGCAAGAGAAATTGCTACCGTGAAGCTGCCGTCGAACTCGCTCGAGAATTGGTAATTAATTAGTACTAATTATCTAATTAATATAATTATTCCCATATATATCCTGATCCCTCCATGAGTTTAATTTTTTTTATTGTGTGGGTTTTTCAATTGATGATCTAATTAATTTTGATACATAGGTTTCGAGAAGATTGGATCTTGTTTATGGAGGTGGAAGTATTGGGTTAATGGGGCTTGTCTCTCGTGAGGTTCACAATGGAGGTGGACATGTCATAGGGTAATTAATTATCCTCAATTCATCAACTATTATTATACTCATCCTTTTTATAAATATAAGATAAGATATAATATATAATTTTAAAATATAATTAACCTTTCTAATTCTTTTTCTTTTCATTTTTGACAGAATTATCCCAAAAACCTTGATGCGTAAAGAGGTATGAAATCTCTCAAACTACTGTACAAATATGGATCGAAGTGTATATATATATATATATAAAGTTTTGAAACGACAGATGTAATATTATTTGTGCACGGGTATTATTTGAAAGTTGAAGATATATTATCCGACAAGAAAAAAAAATGCAGTGAGAGAAGACTAAGATGTTAAGAAGTATATAAAAACATAGGGGATAAGATTTTAAATAATATAAATGATAGAATGAAGAATGGTGTGTCTGTGTGTGTCTGTGTGTTTTTGGAGAAGTAGATTACTGGAGAAACAGTTGGGGAGGTCCGACCAGTAGCCGACATGCATCAAAGGAAAGCGGAGATGGCCCGCCATTCTGACTGTTTCATTGCCCTCCCAGGTCTCTCTCTCTCTCTCTTTCTTCGAAATATAAACATTAACCTTTTAACCAACAAAACTTATAAATTATATATATATAGGTGGATATGGAACGTTGGAAGAGCTACTCGAAGTCATAACCTGGGCCCAACTCGGCATCCATGACAAGCCGGTAAAAGTTATTTTTAAGGAATAGTTACAAATATAATAAGATCATTTGACACAATATTTGATTGGTAGATTTAGTTGTTAGAGTCTATCCTGAGTAGATTTTGTCAGAGTTTCTAGATTTCAATAACTTATTAATTGTTTGCTTTCTTTATTCTTGTATGTTATAGGTGGGTTTGCTTAATGTTCATGGCTATTACAACTCGCTTCTCTCCTTCATTGACAAGGCGGTAGATGACGGCTTTATCATGCCGTCTCAACGTAGTATTATCGTATCTGCCCCAAACGCTAAGGAGCTTGTTCAGAAACTCGAGGTTTATTAAAAACATAAATCAAACTTCCCCAGTTTGATCTTAAATTTATGTTTATTATCTCTATTTATTATTATTATTATTATTTTAGTTAAGGAGTGATTTTAAAAGGATAGAAATTGGCAGGAATATGTGCCAGTTCACGATGGTGTGGTGGCAAAAGCCAAGTGGGAAGCGGCACAAATGGAGCTAAACGCCACTTTACAGACAGAATTCTACCGGTGAAAACTGCCAACCCAAAAACAACATTGTTATCTTTCTATAATTTTCTTTTCTTTTTTTCCTTTTCTTGTGGGGTTTTGTTTGAAACCCCACAATTGCATTTGTACAGAATTTTAGGGAAGAATAAATTTAATTTACATAATTTTAGATTATTATTCTGTTGACAAATATTAAAATAATTAAGAAGAATCAATGGTTTTTAAAAGCTTTTATTATACTTTTAATTTTATTTTTTATACTTTTTAAATATACTTTCAATTTTGATCTCATTTAGGTAAAATGAATTTAATGAAATTAAAGTTAAAATTAAGGGGTCAAATGGAGAAAAATGGATTAAAGAAAATACACTAAAAAAAATATGGTATTATGCTTATGCCAACATATATTTTTTTTCTGATCATCACAAATATATCCTCTTTTTTTTTACTTCCTTCGTTTGGATTTTCGCTATCCTCACTTTGATCTTGCTCTCACCCTAATTCACACTTCATCTTCGATCTTTAATTAATTCAAGAGAAGAAAAAGAATAAAGAGGAAGCACAAACAAAAGAACACAAAAATTCAAGAAAAAGAAATGAATACATAGAATAGAATCAATCATTGATTTTTTTTAAAAAAATGCATACCAAGAGTAAGAAATAATTGGAATCATTTTAGTAATTTAGAAATGATGAAATAGCATACAATTTTCAAATCTAGTATCACATTTAATTCGGCTCTTCTATTTTAAACTATACTCATATAATTTATGAATCAAAGCGATCACTTATTTCAAAATTAAAAAGTACAAAAATCAAAACCTAAGATCGTGGGAGAATGGAACAATAACGAAAATATAGTATGGGCATATGGGGACAATGACGTAATAGTAATGGTACGGATAAGAAATTCTAAAGGTCCATATTTACTATACAACCTAAGGTGATGTTAACATCCACGTAGTCAAAGATAATGTGGCCAATTCTTTTTACTTTATTATCTATCCTTTTTATTAAACTTAATTTATCATAAAAATAATTTCTTGAATATTGATTCTCCATATTAAAATGGGAACATTTATGTCACCAAAGAAAAAGATTATTATTGCTACTCTTTTTATCTTGATGTTGAAGTTTCTGATGATGGGACTAAATTATATAGACACCTTTCTATATAAAAATTAAAACGTTTTTTTTTTTTTAGAATGGTCCCTTTTTCTTATAAAAGAAGAGAGAAAAAAATAAAAAATAAAAAGTACTTGTGTTCAACTCACCTAATATGTGTGGCTTTCATTTCTACATTTTTCAAGGGTTTTTCTTTTCTTTTCTTTTCTTTTCTTTTCTTATTTAAAAATAAATTAAATGTTCCATTATATAGTCTATCTATTTTTAAATGTCTTGTTTAGTTTCTTAAAATTATTACTATTATTTCAAATGAAATTAGTTAAACATTAACCATGATTAATTTTTAGGTAAGAAAAGTTTATGAAATCTGATTATTTTTTTATAAATTTCTTATATATCCTTATTGGTTTTGAATATTGCAAACGAGTTGTGTATTTCTTCACTTTTTCTTCTTTTTTGTGATTGTTTATGTCTGAAGTTTTCTCGTCATCGTTTAAAATTTATTATCCGATCGTTTAAATTTAAAGTCTTTTTTCTCATCATTTAAAATGAACTACACAATCGTGTATCATGATTTAAATTAAATCATCGTTTAGATTGTTTGGAAGATGATTACTTGCGCATGTTGACTATGTTATTTTTTGTATTTCACATTGTGACCCGATGAGCTTTATTCCTTTTCCAAAATTGTTCTAATACAATGTAAACGAGTATGTTATATATTTTTTTTATGAAAACTATACAATTAATCAAAATTACAGTATGTGAATAATATATGTATATATATGTATATATATATTCAAATTTTATTGTAAAATGCTAACCGATAAAGAATAAAATAACTAAATCACAATAAACTAGTTTGATTAAATTTAAATTTTATTTTTAACATGAGTTGAACTCAACTGATACTTATATGTATTCGAAGATAAAATGTCTTAGGTTTAAATCTTCAATTTCAAGTAGTATTACAATACATTTTCAAAAAAGAATTTAGGATCGAGAGTAGAATAATTAAAAAGAAAGGACTATTATTGGAAAGTCTATTAATGAAAAATGAAGAGAGATTTATGAAAAAGAAAGAAATGCATTGGATTCTTCATTCAATGGAGAAGAGAAAAGAGGTTGGAAAAAGCTCCAAATAAGGAAAGAGAAGAGGGGATGCGACTTTTTATTTTGAGTTCTAATTAATTAATTACCTTTCCAAATTAATTAATTTACTAATTTAATTAACCAAACCATACTAAATTTTATAACTTTACCAATTCCCTTTTTCAACTTTAAAAGTTTTTTTATATATATAATTGACTTTCAACCTTAATTCATATTTCATACCCATTTCAATTATATGTCTCCCTCACTCCAAATTTAATTTAATACAGACAAACCTTAATTAATTAATTATTTGAAGACAAATCCAATTTCTATCACTATCTTAGAATTTTTTCCCTTAACAAAAATTGCTCTAATTCACCATTAATTAATTAATTCATTCATTCAAAAAGCCACTGGACGAAGTTTCTTTTTGCTTTTTAAATAAAATAAAATAAGTGTTTTGAATTAAATTGGAATTTGTAATCATGAACTATTCTTACAAATTAAGAAATAAATTTTTAAAATTAGAACTTCGTTACCAATGTTTTGAAAATAAATATAATCAGCACAGCGAAAAAGAAGGTTCCCAATAGTGCTTCTATGCATTATAAGTTTATAATATTTAACTTTTTTTCCCTTTAATATAACTTCTATACATAGTTTATAATGTTTTGAAAATTAATTATTTTTTAAACTCATTTTATTATAGAAAAGGTCGCATTTTGTTTGTTTCCCTTTTTATTTGTTGAGTTCTAACCGAGTCAAAATAAGTATAGTTTAATTTTCATAGTACATATACTATCAACTTTAAAGTCGAAAATACAAACTCCGATCTTTGAAAAGTAAGTTGAACCATTATATTGAACAAAAAATAATTTAGATAATGTGATTTTTAAAATGATGGTTAAGATAAATGATTAGTATTGATTGATTGTGTTGTATAGTTTTATGATATATTGGTAACTATAGTTATGTTTACCCCGTACATATATTTTAGTTGATAAGAAATGAGGAATATAATAATTGTAAGAAAAGTACAAACATTTGGATGTTATTGTTGGAAGGAGTAAGGGCTAAGGACTAAGGAGGGCCAAATTTCAATGGAAATTCAAAAAAGAAAGTACCAATTACTCACCTACTTGCCCCCTTTTTAATTGGCCCTCTTCCTCCCTTGTAAGGATAAGGAGTCCCTCTCCTCGCCTTTCATTTCCTTTACTTTACCTCTTCAAAATAATAATATTCTAGCCGTTACTACTAAAATATTCATTCATCTCTTTCTCTGTTAACAATGACAGTGACAGTAACATTATTATTCACTTTGGTTATAAATCGAAACGGTCGCTTCGCTATCACATTAACTAACTTCTAATAAAGATAATCATGTATCACTTTCATCTCTACATATATGAAACTTTGTTTGCATTTTTAACAATAATCTACTCTTTGAATGAAGTGTTGGGAGAAAAATCAAAATAACATAAAATTAAAAAACACAAACATTTACATAGAAAGCTCATCTTTTATGTTTTATTTCATTTTAAAAAGGTCGAACTAAAGTTTTGGTTAGTTATGTATGACTCTAAATTATGTGGATGGAAGTTGAGAAATATATTATAATTTAGTCTATTTTGCAATTATTTATCTCTTTATAGAATTTTAATGTTTCCAACCATAAATTTCAATAAGAGTTCCAATAATTGGCCTCCATTTGATTTTCAGCTAAACTCAGCCATTGATTTCAACAAGAAAACATGTAAAAGTTAAACTTTCAAAACTCATTTAAATTTTTACAAAAATTAAGCACAATGATCTTACGAAATTAAGTGTGTTGATCGAGATGGAATATTGGCTAAAACTATAAAGAAAGTGCTTTTAAGATACACGGTGGTTTAGTTATGCGTTATAAAATTTGAATATTACAATAGTCTTTGTTTAGAGTCTAAATTATTTTGGTCTGAGTAGGAAAGAGTAAACATTACGTAAAAAGGAGAAGAGAAAATCAATAAAAAATAGTAAACACTGCGTCAAAGAGAGATTTAATATAGTAATATTGTAGTTGATAATAGGTCCAACTTCTACTACGGTTAGAGCAAAAAAGGAGACTATAATATGATCGATTGAGAATTGGTATATACTTGAATTTATTTCACTGAATCACATCAATACTATTTAAAAGGAGCTTGGAGAGAACTTTTGATTTCCTCTTGTTCTTTTTAGTTGATAATCACAAGGATATCTTATATAATTCCACATTTAAATCCATAAAAGGGATTATATTTCATAAGGATGTCTTATATTATACTTTTAGTTGAAAGGAGTAAAGTTTGAATGGAATAGTAGAGTTAATGGTTAAAGTTATGAATTTTTGTGTTGGTAAAAGAACATTAATTTTAGAAGTGAAGTGAAATGAAGTGAAGTGAAGGAGGGAGATGGTATTTGGAGAGACAAGATCCGTTGTTACAGATCTCATCTGTCCTTTCCTCAATTTACTCAAATTGGATATATGTGCATCATATGATACAACAACAAACCACATTAATATTTAGTAATAACTAACTAACAATTATAGTTTACATATTCTGTCTTTCCATCACCTACTTCTCTAAATTAAACCCTTCTCGTCTTCTCCTAATTTTTAATCTTTTACTGAGATCTCAACTGCACACCACTTTCTAACACTGCATGATGATCATCTTTCACAACCTGATGTTGAGGAGATCGTGGGGATTTTTATGGATGGCTTTATGGGAGATCAATTCATTTGATTTGTCTTACTAACCGTTCATTAGTTTAGCAGAGGTGTCTTAGGTGTCAAGAAACTAACTCCATCTTTTCTCTCATCTCATTGTTAAGGAAGCTATGGTGTTGGGCACAAAATTTAAGAAAAAAGATTGTAAGTTGATAGGACAGAATTTTCTTCCATCAAACATATTTGCTAGGGGTTTTCTTCCAAATTCTGGAATTTATGAGAAAATATCTCACAATTTATATTCATTAATTTGTCTGATGTTTGATTGAACTGAACTGCCTAAACTTGTCCTTTTCTTAATCTTCAACCAGCCGGATCAAAATGTAAAGCTAATGAATTGTTTCAAGCAACATTGCACACAGTTAATCATATTACCATAGTATATCTTTAGCAGTATAGGATGGATAAAAGATCAGGACACCAAAAGAACACAAAAAGATACTAAATGCCATATAAGGACATTGATTACAATCTTATTAATATATTATTTTCAAAATGAATATTTTCCTATTGAACTTAAAATAAAGTTGCCCTGCCTCCTCCATCCAGTATCATGAATGATAATAAAAGCTGATTTTCTTCGTGGCACAATTATGCACACTCAAGAATCTAAATATGTTGTATTAAACTTATACATAAACAGAGAACTAGGAAAATATTTCCCCAATTTTAAAGGAAAGAAAAAAAAACACGATTATTGAGAAGACACAGTTCCTCCCTATGTTACAATTTGATTTCATGACCAGATTTAGTGATTTCCATTTCAAGTGCAACTTCACATTATGTTCCTGTATCAAAACTCTATCAACAATAGCAGACTGCAGATAAGGAACAACACAGGAAGGGCAAACTTACTGTGGTTGATTCTCAAGATCCCCGTCCACCTTTTTGTCGTTTCTCTTCCAATGCAGCAGCCTCGTTCAGCATGTCAGCTGCATCCTTGTCCATATCTAGCTTGGCAAGCGCAACGGCCTGCATGTAAAAAGATGTGGACCAATCGGGATAAACACATTGGGCTTGCATTGCATCTCGAAGAGCGGCGTCCGGTTGGTCGCAAAGAAGATAACACAAACTCCTTCGTGCATAAACAGTGGGAGAAACCATGGTGCCAACATCTATGAACTGCAGATTGAAATAATAGTGCATCATATTTAATTCTTATTTCATACAAAGGCAGGCACAGGATGAGAGCAACTACTAGAACATGTATCAAAATCATTAATTTGTTTCTTAGGACTCAAACCAGCTAATGCTAACGTTCAATCTGCCCTAAAGAAACGCGATTTGATACCCAGTTGAAAGGAATGAAATCTGCTCTAGTAAAGTATATTTACTTAATTAGTCCAATAAAAATAAAATGCACACCTGAGAATAACAGTCAATTGCTGTTTTAAAATCTTTGTCACGAAATGCCAAGTCACCACGCTTCCTTGCCTCTAACATGTCTCTCATTTGTTGAGTCCATTCTTGGAAAGACAGCTAAAAAAGAATTTTAGAAATTGAACACATCAGAAAAATGAAAATAAGCTCATTCGTTAAGACACAATTATTTCACCTCATTTGTTCCTTCGTCGTCTTTGTAGTGTGTCATTACCAAAATCTGATGAATAGCCGTGAGATCCATCCTTGCACAAGCATCGCCCATTGGAGTGAGAGGATGTTGTGGAGTTGGAGGTGCTTCCTCGTGCTTTGGAATTCCTAGCATCACATAAGATGCCACCTGTTTTCAAGACAAGGCATTTCAGCTTGAAGGCAGAAGAAGACCCTAAAATCTAGTAGGAACAAAGAATGGGGGCATAAATGAACACTCATTAAACCAACAGTCTAGCTAATAAGATCATATCAACAAAGTTGACAAAATAAATATATCAGAAAATAAAGCTCTCAAATTCTTGTAACTAACATATAGAAACATATAGTATATTTAGTAATCGCAAGCATCTCATCTAATTTACCCACACCTCGACCTCGACTAATCCTACCAAACAAATGCTTCTAACATATAAAATATGGCTTTGAGAAGTATTAAATATTTTTAAATGGCCAAAATTATCATTTTAGCTAGAACAGAACTCACTACTACAAAGACATCTGGAGCTTTAGTTGTCTTTTATGGTGGACAATATAAAATATTTGATATTAGACTGGATAACAATACATATAAATTACACATCTAAGAATAATTTAAATCATGACATGCATAAACAAATAGCATTGCAGCAAGAATGCAAAATCATCTGGTTTAGAACAAAGGGAAGCATAGAATATTTAAAATTCTCAGGAAGCAAGTAAGAAGTTTACATCAATACAGGCTAATAACATGGTTTCTTACATCAGGTTTATTCTGTAAAGGGGCAAGGGTTGCAACAAGGTCCTTAGTATTTGGACGATCTCGAGGTTCATATTGTAAGCATCTTGATGCAAGATCAAAAACCACAGTTGCCTCCCCAGTTGAAAAGTTACCCTCCAAATGTGAATCCATTAAGAGAAGAATGTTTTTGCCTCGAATCATATCAAGTGCCTGCACATTCCATCATACATATTAATATGAAGGTAAGTCCTAAATCCAAATGTAAAAACTACAAAATGGTCCCCACCCCATGACTCGAACATTTATTTTCAGTCCTAATAATCTTTTAAAAATGTCCTAAATTATACATTCTGAATAATTTGACTAACTGTGAAAGGTGTTTTGGAGATAGAAGCTATTTAACAAAAATGTAAATTCTTGTTATAGAAAATGATTGCTAGCTCCATTGCCCTTTAACCAACTAAAGCTATGCATGGGTAATAAGAAACAAACACTTACATGACTAGGAGGGATGTGCTTGCCACTCAGTAGATCTAAAAGGACAGTTCCAAAGCTAAAGATAACACTTTCTGCAGTCACTCTTCCTATAGCAAACAAAAAAATAAACTTACAATATTAGTCAACGGTATAGATACTCAAGCAAGCCAAGAACAATGAAAACTAATATAGAGAAATTATACAAGGAGACTGCCTCTGACAATCACATTGTATTACAAAAGGGAAACTACAAAAGCACTTCAAAGTTGTATCGAGTGGTTATTAGGGGCATATAAATTTTGAAATCCACATCCAACGTTTATTAAAAGGCAGCCTCATTGAATAATTTTCCCCATTAGCATCTTGCTTAGAAATAATAATTTCTCATCAATTAAAAATGGCATACATGTAATTTTGTTCTGTATTTATAAGCTACGTTGTATGTGTAATTATTATTAAAAACACTTGTCTGTAAGTATTTTATAAGAACATATATTTATAATTATTATAAAAATGCTATCCTTCGTTATAGTTTGATTGATGCTACAATTAAGAGAGCAAGCAAAGAATAACATAACTACAAATTTTGTTCCTAAGATAACAAAATCATTATCTCAAACAAGAACATCGAGATAGTTTATTAACTAATCAATTTAGTCCTCAAGGTTAAACAGGCAGACAGCCAATGCCAAACAAGATTTTGCAGTTATGTATGTATTCAAGTTTATCTCACCAAAACGTGCACAGCTAAACTGTCTTAGTGTTTGCACTATCAACCTCGAGGTTAGAGATTTAATTTTCCACTCCACATATGATTATAAAAAAATATTAAATAAAAAATAACAATTGATTAGTTTTATAAAAAAAAAAAAAAACCCTCAAGCTACTCCCAGCTCAAATTGCCTCACCTAGATTATCCAAATTCATCTATTTTCTTTTGAATTGAAAATAAGAAAAAAATGTGACAAAAATTAATGACTTCCAAGTGTAGACTTGGGTAATAAGAGAAAGCATAGAATGATAAATTGTCAATAAACACTCCAACGAAAAATTAATTGCAAAGAAATGAGAAGATTTATTTGTTTACTAAATTGAGATACTTATGAAGTCAAAACATAAAGACACTGTTTCCTGAAGAAGATCAGATACCATTTCTTAAATATTCAGGTGGAGTATACGCAAGATTGGTGCTATAACTTTTCCCATCCCTGCTGTTTTTCATCAATCCAAAACAAGAAAGTCTAGGGTCACCATTCTGTCAAAAAACCATCCACAAATTACTACATCACTCTCATACAGACAAGGGATTCCTATATAAAGTATCTAAGCAAAATTACCAAAATATAAAATATTAAAAAGCCAATATAAAATGAAGTATATCCAACATATTAGTTCCTAAATCTCTGAAAAGAAATTGTGAGACACCTCATCAAACAGAACTCTGTACGCATTCAAGTCGTGGTACAATGGACGTTCCTGAGAGCTACAATAGTCTAATGCTTCAGCAATATATAAAGCAACTCTTAATCTCATAGCCCACTCAATGGTCTGATTCTCCCCTGTCAATAAAACAAAGAGATTTTTGCCATATTAAAGAAAATTATCCAAAAAATGGTAAAAGAAAGAAGATTGGCAGAGAATTCCACGAAAAATTAACGAACATTTAAAATTCAAAAGACTTGGGAAAAAAAAATTGATGTTGACTGCATAATGCAGCTGTGATTGCATACATCATCAATGCTTATAATTAACATAAACACAAACGAAATAAACAAACACTAATAATAGGAGAAGACATCACTGTGCTACTACTTCACAGTGTTCTGAAAGGCCAAAACTCGGAAGAGACAAACCCAAAATAGAAAGCACAACACCATGATCTAATAATAAAGTAAACCGAGCTTAAACAACCCCTTATCTGGACATTAATCGATAATCAATTAGAAGAACTTACAGTGGAAGAGATGCTTCGCAAGGGTGTCGTTGGGCATATACTCCGCAATAAGAAGCCTCTCTTCGCCTTCACAGCAATACCCAATGAGATTCGCCAATCTTTTATGCCTCAATTTACCAACCCCAGATGCTTCCTCCTAAAGAACGAAACCAGAATCATAGAAATAATGAGCAATGGAATAAAACCCATATCGAAATTAAAACCCTACTCAACCCCTGACCCCAATGTGGAAACATAAAAATTAAGCTAAATCAAGAAATGGGATTAAATAGGGAAGTACAACGAACTGCTTGGGGTCAGGCCAAGCAAACTTAGCAAACTTTTTAACGGCGATCCAACGGCGATTGTTCTGGTTCTGAAGACGGCCTTTGTAAACGACATTGGGGGCTTTGTCCCCGCTCTCGGAGACGATGTGATCAGAACTGAAGTTGTTGGTAGCAGCCTTGAGGTCAGCGAAGGAGAACTGGGAGAAAGCAGGAACACCACCGGAAAGGGCGGCGGGATCAGAAGACCCATTAGAAGGATGAGATTGAAAATTGTTTTGGGGATGTGGGATGTGGTTGCTTTTACCAGCTCCTAGTCCTAGACTGTGAGCCTTCTGTAAGGAGGATCCACAGCAGCCCATAACTCCCTTTTACTTATAAAAAAAAAATCATACAGAAGGAACTCCAGAAGTTTCAATTTACAAAGACTCTGTTTCAAAAAAGAGGGATAGAAATAATAAAAGGAGAGAGAGAGAGAGAGATGTAAGAAGAAAGGATCTTCTCTTTTTAGTCCATACTGTTTCTTCTTCTCATGGGAGCTAAGCAAAGCTAGAGCTAGCTAGCTCCTCTTGCTTGCTCTCTCTCTCTCTTTTCTTGTTCTTGTTCTTCTCTCTCTCTTTGATTCATATTTTTCTTTTTAATAATAATAATAAAATTAATTTTGTTGGGGGTTTGTTTATTTTCCATAGCTGGGTACTGACAAGACCTCTGTCTTTCTCTCTGCTTCCTCCTTGCATTGAGTTGTCATTTTTTGGGGAGAGAAGGAGTATTTTCGTCATTTCACTACAAACGTCTCTTTTTTGTTTCTCGCGCTGTACTGTCACGTCCTTTGATTTCTCTCTTTTTTTATATTCTATTTTCCACAAAACTATGTATTATCTTTTCTATAAATTTAATATTATATCATTGTTAATAATTATATCATTATTTATTCAATAAAATAAATATATAAATAATTATGATGGTGGCATAAATACTTATTACCCTTTCATTTCAACCCTATGTAATGAAATCATAAGTAACAAACAAAGCTTAGGTTCCACTTATGAGTTTCAGAGCAGTTACATCAAATTTATCTTCTTTCTAATTCAAGTTTCAAAAAGTAATAATAAATATTTTTTTAACATCAAAATTTTTTCAAATATTATAAATTTTATTTTTTAATAATGATAAACCTAAAATAAACATTTGACAGTTTTGTGTTTTTGTGTTGTTATTTTAAATGTTGATACGAAATTTAAATTAAAGTACTAATTAATAATTTCCATGTTTAAATTTTGACTTTACATGGAAATAGTGATACTAAAAATTATCAAAATGCATGTTTGGAAAGTTTAACAATCCATGTTGAAGATATAAAAATCAAAATCAAGCTTTTGAAAATATAAACATAGGGGTAAAACGAATAAATTCATTTTGATGTGATTGATAAAGGTTTGTGTGTTAATGGAATATTCAAAATTCATAGACAAATACCCAAATGGAAAATGGGAAAAAAAAAAAAAGAAAAAAACTTTTTAAAATGTTTGAAAATAACATCAACATAATTTAATTTTGGATTCTCATTATTTGGCATCACCTTCTTCAATCAGCTTCAAAACTCATCAAGATTTTTCATCGTTTTCTGGATTGAAAATTCATAGTTCTATTATTTTCATACATATGAAAATTGTTGTTATGAACAAACTAGTGTATATTGAAATTAGAATTCAATATCATTAAAGTATTTCATAAAAGCTCGTTTGCACGTGGTTGCTTATAGAAATAGTAATAAATACATACATTTTTCTTGCGAGAGACTTGTCTTTAATAGAGTCGTGATTCTCTATTTAAGTTAGGAATAGGGACGGATAGTAGAAAAAATACTTTTCGTGAGCTAAATTGGGACATGGACAAAGAATATATTCCTTTCATGTCCATGTTCGTGTTCTATTTGTTTTTTGAAAAACTAAGTTCTGTTACTATATAAATACTATGTTTAAATTTCAAGTTTTATTGTCTAATGACAAGACCATGAATATGTTTGAATTTAGTGTTTAAATTTAGATGATAGATATGAAAAAGATAATTTTCACAAACGTCAATGTGTTAGAATATAACATAAAACATAATGATAAAAATTAAATATATAGAATATTTATTTAAAAACAACTAATCTTTTTATTTTCATATCATTTAGATATTTTTTTAAAAATAAAAAAATTTGGCAAACTATTTACAATAAAACTACTGAAAAAAAATTATTACACAACCAAACTAACAATTTTTCTATTATTTATTTATTTTGAAAATATAGTATGAATTAAGTTAAGATAGGTTGATCATGACTTGATTTTTTATATTATATGTTTTAAATAAAATATCTAAATTAAGATTTTTGTCCTGAAATAAAAATAAAAATAGAGGGTTGCGTCAATCTCTATAATAATGTCTATTAGAATGTATTAAAATATCATAAGTAGGCTATTACATATTTTAGCATTACAGTATTTCATACCTTACCTATTTTCTATAAATATCTTTATCCCAAGAATCTTGAGTACCATTTGCTACCATTTTCCAAATATTTATATCTTCAACATGTTTTCCTTAATATCCCATCATTTATTTTTTTTGTTTCCTAACCATTTCAATTTTTTGTGTTTTCTTTTCTTTGTTTTTTAAATTTTTACTTATTAAAAACGTTTTTTGTTTTTTAAAAACAAAATATTCTTCTTTTTATTTTCAATTTTCTTTTATATTTTTTAAAACAAGCTTTTTTTTGTTTAAAAAATAAAAAAAAAATGATTTAGTTACCGAACAAACTTATTTTTTTTAATTAATTTTTAAAAACGAAAAACAAATGAGTTTTCAAACATACCCTAAAGTTTATTTTAAATAGTACAATATCAAAAAGATTCATTTTCAAATTTTCACCAATCTTTTACTAATTTTCAATAATAAATAGCAAATCAAGAATCCTGTATATTCACTCATTTCATTTTAGTGAAATTAATCTTTACACAATTATGTTTGATGAACACGAAAATTAATTATGGTTAACTTTTCTAAAATCAACTAATTAAAATGTTGAGTTTCTTTCAAAGTTTATTTACATGTGGCAAATATTAATTAAAAACTATGAACTAATATGAAACTAATTTAGAAGTTCATACAAAGATGCGTATTTTGAATGATGTCTCTCTTTACTAGATGAACTCACGTTTTCAAGATAACGTTTATCTTGTTTTAAACATGATATAAAGAATGATTCTCAAGACTCTTTATTTGTCCGGTAGCAATACGATTTCTTTTGTAAAAGAATCGTTTTAAAATTTTAGGGGAAAAAATATAACACATCAAGAGGTTTGATTAACGATATGTTTGGAACATTGATAAAAAAATTAACCAAAGAAAGAAAAATCCATAATCATTATACAGAGTGATTAGATAGTAATATGGTAGAAAACAAAACAAAAAGTTAGATCCTTATCATCAACTTTATCTATCTATCATTGGATGTTCACTCTATTTATCAAGAGTGATGTGCTAAAACATCACAACTAGATTAACTTTACGTAATTAATTTGTAGACTAATAAAATAACTCACTTAACTTATTATAGATCCATCAATTTATAAGTGAGACTTTAATTTAAATCTAAAGAAGGTTGGAAAACATTTTTACCACAAAGCTATCGATTGAAGTTGATATTATTTCAGTCTTTTTCAAATATATATTATATACAAAATATAAAGTTGAAAATTATGTGAAGTAATTACACCTATCAATAAAGAAGAGAAAAAACATATTTGTGGAGTGAATTAAATGGAGCTAAATTAGAAGGGCCAAAGTCCTATTAGCCCTATTTACTTGAAATTCAACCATTAGGTATTCAACAGGCTTTTAGTCTAAGTGTATATCTTTATAATTTATGATATTTGGTAAGTTGACAAGCAATTGACTTATAAAACACTTTGTGATGCTCTTCATTTAATGAATACAAATGGATTTCTAGTATCTAAATTTTAAAAATATACTTTTTATTTTTTGTTTTCATGTTTCTAATAACGGGTCTCGTAGAGTTAATAATTAAAAATGTACATTGAAACTTGGATAATAGAAAGGTAATTTTTAATTTTTTAAAGAAAATTTGCATCATATAACAAAAAAATTAGAAAAAAACAGCCATAACATTTTTTTTTTTCATATTACAAATATAACATATACACAAACGACTATCTATTTTTAAATTTATTACTTTTGAATTCAAAAAATATAGTGTTATAGTTTTATTATTATTAAAAAAATTGCATTTTGGTTGGTATTAAATTTAGGTTTTTGTTTGGTGGAAAAGTTGTTAGTAGAGAAAATGGCATTTATGAGCGTCGCCTTCAAACGTGTGCTTCTTTCTTGTGTTTATCCTCATTCACAATTCACACTTTCAATTTCTCTTTAACAAACCCTTCAAATTATTTATTACATTTCCATTAAATCATTACGTTTATTTTATTTTATTTTTGTTAGTAATTTAAATTTCTGCCTTTATTTTCTAGTGTATCACGCTGATATTGATACAATAAAAAGACAAACTTTTAATCACTCCTTGAAAACATGTTCTATTTGAAGATGAATCCAAATGAAAATTTTCCTTTTCAACTCTAGCCTGCAATGCAACTTGTTATTTTCTTATCTTCAATAGCTAAATGATCATCGTACTAAAAGCTTTGAATAATAATAATAATAATTTGATGGTCGAGTTGTTTGATTCTAACAACGATATGATAATCATAAAACGTAAAAAGGCCTCCAACCTTTTCATTTTCAAAGAAACAAAAAAACAAAGTGCAGATAGAGGGAGTGGCAACAACGTCTACACCATAATTGTGATGGACATAATTTGTGCTTTTAAAACCGTTTTTATATTGTTTTCAATTCAAAGTTAGTTAGTTAGCCAACCATAAACCTATTAGTTTAACTAACAACTGACAAGAGGTCACATGTTCAAATCTTACCATTCAAAATTGTACTTAAAAACATTTTTTTAAAAAAAGACTTAACGTCGATTTGATGATACAGAGTCGAGGGGAATCGAGTGCAAAAAAAACTTAGTTTAGATAAATATCTAATGTGCTCCTCGTCCACGTTGACTATTATTCAAAATCAAGTAAAGAAGTCATTTCCTTGACTTGGCTTGCATGCATTATACCTATCCCTTTTCAATGACAAACAACTAAACCTCATTTATAAATGATGTTAAGATTCGTTAGCTCATCCTCCTAATCCATACGATATTTGAAAAAATAACCTACTAATTGAGAGGAACCAGGGATAAGCCAGGTACTTAAATCCATCCAGGTAGAGCCTTTTAATCACATTCCAACAACTTATAGTCACGTCAAATTCCTTTGCATTCTATATCAATATAGGATCAGTTTTTAAGCGAATAACAACATTTTAAAAAATTTGTAAATACAACAAAACCTAATCACAACCGAATATTGAGGTTCAAAATTAAAAAGGAAAAGAGAAACGTGCCAATGTCTAGGGTATACCTTCTACATGTCCCAAGATAAAAGGGCAAATGAATAATAAAAAAAAAAAAAGAGAAACAAAAAGTCATTTAGGTGCATAGTGAGATAGCAAAGAAAGTTGAAAGTTATCCCAATAAGCTCTCTTACTTTTGCCCAATCAAAGAGCCGTTTGGTTTAAAAATTTAAGCACAACCCAACAATGATTCAATGAAACACCATTATCCCCATTTCCTCGACCACAACCAAAATTGGATTCATAATTACTCCATTCACCACTCTCACCCAAAATTATAACCAATCCAATAATACCAATTAATCATAAAACCATCATTAATCAAATACAAATAATAAAGAATGAATTGAATGAATACCAAAAAAATAATCTGTGAAAACAAAGAAAAGAAAAGGAAATAGCAGCAGCTATGGCGGACCTGACTGGCTCTGAATCTGAATCTGACTCTGTTCTTGTTTCTCTTCAGTTATGGCTGAACAACAGAGCTCCTCGTAAGCTTTAATGGAGTCCCCACAAAACATCGTCAACCCCACAAAAATCTGCCTCAGTCCCAATTGAATTTCACACCCACTAAATTTCCCCACTTTATGCACAGTTCCCGCCGCCACCGCCATTGTCTTCTCAAAATCCTGATTCATCGTCGTCTTCTTCTTCACCTTAATTTTCTTCTCCAAATCTTTATTCACCAACGCCAATCTCTGCAAATCCAAACTCTGCTGTTCCAGCGCCTGATCCAATTTCAAGACCAGCCCCTGTATGGCCTCAGAGACGTCCTTGTCGGAGAATTTGTCGGCAGTGTCGGACCATAGGTGCCCGATTACAAACACGGGAGGAGCCCCAATTCTTTCCGGAGAGAAGGGCGGCGGGCAGCCACCGTTGGGGGTCTCTTCGGGGTCGGGTTCGTATAATAGGCATCGGAGAAGCCAACCGTTCAAAGCTTTGACGCAGTCCTTTTGAGTGGCTATTAATTCAATGAAATTTGTTCTCCAATTCTCGAGCTCGTGTTTTAAATCCATGGCGGCTTCCAGATGAGTATCGTCGAGGGCGCCGTTGAGGATTGATTCGAAGGGTTTTGGGTCTGTTAGTGCTTGGGTTTGTTGCTTGTGAGTTTCTAACATGGATATCCACATGCTCTGTAATCTGTGAGGAACAAGAACAAGAAAAAGCATGCAAATTATAAATGATTTTATAACCATTTATGCTAAAAGAAAAGGATATTGTGGCATTACCCACGAATCAATTCATTCATCTCTGCAAAAAATTCTTCATCTCTCAATTTGCTTATTGTAATCGAAATCCTGTCAACAACTTGAATTGAAATTTTCAACTTGATCGACAAATTTCTGATGGAATTTCGAAGGGGATCAATTTTCCTAGCATCAGCCTTCTTCTCCATCAAATTCTTCAGCTGCCGGCATTTCTTCTCCAAGATCATGCGCATTCTCTCCTCAGCCTAAACCCAATCAATTAATGATTTCAGAAACAGATCTTCATAAAAAAGGCAGAATCAGAAGAAATACATTAAAAAAAGAACCATAACCTTCACTTCCAAGTACAGTTTTTGCTCCCAAACACACAGCTTCTTCAAAGTAGACAACAAACCTCTTGAGCCTGTTTTTATATCTTAATCGGAATGGAAACAGTAAGAAATCATTAAATGCATATAAAACAGAGCAGTTTACAAAGAATAAGAAGAAGAAGTTGATACCTTTGCAAATACTCATTCTTTGACCATAAGAAAGCAATTTGGAGATGGAATTGCTCGATTCAGATGCTTTTTCAAAGGACCCCTTGATTTCTCTCATTAAATCCAACACACTCATCTTTGGATCATCAATCTTCTTTTCCGGTTGGTTTGATTTTTCCGTTACTTCATTCTTCTTCGAATCAACAACCAGCGCCGGTTTCTTCTTCTTCTTCGCGACAACTTTTGTTGTTGGTAACTTCCGATCCGCTCCTTCACGGTCCCAATTGAAAACGGGTTGCTCGTATCTCTCGTAAGAGTCGAAGAAATTGAAGAAATCCCACGACGAGCCGGTCGGTGGCGGCGGTGGCGGCTGTCCTCTAGCCAAGTCGTAACTCGAAAACATAAAACTTCCAACCGGGGAAGACAACGGTTTCTCTTGACCAAAACACCCATCTTCTTCTTCTTCTTCGTCTTCAGAATCCGAATCGGAATCGGAGTCAGAATCGGAATCAGAATCCGATCTCTCCGTTCTAGGGGCGGCAGGCGGTGGTGGAAGGGATTTCAAATCTACTCCACCGGTTTCGCCGTCTTGATCAAACAAACGGCGCAGAGCAGAGGCGGTTTTGTTGAGTGAATCAGCATAAGCGGAATGGGAATCAATAAGAGAATGAGTAAAAAGAAGAGCTTGGTCAAGAAATTTGCAACGGTCACGGCAAAGAGCCACCGCCGGAAGGTTGTCGAGCTTGGAGGAGGCACAGCCCATCGGAGGTGGGCGTCGCCGGAGAAATCCCAGATGAGGCAGGAAGCGAGAAGAATGAAAATTGCAACGCTTAAGATTTGATGGGACAAGAAATAAATATGGATATTAGAGAGAGAGAGAAGGAGAGGGGCGGTGATTGGCAGAATGGAGTGAAGAGATTAATGAGAGAAGACGAGGAGACAGGAGAAAAGGGAATGTTGGCGGGATTCGCATAACGTCTCTTTTTAATTTGCACAAGTGGTCCCTTGTTTTTTGTGATATTAAATTTGGGGAATTTTCCATTTGAGGCCAAAAGAAATACATAATTGTAGAGTGGAGTGGTGAGGTCACGTAGTAACAGTAAAGCAAAGCAAAGCAATGTAAAGTAAAGTAAATAAGGGAGCCGTTAGCTTAGCATTATGAGATTTAGAGCGTTTTTGTTTATTTATGTATCTTTAAGTAGTGGAAGTGGGATTGGTTTTGTCTCTACTCTACTATGTTTTACTTTTGGTTTTTGCTTTAAATATCATATCATACAATTATTTTTTAAAAAAACCAAACGAAAAAATACTTCTGAAATTTGTTAACCTATTTTTAAAATGTTGAAACTAAGAAGATATGCTTTTTGAAAACTCAGCAACTAAAAGAGTAATATTTGTTTTTTTTTTCTTTGTAACGTTGAGAAGTGGGAGGAAGTGTAGGGGTGGAGCTGAGTTGTTTTTACCTTTTTTACATTATGCGGAATTTATGTGGCGAAGATTACTATGTCAACGGAAAGCAAACGTGCAGTGATATCAAATATGATGGAATAATTGGCGTTTCTGATTCCATGTCCGCCTCAGATTTCCTTTTTTTTCCTTTTTTCATTTCAATCAATTATATAAATGATACTCACATTTACCTTTTACTATGTATATAGGTTAGAATTTATTTGTAAATGTTGTTCTTTTTTTTTTTTTTGCTCCATTGTTGAGAGTTTGTTTAACCAAGAAAGAGTTTAGTTTAACTTGGCATTGGAGTGCATGCTAATTAAATCAAAAGATTTATAGTTTGAATTTTCAATAATAAGTTATCTTTTTAGTCATTAAGTTTTTATCAATATTTTACAAATTTTAAAGATGTACCTTTCTAGTTACCGAAATTATAAGAATAGGTCTATTTGTTCTTTAATTTTTAAAAATAGGTTTAGAGTCTCTTGAATAATTGTACTCTTTTATTTCAAATAATTATAAGATCAACGTTTTTTCTAATTGTAAATAGCATATATTTAATTTAAAATATAAAATCAAAAGATAATTCTAGGATATTTTAAATCTATATTAAAAATTCATGGATAAAAAATGTACTTTGAAAGTTTATTAGTCTATTTCTATAAACTTGAAGACTAAAAATATACTTAGAACTCACTTATTCACTCAAACTTTAGACTATATAAAAATGTCTTTTTCCAAGAAAAGAAGAAGAAGAAAGAGCATTTGGTAGGTAGTTGATTATTTAAAAGTTTTCATATTTATGGTAAGGGGAAATGTGTTGAGTAGGTAATTTAGGTTCTCAAATTTTGAAAACGAGTTTCGAATTTTGAACTTAAATTTTAAAATTACTATTATATATAGTATTTGATGTGATAGATTCAATATGTTTTTTAATCGGAAGTATGTATTGTACAATATATATTATAAGTTGACATCACATTGTAAATTATGTTTATACAAAGTTATCAGCAAAATAAAGATGATATGATTTATAATTTATTGATATTTTATGTTACACGTTTAGAACCATGGTTTGAAACTAAATCAAATTTTGAATATGTTTGTTAACAAAAGATTTTTTCCTAGTCGCAATTAGCTTCGTCATTTCTTCAATTAATGATGAAATAAAAATGATTTTGGAAATAATTAAAAGTAGGGCATGAATTCATATTGAACATCCAGGTAATGTTGCATGTTTTTCATCGTGATAGTTGGATCAGATAAACTAATTATTTGATCTAATTTTGTATTAATATTTAGATTCGTGTTAAATTGAATTAAACAAATAGATTTCATTCCGCCGAGATGCTAACCAAGCCTAAAATCTAATTAATTGAACTCATGATTAATACCATAAAAAAACCAAGCTCAAACTTACGTAGCTCATGAGAGAACTCTAAAACAGAAAGTATTTTCCTTTCTCTGGAGGGTTCCAAAATTTAGGACTTCATAAAACCTATATAGAATTCTATTCACCATGTGAAGACTTTGAAATCTCTCAAATAGAGTGTGCACATACAACAACAGAGAAAATCAAGTTTAATCAATTATTATAGATTTAACCTAATCCACGTTAGTCTATGTAGACTTGATTTCAACTCTACGAAATATATTTTAAAAAAAACCTTATACAACCATATATATGTGTAAAATATGAAATACAACTCTTTTTTCACGCATTTTATTGTTTTCGAATTTTTTTCTTTTACTTGCTTAAAAATAAAATTTATCGATACTCCAAAAAAAAAAATTTGGTTTGTTAGATTCGATTATAACTATTAAATGGTTAAAACTCACATTTTCTATTCTCCTATAGAATAGATAGGTTAGTTTTGACATGAAACCCAATAGTATCAAATATATATCTTTTTTCTTAAACAAAAAAAAAAAAAAAACCATCTACCATCAAATATATATGAACCGTAAAAACCATGCAGCAATCATACTTTGATGGGTTGCATGCTTACATAGTTCTAAGTATTCTATCTAGCTATCGTTTTCCAAAACCTTTTTGTCCCACCGTGTTTCATCTAAAATCATTTTATTGACATGTTGGTAGAGATCGTGGAGACAGATCAAATGTAGAGTCAACCATCTCAGTTTATGCACTGACTTGCCTCTTTCTCGAGGGCGTAAGCAAGATGTCACACATGTATTTTGAGAATCTCATAGAGTGATAGGACATATAAAATTCAACAGAGTATTGACTATGCTAATTGTAATGCGTTGGAAATGTCTTGTAGCACATATGAACCAGTTGCTACACAAAACGGTAGCTCTGCTTAGTCAGCACAGGGAAATGTTGGGAAATGGGATCACTGCTATTGTAATTTATTTGAATGGCAATGGTAAAAGAATAACAATAGGCATAGTATATGATATGTAATTAACAAAAAGAATATGGTAAAAGGAATCTAATTCGTGCCTTGGTGTAAGAAAATAAATTAAAGTTAATGGGAGAGAGCATTGAGTATCGAAACTCTAGTATTCATCAAAGTCCTAAAGAAATTCTGAGTCCCATCTTGTATACTCCTAATCCACTCCTCCAAATCCTTCATTCTCACCTCATCTTCCTCACTATTCTTTACACCCATTTCCATAAACTCCATTATCCCACTCTCCAATTTCACCTTCTTCCCTTTCCTCATCCAATTCCTATTCCTCCTCCTCCATCCCAACGACATTCCAATCCCTTCAAAAACCGCCACCGAAACCATCCCCGTCACCTCCATCACATCCTTCACTGCCGCCGTCAGCTCCTCCTCCTCCACCTCCGCAACCACCGTCACACCCGCCCGCACCACCGAACCCAACTCCCCTGTTTCTTTGGCCATCCGTTTTTTCGCTTTTCTGTACAACTCCACCTTTGTCTCCTCTTTTCTCCTCATTCCCACCTGAGCTGCCACGTGCTCTTCTAAGAAGCCCAGGATGAGGTTCTGGAAGATTCCGTAAGCATCGATGAAGCGGAGGAAGCCTTCTAGAACGCTCTCTACCCACGTGGCGGAGAGTCGACGCATGGCCTCACGTGACTGAGGGAGTTGGAGGATGTCGTCAAGGTAGTCATGTACGAGTTTCACGGCGGCTAGGCCGCGGCAGAGCCAGGCGGCAGTGCGGTTGTCGGTGGACGACCAGGATCTGAGATTGGCGATCTCGACCTTGAGAGAGGAGATCAAGGGATGGGATCTGCAGGGTAAACTGATGGATCGTAGGTGGCGGGAAATTGGAGGCTTCGGTGGACGGGGGGCGGCGGCGGAGGAAACCAGCTTGTTTGGGAAAGAAAGAGAACGGCGGAAAACGCCCACCATGGTGGTGGAGATATGGGAATGGATGGGATGAGTAATGAGTGCAGTGTTTGTAATAAATATACGGGGGAAAGGGGGAGATGGGGTCGAGTCATGTGGAAGGTAAAGAAAGGACAGAAGGCCACGTGGGTTGTAAGTTGAAAAGCCGTGTTTGGGTGTTTGTTGCTGTAAAGACTACTACATGTGGGCATTTAATTTCATGATTTTTCATGCACGTTCTCTCTTGCAACTTCAAACTAAACATAATAAGGTTTCTATTATTATTATTATTATTGGTTTTTAAGTGGATTGATTATATTTGTGACCTGGCTAAGTACTGGATGACATGGGAGTTTTTAGGTTGTTTATGATTAATTATGGTGATCATCATTCCAAAAATAATTAAGAAAATAATATTAATTTGGTGGAGTTAGATGTTATTTTTTATAAGATGATTAAGTTTGGATGTTTTTTGAGCTTGGAGGAATGTTTGTGGAGGATTGTCTTTATATAAACTAATTAAAACACAATTCTTTACTTCATTAAGTTGATGGATATTTTTTTTAGACCACAGTTCATAATTGTATTTGATATTAATATTAGATTTAATTAAATTTATTGTTTTTTTCTTCTAAGATAGAAATGATCTTTCATAATTAGTTAACTTCTGTACATATATATAGTTATTATTAATTGCCTAGGAAGTTAGAGGTCTAAACATGACTATTTTTCCATGTGTTATTTTCTTAACTTTGTGGATACCGACAAATTTAGTGGAGACTCAAGAAGTTTTGAACCCCTTTAACTCTTTTACATTATTTTTATTGGATTATGAAGTGTTATGACAACAAACACTCAAAATATTTCCACAATGGTATGATACTGGTAAATATCTTCATTAGTACGAGGTCGTTTAGGATAGTACCAAAAGTAAAGCCATGAGGGTGAGTTGAAAGATAATTTCATTATCTAATTGATGTGTGAATTTTAATACAACACATGAATGGAAGCTGAGAAAATTTGTAAATCTAAAAATATATGATGTTGGGAAATATTAGGTTTGAATTTAGGCCATCATTCCTAAATTTGTAGTTTTTAAAGTTGGTTCTATTTGGTTTTAAATGTGATTGTTTACCGTCGTTTTTTAATTGCAATGAAATATGAGTCAATGCTGTAAAATTTGTAATCAACAAATGTAAGTTAAAAAAATACAATTTCATTTAACACTGTGTGAGACGACCCATCGTTGTATTTTAAAAACAATTTTGGAGGATTTTTCATATTGTCTCTATTATTATTGAGATTGTTTTGGATCATTTTGTAATAAAGCTTTCATTAAAGCCATTTCACAATAACGCAGTTATATATCATTAACTAATTACTTGATAACAATATCGATAAATAAATTCATTGAAAACCGTCCATTTTTCTGTGTCGAACTTCCACCTCTTTCCATGATTTTATGCCATAACTATATCTATAAAGAAATCCATCAAAGGCAATCATCTAGTTTTTTTTCGAAAAACCCAACCTTGATCCACAATTTTACACCGCTAATAATACTAAAGTTGGTGGAGGATTTTGTTTCGGTTGTTTGACGCCACTCTTTAAAGAGTGAAAGCAAATGAAACATGTATCACCTACGAAATTTGTAAATTGAAAATCTATGTCGAGGTCATTGAAGTACAGTATGGTGACAAAGAACGTATAGTTGACGAAGGTGAAACAAGTGGTTGATTGGCTATTGTGGCGGCACATGTTGGAAAAAGATGAATCGTTACTGTCAATTATATTGAAAGGATGGTTTTTTATATGGGAGTTGACAATGTAGATGATGGAGTAAATGAATTTCATTCACTGATCATCATTAGAAGTGAATGTCAATTCCAAGGTCACCTTATTTTACTCGAGGAATGCATTGAAGATGTGAGTAAAATGGGAGGTTGAGATTGAAATTTTAGGTCTTGTCACGAAAGTAAACTATAGCAAACATGAATTAAGACGCAAGATCAACAAAATGGTTAATGGTTAAGTAAGCATGTTTAGAAGTAAGGTGGATAACTGTACACCAAAATTTTGATTACAAATTGACAAACACAAGTCTTAAATTAAATCATTAATCTTTGATATTTAAAATATAGTATACTCTAGAGACGGACAATTAGTCTTAGCGGCATAGGCCCAGGCGTGGCGCCAGCTCAGTTTAGCGCCATTAGGAGGACGCGCTTTGTACCTACAATTTTGATGAGTGTGTCAGCATTGGATCGTCGTTGAGTCTTTTGATTATGGTGCCTGTCGCTTCCGCCATGCAAGGTGGTTCATCAGGCATTGGCTACGGCCTCAAATACCAGGTCAATGTTCTTTATTTTCTGATGTTATTCAAACCCATAGATCTTCTTAACCTTGAACCCTAATTCCTATTTTCGAAATTCTGTTCCACTTCCAGGCTCGATGCATTGCCGATGTCAAAGCAGATACTGATCACACCAGCTTCATAACCGGCACTCTCAGCCTCAAAGATGAAAATGAGGTCACGCTCAGCTTTACTCTGATTTATTTCGTCGCTTGATTGTTCGTATTGTTTTTGACATGGATCTGATGCAATTCAAGTCTATTAGGTGCATTTGATTCGACTTTCATCGAGTGGATCCGAACTCATATGCGAAGGTTTGTTTTCTCACCCCAATGAGATCTGGGACCTGGCGTCTTGCCCCTTCGAACAGCGCATTTTCTCTACCGTCTTCTCCACTGGTAATTAATTGGTTTTTCGTGCTTGCTCGAACTCAAGTTTCTGTTGTGCCTTCTCCCCCGAGATGTTTGCTTTCTGTATGAATGGGTTGGTTTTGTTATTCTTTTAGTATTGCTACTTTTAACTCAGCTGGTAAGTCAATGATGGAATTAGGCGAGGAAGTTTAAGCATTTAGTATTGAACCTCTTTGTTTACAGAATGTGCGAATTTTCGAATTACTTTCAAGCAGAAATGTCCAACTTCTGTTAATTCTCAGAAGTCGTGATAATTGTGCGATTGACTCATGTCTGTATTCACATGTTTACATTCTATCTCTTCTTCGCATCAGAACCACAGTTGTGTGGGGATTCATACCTTTTTTACAGACTCTTCTAAATTCTCTGCCTCCACCTTACTTTGAATTGATCCTCTTCCATTTTCTTAAGGTGAAAACTTTGGGGCAGCAATATGGCAAATCCCTGAGTTATATGGTGAATTGAATTCTCCTCAGTTGGAACCGGTGACATCACTTGATGAACATGCTAGTAAGATCAATTGGTAAGGATTTTGAGAAGCAATTCTTTTTCTTGGTTGCTATTGTGTCCAACTGCATTTGGCCTATCTGAATTTCATATTTTATTAAATGCAGAATATATACCTAATCAATGTTTTGTTCTACTTGTAATTAATTCAAGTAAAATTTATGCTCATTAAATTTTTTTTTCCCTTTAATATTTTAACCTTCAAATGTTCACTCTGAATTTTACTGTAATTTGTCTCTTTCTTTTTCAGTAATTTGCTTCTGATGACATCCATGAACTTATTTCCTATTACAGTTCGATTCATGCACTCCCCAAAATTGGATTCTCTTTCTAACAAATATTTTTGGACAGCGTTATTTGGTGGCCATCTGGAAGGCATGATAAGCTGATCAGCATTGATGAGGAAAATATTTTTCTATGGAGCTTGGATTGTTCAAGAAAAACTGCTCAGGTAGACTTAAATAGAAATTGTATAGTCTAGTGACTGGATTCTAAATTGGGCAACGTTCACTTTTTGCATCATGTTGTCATATATGCATGGTAGGCTAAGGTTAAGAGCTATAATTTTTTAGATAAGAGAGAATTCATTAACCAAGAAAAGCTGCATTATCAAAGTTAAGTCATCAACCTCAAAAAACCAAAAGAATTGAAGTTTTTCTACAATTGGGGTATATCATAACAGAATTACAATCATAAAGAAGATTGATTAAAGAACCCTATGGAGGCCAAATTTTGAACTCTCTTCTACGTCTATAAAAAATTAAAGTTAATACTTTTTAGGATCATGGCAAACCTTTTCTAACTCTCGGTTCTGGCCAATTTTTTTTTCTCATCCAAAAGAATTCATAAGTGTTGTCCTTGCTTCAGTGAACGGTCCAATTTTCGTATGGCCATGGTTTCCCAAGGAGAATGTGACATGACATGCATCCATGTCAAAAACATCACAAACAATTTGATCTTTGTAGTGGTTACACATTTTCTATCCAACTAACCTAGTAGGGTTTAGAGAGTAGACTGATTTTCCCATTTCTGAAGGCAGTGATTTTCCTGTCTTCTTGCTGGTAACTGAGGTATTTCTTGAACTTCTTGATGGTATTGATTGGCCCCAACATTTCTCTGTGAACTTTTTTGAGCTTTGTTATACATAGTCGGAGGTTCCTGCCACAAATCAACTACCCTTTATTTATTTCAATCCTTACAGTCTCTACTGTTTAAAGGTGATGGTTGATGGCCTAATTTGCTGAGGAGAAAGCTTACTTGTCTACCGAAGTGATAAGAGCATAATGCTCGAATGATCCAAAAGGGAGTGTGCACTTTGGATGCAACTCTATGATACCAATTGATGTATCCAATCTCCTAGATTTCAATCGAGTTTCTTTACTAAAAATTGCGCTGTAGGCTATAGCAGAATATTTATACGAGCTAATCAACTGAAATAGCCAATGACCACTGAACATGTTTTACAAAGAATTAAAGACTTGAAGTAAAATCTATCGGTAAAAGTAAAAACCCACAATAACAGACAATGAAACATAATAAAGACAGCCATATGAAAGATAATAAAATAAAGGTTGTAAGAATGTATGATTCATTTCTCATATTGACAAGTTAGATGCAGCAAATTTCATCTAACTCGTCGAGTTCTTGATTGATGATGATATTTTTGTTTTATCCTATTGGAAGAGATGGCCAGTTTCCCAGCATGTATTTCCCTGATCATTTTTTGTTCAATGTTATCAATTGTACACCCTCATTTTATTTCCCCAAAAAAAATATTGACAAGTTAGATGCTATGAAATAGCAATTTATTTTCAACTATTTGTGATGATCTTTTTGGGGCCTACTACAATCTAGGTACAATCAAAGGTGTCCGCTGGGATGCTTCATTATTTGTCTGGAGGGACGTGGGATCCACATGATTCAAATGCTATTGCAGCAACTAGTGAATCGTCTGTTCAATTTTGGGATTTAAGGACAATGAAGTATGCTATCATTTTTGCTTTATGTTTCTGACAGATGATGGGTATATTATAACGTGTTTTCCACCTAGTTGAGCTTATTTTGGTACATCAGTTTAATTTTGGGATTTTAGGTCAATGAAGTATGCTATCATTTTTGCTTTATGTTTTTGACAGATGATGCATATATTATTATGTGTTTTCCATCTAGTTGAGCTTATCTTGGTACATGCGCTTCTTATGTGCCCACGCCAGCCTATATAATCATTATGAATAATATAATGGGATGTTTTATCTGTTTCTATGTTGTTTTGAGAAGAGATGAAATGTGCACGATTAAATTGGGGATTTTAGGCTCTTCTTCCTTCTATAAAGTTCTGAATCTTGTAACAATTTATTTCATAAAGAACAAATGTTGTTCATCGATAAATTTTGCACCTTGATTCAATTTTTAAAAAATGTGATTCCCATCTACTATTAGTCTCAAAATGATTCTCTTAGGAAGTAAAAACATTGAAAGGCCAATAAGAATTCTTTTGTGGGAAGCTTTGGAGAGGGTGGAGCAGTACATTTGTTCAAGTGGGAGGTTGTTTCAGAATTGATGGAGGATGGTGGCTTAGGCCTTAGGAACCTGACATTACATATTGAGACCTTGTTGGCAAAATAGTTGTGTTTCTTCAAGGACAAATACCCTGTGGAGGAGGATTATGGTGAGTATGGACCTCACTCGTTTGAAGGGGGTTCAGGTTTGAGGGTTGAGCAAAAATCTTTAGCCTGCTATTTCTCTGGGTTTTCTTAGTTTATCAAGTGTTCTATTGAGGATGGGTCAAATATCTATTTTCTGGAAGGTTCTTGGTTGGGGGAGATGCCCTTGTACTTTCTTTCCACATCTTTATCATCTATCAAATAAAATGATGCATTTGGAGCCTATGTTTTCCCCTCCTCTGATATTTGTTCCTTGCTTTTCTTAGGTTTTTTCTTGTCCCCCAATGACCAAGAGGCAGTTGAGGTTGCTAGTCTCCTTACCTCACTATTATTTCTAAGTGTGTTGTCTTGGGAGAAGGGATTCAAGGTTTTGGGTCCCAAAGCCTTTAGACTCTTGTAGCTTTTTTTCCACATTCTTTGTGCCTCTCCTCGCTCTCAGGAAGCCTCGTTGTTTTTCTCACTTTAGAAGGTTAAAATTTCGGAAAATGGTGAAATTCATTACATGACAAGTTTTGCATGGTTGGTTAGATGAGAATACATAGGACAGACTACAAAGACTCTTTTTTTGGTGCTATGGCTGTTGTGGCGATATACTTTCGTGTTTGACTTGAAAATATGGTCAGAATGTGACAAATATAGTGTTAAAACGACCAAGACACCTCTGAAAGAGTGCCAATGTACACTCTTAGAGAGCAAGTAATATGCAGGCAAAACCTTGGTCGAACTCAAGGACTGAAATTTTTTGAGAATTTACTCAAATCTTCAATCAAAACTCAACGAAATGCAGAAGTACAGTAAATTTATGTTGTATGGTATCATGTAAACAATAACGAAAACTATTATTAAATGTTCACTAATGATACATCCAAGGTTTGGGCATAGGATTAATCTGTGGTTAATGGAGGTTGTCTACTGTTTTACCTGCACTCTTTCCTCCCGCTTGCTTGATTGAACATGGTTTCTCCTAGGTTAAGCAAGCGAACCTGCTTACCCTACCTTTTTCAAGAAGAGTGTTAAGAGTAGCAAATTTCATGTCTATGGGTTGTTTGTTGTGTGGTTTTTCGTCCCTTTTTGCTTGTGAGAAATTATCCTATTTCTAGATAATCTAGTAAGGCATGTTTACCCTCACTCTCCTAGTGTCTTCCACACAATCTAACCCTCTCAGCAATATACTGTGCTTATACCTCTTCTAGGTTGTCCAGCAGCTTTAGACTCTACTCGAATGCTAATAAAGGAGCCCAATATTACCAAGCTCAAGCTTGCAAGTTTTTGGTTAAGTGGAGGTTCCATAGCAACCTTCCTGGAGACATAGCCACTCTTAGCTTCCTTGCCAGAAACAAAATAAGGAGATGAATATGAACTAAACATTGCATTAAGTTGAATTATGTAATGTTCTTAACAAAAACAATCTCAATAAAACGACCTTACTTGAACAGGATCTGTTCTATAGGTCGTACAGTAGTGTCCTTGAGTTCTAGAATAATCTCAATAAAAATACAAACTACACTTTTTTATTAGTTTACACTGCAAGAATAAGAGTAGCTGGCTTTGTTGCTCCACAACTTGTCAACCGGATGAAATGTCCTTTTAAGATCTGATAGCACACTTTCCTCTCCAAGAAAATGGTTGCCAAGTGTACCCTCAAATTTTGAATCCTTTTTTTCCAAATTTCTTTGCTTGTACATGCTTCCAGCAATTATCAGGTGGCACTTGGCAATAATGGCCTCTGCTTCACTACCCTACTGTGGTAATGTACATTTGCATGCCTCTGATTAAGTTATCAGTGGTCCTAGCTTCTAAGACATGGTTCTCTATCATTGACGCTGCAAGTTTCCAACTGGTAAGGAACCTTGGCGCATCCTGGTATGAAACTTCTCTCTTAAACTTTGGCAAATGTTTGCTGCAAATAACCCATCATTCACTTCGACACATGTTTTCATCCTAGGCAATAATAGCTTGTATTTCAACAAGTTATCAATGGCCACAATGGTGTGTTCTTTGCTGGAAGCAAGAGGAGGATTTTGATAGTCTTTTATAGGATGGTCCTTTCTCTTTGAAGCCAGTTCTTTGGGGTTGTTCTGGTGGATAATAAAATATGGTGTTTTATGTTTGAGCAGGTACATCTGAATCCTTCCTTCGAGACAAAGGAAGTGTCTTGTGGCAGGCTTGCTTTTTTTTTCATTTGGTTGGAGAGAAATAGCAAAATTTCATATGGATTGAGAGGTCCAGTGAGGAGCTTTGGGAGGCGATTCGTTCTAATAACTCTATTTTGATGTCTGTTAATGTGACTTTTTGTAATTATTAGCCTGGGTTTACTCTTTTGTTTTGGGTTTTAGTTATGCAATTAGATTTTCTTCTTTTTTTTTTTTTGGGGTGGGGGGGGATTCTTTTGTTGGTGGGTTTGTTTTTTGTATTTTTTCATTTATCTCAATGAAAGCTCTGTTTTTCTTTTGTTTTTTTCCTTTTATTTTATTTTAAATAGAAAAATGATAAATTGGCTTATGAGAAGTGAATTGCAGGAAGACAGACTCAATTGCATGCTCTGCGTATGTTCGCAATGTGGATTACAACCCCAAAAAGAAGCATTTACTTGTAAGGCTTCCTCTATTTTATTTTACTGTTTTATAACTGTTTTATTTCTTGTTTTCCAGAACCATCAAATTCAAATTCTCTTCTATGTATTAGTGCATGCAAATTGAAAAGGGTTTTGTCAAGAAAATTATACTAGAATCATAAATCTCATGTCACTAGCAAACAAAGCGGTAACTAGAATGTTGGTGTGCTTTTTTATGCTAGAAAGGGAAGATGACTTTGTGTGGTGACCTGCTTATTTTTACGTTTATTGTTGGGGTTAAGTTAGTAAGTCGGAGCTACCAGTGTTAATTGGCTAGCTGGAACGACATTATTTGGCATTAGTAAGATCCAGAAGGGGCTGGGAAAATCGTGAGTTTGAGTACAGACCTTTTTTGCTTTTAGTAACACCTATTGAGTAGTTAGTTTGTAAGTTATAACAATTTCTATCAGTAGACGTCATTACTTGTCCTACCACAGCTGAAGGCCTGTCATATTGGTGGTATATAATCACAACTATCTTCTTGTTTTCTATCATTTGCTTCTTTCCTGAACATCCTTTGCTTGTTTTAACATTTATAACTTATCACGTCTTCTGTTTAACTAGCATTCTATGAACTGAGGCATTATCCATCACTTGTCTGGACCTATACTATAGACTATTTGAGCTTTACTTTGACTAGTGATGGCTCAATCCATAGAATGCAGTTTGGATTCGGCTGTTTGAGGAGCTTGGTATTGACTTGGCTAGGCATTGAGACTGCACAAAGATGATGGACGAGTTTCTTTACCATCTTCTCTTTTGTGATGAAGGAAAGTTTTCGTGGCAAGTTGACGTGTTTTATTGTGTGGTCTGTGTGAAGAAAGGAACAATGGGACCTTTAGATTTCAGAGGTTGGAGCTTTGATTTTGGTTTTCTGCTAGGTTCTATGTTTTCTCGTGGGCTTTGGTTATGACATTTTTGTTATTATTTGTTAGGAATTATTTTGCTTGATTGGAGGCTATTCTTATAGCTTGCCTCCAACTCTCTCCTTTTTTTTCCCAATGTCCTTGTATCAGTTTTTTCCCCACAACGTGGCTTGATTACTCATTAAAAACTTGATAATCACCATAGCAGTGAATGACATGAGAAAAGCAGGGTTCAAGTTCATTAGAACGATAGCCTCTTTTGTTCTTTAAACAAATATTTCATTTCCCAATCTGGTGTTTGGACAGCGTTTATCTTTTTGTTATTTTTTCCTTTCCAACTTTGCATTAATAAAACGAGCTGTGTACCAGGTAACTGCTGAGGATGAAACTGGAATATCTATCTGGGACCTTAGAAGGCCAAAAGTCCCGATCCAACAACTTCCTGGGCATACCCACTGGTATCTTTTTAAAGAGGCCATGTTTTCCTAGAATGTTATTGAACTGTAAAATCTGATTGTGCTCCAAGTTAAATGGTTGAACTTTGACCCTTTGTATGTAATAACAGGACATCTGCTGTTCGTTGTAATCCTGAATATGATGGGCTAATTTTGGTTTGCTCTTCTTTTCTTCTCTCCATTTCTAGATATAGTTATTTTTTCTTTCCCATTTTACTGTTTGGTTCATGTTTGTTAGATTGTATTTTATACTTATCCATACTTGTTTTCAATTTGATCGTATCAGTTTCCTTTGTGAAGTCTGGGGCCATTTTTATTTTAAATTTCATATAAAGCTATAGACTAATTGTAGACAATCAAATCCCTTGAAGTTTGATTCGCTAGTGAAATAATTTATTTTAGCACAAGCTTGTTCAACTTTTCAACGTATCTTTGAGTCAATGACACAATGTTAGCGATTGCAGAGTGCTGGTACCGATTCTGCTGTCAACTTATGGTTGGCATCGATGTCTGATGATGAACCAAAATCTGAAAGGTCATCTTTTTGTTCAGGGTTTTTCTGTTTCTGTTTGTCTTTAAAGTTTATGCTTATTGCTTCATATTAATTTATGAGCAGGAAGGTTGATTCATCACCACGGCAAGGTGATCCATTATTGCATTCTTACAGCGACTACGAAGACAGTGTTTATGGTAACAGCTGTAGCCTTGTTATTTTAATATCTATTTCCAGTGGGTCAAACTGACTGGGTGATTTTAATTTCAAATGCGAAGGCCTTGCCTGGAGCTTTCGTGAGCCTTGGATCTTCGCATCACTGTCCTACGATGGGAGGGTAAGCAGCAGCACATTCTTCTAGAAGAGTAGCCGAACATGTGCATTGAATTGATTATTACCAAAAAATTGTACCGGATTGTGGTGGAAGTTTTATTCATCCTTTTTACTCGTTCTTGCAGTGCCTTCAGTTTCTTTCTAGTGTTAATAGATTATGGATCTATGCTGCATGGAGTCTCGTATCATCTTATTTTCTTTTGCTATTTTGCCGTTTGCTTAAATTGAGATTTTATATATTTTAAAAAAAATCTTAGTTAAGTAGTCATGCAAAGTCGGTTGATCATTTACAGAAGCTCATTACTCATTGAATCTAGCTGATTATCCTTGTCTGTAGACCGAACCGTTTTGCAATCCTACAGAATAACATATTTCAATTGCTTTTTTTTTCCTTGTGAAACAGGTTGTTGTTGAATCAGTGAAGCCTTTTCTCTCAAGATAATGGAGTTCATTTTAGATCTTCTTTCTCAATATCGATTGCTTCCTCAGTCTGATTCAGAGTTTCTCATTACGGCAACTGGACTTGCTATAACCTTCTCTCAAAGCTTATCTCTCTTCCACCAGCGAGACTACTTGTTACTGAACGAAGGCTCCCTCGTCTTTTCCACATCAGCGACGAGATTGAGAGCGTGAGGACTTGTCCAGTAACAGAGAAAGTATACACAGAACTATTGAGGGAACAATTTTATTGTACTGAAAATATCGTAGCTGTTATGAACAACCAAGTCATATCTTCTTCTATCATGTATTGTTTTGTTGTGTTGAACTTGCTGAACAACCAATACACATAGATTAAACATTCAACTAGAAAAGAAAAATAATGTTATAGATCCTGATTTCCTCTTGCTTTGGATGCCTATGTTGTTAGGCACAAGCACAGCTGGGAAACAAGAACATCCAACCATCTAATCTGTGTCAAAAGTTTTTACCACCGACCCGAATTGGTACGTGTCATATTGTATTGTCAATCTCTGTCAAACTAAGGTAGGCAATGATTTTCGCTCCTACTCATGAGATGTGGATGAATATGATTGGAATTTTGATGCTTATCCAATATACTTGGACGAGAGACAACAAAAAATGGGAATGACGGGACTGCAGGGGAGGTGAAACCCTTGGTTTCCTCGTTCAGTAGCACAGGTTTGAACACCAAGGTTCGTCTCCACGTATTCTTTGGTGTTTGGTTTTAATTGAAAATGTGGAACTTTTACTAACCACGTGTATTTTTGACACGTTGCATGCAATTTTCCATTTTATCCACAAGCAATGAGGTGCCCTTGTCAATCAGAATTTTGGCCATGTCAGCTTAGATTTGGTTGACACGTGTCGTAACCAGGTGGAAAGCAGGGAGAGGTGGATAAGATTTTAGGAAATTTGAGAAGTTTGGAGCTTTTGCTTTCCAACAAGGATCCCATTCCCCTCCACTTACAATATTAGTTTTTCTTTTTCCTTTCTAAAATATGCAGCCACTTGCCACGTCATCTCCAGCAAAGAAAATCCTGAGATTTTGCTGTCTTCAAAAAGTTTCTTTTGATGCGTCGGTTTTGGCTCCCCTCTTCTCTCCATTTCAGCCTCACATAAATAATTATTTGAGAAAATTGGACAAATCATTCGATGAGACATTAGTTGTTACAAACTTTTTAATTATTAAGTTAGATCCTCGTAGGTTGGTTTTGTTGGCTATTCAATCAGTTCTTTGTGATGTGTTAAACTTTTATATTTACCTTCCTCTCAGAGTTATGTAATTAAATAATAACTTCAATGAAAATTTGTTCTAAATTACAATTTTTTTGAATTAAATTAAACTTGTAATTTAACCTTTTACAATATAATCTAATTGAATAAATAAATGGATCGGAAATTGTGTGACTTGGCTTATTCCTTGTCACGGTAAAGTCTTTTGGGTTGTCAATGTGCAGTAATCTAACAACTTGTGGTGCATTGGTCTAGTTTCCTATGGTTTAGGGTAATATTTGGAAACACCTTTCTTTCTACTATTTTATTTATTTATTTATTTATTTAAATATTAAGAACTTTAACTATCTTTTACTCCTAAAATAAAATGATATTAATGATTTTAAGTTTGCGGATGGGAGTAGAAGATTAACAGGAAGAAAGAGAAGTGACGGCTCATCTTGTGCCACGTGGAATGTCGAGTGGACTTGCGGGACCCCTTCTCCCCATGCTCACGTGTTTGATTAAATCTCCGAATTTCCGTCTCTTCGCCGAGCCACCACCACCGATCTCATTACTCCGCCCCCCCCGCCCTTCAAACTTCTAACCCCAATTTCTCTCATTCCTCCAATGCCTCTTTCTCTTCTCATCACATTCCTCCTTACTTCTATCTTCTTCTGAAATTCCACTCCCATTTCCCCTTATTCCTTCTTTGAATTCACTATCCACTATTGATTCGCCTTCGCCTTTCCTCCTTTCTACCCACATTTCCTCTCTTACTTCTGTGTTTCCCCATGGAATTTTTGTAAGCAATGGCTGCCTCTTGCAGACTCGAGTCTTTTCGTTTGCCTTCCCATGGGGGCCCCGAGCTTCGGCGGCGGAGATGGAGGAGGATTTTGTTTGGGATTAATCGACTTGGGTTTACTCCTATTAGTTGCTGTTGTTCTGATTCTATGGTTCCGATACGCAGAGCTACTGGGTCTGGGAAGAGTGTTGAGAAGCAAGAAGATTGGCGTTTCGATCCCCAAAAATCCCCTCGTAGACTCCGTGTTCAAGCTACTCCTGCAATGCCCTTTGCCTCTCCTCAGTAAGTTGAAGTTTTGTACTTGAACTGGAAAACACTACTTTTTTAATCAATTTTTGTTACTTTCTTCTACCCTTTTTTTGTGCGATGCAATTGGATGAATTATGTGGAAAATTTTAACTCCTTTTCGCTGGCATTCACTGGTATGGAGTGACTGCTTCTTTCTTATTCTAGCTAGGCATACGATGAATGACGTTTACACTGTATGGTTGGGGAACATGGGGGTTATAGTTTGAGTTAATGATCAATATTTACGCAAGTTATATATTGCTTTGGAAAGTGTATGCACTCACGGGATTGTTTGATCTTCTTGTTTCTCTGCAGATCTGGGTTTGTTTCCAAACCTGAAAAGTTTTATCCTCGATGCACCCCAAGGGGCTCTGGTCCACAGTCACGTGATACTCCGCCAAAAAGAGGTAACTCAAATTGTTTTATGGGAATCTCTTAGCTAGCCCAGGTAGTCTAAAAGAATATTTGTGTAGGCATTAGATAAAATTTCTGTTTTTAATGTTTGAATAATGGATCTTACTGAGTAGACTGATAAAATATACCTACCTCCGCTGTAGACACTGGTATTGCAAATGAGAAGGACTGGGGGATCAATCTGTTAAATGAAAATGTTAGCGAGTCTGGTACGAATGAAGATGGCAGCACTTGGTATCGGGAGAGTGGGGAGGACCTTGGTGAGAATGGATACAGATGTAGATGGACTAGAATGGGTGGTCAATCGCATGACGGTTATTCAGAATGGAAAGAAACGGTATTAATTTAGTATTTTTATGTGCAATTGGCTTTGTTGTTGATCCAGAGTGAAGCATACTTAAGCATGTTGTAAATTAACTCTCTTAATAGGGAAACTCTGTGACAATCCATGGTTGTGGCCTTGGCCAATCTACATGGCAAAAAGAAACTCATGATTGTCACCCCTGTGCAAATATTTTTGTGTAAGCAAGTTAGAGTTCCTATTCTCACTTGAATAGTTTTTTCCACTCTCACGACTACAGTTTGAATTGAATTTTCACTGTGGAACGTGTATGCGTGTCTTAATTCTCATCTTTCTTATCTGGATTGAGTTTAAGATTAGTACAAACACACACACACACATTTTGGTATCTTCTTAGTTCCATATTGATGCTACACTAGTTCCCATAAAATTGTAGTTTCCCCACTAAAGAAAAATTTGGTGAGCAACTGTTAAATGGACTCAATCAATTCAACTTGGGATGAGATATTGGTCATGAGTATAACTCTCTGGATAAAATTTGAATTGTATGTTTCTTTTCAATACAGATAAGTCTCCACTAGGTTTTTTAGTTTATAATAAAGCAATAGTTGCCTCTGAACCAGTTGGGAAAATTCATCCATTTTCTGGTTAGTGCAGAGTTAGCAATTAACTTCTCAATGAATTTTATGTAATATAAAAGCCGCGCTAGAAATCAAGCATCATAAAAAATTGTTGCCACTTTGACATTGTTTTTATAACTCTATGAAGTATCATCCCAGGTGACTGCATTTAATGGATTTATTGATCTCATTGACAGTGGTGGGAGAAAAGTGACTGGACTGGATACAAAGAGCTAGGTACTTTGCATATTTTCTATTATTACTTGGATATTTACAGAATCTAGCTCCTTGGAGAGAGTGAAAGGCAATCTAACTTAAATTATCCTGTAGTGACCTGATCGGATAGAGATTTTCTGTATAGTGATCTTATTGCTCGGACATTTACGCAATCTAGCTCTTTAGAGAGAGCAGAAGAGAATGTAGCTACCCTTATCCCCATATTCTTTTCTACTCTCGCCAAAGAGCTAGATTCTGTAAAGGTTGAAGGAATGAGATCACTATGGATATTGACTTACTGTCAAGAACTGATGGTTAATGTACCTTTTAAAGTTAAACATGTGAAAATTGATTATTATTCATTTCTCTGTGGTAGGTATCGATTTTAGAATCACAAATTTCCTTTTCCTTTGCTTTTTAACTGGAGAAATTTCCTAGTACACATCTCTAAGAAGCACAAACAATTTAGCCTGGCTAGTAGTCCATGCCCGACACATGTTGGACACTTTTTTACACTTCTTAGTGCACTAGTTGAACGTAGTGAAAACAGGTTCAATATTTGTTCGACATCTTCAAACACCTGTTAAATAATACTAAACAAACACATGTATGAAAAAAATAATTTTGAGAGCAAAATACATCAAAGTAGTTTTTGAAGCATATAAATACATAAACTTGTCAACTTAAAAATTTCCTTTGGTATAAAAATCATATATTTTAAAAATGTTTATTTTAATAAAATTATCCTTACCATGTCCAAGTCTTAGATTTTTTGAAAAATGGTGTGTAGTTGTGTCGTACATGTGCTTCTAAGCTTATCAATATCATTTGTTGTCTCTTTAGCACCTCCTATCTTGCTCTTACTCACTGAATTCTATCTTGCTTGTCCTGACTGAACTTTTCATCCCCTGATAGGAGTGGAAAAATCAGGTAAAAACGTCGAGGGTGATTCATGGTGGGAAACATGGCAAGAAGTTCTTCATCAAGATGAATGGAGGTTTTCTACTATTATAATACACTTGCTCAATGACGTTGAGGAGATCACTTCTTTTACCAAGTAAAATAAATACTCTGCAATTTGATGGTGCAGTAATCTTGCAAGGATTGAGAGGAGTGCACAGAAACAAGCAAAATCTGGCACAGAAAATGCTGGATGGCATGAGAAATGGTGAGATCATATTCAATGCAATTTAAGTTATGGGGATTAGGTTTGTAGTACAGAAGTTGTAATTTGTTCAAGTGATACAGGTGGGAGAAATACGATGCCAAAGGATGGACTGAGAAAGGAGCACATAAATACGGTAGATTGAATGAACAGTCATGGTGGGAGAAGTGGGGGGAGCATTATGACGGAAGGGGATCTGTTCTTAAATGGTTTTCCTCTACTCCTTGTTTTCACATTGTTTGCAACATATTCCATGCATCATTTATGGATAATACAGTATCTATCTCATTGATGTGAGATATCTGGATAATCTTATACTATATGCTTTGTTTATATCAGTCAGATATATGTTGTGTCATCGAAAAGCTTTCAGATATTGATAGTAACTAAAATTGTTAGAATCAACTCCATTCTTATGCTGTTAAACGAAATACCTAAGCTACTTTCTTTGTTCTGTTTCAAATTGTGAATGGTAAAAGCTTCTTCAAATAGTTGTAGGATGTTAACAGCAGATCTCTTTTTGTGCTTACTTTTCAGGACGGATAAGTGGGCTGAAACTGAACTAGGTACAAAATGGGGAGACAAATGGGAAGAGAAGTTCTTTTCTGGAATTGGCTCTCGACAAGGGGAGACTTGGCATGTATCTCCTAGTGGTGAACGTAAGTTAATCTAGAGTCATATTCAATTCATCTAAAGCTGGTAGTTCCGTTAAATTTTTAATAGAAAAAAATTGGTTAATTGATCTAGTTCAAGTTAATGTATCGGAAATCATTTCTTTGTGGGTTGGTTGCTATTGATTTCTTTTTTACACTATTTAAACATGAACCCTTCGTTTTGCTAGAACTAATACGTTTAAATCTCTTCATATTACGATTCAAAGTATATATGCAAGTCTCAGTGTTTTTCATCTTGATATTCATTTTGAGAGAACACTACTCTCATCATTTCCATATTACTTCTATAAATAACATTGCTTGCATCTCTTAATCTTTTTTAGTTTTAGTACATTGGTACAATAACATTTTTTTTAAGAACATTAGTACAATAATTATGTATTTCTAAATTGCAACTTATCTTTGTTCACTTGGAAATATCCTTTTCTTCAAGAGAAAAATTATTTATCATATGAAATCAAATATTTATATCACAACTCAGTCGAATGGCTTAAGCCACTAGCAAAATAAATAGATTGGGATTCTTTTATAACTTAATTCAACGGTGTACATAAATTTTGTTCTTCTTAATACATGATTGGTTTAGCTTTATTTAGTGCCCACCACCTAGGAACCATTGAGACTTGCATAGTGTTTGATTTCAAGTAAAGGCATCCTGTTGATGGGGTGGTGGTTTAATTTGTGCAATTCTTTTATGATTTATTCAATTTGATATATGCTCGAGACACTTAAAAGAGGATATTTGTGTCAAATTTAAGAAGCTTAGAGTTCAAAAGTTTAGTTTGATCCTATATTCAGATTGTTTTAGAAATGTGTTAGAGAAGCTAAGTTTATGTAGCTTATGTTGTTTAGTTTTAGATTTGTGATTGAGCGTCATAAACTTTAGTTTACGCAATTGTGAGTTTGCTTTATTGGGGATTCACGATTGGGTTTCGAAAGCTTGAGTTGTATTGTCAGTAAATGATTGTTATCTTTATATGATTTCAATCAATTAAACATGTGGGGCAGCCAACCACCTTGGTCCCTTTTGTTGGCTACTATGACTTAAGCCTTCTTTTTGAAGCAATATTGGTGCTAAATCTTGCGTTGTGTTTTGCATTTTCTGTTGGTTATGAGAGAAGTGGAACTAACTGCCTTCCCGTCACATGTACAAGGTTGGTCAAGAACGTGGGGCGAAGAACACTTTGGAAATGGGTAAGGTTCAAGCTAACTAATGGCTTTATAGATTTTGCAATTAACATGCTGAACATTATGCCATTTCGATTGTATCAGCTTTTACGTGGATAAATTACCTCTGCGTTACCCCCTCTGCATATCTTAGATTAGTATGTGTTTAGAAATGCTTTTGGGATTGGGTTTTATAACAAGTCGAAAACAGTTTTAGAAGGTTGAGAAGAAGAATAATTCCACACACACTAAAAATCTTAGGCCCTGTTTTCTCACAATATTTTGGTAAGCTTTTCATCTTTCATGCATTCCAACTTTCCAAAGCAAAATCAAGTTCTTGTGTCACATTTGGTAACCATTTGACTTCTAAAAAATTGTGTTTCTGCTCTCTAACTTCTTACTCAGATTTCATATTTCAAATATAAGCATTTGAGTTCTACAATTTCCAAAAACAAAAAACAAGTTTTTTGGAAAACTACTTTTTTTTAGCTTTCAAAATTTAACTTTGATTTTGACAACACTCCTAAAAAATGAAGATAATAAACCTAGAAACCAAAACCAAAAGGTTATCAAATGGGCCCAAAATGACCTTTTTAGTTTTCAAAATTTGACTTGTTTTAATACATTTGGGGTAGGTAACAAAAAAAGAAAACTATAGGTAGAAGTATAATTTGTGAGCATAACTTTTAAAATTTTAAATGAAAAACCAAAATCAGAATCAATGAGGCTTTGCTATATGAGCAATCTGCTTTAGAAGCTTCTTGCTTTGCTTACGTTATAGCTCTGTTACTAGCTAATAAAATTACCATTGTTCTGTACGCAGTAAAGTGCACAAATATGGAAAGAGTACGACAGGGGAAAGTTGGGATATTGTCGTGGATGAAGAAACATATTATGAGTAAGTTTTCTCATGGCCAACTGCAACTTATCTACAAACTTAAGGATCAATGCCATGTTAACAATCTTGCACTTTCATTGAAGGGCTGAGCCTCACTACGGATGGGCAGATGTAGTTGGCGACTCCAGTCAGTTGCTGTCAATAGAAGCTCGAGAGAGGCCACCCGGTGTCTACCCTAATCTCGACTTTGGATCAACTCCCCCTGCTCCAACCGAAGAACCACCACAAGAATTGCCTCCTTCAGAATGAAGAGTTGGTGATTTCTAGGCCCTCATTTCTGGTTTAGTTGTTTAGGAATTTTTTTTTTTCCAAATCCATTTATTTTGGAAATATCTGATTTCAGTTTATTATCGTGAAGAACTACGTTTATTCATTCTTTAATGTTATCAATTTCTTGAGTTCCATTTGCACGACATATCATAACTATTTGACTCAAAGCTTTTTGTCATTGGATCGACCATTCACACCCATTGCTGTGATTCCAAATGCTCCTATTGCTGGGGGGCTTATTGGAGGATGCAGCCTTTCTTAGCTCGTTGTCTTCACAATACAATGGAGCGGTAGTGTGAAATTTAGTTAGCAATTGAAATACATCAGATCATTTTTCTGGAAGAGTTAAAAGTATAGGGGGAATCCATACTTGGTCTAAACAAGGGTATGACAAGATTGATACGAAGGTATTTGAACTCCTGAGGTAAATTAGACACTGTTGTACAATCTATAAAACCAAATCATGTTCGTGTAAGGTCGGCTGGTAAATTCCTTTTTAAAAGCCATGAGTAGTTTTTGCTTCTTTAGAAACACATATTTTACTTCATTGCATTTCTAATCTTGGAAGTTATTTTTGGATCTATCCTTGGTGTAGCGTCTTCAGTTCATCCAACTTGGCTGTTTCATTTGAAGAAGATTTGGAAGGGATAAGTTAAAGAACCATTTTAGTCCTAAGACTATTTATTTCCATTTTGGCCTTCTTGCTCTCAAAATTTTTGAAATCAATTAAAGATCTTTTCAATATTGTAAAATGAACTAAAATATTTATAAAATATAGTAACATTTTAAAATAGATTATTATAATTTGTGGTTATTATAGTCTTTGGATTATAATAATCTTGTGTATTATTATAGTTTTCGTTTTAAGTTCTGCACTATTATAGTTTGGTTTATAATAGTTGGTATTTGGGATGTTGATTGTTGTAGTTTGCGTTCTTCTAGTCATATTCAAATGTAGGTTGTTTTAGATAATTGTCTAAGTTTTTTGTATTATTATTCATCATACAAATAATTATATGCATGAAATATTATTTTTGGATATACAACCATAGCTATATGTTCCACTCATTTGTCTAAAATTAAATATATTTTAATTTATATTAAACAATAGAGAATTGTAAAAAATAGTAAATTTGACAAAATATTTACAACGTATAAATTTTTTTTTGGATTTTATCAATAATAAACATTGATAAACACTAATATTTTTTTATCAATGACATTGATGGACAATAATAGAAGTCTATTAGTTTCTATTATTAATAGAATCCAAAATTTTACTATAATTTATAAATATTTTAATTTATTTTGTTATTTTTAAAAATACTTCTTAAAAAATTATATAATTTTTTGTCATTTTAAAAAATACCTTGGTTAACATGAAATTGTTAAAATTGTAAGAATTCATGTCTTTCATTGATAAAGCACCCTTGTTTGGAGGTACAAAATTGGTTTTAAAATAAAACATATAGCTCGTATAATCATCTTACAGTTCTCTATTTAATTTATTGATTTTTTTATATTTTTACTAGGTTTTGAAATAAAATTTCAAAAACTCTTATCACTTTAACTAATATAGAAAAGATCATAGTTTCTTTTTAATCATAATATATGCTAGCTTTAGTATTTTAATCTTAAATTCAATTATTGAAAAATTATATATATATTTTTAATCAAAATATACTTGAATAAAAAATTGAAAGTTTGAATTTTAATTAGGTGTACCTATCAAATTTCATTTTTATTTGGAATGACTTGTAAAGAGAGGTTTTAAAAAAAATTATTTTTATTTAAACCATTTTCACAGGTACTTAAAATGAAAGTATGCATGTGTTTGACAACTTTCGATTGTTCTCATTCAATTTTTTCAAGTTGGCTGATGGCAAAAAGGGGTTGGTTGGTGGCGGCTTTCGAAATTGGTTGTTGGAAGTTTTCTAGTGAAGTTATAGAAGTGGTGGTCGAAGATTGGCCGAAGACAGTCACCGAAAGTGGTGTACGAAAGTTGGTTAACGAACTTTCGAATCCTTGAAACAAACACTCACTTACTATTGAAGACTAGTAACGAGTGCTATTCGAAATCCTAATTCTAATCTCCAACTAAAATTAAACCTTACCTCAGACATAAAATGAGCTACTATAACCCATTCTATTCCAGGTTCTAAACACGTCTTTAAATTCTATTAATAATAGACTTCTATGAATACCTTTGTCACTCATAGAAACTATCTATCAGTGTTTATCAATGTCATTTATAGAATTTGAAATTTATCAATTTTTTCATTTTTTACAATTTCTCTATTTTCAGCCTACTTTATTATTACTTTGAGGTTTATTTTTATTGAATTTAGAAAAATGAAAATTACTTTTTTAATTGAGAAAAGACCACGTGTATTGTGTACCTTTTGAAAGTTTATGGAGTGGGCTATTAGACTTTTTTTTCTTCAAATAAAATAAATGGTTTATGTAATAACTAATAAGGTAATAAATTATCCCCAAAAAAATGTCTCCAATCCAAACATAGCACCATTGCTCAAGACATTAATCACTATTTAAAAGGTCTATGGAGAGTTTACATGTTATTTTTTTTATGGATACACTAGGTAAAGAAGCTTTTAACATAAACTGTCCAAGCTCAAATAAAAAATTGAAAAGGTATTCATTAGTTATAACTTAAAAGTTTAATAATTAAATGTTGCAATCAAATTGAGGCAACTGTTGGGTGTTGGTGTGGCCAGATAACAGCAGCCTTTCCAATTTAGATAAGCAAATTTAGAATAACTAATTTACTTGTATGCTGCTTTTTGTTTTTTTTTTTTTGTTTTCAATCTTGATGATGTCGCAGAACCTATCAAGGAATGAAAGGTTAAAAGCTTCCAATGGCGGAGATGAACAGTTCACTTTGTAATTTCCTTCACCTTCACCACAGATTTCTACCAAATGCACCCCAAGAGCACTAAAAACTACATGACTTAAGATCTATTCCCAGCAAATTAGACACCAAAGTCAGGCTCAACAATAGCTCAAAAACATCAACAAGTCGATGTAATACCAATAATTGTAGTTAGCTCAGTGTTAAATGCATGCCTCAAGTTCCATCTCCTTTTTAGCCTTAGGCTCGAAACTCATAAACAGAAGTCCAATTCTTGCCGTCTACCTTGCAATTGTTCAACCAGAGAACATAAAATAAGGAAATAAATAAAACGTGAGAGTAAAATTTTTTATATAGTTAATGTGTGCTGAATCTCAAGTTGCAAAACTTACAACAGTCCAAGAAACTTCATTCTTTTACGTTTACAAAAGGGTCGTAAAAGTTAAACAGTGGGTGGCAATGAAGACGTTTCCACTTTCCAAACAATGAACATATAATTTAGTTGTCTATGAACTTATATAATGGCTTCCAGCTGAAGGCTTATCAAAAACTCAAATTTCAGGCCTTCTAGAATTCCTTACCTAGCTTACTGGCTTACACAATTTCTCCAGGAGGTAATTCTGCCAGCTTAGGTGAACTCCCCAGAATCCTTTCCATGTCGAATCGAACTTCAATGTTGCGAATGCTGTACCCGACCACCATTAGCCAATACAGAAGCTTCGCCAGCTCTGGTGCTGTTGTCTCCGTTACACTTGTCTGTAATACAAAGGTGCATAACATATGGAGAAAGTTCAGATACAACTTTGTAGTGGTCTGCCTCATTATGAAGTAAGTCAGATAAACTTGGTTTAGTTCTCAACTGAACTAACTAAATTGATCGGCGACCCAGGGCAGTGACAGTTATAAAAAAGGATAGAGAATGTTTGTCCGGACACAGACCTTCATTTGACCTGGATCTGAAGCCACTAATAGGCGCTTTATGAATGTATTCATTGCAACCACTGCATCCTCACCAGCGCTACTTGTCAACTCCTACATTTGTGGTAATCAAAGGTTGAGACAGTGCTAGAGATTGCATAATATCAGTACGGGTAAAAGAACTAACTCAATGAACCATTAGTGCTTGTTTGGATTTAGAATAATAAAATTAAGGAAGCAGCTAACTTGAAAGGGGTTTAATCAATATAACATAGTTGCATAGTTCACTACACTGAAGAAAGAGGCAGGATCCAGATGAGTAAGCCATTCTTTATAACATGATTCTAGATAGAAGAGAACTTGTATGGATGCAGTATCAAATGATTTTCTTTTTCCTTGAAGGAGACCAGAGGATGAAATATAAATTATATTGAAATCCAAAAGACAAAAAGAAAGATTAAAATCTTGTGCAACTCCATCTTGAGAATATTCAAACCCAAATTAATATCAGTCGGTAAGTATCCTTCAATTCCTTTGAAATTTCATTCCAGAATTGAGATTTGTACAGATGAAATAAATTGCCTCAATCACCATAAATTAAGATCTAATTGTGTTTCAGTAGTCTTTATAGATAGAGCCTTCGGGGTTGTTATTTTAGCGTTGTCTTGAAGAACTTCATCAATTTTATTTTGATGTTCAAAGTTTGTCTTGGTGATTTGGTGTTTAGCACGGTGCGTGTATCTCCATTTTCCAACATCTTTGCTCTTCAGCTTCTCTTGGCTCCCCCCTCCTTAGGTCTTGTTTGCTCAGAGCTCATCATTCTTGACCTTTACTTTGGTGTTTTGTTTGAATTATTTTCTTTTTGGTTCTTCGTAGAGGATTTATATTTATTTGAGTGGTTATTTATTCCTTTTGTATTCCTGCTTTTAGTTCTTTTATTTCTTTGCAGGCTTGTATCTATAGAGCATTAGTCTCTTCCATTATTTCAATAAAAAAATTTCCTTGTTTCCAAAAAAGGAAAAAGAAAAAAAAAACAATACTCACTACCAAGATTATTTGCTGATGGCTTCTGTACTTCTAAACCTCATGGATAATAGTTTGTCCTAAAAGCTGTGGGTAAAGGAATAGCATTTAAATTACACGATATCTTCTATGAATTAAAAGTGCATTCGGTTCGACAACCATATCACTTGTATCTTGGAGCAAAAGTGTCAGTATCATCCATCACCTTTGTTATAAAAAGGACTTCTCGATATGTAAATGAGAAGTATTTCCTGTTTCAGGAATAAAAGAGAATCACTTTTTCCCATCATAGACAATCACTTTTGTAACAGATGACTAGGAGAGGTTGCAAGTCAAGGAGACTCACATGCCGATAAGTAATCAACAATGTAATTTGCAGTCAAGAAGGCCAACAAAGGCAAAAAGCTAATAAACAAATGAAGAGAAGTTTTTCTTACCTTTAGATTTTGGGGTTCAAGTGTTTTGAGATATTCCAAGAGTTCATTTTGCCCATTTGTAGATTTTCTACCCACTTGACGATTCAGTTCCTCTATCTCTGCTTCAAGTAATTCTATGTACCTTTTAGCATCAATTCTCTCCGGACCAGATACGTTATTCCACCTGATAACTTCACCTGTGACATTCTTTTGCGTACCAGCTGCATAATTTGAATCATCCTGACCAATCACAGGATTAATGCATACATAACTTTTAGTGAAAATCAAACACTTTTAGCAGTATGCCACACGTAAGTTTGTCAACAGAAGAAGAAGAAGAACATATAACACAACAATAGGCGAAGAAAAGACAAAGTTATCATGACACTAACAGGCATCAATGCAGATAGGGCTCCTAACCCAGTGAAGTAACAGATGGACAATAAAAGATTGACAGTATTTTAGATATAAATTACTTCTTGTGGGGGAGCAAACTAATGGGAAAGGTTAACTCCAGAATGACAATATTTAGAAGTAAAATCCTTCAAGAACTATATAAACTATTCAAACTACCTTGTCATCCTTTGGTTCTGGGAGAGCAACCTGCTCTAAACTTTGCTGCAGTTCTAAGCGATTTTGAGCATTTTTAAACATGTATCCAGTCATCATTACACTATACATGAGCTGTGCAAGATTTTCAGCAACCTGAACCAAATATTGGAAATTAAACATAGTTGAATAGTAAATAATATTTAAAGGTTAAGCAGCCTGTACTTACCAAATATTAGTTGTACAACAAATATTTGGCCATTTAGGTGACTTTGAATGTAAGAATTACACAACTAGTATATACGTACTGTGGTGACAGTAACTGCAAAAAACTGTGGAGGTAGAGTTCCAATCATATTTGTGACTGTTTGCCGCATTGCTTCGACAACCTAAAAGGAACCAGAGAAGTATAAAATTACCAGAGAAAGTTATGGAATTGAAAATGAAAGTAAGCCAAACCATACGTCAAAGAAATTGGTATTAATCCAAATGGGAAATCCACCTGTTGTGGTGCCTTCTGAACAAACAATTCCATGAATTCTGGCTGGACATTTTTAACATATTCCAGCAGGATGTCTCTCCGAGTTTTTGGCTGCCAATTCCATAAAAGATATTCAAACAATCATAGAAATTCAAATATAAAAAACATAAAAGGAGTGTTTGGGGCATTGACTAGATTTCACTTGAGTTGAGTTTTTACCCAACCGAGTGTTTGGTCCCCTGACTTCATAAGTCGATGTTAAATAACTCAACTTCACCGACTTTAATAGCGTTTGCTATTGAACCTTGCACATTTATTGAGGAATTTCGTCAATCCCTCTATCTCTCTCCCACCATCCAATGTATCCAATGACTCTACTGCCGACCACCACTGACAACCAACTACGGTGGTAATCAGCCCCAGAAGGAACTCATTATAATATAACAGCAATCAGGTTCATCAAGATGACAAGAAAAAAACATCTAAATTGTTTTTTTAAAAGAACCCATTATCAATCAACAATTTATAGACAGTATCACACCACTTAATATCCAGTATCTTGTAAAAGCTCTACAATGAAATTGAATAAAGCATCCACATTTTCAATGTTTGCCAGCGATATCATACGTAAGAATGTAATCTCACATCCATCAGCTACAATATTTTGAACAAACCAGATTCATTATGAGAAACATTTACCCAGACTATTCCACTAGATAAAGTATACCCAGAAGCCTACGTTACTAGAATCCTTACAAACTTATGAAGTTCCAGTTGGCATTTTTACAGCATACCCATTAACTATACAATCCATACGCAACAGGAAAGAAGCAAAGAAGCAGAGAGGGAGAAGGAAATACCAAAGTACCGTTGGGAGGCTTGGAATCAGCAGAGGAGGCATCGGAATTGTCGCTCTTGGAAGAGTCGTAAGCACGGAGTCGGAAGGAGACACCATTTCTGGGCTTCAAAGGGAAGGAAATTGAAGAGAAGCGAGGAAAAGCAAAGAAAGAAGACGAAGATGGTGGGGGGAAAGAGAATTTAGTGGTGGGAAAGAAGGGTTTAAGGGTCAACGAAGACATGGTATAGCTCCGTTGTTGAAAAGTGTAAAGAAGAGATTGATTAAAGTAACATATATAGATATATATGTTGGGTGTATTGAAAGAGTTGAACTGTGAAAAGTGGAGACCTAAAATGGTCTAGATTATCATCATCGCCATTAGAGAAGGCCGTAATGAAAATTATCGCACGAGAGGTGGTGTTCGCACGTTTACGATATTTCAGAATTCAGATCACAATCAGGTAGAAGAAAGGTTATTCAACGATGAATTTAGCTGCCTCCCTCTCCTCTATCTCAATAAAAGTGTTTCTTAGTCTAGTGATGAATTTAGCTACCTCCTCTCTACTGTCTCGATAAAAGTGTTTCTTAGTCGACTTAACCGTCATTATCTAACTTAAAATTTTAGTATCCAATTTCTTGTTATAAACGCTCTCTACGTGTTTATAAACATTTGATCATAATTTACTAAAATATTTTAGCTCATTGTTTGTACCTCTATGCCCGATTATTGTTTCTTCTTACACATATTGCCCTTTTCTTCTTGCATTCAATGACAAAAGTTTATAACATGACTAAATCAATTGATCAAAATATGAAAAAGTATAAAATTATCAAGTAAACGAAGATATATTTATCCTTATCAATAAGATAGACAAGTCACTGAAGAAAAAGTAGTTGACAACCGATGAGAACGTATTATAGATATCGTCCATCCAACCAAACTACATACAACCATATTTTGAGATCAAATAATATGATGCGTCACATAAAAAAGTTTAATTTCAAGTGTTGTATGGTAGGGAGGAGAGTGTTTCAGTTAAAGCAAAATAGTTTTTTTTTTTTATTTATTAGTTGATCGCTTGATTTTAATAAACTCGAATCCTTCCAATAAAATTTGATGTGAAACAGAATTCTCTAATTTGATGATGTATTTAGATTTCAAGTAACCAAAGTAAAATAGCACACTAATTAAAAATATTGTTAATATTGTTGGAAGTATATAATATACCATTAGACGAAGAGTTTAAAAATCATTACATATATTTTTTTTATAAAAGTAATTTATTTATTTTTATAAAAGAATGTTGGAATCGATGAGGATATTGAGATCATAATATCATATGTTACATAACGACGACGTTTAAGATAATAAACTCTATGCCATGTATTGTCAATCCGTTCCCAGACTTAGTTTGCCGGCGGCAGGAGTAATTGAGCCTTCATTTCCATTTTCCACTGTGCCTTCAGAAAGGCGCCGCTGCCAATTGCCATTCCAACTTTTCCGATTAACCCCAAATTCAATTATCCGATAACATGCTTCTTCTTTCACCATTGCCACTCTCCACTCGCTTTCCTGCTACTCATTTATCTTCTCCCCCCGTCTTCCTCCACCACCACCACAACCCCCATATTACAACAACCCATCTCTCATTTTCCTTCTTCTCCGCCGCACCCACCTCCTCCTCCTCCCTTGTCACTTGTTACACTTCATCCGACAACCTCGAGTTCGACGTTTTCGAGAACGACCCAGTTTCCCTTCAGAGTCGCCGATACGACTTCACTCCTCTCCTCGACTTCCTTTCCCGGTCTTCGGCCTATCCCAAGTTCGATTCCGATTCCGATTCGGAAGTGGAATTTGACTCTACCTTGAACTCTGGTTCTGACTCTGATACAGCTTCTCCGACCTCCCTCGACCCCACCGAGTTTCAGCTTGCTGAGGCCTACAGGGCCGTCCCGGCGCCTCTCTGGCACTCTCTGCTTAAGTCTCTTTGCTCTTCTTCCTCTTCGATTGGGCTAGGTTATGCGGTGGTTTCATGGCTTCAGAGGCATAATTTGTGTTTCTCTTATGAATTGCTTTACTCAATTCTCATTCATGCACTTGGCCGCTCTGAGAAGCTCTATGAAGCTTTTATTCTCTCCCAGAAGCAAACCCTAACGCCCTTAACGTATAATGCTCTCATTGGTGCTTGTGCTCGCAATAATGATTTGGAGAAGGCTCTAAATTTGATGTCTAGGATGCGACAGGACGGTTTCCAATCTGATTTTATCAACTATAGTTTGATAATTCAGTCGCTTACTCGAACGAATAAGATTGATATCCCACTCTTGCAAAAGCTTTACGAAGAGATTGAGTCTGATAAAATTGAGCTCGATGGGCTGCTCCTTAATGATATCATATTGGGCTTTGCGAAAGCTGGAGATCCCAACCGAGCTCTGTATTTCTTGTCCATAGTACAGGCGAGTGGTTTAAACCCCAAAACTTCGACGTTCGTTGCGGTTATTTCTGCATTGGGAAATCATGGACGGACAGAGGAAGCCGAGGCTATATTTGAGGAAATGAAAGAAGGTGGATTGAAACCAAGAATTAAGGCTTTCAATGCACTTCTTAAAGGTTATGCTAGAAAGGGTTCTCTTAAAGAAGCAGAATCTATTATTTCAGAGATGGAAAAGTGTGGATTATCACCGGATGAGCACACGTATGGTCTTCTCGTTGATGCTTATGCAAATGTGGGCAGGTGGGAAAGTGCTAGGCATCTGTTGAAACAAATGGAAGCAAGAAATGTACAGCCAAATACCTTTATTTTTAGTAGGATTTTAGCTAGTTATCGAGACCGTGGTGAATGGCAGAAAACCTTTGAAGTTTTGAGGGAAATGAAAAACAGTAATGTCAAACCTGATAGGCATTTTTACAACGTCATGATTGATACTTTCGGGAAGTTCAATTGCCTTGATCATGCGATGGAAACATATGACCGGATGCTCTCTGAGGGAATTGAACCAGATGTTGTTACTTGGAACACACTTATAGATTGTCATCGTAAGCATGGATACCACGACAGGGCTGCAGAATTGTTCGAGGAAATGCAGGAGCGTGGTTATTTACCTTGCCCCACAACATATAATATTATGATCAATTCATTAGGCGAGCAGGAAAAGTGGGACGAGGTGAAAATCTTGTTGGGAAAGATGCAGAGTCAGGGGTTACTTCCCAATGTGGTAACATACACTACACTTGTTGATATATATGGACATTCAGGGAGGTTTAACGATGCAATTGACTGCTTGGAGGCCATGAAGTCTGCTGGGTTGAAACCCTCCGCAACAATGTATAATGCTTTAATCAATGCCTTTGCTCAAAGAGTATGTCATCCTTCCCACATTTCATCGCGCAAATCGTTTTTTATGAATATTATTCTCTGAAAAATTGATAATTATATGTTCTAATTCAAATAAAAAGATATTTGCTGTTGGAATATATTGCCATGTTTTATGTTGTTTATTCATACTTTTTTCTCCATTGCTGATATGTATTACAAATGGATGGAAAATTTTGGAACAAAATAATGTTATACGTAATATCATTGCTTGACAACATGATACTGCAAATCACCCTATTTCATTTTATCAATTCATTTTTTTTCTCTAAAAAAACAACATGATACTGCCAATGATCAGATACTCAATGCGAAGTTGAGAAAATTGATGATGGACAAATGTACTGGACTATTGTAAGATGCTTCTTTTAGTTTCCATTTGTGCTTCACGTCTTGATAAACAGATTGAATATGTAATTAAACAGCAGCAGTCTTTACATTTTGCAAAAGTAGCATTGTATCCACTTTCTCAATTAACTTGGCACGTGAGCTACATATTTTTTACTTTGTGATATTTTAAAAGGTTGCCTATATTTTTTTCTGTTTTGTTATTGGCTATATTTATTGGGAGCAGAAACAAGTTCACCATACAATTTGGAGCCTATCGTTCCGAGTAATATTTTTGTATGAATGGGCTCATCTGTAATTGGCCGATCACCAGATTCGCTTCTCTAATCGTGGTTATAGTCATAAGTTTGTGCATCCGAATTTAAATTTCAAATCGTTTCTTGAATATGCATTTAGTGTTCTTCCACTTTATCATTTGGCAGGGTTTGTCAGAGCAGGCAGTAAATGCATATAGAGTTATGATATCAGATGGATTAAGGCCCAGTCTCTTGGCTCTTAATTCATTGATCAATGCATTTGGCGAAGATAGGAGAGACATTGAAGCCTTTTCAATCTTGCAATACATGAAGGAAAATGTAAGTGTGGTCTATTTCAATAACTTTTGCATTTTTTCTCAAATCGAGAATAAAACTTATCCATTCATCACCCAAACTTATTTCGTCCTACAACTGCAGGATGTGAAGCCTGATGTTGTCACATATACAACGCTTATGAAAGCTTTGATTCGTGTTGACAAATTTGACAAGGTAGAAGAACATGACCCTCCAGCTTGTTTTCTTGTTCATGTTATTTTATGCATATATTTTGCTTATTTGGCAAATATGATCTCTGACTATTCATTACATTGGAGCCTACTTAAACGCTTTTTGTATATAATTATTAACTAGAAAGTGCATTATTTGAGTTTCAGGTTCCGGCTGTGTATGAAGAGATGATTTTGTCTGGATGTACTCCTGATGGAAAGGCTAGAGCCATGTTGCGGTCTGCCCTCAGATACATGAAGCGTACACTAAGCTTGTAATTGCCCGCTCGATCATGTAACCATGCACCTTGGATAATAAATTTGCATGATTTGATCCAACCAATACATAGGTACGCACTAAAAGCCTTAAGATGTGATGTTTTTGGCAGTTTCAAAGAATTGGTACCAGAATCTGTAGTGCACTTTCTTGATGAATTGGCATCAAAATCAACAATTTCTTAATTCATGTGTTGAGATATGAATTGATGTTCATAATTTTTTGTACACTATTTCACAGACTCGTGACTGATGTATTATATCTCCCCTGGAATGGTTTTGCAGGAATTGCCAATTCAAACTGAAACATATCCTCATGATTTGGAGCAAGGTTTGATGTTACACAAATAGTATGGCATTATACCAGCAAAAAGTAGCATTTCTAAATTAAAACTCTCAATGCTCACCCCTCCTTTTGCTCCCTTAAATGATACAGATCCAAAACCACCCCACCCGGCCACCAGATGACTGATCTTAGAAAAACCAGGCAAATTCCCATCTGTTGATCATTCTTGTATTATTGTTTATAACATTCACCATTCTTAGTTATACGGTAAAATGCAGAAGAAATAATTGATCCAAGGACCTCGCCTCAATGCATGTGTTCTTTTCATTCTTGTTAGTGATGCACTAAATTAGCCAATGTTTCTGTACAGTTAAAAGAAAGAAGCTTTGATGTTAGGTTGATAGGTTGAAATACTAAGGGAGAAGGTGGAGAAAACCATACAAATTTAACTTTGATACTTGGTTAAATAGTAACTCACTGACCTTACAAATATGAGATCATCTATAATAACTCTTTTAGAATAAAATGTGGCACTAAACTTGTGGAGTTCAGAAACTAAACACATTCTCAAATGGAAATGGCAGAAACAAGTGGTCTGGTGAACTTGTTTTTAGAAATTCTAGAACAAAACATGAACATCAATAAAACTGATGACAACAAAAATAGCCTAAAATAAGTTCTCATCTCTTGCATCCCTAGGTCAAACACCTCCCTCTTCTTTCCATATCTGCTACTTCTCTCAATCAAGTAACCTTCAAGATATTCGTCAATGGACACCAGCTTGTCTATGTTGCTTTTTGGACGGAACTCAGTTTCGTCGAGATACTCAGGACCCATCTTAAATATTGTAAAAAACGCAGCAGACCAATCGCCAAGCACCCTCTGAAAACAAAGATGAAAAACGAATTCAGCCTAAGGATTTCCATGGGCATCAATTGGTCAATATGACAAGAAAGATGGTTGCATACGTCGAAGGTATTGGGATCTGTGGGATTGAACATTCTAAAGCAGTCTTTTGATGTGGCAGCTTCGTCTCCGTATATCTGATATAATCATATGAAGAAGAGATACTTATTTTAAGACCAAAAACTATACTGAGATTATTTTATGAACTTGTTTGACAAACCTCAAATGTGAAAGCCATAGGAACTCGAGCCTTGTCAAACATGAAATCTGTGGCTGTCCCATGTGCCAGATACCTTAAGACAACAATAATTATGCAGGAAGAAATTCAGACCCGATTGCACTTCAGGGATGGTATAGCAAGAACAATTAAGGGATTCAATTAAAAGAAAAAAAATTCAAATCAATTAGCCTTCAGATTAAGCAAGGAGGCATCTAAAAGTTTGGATGCATTGGAAAAGAAATGGTTAAGTTTTAGATTTAACCTTGAATTTTGATAGCTGTTTAGTTAGCTTTCAACTTTCAGTGAAAATTCAATTTATATTAATAATTTTATCAATTAAAACTCTAAAGGATTTCATATTAAAATTGTTAATGTATAATGTTTACATTTATGTAAGACATTAAGGTTTTTTATATCTAAAAATGAACATAATATTGGAGAGAAATACTAGAATAAACTGGATAGTGGCAGTATTTTCATCTTCTTGTAGTTTTCTATTTGTCTCTACTTATTTTGAATAATTACCTGATACAAAAGTTTTGAAGAAGAGTTTCAGATGATTTTTGGTTGAATTTAAATAAAATCGAGTGAGCATGGTTATTAATTAAGGTTTAAATCGATCAACTTGATATTTCTATTCATTTAGAGTTGTAATTCATAAACTGAACGTTTTATGATTCGAAAAATTTCCGACATTGACACAATGCAACTGGGAGGTACCTAAGAAGGTGGGCTAATCAAATAAATTGTCCAATATTTATCCAGAAAAATACTTGGGTGTTTTCCGAGCTAAACTGATCTTTGATTCTTGAAGGAATGCATAGAGATGGGTGTAGTACGTGTTGCACCAAAACGTTACATATTTGTCTATATTATAACAAATATCAAAGAATGACAAATGAAGATTCATTTAAGAACATGTAAAACAGGTGTAAAAATGGTAAACTGCTATCATATTGTAGTCAGAAGAACTGAACTAACCCAACGGAACCTCCGCCTGATCCTATCATGCAGCGGCTGTGGCAATGGAGAATATTCAGCTCTTCAAGCAAAAGTTTCATTTGTTGAGCAATTTCACCGTCAGGAGTTGTGTTTTTGTGGTCATAAGGCATGAATAAAGCCTAAAGAAGTAACAATCAAAACTAGTATAAAATGAGCATGGGAAAACCTCACCTTTTAGTTCAGCAAATAAACAGAGCAGAGAGAGAAAAAAAGGTGTTAATAAATAACAGTAATACGATTTTGTTATGATTTTCTTTTTCATAAACAGGATTCAGAAATCTGTATCCAGTAGTAATAACAAATTCGAAAGAGGGAGAGAGCCGAAAATGTCAGGGATCTATTAAATACAACTGAAATATTGGATACTTGTTAAACATTTTCAAAGTTCAGATATCTTTTAGACACAAGCTTGAATGCTCTTGTTAACCATATTTATGTCGTGGAATATTAAGTACAGTTTCATCAGTCAACTGAACTAATCACATTGTTAAGCTGTGATTTTAACAGAGAAGGTAGTAAAAAGAAGACACAATTTATTCTGGGTTTTAATAATGGTGACAAGCAACTGTAGTCGGTATTCATTAAAATTTTCACTAATCATAATCCAGGTTTAAACGAAAATAGTTAGATGTAGCTACTCCAGTGTTCTCCCAAGCGCTAAAAGATTGAAAGCAAAGGGAGAGATTGTGAAAAAGTAGCACGATCAATTTTGCTTCAAGGGAACGAGTCATATGGGAAAAGATCAAATCCGCACTGACCAGATAATGAAGCCTATCATAATCCAGGTTAATAACTAAATCTTGGTATTGTTTCTTACCTCCATTCCAGAGTGCACATTAACCCATATATGTGGATCAAATCTTAAGGCAAGTTTTCGCATAATTTGAGTTTCGGGTTCGCTGAAAGGTGCAAATCCAGGATTTTCTTCATAAGGATCATAATCCTGCAATAGGGAGAAGAATGACTAAAATGCTTGGAATAGAAGAGAGTGTCACAACAACTATCATTCACAAAAGGCAGACAAACATCCGTAGAGCTTCATAAGAAAAAGCCTTGTTTCAAGAAATGAATATGACGGTTTCTCCTTGCCTTCCAATAAGAACTTATAACTCAGTCAACAAACTATATCAAAACCTTGTCAAGTTATTTCAATGAAAATCAGAAGATAGATACCAACCTTTTCCTTTTTACCCCAATCGACACTCCAATTCCTGTTCAAATCAACACCTCTCCCTGCCATAGAAGACAAACTCAGGTATGTCAATATCTACCTTGGAGACTTTCCGTGACTATATATAATGGATTAAATCTTCTGCATTACCATTTCTTCTTTCACATAAATCCCCACCCTCGACAAGCCTTCGCCCATTTAAGTTTTCCATTGGCACCACCTGACAACATACATAAGCAAGCACATTATTTATGCATACAATATCTTGTGATTTAAGATCGAAGCACCAATATCAGTTAAAAGCATAGATTTGTTTTACAAGTTTTTATCAGTCTCCTTTGTTAGTTTCCTTCGCTTAGCATTAATCTTTTTCATTTATTCAACGAAAAGAGACAAGTTTGTCTCTAGTTTGAAAGAAAAAAGAACAGCAAAAACTGGGCTTTATAGGGTTAACTGCACGAACTTCATTGCTACATAAAAAGAAAGGAAGGGGCTAGCTGGAAGAGGAAAGTTGAAGCATCCCACTAATCCTTTTGATCGTTTGTTCAATTAGCCATGATTCCCGTGCGACTATCTGTAAGTTTCCTAAAGTTATAGAACAAAAAGTTTTTTACTCCATTAACTTATTACACTTATCAAACCCAACGGTTTCGTAGCTTAATGGTTAAGAGTTTGGATTAAAATTTGGTTCAACTCCTTAGGTTATGGGTTCGAAACCTAGTAGGTGGAGAAGAAGATGATGAAAAGTATTCCACTTATCAATATAAAAAGTTGCAGCCTCCATGCATACCTTAATGACAAGCTTATCGAGTGTGTTGTTTAAGGAAGCTCGATCCATGTGGGGCAACAAATGTTCTTCACTCAAAATTAAGAGAATTCTTAGTGCAACTTCTGTTGTTATGAGCTCCCTTCCATGCTGTCCAAAACTCTGGAAGACAAGGAGTAATCATCTGTCAAGAACACCAGCAATTGCCAATCTGAGATGATATGTTCCCTTAGTGGATAAGGAGAGGAAAAGAAAGACAGAAAAAAAATTAATCTAAATCAATCCCATTTTTGTTTAGATCAAGAAGCCTTGCAGCTTTCATTTTCAACATGGATAAAGCATCAGTCTAAAAATAACATCAATGAAATAAAAGCCTAGAAGACCAAAGGAGTACACAATTACAAAACTTACAAGAAGTATCCGGAATTTTGAGGTGTCATCAATGTTATTCCTTCCATGGCGATAAGTAACAACTGGAATCTCTGCAGCATAGCCCTTATTTTTGGACTTCATTGTCTCTATCTGCTTAAATAGTGAAAGTAAGTAACCAAACCAAAAGCATCAAGCCTAAATAAAGAAGAACCAACAACAAGAACATACAGTCAGCTTATCTGAGTGTCGATGGACCAAAGCCTCTATCTCCTTCATCAAATCAACACTGCAATATCCAATCACCCAACAAAATGGGAAGTTTCAGCTATTGAAAGTATTCAAACCAAATGATTCCAAAGTTCATATCCAAAAAGATAAAGACCCTACTGTGAACATCTCCAAAAAAAAAAACTTGGATCGAGTTGTATCAAACTCTATAAAACAGAGGCGCACAGAATATGGCCATAAGATCAAACTTACCCTTTTTCCAGAAGTGGGAAAGTTAAATACACACATATCTAGCCACTACATCAAATTTCTAAAACCAAAATTACAACAGAGAATGTGCGTCAGTTATATGATTAAATACCCAAATTCCAAAGAGAGAAGAAGGAGAACAACAACCATTAGCATAGTAACCAGCAAATTATACTTCGCACTTAATCTCATCCATCGTAATTAACAAAAAGAAGTAAAGGAATCCGAATCAGAGAATTACCCACCTAGAATGATAAAGATCGCGGTTGATTGGAGTTAATCTATTGGGATCATCAGCAGTAACGAAAAGACACATGAAAGATGTGAAGAAGAAGAAGAAGAAGAAGAAGGTGACCCATAAGGAAGGAAAAAAAGAAGAGAAAGGGCGACCCATATGGGAAAAACAGGGGAAAACAGATCGTGGGTGTTACTTTCAGTTGAAGAGTGGCTCCATTGTTGGAAGCTTTTTGAGAAATGAAATGGAAAACAGAAGAAGAAGAAGAAGAAGACGAGGGAAAAAAAGAAAAAAAGATGGAATTTGGTGCACGTTCAACGGTCTTGATTTTGCAGGCTTTTACAATAATCATCCCCAATAGAGAGGATTGATTGTAAGAAACTTCTTGTTACGGAGAATTTGAAGAGTAAAGTGATTGGGCCAACATCTGGTTGGTTGCACAAATTCAATCCGACATCATTCATCCATATGCCAAAACCAAAACACAACTGCTTTTGTGGATCTATCCTGCCTTCTGCGTTTTTGTCTTAAAACAAATATGTTTTTATTATGTTTTCCATTTCCTCCCCAAACCTTTCCTTCTTAGTTCTTATTTCCTTTTCCTCCTAATCATTCTATTTTATATCATTCTCACTTTTAATACCAAATTAACTCAAACTTATTTACAAATATAGTAAATTTTTAGCTTTATTCATATCATAACACTAATAGATTAATACATCTTCATCCAAATCTATTACAATCTATCAATAGTAAATACTGAAATTTTGTCATATTTATATTAATAATTTTCTAATTTAAAACTATTTTTCTTTAGTATTTTAAAATTAAATTTTATCAATTTTAGTTGAATAATAATAATAATAATAATAATAATATTTTTAACTAAGAAAAGATAGTACAAAAAATATATTTACAAAATTTATAAAGGGAATGCTCCGTACAAACTTAAATTAATTGAAGTAGATATACTAAAATAGAAATTTTTTGTTCGTTTTCTTTCTTTTAACTTTTTTTTTTGTTTATTTATTAATTTTTCGTGATTAAAGAATTTTGATTTAATATAGTATTGAAGTGAGATTTTAAATTTAATTTTAATAATAATAAAACATCTCATTATTGAAAATATTTATATTTTATCAATGACAATAAAAATAGATTTCTATTAATGTCACCCATAGCCGTTGATAAAATGAAAAATTTTACTATATTGTGTAAATTTTTTTTGTTCATTTTGTTATATTTAAAAATGTCTCCTCAAAAAGTGAGTATTTAATACAAAATTAAGATCAAAAGTGTGAATTTAAAAATCTATAGACCAAATTGAAACAAGACTCAAATATAAAGATAAATAATAACATCTCAAAACTTGAAGATTAAAAACCAACCTAACATTTTAAAATTTATGTAGAAATTTTATATCCAAAACGGAGGGACGTAAACGTAATTTCTCCTAATCTTAATTACAATGGAAATGTATGTAATTTTAGTTTGAATCTTCCTTGTCAAAGTGGTCCTTTATATGTTCTATCATAATTGATTTGTTGTCCATATAATAAATGTCAACAATCATGGCACATCAAGGTCCTACTTCTAAATTGTTAGGGGATAAACCTCATCCTTAATACCACTTTTCAAAGTTGTAGGATAGTTTTTTAAATGAGTCACTAATCGTCTTTCTTCATTTTCTAATTGTAAGAGAACTTTTTTTTGTTTTTAATATAGTTCAAGAGTATTATTGAAACTTCAATAGTTTGGACAAATGGTAAAAATCACCCCTAAAGTATGATGATAGTTGCAATTACACCATCAAGCTTTAGTAAAGACAAATAGACCTCTAAACTTTTAAAAGTATTGAAATTGGATTCTCGAGTTTAGAATAATGGTAAAACTTGGACCAATTGGATCCTCGAACTTATATAATCAATATAATTTATATAATAATATAAGTTTAAGGTTTAATTTTAAATTTTTTATAAGTTTGAGGGAGTTAATTTTTAATTTTGAAAGCTCAAGATCATAATTACCACTATGTTAGTACTCTAGTAATAATTTTTTTCTATGGAAAACTTAGAGATGATTTTGAAACAAAGATCAAAATTTAAAAGATATTTTGAATAAGTTAGCAATAAAGTAAAAGATATAGAAAGAAGAAAATAGAACAAAGGTTTCATAATTACCTCCACTAGAAAGCCTTTCAAATCCACAAAGCAATAATAGTGTAGATTTGAATCTCCTCCACCTGGTTAAAATGCCTTAACCAAATTCTCTCTTTCATAGTTTATCACAACAATTTATTCTATTAACTCATTGGTTATATTAATAATGGTGACAAGGGAGATGGTGGTGTCCCCTCCTATAGAAAAATCCTTTATATGTTCTCCATTTTTGGGTTGAACTTGAGAAGCCAATTCCCATTCAAATCCAAACCCACCCACAATATACTGAATTAACACTATTCATAGAAGAAAACACCTTTCCTCCATGCCATCCCAGCTTTGGCTTTCCAATAACTTCATCTAACAATTTATCCTCTGACAATGGAAACCATTATCCTCTTTCTCTCATTCTTCCAAGCTCCTCAAAAATTTGTTCATTTGAGATTCCCCTTCAAGCTTTCTCAAATCCACAAAGCCAAAAGAACCAGTCCCATCCATTACACAAACACACTGCATTTCCTCAATCCCCATTGCATCTACTAATGCTTCTTCATGTGTCATCATGTATGGATTGTGTTCCCATTGACCCGAATGCGTTTCTCTTGTTCTCGGATCAAATATGCTTATTATATTGCTTTGAGGACTGTGAATCGCTGCTATTAAACAGTTGTTACTTGTTAGCCATTGAAGCTTGAAGGTGTTGCCAAGCTCACTATTGGGTATACTTTCTATGAAATCTATCTGCTGCCCCGTCGTTGTGTCCCAAACTTCAATGCCATCCACTTTTGTGTAGTAGGTATCTATACAACAACAAAATATTTTGTTGTTTGAGTTGTTGATTGCTAAATATCCGGGTTTCATTATCAAAAATTGATCACATCCTCTATAAGCAGGTTTATTAGAACACGACGAACTTCGACTTTGAGTGAGCAGAAATATATGTTTAGGTTCAGCAGTTTGTGGATTGAAGAGACCAATAATTCCATCATTAACATCACCAATAGTGTTTGGATTTGATTGCTTTTGACAACTGATTAAGATGTTTTCTAAATCATACCACTCCATATCCACAATCTTCATAGAATCAAGGTTTCCAATTGAGAGTTCTTGGAGCATCCAATCATAGGCATGAAGAACTGTGCCATTGGCAAATGAGCAACTACCATTGGCACTTGCTCTGATCAATGAATTATCTTTCAGCAAAGTTCTACCAATTATGGATGATGCAAGTTTGAGATTCTCACCGTCTAACTCGATGTTTCTGGCCGAGCAAACCTGGTCTAGAAGTCCATAGTAATGAGCTTCCCTAAAGAGAAGCGCGTCGGGAATGGTTGGAGGAACAAGAAGCTCGCTGGTTCGAAGAAAATGAAGGACATTGAAGCAAGCAGGGTCTCTATCAATGAAATGCTCTCCAAATTCCTCACATTGTGCTGACCATCCCTAGTTACTTTAAACTGTGGTGACACACAATATGTTTCTTACATTTTTCTTTTGCTTTTTGTGTGTCCCCATAGTTACTTTAAACTTTGGTGATGACAAATTCCTCTCTGTTTTCGTAGTATGATAGAAAACAGAAGAATATGTTTAGCAAATGAAATTTATTTACCTTTCTCTTTTGCTTTTAGAGTGTCCCTCTCCTTTATTTCAGCAGTGCTATCTCTATTTGAGGACAATACTACAATACTTTCTTACCCATAAAGCATAAAGTGAACAAATAGTGGACTTTACCTTTCCTTTTTCGCCATTACCATTGTGTGAGCTTTCTTGCAATTACATTCCCAAAACTCTTGGCCTGAATTAAATGAGAAAAATTAAGAATGGGAAGAGCAGAGTAGACTTCATTGACTTGAGTAAGTATCCAAATGTCTGTGGTACATCCAATGATAATAATAGTGTTTAAGGTTCCAAAATTGCTTTGGAAGGGAATTTTTTTTTTGGGTATTTCTTCCATTTATTGTATGCTACCAAAGCAGAAGGAGACTCACTATCAACATGGATTCCGTCTTTGTGTTGTGGATGTTAGAATCTCGAGGCAAAATTTATCTCAACCAATGGGACAAGTCTAATTATGGTGAAAATTAAAATCACTCACATTGGGAATTTGAATTAGAAAGCTCACTTCCTTTTTTTACCGGACATTGAAGAAAGATTGTGATTTCCTTCGTGGGAGGTGAATTAATTTCAATGGCTAAATTTGGAGATTCATTGAAAAAAATAAAAAGAAAATATGTGTGGGTCGTGAGCTATATTTTTGCCGCTAAGAAGAATTAAACTAGGAGCATTGATGCTTTTCTTTTTTGAGTATTTCAGAGTGACCAAGTAAATTCACTGTATTTTTCTGTTTCGGTTGATAGTTTCTCTCATTTTATTTCAAAATATCTGAGTTGTGTATTGAATTCAAATGGTTCTTGTTGGGCTATTTGGATAGAGAAATTTGTTAAGTGTGAGTTTGAATGTTTCTTTCGCTCTCCATCATGGTAGAACATGTTGTTGCAAAAGACTACATGTAGTCCCAAGTTTGACAAAAACGAGTATGATATAATATATTTATTCTATATTTATTTATATCTCACATAAACAGTGGATTGAGACTTGTTAGACAAAGACAAGTACACCTTGTCAATCTAGTATTAATATCAATGTACATTGTCATCTACCTTAAGTTAGAATCATTCAAACCCTAATTATATTAAATTTGCTTCATAAAACTACTTTGGAGTCTTAAAATTTTTACAATAAAGCCAACCAAGAAGACGTGGTAAATTTGGTATGTTCCTGGTTGAATAAGATAGTAATAAAAATTTATTGTCATTAAAATTTGACTTTCTTAAACAATTATATCGTTCAAACAGTCTATACTTCAATTGCTTAAATTCTTCCTGGTTTTTTCAATTTTACATAATGAGCTTTTCCCCCATTTTCTACCCTACATAATCAGTTTACACTATGATTAGCATGAACAATTACTCAACTTCAAAAAATTAGTAAAACTTCAAATTCTGGTTACCATGTTATAACGTAATTAATCTCTAATCGCCGTACAATGAGGCCATAGGTATTCAATATGCCTACTTTAATGACACTATTTGAGTGATAGAAGGCATAATAAAACCATCTTTGAAGGTCAAACAGTGCAAATTAAACATAAATGTTTGACAGATAAAAGGAAAGTGCCTAGATTCTCTTCATTTTTTCTCAGCATTGTTCTCCAATTCTCTCTTCAGCTGCAACGAGAAGTCATCATTAACATCATCATCATCCCAGTCATCTTCCCATTGCTGAGTGATTTCTTTGCCTTCCTTCACTTCCCACTCTGTAATCCATTTTGACCAAGGAGAATCAGAAGGAAAGATTATAAAAATATCACAAGGCTTAAAGATGTTAGGCTAAGAATAACAAGAAGAGTAATAAGCTTTACACCAGAATCTGAGGAAATATTAGTGTTGCAAGATAACTTTGCAAAGGAGGAAAAGATCTCTAAGTTATCTGATTAGCATCAATATTACAGTGTTCTAACTTCTATGTCCTCTCAAATAAGAACCACCACGACTTGCCTTACTATTCCCCAAGAGCATTTGAATAAGTAAAAAGTTCTTTCGGACGGATGTGTTCAAAGACCTCATGATCATTGCGTACATATAAAAAATCTCATGCGTTACTTGACAGTGACATGCTATAAATCTAATTTAACGTGAGATCAATCAAGGTGCACTTAAGAAACCTAAACACTTTTATTTAGATAAAAAGAAGTAATGATAATAAATACATAAAAGCTCTCAGACACGATCAAAATGGCAATCTCATCAAATCTTTCACTTCATTTCCAAACAACCATTTTTTGCTAACACATTGCGATTGTGACATGACATGTATAGAACATACAACATTAAGTTAACAATTAACAGTGTTATGCTAACGTCACATATGCAAGACTTGTAGGACCGTCAAATCATAGTTTCAGTTGACAACATCAACGAGCAACCATATGGTCTGAATACAAAACAAAAAAATTGTTTATTATCTTCCTAACAATCAAGTAACCGTAACCATGTCTGAAAAATAAAGAAAAGCGCCCACTTTCACTGAACAAAGAGAAGTGGTTTTGTGGTCATCTATCTCTCTCTCTTCTTTCTTTTTTTTTCTTTTTTTTTTGAGGAATATATGTTGGAAAAAGTTTACTCTTCCAAGACCATTTCAAGTAATCAAAGCAAAATCTGAATGAACTCCGTTCAAAAGCTATTCCATCAGCTCCTTATGTAACACTTCAAGCACTTCTGAGCTTAAAAGGAAAATGTATGTCACAGAAGAAATTAACTCCAAACAAACTTTTTTTCTTCCAAGAAAAGAAGTAATTCTATAAACTTTTTTCAAGAAATAAGTCACTATATTAACTTCAAACAAACATCTAGAGGCTTTTATAGATTAATTTTTAAAGTGAAATGGGTCCATCCAAATATATACTTGAGGGACATGTCTTTTAAAACCATGCATTAATCCAACTTTTCTTTATCATAATCAATATGCTTTTTTCATTGATTGTTACTATTGCAATTGAGTTTACAAACATTCTGGCTTATTCGTTTCAAACACTGGATTCCACAACTTTACTACAAAACAATGTGTTTTTTTTTTTTTTGACAGACAGAGCTACTTCATTGATAAATGAAGAAATAATGAATGAACAAGCAACAGTAACGAGCCATACAAATGAAGAATACTAGCAGTTAGGATCGAGTCAGTAACAGGATTTCCAGCCCGTTGCATAACATTCACATTCATTTGGCTGAAAGAAAGAAATCTTGCACAACAGGCAGTAATAAATGAAAAATGGGAGCAATTAAAACCTGCAATAAAGGAATCCAAACAAGGGAAGGAATAAAAAATACAAATAATTACAAGCCACACCTTCATTAATCTCAAACTCCTCAAACTCATCATCATCCTCAAATAGGTCAACTTTCACTTCCTCAGAAGCTGCTTTCAGTTCAGTTGCCATCACAAAGCTCAAAGTGATCTACAAATCTTTGTAATCTGATAGATCAGCAAAAATTTTGAATCACATTAACAAGTGAAAGATAAACAACTGAAAACACATTTTTCTTTCTTTTTTCCTTTTTGTTTTTTAATGAGAAAACAACCTTCCATTGAGAAAAAATGAATGAGCACACAGAAAGGGGAAAAAATCATGAAAAGAGAGGCCAATAAAGGAAGGGTTTTCTAGTTCTATTAAATAATACATATTAGGTAGTTGCAAAAGACCACCAAAGTCGAAAGAGAAACATGGAAGCAATGAAAGGACCAAACGTCACGTGGATCTCTTTTCAATCCTCTAAACAGTCAATTATTCCTCTCTCCTCAAAGAACCTACAATATAGCACACTCCGGCAAGCCATAAGAAACAACCCTTCTCCTTAAAAGGCAAATGGAGAAGGAACCATGAGAAATGTTCAAGTCTCTAGAGTGGGCTAATGAAAAGCCAAACGCCTCAAAAAATCGTTCATACAATCTTCAAAGAATATGATTCAGGTCTTCCTTTGCCTTCCAAAGGAGGGTTAAGAAAATGGGCCAATCAATGTAGGTTGCTTTCTCGAGACCTAATCAAGAGTGTCACATTGTCCATGGATGACCTGGTAGACAAAGATCTTAACCTTCTTTGGAATCTTAATGTTCAAGAGAGCTAAGAAAAAAATCCATATTGGGTGAGAAACAATTGAAAAAAGAAAAGTACAAGAGAGACCTCCAGAAGGGTTAGAGCATCAAATACTCACATCCCTTCTCCTGATCCTAATCCAACTCCTCTATCAGAGACAGAAGGGTTGTGACATCCACCATTTCTCTAAAGGACAATGAAAGCCGCACGACAAAGAGAGGGAGCTCCCAAAGTCCCAGACCAAACTAAAACCTCATCCACAAAACAGTTTTTCAAAGAGGATAAATGATAAAGATGAGGGGGTCTATCTCCTACCACTGATCCTCCCCCAAAAGCACGATTCCATCCCCTTCCCCACAACACAATAGACTAAATTAGAAAAAGAAGGAAGGTCAGTAGAGAAATCCTTCCACTCAAAGGGGGGACACCGTACTTACTCGCGATAGTCCTCCACCACTGGTTTTAGACTCAGGAAGGAATTGTTAAAGCCATTTCCCCAACAGGTCTTTGTTACGAGTCCTTAAATTCTCAAGATCAAGCTCATGTTCACAGACTTCACAACCATATCCCAATTCACAGGCTAGGCCCCTTCTCCATCATCCATCTAACTACACTTAAAAGTTGTACTAAGATAATTAAAAAAACTAAATGGGATTTTTGCATATTTTAATTGTACTACAATATGAAGCATGGGGAGCCAATTCGAAAAGGAAAAACAAATCTTTGAAAACGGTAGCCTTCGAATATCAAATATACGGTCTTAAGTTCTGAAACTTTGCAAACAGTTTTTATCATGCAGCCACACTGAGGTGGCCCCATTCAACATTTCTGGTTGCAGATTCTAGACAAAAACAGAGAAGAAAGCAGACCCAGAAGAGAGGAGTGGAAGCAAAAGGAAAAACAAGAAAATACATATGTTCGTTCTCTTCCCTTCTAATTCTGAGGAGAATCGCAGCAGAAATTATAAAGCAAGCAATCGAATAAATCATAATTCAAAAGACAAACAGTAAAGCATAGCCGAGAGTGAGAAATGTAACATTAAATTGAAAGCAGATAAAAATGGAGAGAGAAAGAAGCTAAGAACCTTGGGAGAGAGTTGTGATGAGAGAGCCGTGGAGCAGGGAAGATCGAGGAAGTCTCGTGTTTGTTTGATTTCTATTGGAAAAATGAGTCGAGATATCTTGAGAGACAAGTCGAGAAGCCGATGCTCTCTAATTCATTATTACTTTAGAAATTCAATTTCATTTTATTCTATTCGCAGCTTTTTAAATATAAAAATAAATTGAAAATCATACGGAGTATACCGAAGTTCATAAATATTTACTGGTAATAGAAACATATATAAATTTTAGTAATAGAAGCTAATATATATATCAATAAAAGTTGATAAAAACTTATTTTGTTTGTTATTTTTTAAGTAGTTTGACATTTTTCTTAGCCCTAAAAAATTCTCTACCTTTATCTTTAGTATTGTTTTTTTTTTAAAAAAAAAAAAGAATACGATCTTCCAAGTTGGTGAGAATTCATACTTCTTATAAAATTGTTAATTAATTTTAAATAAAATCTCGAATTAAGTTTTAACCTTTTCAGGAGAGGAAAAAAAAGGAGGTGACAAAGAAATTGTTACATGGTGACAATTTTAAATGATGTGAGAAATTGTTGTTATTACTATTTTGGATTTAGGGTTTAATTAATTTTTTTTTCATTTGACCCCTTTATAATTTCTTACTTCATTTGATGGTTTAAGATATTTTGACATGGATGACTTAGGGTGTGTTTGGAGGAAAGTTTGGGTTATGGAGGGTTAGAACTATGATAAACCTAGTGTTATGATAAACCTAGTATTATGATAAACCTAGGATTATGATAAGATGTGTTTGGGGGAAGAGTTACGTGGGTAGGGTTATGGTAGTGTTATGATAAGATACGTTTGGGGATGAGTTATATGGATAGTGTTATGAAATTTTTTATTTTTTATTTTTTAAAATTTATATTATATATCCAATACACAAATTTCTATACTTAATTTACTCAATCGTCTTAGTTTTCATAAAACAATTTACCTAAATTTTTTTAAATACGATACTCATTTTCAACATTTTTTTTAGTAATCCTTACTTGCGAATAATTTTTTTTTTTATAAAAAAATCATATTCTAAATCTAATACATGAATTTTGTATATTTAATTTACAAAATCGTCCTAGTTTTCGTAAAAAAAATTCCTTAATTTCTTTAAATATGGCGTTCATTTTCAATATTTTTTAAGTAGTCGTTAGGTGCGAATAATTTTCTTTTTTAATTCATATTTTAAATTCAATAACACAAATTTCGTATATTTAATTTACCAAATTGTCCTAGTTTTTTTGTAAAATAAGTTGTCTTAATTTATTTAACTACAACGTTCATTTTCAATATTTTGTAAGTATACGTTACGTTTCAATAAATTGGTTTTTATGAATGTGACACTCGACCCATAAACCTACCATCTCTATAACAAAAGATTTGTTATATGTTAATTTAACAAAACTTAATTTAATAACCAAAATAACATTATGAAAGTGGCGAAATATAGTCAAACCACCTCTAGGTTTGTTGAAATTACGACCCCACTAATTTTTAATTTAATCAAACAGTCTTTATAGTTTGCTAATTGTTGTAATCAATTTATGGTAATTAGTTAAAATTGTACCATTTTTTTTATTGAATTGACATTCCTTAGATATTTAAGCTAATTAATAAAATACAATAAGGTTGAGATTGATATCAAAATCTTAATTTCACAAATATATTAATGTGAATTCTAACGTAGAGTTGATTGAAGGTAATTAAATTAAAATTTTAATTGTGTAATTTACAATAAATTATCTAATTCAAGAGTAAAAGAAGAAATTAAAATTTTAATAATGTAATTGTACCAAATTTATAACTTAAAAATAAGTGTTTTTAAAATAAAAAGATTAGAATTAACAAAACTCATATGAGAATTTTTAAAAATAGTAGATTTTACAAAATATTTACAACCTATAACAAATTATAGTTATTGATATGCTATAGTGATAGAAGACTATCAATGATAGAATCCAAAATTTTGTTATAACTTATATATATTTTATTTTATTTTGCTATTTTTAAAAATGTCCCAACCTCATAAGTATATAAAAACTATAAATGAGAAAAAAAATTAAATAGTATTTAAACTTAAATGGATTAATTATAATGAGAAAGAGTTGACAAAGGGTTGGGGAAGGGTTAAGAAAGGGTTGAGGGAAAAGGTTCAAGTGTAAAACTAGGTTATGATAACCCCTCCCCCAAACACACCCTTAAATTTTACGGTTAAAACAATGTTTGATCCAAGATTTGTATAACTAATTTTAGACATTTCCAAACGTAACAAAATAATTAAATTATTTACAAAATATAACAAAATTTCATATTTTATCAATAATTAATACTAACATTCATAAAATATAAAACTTTACTATATTTTATAAATATTACTATCTCAATCGTGCAAATCTTGTCACTCCTCCCTACAGACAAACTTGGACAGGTCTTAATTAAAGCATATACTTCAATGATGAGCGAAAATTTTGAATCATTCCCCATAATTTAGAAATGTTTGAAGCATCATAAAGTTAATGCATTAGAATTAAGAAGTTTGAGTGTAGAGTTGTAAAATATAATTTTTCTACAAAGTAAAAATTTCAATAGTAATACAGCTATTTAACACCACTTATAAGTTGGATCAAAATCCCAAAAGATTCAAATTTGAATCCCCAATCGCATGTTAAACATAGTTTAATCATAACCGAAAGAAAAAAGAAAATGGGGGGGAATAATGGGTTAAAAACTTCCAAAAGGAAGCTAATGATTAAGACAACAATCACATGGTAATTGGACTGATTTGAATGTTAGATTCCAAAGTGTAATCAACTCAACACGTAACTAAACTATTTTCTTCTTTTTTTAAAAAAAAAGAAAAAGACTTTCAAAAGCCCTTCCACTGATCCAAATGAAACTCCTGGTGGAGGAGTTTCATGTTGACAGGAGCAACATTTTTTAACCTCATGTTGCCCAAATCCCAAATCAAACTCCATAACCTAAAGCTCCATAGAAAGACTACCTTGCCAGCTCTCAAGGAATATTGGTTTGCTCGATTACGGCAGACTGTTTCATCAACCAATCGACTAGTTTGTCCACTCGTGCAATTATCGCAGAAATGCCAAATGGCCCTCTCGTCTCGTTCGTCTCCAAAATTGTTATTCATTAGTGTAACAAAACTTCTTTCAGATTTCACTGAAGGTTGCTCAGAATATTCAAAGCCTTCATCCGTTGGATCTCTTTCCCTGAAGAACATAAACCTGTTAGCTACCTGTTAATCCAAGTGATAATATTGGTCGCAAGTATGAGTGAGAACAATCAAATGTTTATTCCAAGGGGCACTTTATCAATGAAACTAACATAATCTAGGATATACGATTTGAAAAATTAAAAATGAAGTTTTCGGTAATAAAATATAGATTTGATGGAATGTTGGGGTAGAAGCATGTTCTTTATTCTCATCCATCATTATAACGTGATGTTTGAAAGAAATTTGAAGCAATTTTACCTTCCTCTACCGACAGGTGCATGGATCTCTTTTCCAGATTAATGGCAAAATTGCTGAGCTCAGAGGGAGGCAAACCATGGAGCACTACTAAGTAACAGAGAAGCATTCTTAGCAGTGTCAAACGTAAATACTGAAAGTGAATTACAGTGATTAGTCAACACACAACTTACTCTCGATGACCCCTTTTTGATCCGACTTGTCAAAATGTTTTAGGAGCATCTGTAGATGGAATAAACGCTCTGTTCTCTGCTCATCAGTAATCCCATTTGAATCATCAGATCGAAGAATCTCCAAACCAGGAGAGATTCCCTGAAGATTGGATCCAGCAACAGCCAGAAAATTACCAGGCTTTTCTGCGAAAATGGGAAATGAAGACCTAACAGGTGAAAATGCCGTTGGAGAGGCTGCAAGAAAAGAAGAAAATGCAGGTGCACAAGATGTGCTACCTCCCGATGCTCTTTTTTTGCCAGGCTTCACATCAACTTCTCCGTTGGCATAAACAATGTGCTCATTTACCCCAATTCCTTTGAAGGATTGATGGATTGCAGAGCTCGGTGAACATGTAGGGTTGGATCTCTTACTTCCTGAAAGCTTACTCCCATTCATAAGTTTTCCGCCCAAAGAACAGGAAGTTTCAGGATAGTTATATATGACGCTCCTATTATCATTTTGCACATCCCTTAAAGCAACCTTTTTCTGTGCAATAGGTGACTGTTTGCTCTGATACATAGACAAATGAGTTTCGCAGCTGCTCATTCCACCACTATTCAACTCGCTATCAATCATTTAGAAAACTTGAAGAGCTTCAACCAAATAACAACTTCAAATTATCTCCTAGAAAAGTTCATCTGCAGATGCAAGATAAAATTAAAATTTCCACCCAAGATAGCCATATCATTATTTCCCGACCACACAACAATCATGTAAAAGGATAAACACACATTAAAGTTGAAAGCTAGCAGGTTTATGCTGCAAAGATTGAAAATCAAAACTGCTGATACACAAGACCATCGTAGTACATAAAAAAAAAGAAGTCGATAAGTCAAGTGCAGTATATATTTTTTTTCCATGACAATTGGCAATGTTCCTCTACCAGAATGGAGTACAGTTTAACTTTCCAGTTAAAATTATCTTATACAGCAAAAAAAAAAAAAAAAAAAAAAAAAAAAAAAAATTGTATACATCAAATGCCTGAATAATTAACTTTCGAATATGTTTACCACCCCCTTCCAAGCCCTTAACACTCAAACATTTTATTTTAGTGCTACAACTTTGTGTAGAAATTTATTTAATAAAAACTAGACAGAAAAGCATATTTTGATCATTTACTTCGTGAGTGAACCCATAGATAAAAAAAAATAGGCTGCACTCACATAACAGGTCAATTGCCATATTTCAAAATGGATCCAGAACTTCGTTAAATGATAAATAACTAAATTAATTTTCTATGCAAAAGTTGAACATCAAGAAACTACGAGAGAATGTCTGAAAAATAGAATTGAAAGATAACAAACAAAAATAATAAGATTTAAACCAAAAACGTTTCATCTTGCTAAACTGACCATATTTTACAAAAACACACAACCACAGAAGGTTCCGCAAACAACTTGAATTCACACTGAAATAAAATGTAAGAACACAGATCTAGGCAAAATGATTTCTGTAAGAAGTGAGACATAATGAAGAAAAATGAACAGTCAAGGTGGAATTGGTAGAGAGAAATGCAACAGGTCAAACTCATGGAGTCAAGACGGTTTGCAATTTTGCTGAGCAAGATGAAACAAAATTCAAATCATGTACAGCCAAAAAAAGTTACAAAGATTGAAACAGTGTTTCCTGTATTAATTCGTTTTATGTGGACGCATCGGCGAGAAGAAAAGAAAGTGGGTCGGCAAAGGTGAAGAGGGGGGTGGGAGAGCAGTGGAGGAAGAACAAAGGATGGAAGAATATGCGTGGTAAGGGTTGAAATTAGGAATTTAGTAGAGAGATTGTACCTGAGTATGAAGCTTGTTGTTGTGGAAGCGGGGAGAGGGAGGGGGAGAGGGAGAGGGAGAAGGAGAGGGAGAGACGAGTTCAAAAGGGAAAAGTTTGGCTCGAAGAAGATGGGTTTTTTTTTTTTTTTTTTTTTCTTCTCAATTTTGTAATTTTTGAAAATTAATTTAATTTAAAAGTAGCGGCCAGAGAAAAATACTATGGCCTACATTACACTATAGAGTATACTATCGTCAAGCCGTCGGGCCGATGCTGTATTCAAAACAAGTACGCTCTTTATCTTTTTAATTCTTACCCTAATTTCAAATCTTTTAAATTGGGAGTCAGAAAAAGTTTATCACCTAAAATAATATTTAAATAAGAGATTTTGTAAAAACTATTATAAATATAAGAAACTTTAAATTTAGTTCTTGAAATTTTGAGTTATTTTCTTTGAGCTGCAATTATTTTTACGCAACTTAAAATTATTTGTTTAGGTTTTTTTTTTTTTTTTTTTTTTTTTAGAAATAGACTTTTTAATTTTCTTGCTTTATGGTTTAGAAGGTGAATCGTGGAATTAGATATAGTTTAGACTGCATCTAGTCGTTGTTTTATATATAGTACTCTATCATATCGTAAAAATAACCTTATGATTGTAGTTGGGCATAAAAAAGGGAGTTGTGCTTCTCTAGTTTAGGATTTGTAGAAACTGGTAGAAGTCTATGAATCTATATGTATAGTTTTTTGTTGTTTTAGCAATTGTTTGTATAATACAATTAAATTATTAATAGAAGTGTACGGCAGCTTACGAGGAGTGAAGATAGGGTTATGGAGATGATTAGGATAACCCTAATCCCCATTTATTCAAACATTTGGCCTAAACCAAGATTGGGCATTAGTTCTAATCCTAATCTTCCTAAATTCCCACCCCAAACACATCCTAAAATGCTGTGCATATAATTATAACAAAAATTAGGGACATAAGAATAACCGACAACTCGAATAATCCGGACAACTCAACCCATATTATATGGATTGGGTAATAATCCGAACTACCCAACCCATATTATATGGATTAGGTTAAAAAAAATTGAACTTTTTTGGGTTGGATTGGGTCTTGAGTTAGAGGATTGGAAAATTTGGTTCAACCAAACTCAACCCGCAAATTAATACAAACAATATAATAGCGGCCATCAGTTTCATGTCTCACCTTCTCTTCTCACACTTCACCTCTCCCTCGCACGCCACAGCCACCTTCTTCGTATCTTCTCCAACTCTCCTCCTTCTCTTCGTCTCTTCTCCGTCTCCTTCGACTCTTTCCGCCTCCGATCTCAAATCTCAGTCTCCGACTCTCCTCCATTTCCAATCTTCGTCAGATCTCATATCTCTCAAATCTTCACAACAATCATCTTCTTGACAGCCACCCGACAACCCAATCCAATCCATATTTTACGAATTGGGTTGGGTTATCCCAAATAACCCGAAAATATGTCTTTCAAGTCAAACGAACCCGATTACACTCCTAACAAAAATAAAATAATTAGATAACAGTAATCAATTGATCACTTGACACGTGATTTAGGGTGAGATTTCAAATTTTTTATACTTGAATTTTGAAAAACAAATAGCAAACTTTGCCTTCCAAGGTTTCAACCATGGTAGGGGAAATGAATAGCATAAAATAAGTATATTGTGAATATAATAAATAATAGTGTATTTTAATTTGTAAAATAACTTAAACAATTATGTGATTTGAACGAAATAAAAATAGTAATTTCAAACACCCAACAAAATGACAAGAAATGAACTTAATTTTTTTTTTAAAAAAAAAAAACTCCCAAATTTTCTCAATTCAAGAATTAACTCATCCCAACAAGCTATAACCTATCTAAATGAGCTTTGATAGTATCCGCAGAGTTTAATTTGACTATCAAAGAGGATCATCCAATGCAATGGCTATATGTAACCTATTTCTTTTTTAAAAAAGAGAAACTTTTGTTTTTTTAGTAAAGAAACTTGTTTTAAATTTTTTTATTAAAATTCGAAAATGAAAGAAGACTTAAGAAAAAATAGAAAACAAAATTCGTTACCAAATGGTTTTTGTTTTTAATAAACAAGAATTTAAAAACACATAAAAACGAAATGGTTACGAAAGAAAAGCTTAGTAAAAATCATGATTTTAAAAATGAAAAAAAAAAATATATCTTTTACTCATTAGATTTTAGGAGTAGTTTGTATTTAGCCTTTGCTAATTTAAGTTTCAAAACATTACCATTTGAGAATTGACATTTTGAATTTTGTTTCAATTTAATATTTATATTTGAATATTTACATTTTTAACGTCAAATTTTTACTAAATATTTATTTTTCATCTCCAATAAATGTACGTCAATAAAATAAAATAACCAAACGGATTATAATTAATTAATTAATTAAATTTCACTAATTTCATCCCTTCTAAAATTAAATTTAAAATTCTACTTCATGATTACTTTAAATTAATTAATAAACGTGGAAGTTCTAAAATGAAGTATTTAATTTTAAAAAATTGAAGTTAAAATGGTAAGTTAATAAATTTAGAGATATTGTAGATATCCATAACCGTCAATATGTTACCAATCTTCCTATAACTCTCCTTTTATTCCATGTTGTAGCATTCATTCCATTGAATTTCATGGTGTAACCTATACCATGGGATGTTCTATAAATAAAGGTATGTGGTGCCTTTGTAAGACAATTGGTTCAATCGTTCTCTACTTCTTCTCTTCTCTGTGTTGTTTCATTGTTCTTATTTAACTTCTTTATTCTTTATTTTATAACACGTTATCAGCACGAGTCTCTACATTTATCACTTGCAAAAGGTAGGCTATAAAGTATTAGTTTGTTTTATTGCTTTGTATTTGTGAACATTGCATGAACTAATCTTTGTACCTATTGCATGTTGTACTTTTACATATTATGTTTACAAAATTATTGTTTGTTAAAAATATTGTTAGTTCATAATAAGATTGTGGTTTGGTTCATCTTAATTTATTTATGATTTATGTGATTGTTTATGTTTGGTTTTTATTTCAATTATTTTAAGATTTATGTATAGTTTATGGGTTCTTAATGGTTTGTGTCTATAATTTTATTGTCTACTCTCTATAAGTATAAGTTTTGTAATTGTTTTTATGATTTAAATGTTTTTATTAATTTACCTAAGCATGTTGTTTTAACATATTATGCATAAGTATGTTGTAAAATTAACATTTTTGGTGTGTATTGTTGTCACAATTTTCCATAATATGATATTTATCTAAGTTGTTTTATAATGCATGTTTATTAAATTTATAATATAAGTAAATTTCTTTATTATAGTTTTACCATGTCAAGTCTTACAAAATTAGAATTTCTAACTCTTAATATCAATAGTGATAATTATTTATCATGGGTGCTTGATGTTAAAATTCATTTGGATGCCATGAATCTTGGAGAAACGATTAAAGAAGAAAACACGACTTCAAGTCAAGAAAAGGCAAAAGCCATGATTTTCCCTCGACATCATCTTCATGAGAGATTAAATATTAAATATCTTACGGTAAAAGATTCTATAAACTATCAAAATTTAAAAGAAAGATATGATCATAAAAAAAAGTGTGATTATTCCTAAAACTCGATATGATTGGATGCACTTAAGGTTGCAAGATTTTAAATCATTAAGTTATTACAATTTCACATTATTTAAAATTTGTTCAAAATTATTGTTATGCGAAGAAAAAATTATTGATGAAGATATGTTAGAGAAAACATTTTCCACATTTCATGTCTCGAATATGCTCCTCAGCAATATAAGTTTAAAAAGTATTATGAACTCATATCATGTCTTTTGGTGGCTGAACAAAATAACGAGTTATTAATGAAAAACCATGACTCGACCAACGGGAGCAACACCATTCCCAAAAACAAATACTATATTTTCAAACAATAATGGTCAAGGTTGAAGTCGTGGTCGTGGTCGAAATCGTGACCATGGTAAAGGAAGAAATAATTATACTTTTCGTTGTAATAATCATTTAGATTTCAAGAAAACCACATACGATGATCATAGAGGAAAGACTCCACAAAATAAAAAAATTAAAAAGTGGTGAAAGTCAACGCTTCCGTTGTGGTATGAATGATCATTGGACTCGTACTTGTTGTACATCCAAGCATTTAGTCGACCTCTATCAAGCCTCATTGAAGGAAAAAGGAAAGAATGTGGAAGTAAACTTTGCCTATCAAGATGATGTTTATGACCATTCCAATTTGACACATTTGGATGTTGCTGACTTCTTTGAGTCTCCTGAAAAGAAAACTGATTTTAATGAAGGAGTTGCAAATACTTTCTTTAATTATGATAATGTCCAAAACTGATATTTACATTATGTTTTGGTGTCTTCTCTATTCAAATTTTCCCAGTTTATTTAAATTATTTATATTTCAACGCTAGTTGTGTTTTTTTTTTTTTATCGTGAGACTTATTATATTTTTTAATGAAGAAGTATGAACATTTCTCATATTTTGGCTGACTCAAATATGAACAATAAAAACTTATGTTTGGCAGATAGTGCAACTACGCACACAATACTTAAAAGTAAAAAGTATTTTTCTACATTGACAATGTTTGAAGCAAATGTCAATATAATATCAGGTACTATAAACTTGATTGAAGGTTTTGGTAAAACAAACCTTATTTTGTCTAGAGGAACAAAATTCACAATTAATAATGTTTTGTTCTCTAGTAAGTAAAAAAAAAAACTTATTGAGTTTCAAAGATACGCGTCAAAATGGTTATCATGTTGAAACTAACAATAAAGTTAATATAGAATATCTTTATATTACATTTATTGTTTCACATGAAAAGCAAATATTGGAAACACTAGCTGTTTTTTCTTCTGGATTATATTATACTTACGAATAATTGAAACATAAGCAACCGTGAACCCAAAGTTCATAAATTTAAATATGTTTACTGTTTGGCATGATCGATTGGGTCATCCGGGGTCAATAATGATGAGAAGAATTATTCAAAATTTTCATGGACATCCGCTAAAAAACCAGAAGATTCTTCAATCCAATGAATTGTCATGTGTTGTTGCTCTCAAGGAAATTGATTATTATGCCATTACCAGCCAAAGTGGGAGTTGAGTCACCTACATTTTTAGAACGAATCCATGGTGACATATGTGGACCCATTAATCCACTGAGTGGACCATTTAGATACTTCATGGTTTTAATTGACGCATCAAGTGGATGGTCACATGTGTATTTATTATCACGTTGAAACAATGCATTTGCAAGATTACTTGCTCAAATAATCAAATTAAGAGCACAGTTTATTGATTATACAATAACAAACATTCGACTTGATAATGCTGGTGAGTTTACATTAAGCATTTAATAATTATTGCAAGTCAATTGGGATAAATATTGAATATCCTATAGCTCCTGTTCATACACAAAATGGTTTGGCAGAATCATTTATCAAGCGTTTACAATTGATTGTCAGACTATTACTTATGAGAGCAAAATTTTCATTATCTATATGGGGTCATGTTATTCTGCATGCAGCGTCACTTATACGCATAAGACCGAGATCTTATCATAAGTACTCCTCGCTACAATTAGCTTATGGTTAGGAGCCAAATATTTCTCATTTGCGAATTTTTGGTTATGCGGTACATGTTCCAATTTCCCCACCACAACGTAATACAATGGAACCTCAAAGTAGGTTAGGAATATATGTTGGATTTGAACCCCATCAATTATTAGATATCTTGAACCCTTGACGGTTGATGTCTTTACTGCACGATTTGCTTATTGTCATTTTAATTAGACAACTTTTCCAACATTAGGGGGAGGAATTAAGAAGTTGGAAAATGAAATTGCCTGGAATGTATCGTTATTGTCTCATTTAGATCCTCGTACAAGGGAATGTGAACTAGAAGTTCAAAAGATAATTCATTTATAAAGTGTAGCAAACCAAATGCCAGATATATTTACAGATACTAAGAAAGTGATCAAGTCATATATTCCAGCTGCAAATGTTCCATCTAAACTTGAAATCCCAATTCAGCAGTTGATAAATCTTTGTTGTAGCAAAAGCGTGGTAGACCAATAGGTTCAAAGGATAAGAATCCTTGAAAAAGAAAAGTGATCAGTAGTCGAAATGACTTAATTGACAATAGAAACATTCAAGAAGAAGTCCTGGACATAACTAATAGTAAAAATGTTGAAGAGATTCAAGTATACGAAGATAACAATGAGATCTCGATAAATTATACCATGACAAGAAAAAGATGGAATAGAACTAATGTAGTTGTGGACAACATTTTTGCGTATAATGTTGCACATTATATTATTCATGAAAATAAGGATTCTGAACCTAAACTTGTTGACGAAACGTGAAGTTTTTGGACCTATAGTTCATACACCTAAAGGTGTAAAACCTGTGAGATTTAAATGGGTATTTGTGCGTGTAAAAAAAATGAAAATAATGAGGTCACTAGATATAAAGCACGACTTATTGCGAAAGGATTTTTTCAAAGACCGGACATTGATTATGAGAAACATATTCTCCTGTAGTGGATGCTATTACATTAAGATATTTAATTAGTCTACTGTAGGTGAAAAGTTTGATATGCATCTTATGGATGTAGTTACAACATATTTGTATGGATCTTTGAAAAATGAAATCTACATGAAAATCCACGAAGGATTTAAGATACATGAATCATATAATTCAAAATCTAGATAATTATATTCAATCAAATTACAAAGATCATTATATGTATTGAAACAATCAGGACAGTGTGGTACAATCACTTAAGTGAATATTTATTGAAAGAAGGTTATCGAAATAATTCAATTTGTTCATGTGTTTTTATTAAGAAATAACAGTCAGGGTTTACTATTATAGCTGTATATATTGATGATTTAAATAAATAGAATATCTAAAAAGGAATTTGAAATGAAAGAACTTGCAAAACAAAATTTTGCTTTGGCTTGCAAATCAAGCATTATTTACTTTGATCTAGTTGGTTATGCAGATGCTAGATATTTACGTGACCCACACAAAGTAAGATCTCAAACAGATTATCTGTTTACATGTAGAGGAACTGCTATATATTGGCGATCTGTAAAGCAAACCATGACGGCCACTTCATCAAATCATGCAGAAATTCTTGCAATTCATGAAGTTAGTAGAGAATGTGTATGGTTGAGGTCAATGACTCATCATATTCAAGAAACATATGGTTTGTCTTTTAATAAAAATCTACCAGCATTATTATTTGAGGACAATATTGCATGTATAACACAAATTAAAGGAGGGTATATAAAATGGGATATCGAAAAAAGCATATCTCACAAAAACTTTTCTATACACATGACCTAGAAAATGGTGACATTAGTGTTCAAAAAGTTTCTTCAAAGGACAACTTGGCGAACTTATTCACACAGGCATTATCCACATTAACTTTTGAAAAGTTAGTGCACAAAATTGGAATGCGACGATTCAAAGAACTCAAGTGATGTATTCCTAAGGGAGAGTAAAAATATTGCCAAGAAATAGAAATATTGCACTATTTTTTCCTTAACTATGGTTTTTTCCATTGGGTTTTCTTAGCAAGGTTTTTAATAAGACAGTTATTAATATATAAAATGATGTACTATTTTTCTTTAGTATTTTTTTTTCATTGGGTTTTTTCTTAGTAAGGTTTTAACAAGACATTTATTTTATATAATATGGATATCTAAGGGGAGTATTGTAAATATAATTATGTAGATATCTATAACCTACAGTATGTTACCAATCTTCCTATAACTCTCCCTTTATTTCATGTTGTAACATTCATCTCAATTAGTGTAACTTATACCATGTGATGTTCTATAAATAGATGGATGTGGTGCCTTGTAAGACACACCAAAATCGAGTTCAATTGTTCTTTACTTCCTCTCGTTTCACTATTCTTTTTTAGCTTCTTTATTTTTCTTTATAACAAGATAAATATTTTAATTACTTTGTTATTTCTTCTTAAAATTTATTTTTAATTGTTGTTGTTATTATTATTATTACTATTATTTAACTTTACGATTCAAGTTCAACGATGTCATGAGTATGACGTTAAACATAATTGCGAGATCTCTTCTCCACCGTCAAATAATTTCCTGTTCGTAATCGTGAATTGGATCACTGTGATCAATCAATTCTTTACCTGATATATCAAAATTTCACGGTTTGCTACGTTGTCACGTGGAAGATGATCTTTTGTTCTTCATCTTTCATGGACAAATCACTCGAAAGGAAGCAAGAGATTATCGGATGAAGACAAAATGCTTTGAGCATAAACAATTGACGATGGAGATTGTTTTGCTTCAACTCTCGGACTGAGTAAGATATTTAATCGAAGGAAAATTTCTCGAAATCGGAATGCCGAACCGATCCTTACTTGCTCAACATGCTGCTTTCTCCTTGTGTTCTTCCTTCAACTGCTATTGCTTCTTTGTCACTTTCGGCAAAGAAAATTATCATTTCGGTACTTCTCCTTGCTTGCATGGTTTCTTTCTCAGATCCCCTGCCCCTGTTTGTTGTGCTATTTCGCGAGCCTCTCTCTCTCTTTTTTTTTTTTACTTGTTTGAGGTGAGGAGTTTTCTTTTGATACTGACAGGACTTGAGAAATCAATGGCCTTCACTGAGACAACAAACTGAGCTGAATTTTTGGTCTAGGATGTCGCATCACCGGCAGATGAACCCATTTGTTTTTCCATATTCAACTTACAAAAGGGTAGTTTTTCTTTCTAATGTTTATTTCTGGCTATGGTTGTATTGTGATAAGTTCCGACTGTTTCTTCCAATTGTTTTTTTACTGCTTCTGAAATGTAATTCGCACTTCTTCTAATCACAAGCAAAACCCTCCTAAATGGTTTCGTGTGATTTTGCGTTGGTTCTACTTGCTGTGCATGAAATGGAAGGAACTTCTATTTTGTTCAATTTTCAAACTCAATAATCAATTTATGCTTTTACTTTTCGCTAGTTTAACTGCCAAACCGAGTGTGATGTTTCTAACCTTTGTGGCGATGATTGTCCAAGTATTCTCTTGGTATCTGCTAAATTCTGATTGGATAAATCATTTGTGTGGATTTGTGTTTTGATTTTTTGTATTCTTATTATAGGGAGAGCATTATAATCAGTAATCATTTGGAAAGAAGTTGAAAAGATCTTTTTCCACTTGATCTTCACCTTCTCCATTTCATGAAGCACTATTAGAGTTTATTTTGGTAATATGTTACTACATTGGCGACTTTCTTTTTTTAGGTTCACAGTCCTGCGATATCTTCTGTCATGACAGATGATTCATCAACAGTGTCATCTACTGATGAAAGCATGGAGAATATTGGCGTCTTGAGCCATGATCCAGGCTTGAAACCCTTCAAAGATCATTTCAAGTACAGAGTAGGGAGATACACTGATCTACTAAACCTTCTAGATAAGCATGAAGGAGGTCTTGACGAATTTGCACGAGGTGCTTTTTGAAACCATATATAAACATTGTTTGCTTTTAAGTCATTTGTTGATCATCATCGCAACTACTTCATTTGCAGTAATCCAATGTTATTATCCATTTTTGTAGAGCCTATTTGCTGTGTAATCTGTAGAACATGCTTGAGTTTATTCAGAAGGCATCAGTTTTAATGTCAATCATCCTCTTAGCTTGAATGAAATATAGCTTGATCAGCAACTTTTTGTGTTTTTCTTTAATGCTAACTTCTTCCATCTTGCTTTAGGATACCTAAAATTTGGATTTAATAGAGAAGAAGATGGCATTGTGTATCGTGAATGGGCTCCAGCTGCTCAGTAAGATTTTGTTCTTCTTTTATTTCTCTCTAATCATATAAATGCCTCCATTTTGTTGTTCAAAGTGGAAATGCCATCTTTTATTATTTTCAGGGAGGCACAAATTGTTGGTGACTTTAACGGATGGGATGGGACCAACCACTGTATGGAAAAGAATGAATTTGGCATTTGGAGTATAAAAGTTTATGATCTAGGTGGGAAACCTGCCATTTCTCACAATTCAAGAGTTAAGTTCCGTTTCAAGCATGGAAATGGAGTATGGATTGATCGGATACCTGCTTGGATTAAATATGCCACTGTAGATTCTACTAAATTTGCGGCACCATACGATGGTGTATATTGGGACCCACCTCCTTTGGAAAGGTATTTGTTGCCAGTGGTTTTTTGACCTTTATCCATATTTCCCTTTCCTTTAGCTGAGAACCACTGCCCTGTATGAGATTCCTAGCACTATCTTCTAGTTTTAAGGAAAATTTGTAAGTTAATGCTTCACTATTTTGACCCAGTGACCTCAATGCAGGTATGAGTTTAAGCATCCACGCCCTGCAAAGCCCAATGCCCCACGAGTATACGAAGCTCATGTTGGGATGAGTAGCTCAGAACCACGAGTTAATTCATACAGAGAATTTGCTGATTTTGTTTTGCCTCGTATTAAAGAGAACAACTACAATACCGTCCAATTGATGGCTATTATGGAGCATTCGTATTATGCATCATTTGGGTATCACATTACTAACTTTTTTGCTGTAAGCAGTAGATCTGGAACTCCTGAGGACCTAAAATATCTTATTGACAAGGCCCATGGCTTGGGTTTACGGGTGTTGATGGACGTTGTTCATAGCCATGCAAGTAACAGTGTCACTGATGGCCTTAATGGCTTTGATGTTGGTCAAAGTTCACAAGATTCCTATTTCCATACTGGAGATCGTGGTTACCATAAGCTGTGGGATAGTAGACTCTTTAATTATGCCAACTGGGAAGTTCTACGTTTCCTTTTATCAAACATAAGATGGTGGTTGGAGGAGTACCAATTTGATGGCTTTCGATTTGATGGTGTAACTTCAATGCTGTATCATCACCATGGAATCAACATGGGTTTTACTGGAAATTATAATGAGTACTTTAGTGAAGCAACGGATGTTGATGCTGTTGTGTATCTGATGCTAGCAAATAATCTGACTCACAGCATTTTGCCAGATGCAACTGTAATTGCTGAAGACGTTTCAGGGATGCCTGGTCTTGGAAGACCTGTTTTCGAAGGGGGTATTGGTTTTGACTACCGCCTCCAAATGGCCATTCCTGACAAATGGATTGATTACTTGAAGAACAAAAGTGATGAGGAATGGTCCATGAGGGAAATAAGTTGGAACTTGACAAATAGAAGATATTCAGAGAAGTGTATATCTTATGCTGAGAGTCATGATCAGGTGAGATTCTTATTCTTGTTCTTTTAATTCTATCGTTTAATAACAGGAAGAGTAATTACAAATTGATGTTTTGTTGTTAATTCTCTTATGGTTTTTGTCAGAATTAATCACTGTGCCTTATTTTTTATTTGTGTTTACTGGACAGTCGATTGTTGGAGACAAGACTGTTGCATTTCTGCTGATGGATAAAGAAATGTATTCTGGCATGTCTTGTTTGGAAAATGCATCTCCCGTAGTTGAAAGAGGGATTGCCCTGCACAAGGTTCAGTACCTTCCTAATTCATAGATGCATCCAATAGGTGGCTTTATCATAAAAGGGAAATAAAAGGCGGCTTTAGGGAGTTTTTTTTTTTTTGTTTTCTTTTCTTTTCCACCATCAAATTGAAAGGTCTCATTTCCAGACTTAATGTGTGCAAAAATAAGTAGTATGTCATTTTTGCCAGTCTATGCAAGCATAATTGATATTCCTATCCTCTTAGACCCTGTTATCTTTCTATCAATTATTATCAGCATATCGGTCCTCCTATTCTGACACTAAGCTGTCACTTTTTGTTTGGCAGATGATACATTTTATAACCATGGCGTTAGGTGGGGAAGGCTATCTTAATTTCATGGGAAACGAGGTGAATTTAATTTAGTTTCTAATTATTCTGATCGATCTCTTGGCATGTAGGTAATATATGAAGTATCACTAATAAATCAATCTTAGCTTGCATTTTTTAGTTTCTGCTGGAGGTTAGTTTTTAAATTGAAATTTTGGACCCTGCATGTTATCGATCGTATCTATTTAGTATATGTTCTTTAAAGAGTTCTATTTACATTCCTAGTATTTTAATTTTGTTCTCAATAGGTTATCATTGTTAATTCTGTTAGGTTAACATCAATAGAGTTTGCAAGGTGGATTGTATTTTTTTTTATATCTGTGAGTGTTCGGCCCAACTTACCTGCACCTCGACTAATCACACGGGATAACATTTGGGTATCAAGAAAACTTGTAGAAAATTAATTCTCTGGTAGGTTGCCATCATGGATTGAACCCACAACCTCTTAGTTAGTTATTGAGACTATGTCTCTTTTTTTACCACTAGGCCAACTCATGATGATTTGCAAAGTGGATTACATATAGGTAGAAAACTCATTGGGCAGGAATTTCAGTTTTGAGGATGAGCTATTTGTGGAGCTGACTTGGCCATACTCCATTTTGACACTATTGCCATGCTTCTACCCATAAATTCATACAGCTAGCATGCCACATCGGTATTGAACCAATAGAGGTAGCGCCTTCTTAAAAACTAAATTGGAAGTTCTATAAGACATGATTGGAACTTTTTAAAATCTAGAAACCAGATATGTAATTTAAACCCTTTTATCTTTTTAAGTTATGATTATAGTTTCCGATATGTGCATTGTGGTTTTGAATTGTTTAATTTCACATTCTTAGCTGCCATCAATTTTTGTGAAATTTTATGATTGATGTTTATAGTTCGGGCATCCTGAGTGGATTGACTTCCCACGAGAAGGTAATGGTTGGAGTTATGACAAGTGTAGACGACAATGGAATCTGCCTGACACAGACCACCTGAGATACAAGGTCAGATGTTGTTTGTGTATATATTAATATGTTAATTATTAGGATCGCATTAGAAATTTTACCGATTGGGAACATTTTCACTGACCATTCTTTTGTGCTATATTTCTGGAGTATACGATGCCTCCTTTGATTCTTGGAAATGATTACAGCGTAGACCATAAAGTTTGTTCCAGACCATTAGACCTATGTCATGAATTCAAGAGTGTCAACTTTTTTAGCAATCTATGCATTTTCCGATTATGTCAATGATTTCTGATTTTTTTGTTTTTTTCATATTTGATGCACTTCTGTCGGCTTCAGGTAGATAGACTCTTAACATTTCCATCCCATATCCCTGGCACAGTTTTTGAATGCTTTTGACAGTGCAATGAACGCCCTTGACGAGAAGTTTTCCTTCCTTGCATCAAGTAAGCAGATTGTGAGCTGGACAGGTGAAGAAGATAAGGTTCATACTCCCTCAAACCTGAAAAACTAAATCTTTTACACAGTAATTTGTATTCTTGGATTATCTAGTTAGGAACTATGTCACACGATGGGATCATGATAAAATGAAGAAATGAAGAAATGAAGAAATATGTAATAATGAGAGGATCCATTTGGATATTAATATCTTGAGACATAAAAGGCCGGTAGTGGCCATTACTTCAAGAGTTTAAGACCAAGATAGAGCCTGGATTTGATCATAAACAATATTCTGCAAATGCTAAATCCATTTAGCTAACTGACCGTCAAGATGTAGGTCATCGTCTTTGAACGTGGAGACCTGGTGTTCGTGTTCAACTTTCATCCCGTAAACACATATGACGGGTATGTCATTTTGTGACGTTGAGCAGTTGAATCTGCATACATTTCCATAAGCTTGCACACAATTTTGCATATGGGATGAATCAGCATACCCATTCTAGTCTTACAATTTTGTAATGTTGTCCTCCAAATGCATACAGATACAAAGTCGGGTGTGACTTACCTGGAAAATACAGAGTCGCACTTGATAGCGATGCTTCGGACTTTGGCGGACATGGAAGAGTAAGAATCCATGGTGTTTTTTCATTTCCTTATGTTAGTTGCACAGAGAATGTAGAAGCCTTCCTAATTTTTTATTCATTTCCTTCTTTAGAATGCATAAGAAACTACATGTTGCTTCTCTGATCTTTAGCTAAATGCACCGGTAACAGGTAGGTCACGACATTGACCATTTCACATCCCCAGAAGGAATCCCTGGAGTGCCAGAAACAAATTTTAACAACCGACCCAACTCTTTCAAAGTTCTTTCACCAGCTCGAACGTGTGTGGTATGATAAAGATGGCTGCTTGATTGATTTTTAATTTTATGATCCTTGGAACATCAAGGATCCTTCCACTTCCCCCTCATGGAATGCAAATGACATTCTTCATGTTTCTCTTAGTGAGAGCTCAAACAGATTTTGATGAATATGTCTGCTATGTATTTTGAAAGGTCTACTACAAAGTTGATGAAAGCAAAGAAAAAGAAAAAGACGATTTAGTTGGTAGTGCAAATGAGGATGTTTTTGTGAGGCATGTAGAGGAGGACAGTGAAGGGTTGGCAGGTTGCAAAGAAGAGAATGACATTGCTGTAGGCGAGATTTCAAAAACTGAAGACGTTGATGATATTGATACAAGCAAACCTGAAGATGATGTTGTTGGCTCGAACAAGATTGAAGATTTGTCAGTGAAAGTGACTAGAGCAAGGATATCTGATTGAGTAGAAAACCTGTATGCTTTAAGAAGTACATTGAGTTTCTAGTGTCAATATATAAAACTAAACTCAGTGTATACTTTTAGCCAAGTAATGAACAACTCCACTCCAATAAAGCTTGATCCTCTTAGTACTTTTAAGTTTTAAGTTTTAAGTGCCACCTCATTGCACTTTAGGGGAAGTTGGGGGCAGGTAAATTTTGAAGATAAAGAAAAACTGCATTCAATTTTTTCGTTTTGTTTTTATAATACTACCGTCTACCGTTTTTCTTCTACGATTCTTACTTTGGTGTGTGATATAAGATAGGAAAGCCGAAAGGGAGGAAGAGAAAAAGAAAAAAATAGTTTGTACACATTTTAGGTTTAATTGTAATTTATTTTCTACTCTTTAATGGATTTCACCTTTCTTAAGTAAGAAGCATTATTATTTGATTGACAAAAAAAAAAGTGAACACATTAACGAAGATTCTTGTAGGTAGAAAAGAACTAAACTTGAGGATTAAAAAGATATGTTTCATTTAAACATTTCAGGGATAACATTCTTTTCAACTCCAACATCATTTGATCCAGTTTTGCAGGGTTTTCTATCTAGCTTTGAATGCCTTCTAAAGCTGTTAAAAACTAGAAAAGGAACAAAGATGAACAAAAAAGAAAAAAACTTTATTAGCAAAAACTTAGAAAATTAAAGGCCCCTAAAAGCTAATGTGCTGCTCTCTATGTCTCTCTCTCATAGCAACAGCGCTAAGTGTGGTCAGATATTTCCGAATTGGAAAATTCTAAAGCAAACCCAACATTTACACTAAACACACCATTCCCTAACCAAACTCCAAATTCAAACATATGTTTAAAGAAAAGCTAATAATCAAATTTCTTTTAACCATCAGATCAACAAAGAAAGAAGGAGCCCAACATCTGATTCTCACCCTTAATTCTTCAGATTCTTCGGGCTCTTCGAGTGACCATTTTCCTTTCACCTCCACCAATCAATGATTTCTCTAAATTCACTGGCAATGGAGGCTTCTTATTCTCCTTCATCATGCTACGCAGCAAATACCTTGGACCTGTCTCGCTCCGCTCCACAGAATATGCTGCAGAAACCGATTTCCTCAAGCTGTTCACAAGCTTCTTAGAACTCTGCCGTTTCGAAGATTCTACCGTCACGCCGAGGTTGTATGGAGTCTTTACCTCCGCCACGGATTCTGCTTTCTTTCTCTTCTTAAGCCTCTCGTTCCTCCTCGCGGAGTACTCGTCGTAAAGCCTCCCTCGCTCAAACAGAGAACTCGAATTCACGCTCAATTTATCGCCTACTCCGCTGCTTTCATATTCTTCACATCCTAATTCCATCCTAACCATGCTTGCCAGAGCTCGTAATTCGCAAGATATCGTCCGGTACTCAGGTCGGAGTTCCGATTCTTGCAGATCCGAAGGACGGATGGTTTTCTGAGATTTTGTCAAAGAACCTGTACACAGACAGACAAAAACGCTGTTGATCAATTAAAGAATATCAAGATTAAAGAAAAACAAGAAGAATAAATTCAATCGTTGGTTGATTTGAACATACCGGGGGGCGTTTGCATGGAGGTTGTTGAATTGGATTGAGGAACCCGACGAGATCTAAGCCTCAAGGGCGACCTGGCAAGAGGGGGCCGGCGATCAGATCTCATCTTAGACATTGGTGAAGGAAATGCAAAGGGATGAAAGAGAGAGAGATTCGAATGCTATTTTGTGGTAGAAAATTGAAAGATGTGAATGAGTTTACGTTTAGTTGAGGAATGGGATTGAAACTTTGAATTGAGATTTAAATGAGAGGAGCGTCCCCAACGGTCATATTTTTTGAACCCTAATATGGATGGAGGGCTGAGCTGGCAACCGCGTCAGATTTATCCATTTATTTCTCAATAAATTGCACTCCAAATATTATTCTTATTATTATTTGGTTAAATTACAAATGTGATGTATCCTTTGGGGAAAACGAAAATTAATTATTATTATAATTTTTGTCTTTTTATGAATTTCAAAATTAAAATGATAAGATTGGAGTTTTTCTTTTTCTTTTTTTTTTTAATCAAAGTAAATACTAAATTCCAACTTCTAATTTAAGTAGATTCTAATTCTTTATAAATAGTAGTGTCTAGATTCATAATGTAATCCATTATTATCATTTGAAAAACTTGTAAAATAATGCACAAGATAAACCAAATTTAAGTAAAATAATATTTATATATAAGATAAACCAAATTCAATCGAGACATTTCACTCTCGATACTTGATAGATATATATACAACTGTAGTATGGACGAAAAAATTATTTTAAGCTTTTATTTATTAAAAAAATCAAATTGAATTGAAATTCAATTAATGGTACTGAAATTTAAGTTGAAAGTTCGATTTTAGTTTGTCATTTGAAGCTTAATTATTAAGGTACGAATATAACAAAATTTGAATATTTAATAGTGATAAATTTTTTGCAATATATTAGTAAATATTGTGGTGCAAAATTTGAAAACCATGGCTATTCTATCAAAACTTAAAACAAAAAAGTTAACAGTTTGAAAATAAAAAATTGTCTATGAACCAAATTTGTAGTTTTTCCTTATTTTAATATAAGACTTGAAAGAATTTTGAGTTCATAAAGGTCCCTACCTTATAAGTCTAAAGGTGTATAATTTAAACCTTTAAATACAAATGGATAATCCTTTGAGGATGCCATTCTCATAGTCCTCTCACTTCCCAACCCAATTCAAAAATAATCTTTGCTACATGAATACACACACATATATATGCTTGATCCCTCGTAGATGACCCAAGCTCCAAGATTTTGGAGTAGAACCTCTCATCATTTCATCATCTAACTACGGAATGTTTACAAGTTTGAAGGTTCCAAACTCCTAGTGAGGTCCTGTTCGAAGTGCATTGTCTAGATCAGCTATGAGATCGTTAACATCCTCAATACCAACTGATATGCGAATCAGATCTTCTGTTAGACCTCGAGCTTCTCGCACTGCAGCCGGTATGCTTGCATGGGACATGAAGCAAGGCATACTTATAAGGGACTTCACACTACCTGCAAGGAGGGAACCATAACACTCTTCTTTAAGCCTCAAATCCCAAAAGCCAATAGGTTGACCATAAAAGAAAGGCAGAGTGACTGAAGCTTCAATACTCATTCTACTATCCATTTTTGGGCTTGGTTTTGGTTTGTTGTATGTACTTGTATTCTTTATTTATTTTATTTTTTTGAAAAGTTGTTGATTTCATTTTTAAAATAATAAAAAATAAAAAATTGAAAGCAACTATTGATGTATAATTTTTTTTGAACTACTTTGAATACTAGAGGCCTGACATTAATCGTCTACTTATCATTGCATCTCGTCTTGCCTGAAACAGCCTTGTCTTATGACTATCCCTAATCATTTGTATACACGATAAAGAGTGTAATTTAACTCCAAATGGAAGAGAATGATTACCAAAGCTAACAGTTATGCTGAAATACTTGGTACTCTCAACAATATGCTTGGAGAGTGCCAGCGATCCGGTTAAAAAGCTCAGTACCGCTCCTGCGCCCTTTGCCTAAAAACACAAGAAAGTTGACTGGTTAACTATATATTTTTTTTTTAATAATTTATTTGTGAGAGTTTACGGGCTAGCTTACAATATCTAAATTTTATTCATTGTTTCCTTTCGGATTCTTTAGTTTACAATATTACTCGTACCTGAGAGTAATGCAATGAACGACCAGGATGAGTAGGAAGACCTGCATAGTACACTTTCTTCACCCGTGGATGTGTATAAAGAAATTCAGCAATCTTCTGTGCATTTTCCTGTAAATGACATCAATCGATTCAGAAATGACAGTCCCATACACATAATGACATAAATATACATGTACTGATATGAATAGGCAGTAACCAATGTCGTGTGAGATAGCGTCTACCAAGAAAACTAAAGAACAAAAATAACACTTAAGGGTGGAAATATATATTGCAATATCAAAAGAAGTTACAAATGAGAGTTCTAGACTGTTCCAAATTTCTACCGTGGAAACTATGCTAAAAGCTTCCTACATCGCACCCCCACCCACACACACAAAATATTGGAAAAGCATAATTTCTTAACAACAAACTTGGTAGTAGATTTTTCAGGAATATACGAGCTATTCAATTGTAGACATTCGACTTCAAGGAGCACAATAATTTGAATGGAAGCATACCATAAATAAGTATGGACCAAAAACCGAGCAAGGAATCAAGAAACAACATTAACACAAAAACTGTCAATTGTGTTAAGAAAGTGCAAGATATAATATTAAATTTGCCTTTAACCCATTAACTTACGCTTTTGGGTTAATTGGTGATTTAAGATGATATCAATTGTCAAAGCAGGTAGTTTAAAAGGTCTTGTGTTCAAATCCCTCCAATGTTATTTTCACCCAATAAATATTGATTTCTACTTATTAGGTTTTCTACATTTTCAAGTCCACAAGTGAGGAAGAGTATTATATAATAAAATATTAAATTTGTATTTACCCTTCAGCTCAAACTTTTGGGTTAAATTAAGAGAAAGCAACATGAGTTTGAAACTGACAATTATGGATATTTAGAAAGGTGGCATAAGAATTAGGTGCAGGTCGGAACCTGCTGTTTCTCAACTCTTAGGGCCAGCGTCTTTATTCCTCGTAAACAAATCCAACAGTCAAATGGAGCCAGTCCGGATCCTTCTGCATTTTGAAGGAAATACAACTCTTTTGCCAACCTGGTAGAATGAGAACAAGGAAAATCAAATTTAGTTATCAGAACACGTGGAAGAAACATTAAGGCATCCTGATCCAGTCAAATCCAAGCATGATATATTTCTTCTCTGAACAAGACCACTGTGCTTCGTACTTGGGAAAATACGTGCATATGTAGCTTCATTCATTTCTTCTAATTTTCACAAACACACGCACACAAAGTCCAGTTCTTTAATACAATGGCTTCCTAACAATTTTAAGCTATGAACAAGTAGCATAAAAAACAAAAACATAAATGAAATCTGCTTGCAGAAGAGGCTCTTTACAAAAAGATCCCCTGCACTCTTCCCATCCAACTCTTATCATTTTGAAGTCAAGCTGTGCCTGGAATTAGTCCTGGATTTTCCAAAGTGATTTTTTTTTCTGCCTCAAAAGTCAAAGCAGCTTACGAAGAAATTTATATAAATACTAAAAAATATATTTGAATATGCATTTAGCAAGCACAGAAGTACACAGCCTTTCTTCTTTCACAGGATTAATATTTCAAATAAATTAAATGAAAATCACATAAAAAGTCATGTATCTATTCTACCTCAGCAGTCAGAAAGCATAGTGCAAAATTTACCTTTCTCCCCTAACAGCAAGCACACCTGCCATTACATCACTGTGTCCAGCAATAAATTTCGTGGCTGAGTGCATAACAATGTCTGAAAGCAAAGACTTGAGTGAGTTGATATTCAAAACAGTATTCAAATGCTTCAATATTGAAATTAGAAGTATTCTTGATACCTGCTCCAACGTCCAGTGGCCGTGATAATACAGGGGACAATATGCTGTTATCTACCAACACTAGAGCCCCATGTTTGTGCGCCATAATTGCAATTGTCTGAAATAGAAAGACAAGTGACATGCATAACAGGCGGAATGCATCATTTTTCCTTTCACTAAGCAATTAGCATGATTCCAGGTTTCAAGCATGATATAGCAAGTGGATAAATAAAATATATAAAAGTTATCCATTTGCCTCCTTGTAGCTTCAGCTAAGCTCCCGATTTTCTTTTAGTAAGAAAATTCTATCAGAGAGTAGCGAAGCAGTTAGACAGCTTTTAGGAGGACCTCATCTTAATAAGACTGCAAAAATTCTTTTGTGGAACGCAGCCAGAGCCTTATTGGCCGATTTGTGGTTTGAAAGAAACCAAAGGACTTTTCACAACAAATCTCTCGGTTGGTTCTGTCGTTTTGAAAATGCTCATCATAATGCCTCCTCGTGGTGCACTCTTTCTAAGGAATTCGACATGTACAGCATCTCTGATTTAAATCTGAATTGGGGTGCTTTCATTTTGGCAATCTAATCAAGGCTGAGAGTTTTTTGGTCTCCTTCCATAATTGCTGGTGCTCTTGGACAGTCCAGATTTGGTGTATTAGATCTTAGATTATGGTTTTTCTATATTTGCTTGTGCTGTAGAGGCCTTCATTTGCCCTCATTTTATATGTTCTTGCAGTTTGTACGAATATGATGAGGACGCTAAGGGAGTGTCAACCCAGTTGAGATGTTCGGGTGCATCTACTGATCCCTAGGTTCTTGTACTCATTGTATAATCCTTTTGTACTTTGAGCTTTTATCTCATTATTAATATTAATAAAAGAGATTTGTTTCCTTTTAAAAAAAGAGAGAGAGAAAGAAAGATCTCATTGATTAATGAAAAAACCTCAAGCATCTAAAGGTGATTACAAAGAGAGCACCAATTATTCAACTGAAAATCCAATGATGTTCAACTGAATCCAAGGGAAGGGATTATTCGGGCTTGCAATGAATTATTTTGGCTAATAATTTCAAAATTATCCATAGCTAACGCCTAACTACATGGTGAAAAATCAAGTTACTAGGGCATGCAATATTAGCACAATTGTTTACAGAGAGTCAGAGACCTTACCCGAATATCTGATATTTGTAATCTTGGGTTTGTTGGACTCTCCAACCACACAAGCTTCGTTAGTGGGCCAATAGCAGATGAGACCTCATCTAAGTCACTTGTGTTCACACGTCTGCAAGTTTTATCCCTTGCAATCTTAATCCAAGAGGTAGAGCCAGGGTAGAAATGATGACAATAATCAACTTACTTGACCACGATTCCTCGTCTAGGAATCACTTGTGAGAGCAATCGATCGGAGCCACCATAAATGTCATCACCAGCAACAATTTCCTCACCTGTTAAAAGATCACAAGTAAATCATTTAAAGATTAACAAGATTAATAGTGACAAGGAACTACAACTATGCTCTCTTCTCTCTCCCCCTCTCCCTCATTGACCATGCCTCTAACAAACCTTTTGATCATTGTTCCACCATCGTCCTCTCATAAGCTCTCTTTCAAAATCTTGCCTGAAATTTTGATAGGTACGACAAGGGGATGGTGGTCCAACTGAAAGCCCATCTCCAAAGAACTTCCTTTATTTCAATGGAAAAAGTTGTGATACCTAGGATCAGAGAGACCTTAGAAAACCTCCTCCTCTCACCAGAAGCAAAGAACTTTTCCAAGAGACCCCTGACACCATATCAGGAACCACCAACAGAAATGGAAGTTTTATCAACCATCATGGGTTGGCTTAGTGGTCAAAAAGGACCAATGAAAATAATAAAGGACCAGTGAAAATAATAAAGGACTTATAGGAAATGAGTTCAAGTCACAATGACCAGTAACTAGGATTGAACATTTAAGTTACCTTAGCAACAAAATGTAAAAAAAAGTCAGCAAATTAATTAGTGAGAAAAGTCATATGGCACCTCAACTCAATAAGGCTCTCCTGAAATGCCTTTCAAAAGAACTACTATCTTGAAAATAACATGCCATTGTGGCCGTGACATGTTGTAAGTGTGCCATTGTGGCCATGACATGTTGTAAGTGTCTATGTTGGTTAGGTTAAGGGAGCCCCTGTCTAAAACTTTTACTTAAACTTCAAAGAACATCTCAGAGAATATTGAGAAGATATTGGAGCTTCCAAATGAGAAAGAAATGGTTGCAGTATAGGAATCTCCCTTAGAAGATTCAGCCTTAGATAACCACTCCCACCCCCTCCAATTGACTTCCCTTTTGCTAGGAAGATGGCGGCTTTGCTGTGGAAACACACCCTAGTTATCAAACCCATACCAAAGGAAGGAACATCAGCAAATAACGGAGCCATTGCTAGCATAATTGACTGCTAGAGAAATAAAAAACTTCTTCCTACTTGGAAAAAATTAAGATGAAGTTGAAAATAAAGTAATTTGTGAGATAGTAGGTCAGTAGCTTGGGCAGATTTTTTCAAAGAATTGAGAATTGAAAGGCTTGCCAGATTAACCTCAGATCAGTTTCCTTCAGTTTTGAAGCTGGGTTTTAAAATAGAGTCCGACCCTTTCACTTTGAAATTGTTTGGCTGGAGTTTCCCTTTTAATACCATTTTATTGAGCAATGATGAACGCTGGTGATCTAGAAATCTGACATCAATGTCTTCTTTTTTCATATTAAGCACCGTTTACTATAATAATAATTAAAAAAAACTAAATAATTCAAATATCTTTAAAAAGATTCTGCAAGCATTTGAAATCTTTTTCTTGTCTTTTCTTTTTACTCACTTTCCCCCCTTCGGTTGAGGGGGCAGAAGAGAGGTGGTCCAAGCCAGGGAAAGAGGGCCCCGATCAAGCAAATAGAATGTAGAAATACAGAGCACCTAAACATTTTACTGACCATCATGAAGGTCCAACGTAGGAAAAGGAATTTACACAAGCAAAATGATGAAAACACAAATTCCAGGACCTATCATACAAACCAATACAGAATAATCAAAGAAACCCAAAAGTGAAAAACGCCATGCAAATGGATTAAAAAAACCCACCAGTTCCAACAAGTTGAGCAACTGCAGATAAAGCAGCCATCCCACTGGTGAAGCAAAATGCTCGATCAGCTTTTTCAAGTTCTGCTAAGAGGCTACATGAACAAGAATTTAATTATTTTGGGGTGAGAGGAGAGCAGCGTTAGTGCCAGCATAGTACCCTTTTTCCTTTCTAAAGCAGGATATAGGACAAAAATGCACCTTTCTAAGGCATCACGAGTAGGATTTCCACTTCTGGTGTAATCATATGGGCCATTTTCTGTTGCAGTAGGCTGCATAGCAAAGTGAAAAATGGAAATCAAGTAAGGATCTAAGGAACAACACAGAGAATGCAAAAGCAAATACCAAACTAAGAAGAAAACAACAATAATTACAATATCAGATGCATATTAGTCTTAGTATCGAAGAATGTACTTTGAATCTTGAAATTTCAGTTAACTCAATGTTTGCAGCAAAAAGTTATCCTAGTTACAATCACGTGAAAGCCTTGTCTGTGTAAAAGCAATAAACAAGTCAACGTTCAACACTAAGGAGAAGTCCACTCAACCCAAGTCCGAGCAGCCATTTTCTGTTACCCATATTCAGCCAAGTCACTGAGTGTGACCTACCTGACTAGGTACAAGTATGAAAAATCAGACTAGTCTATAATACTAAATTGAACCGTAACTTCAGAGGCTGAAAATTTATAGTTATTAAAAAAGTTAAATCTTATTTGGGTCCCAAGACTTTTGTAGGTCCTTGAATTTTCAAATATTCTATAGTCTCTCAATTTGTAAATGTTCTAATTTCAATCCCTAGACATAAATGAATTCTTTGTCTTTATTGTTCGTCATTAACTGTTTAATAAGAACCCTAATCTTTTTAGAAACTTAACAACTAACCTATCACATGTAAACAACACGTGATGTGTAGGGGCACTCATTGATGAAGTAAATTGACCCAAAAAAAAAAAAAAAAATAGTGCCAAGTCTTCTTGTTAATAACTATCAAGGTTAATGATATAAATGCTTTTTTATTTAAAGATTAGCAACTAAAACAAAATATTTACAAATTAGAGACCTACATGAAATAAAGGTGAGAATCTTGGCCCAAATTTAAACCTAATTATATATATTCCTACCACTCACTTGTTTGAAGGTCGCAGTTTGATAAAGTGGCGTGCTAACGGCACCATAAGGATCAAATTTGCTTTCAAAATTCATTATCATAGTTGAAATGCTTGGCTCTTCTTCCTCCAACTCTATAGCAAGAAACCAATCTTCAAATGCCAAGCAAAATGATTCCAATAAATTTATGCATGAAGCAAAGTTAACTTACCGGCATCATCAATCAACGTCGATGTGGACACATCCATCTGTTTGTCCATTGAACACTTTTTTGAAAGCATCAATTGATCACACCTCGAAAATGGTGGCTTGTGGAATCCAAAACTCACCAGAAAATTCTTGGAAGTGATTCCCTGTGAAACCCCAATGAAGAACTCAATAACAGATTGATCCATCAGGACCATCACCAAAGCCAGATACAAATTCCAAATGTCATCAAAATAAAAGGCCCAAAAGCAGCAAATAGAGAAGAGATCATCAGTTGGGCCCCTCCTTTTCATAATCAATCCTTTCGCATAAACCAAATAGACAATTTCAATAAGAGAAAGATAAAAATAGAAAAAGGTGTAGAGTTATAGTTACTTTAGAACGTCCAGCCGCATCAGAAGTAGGCAGATAGTTGATGATGGACTTTAAATGGATGGAAGAAGTGGAGGCCATAGCAGAGGATGAGGATTTTGCTCTTGTTGCTAGTGAAGCTTGATGAAAATGGTTTTGATTGACCTAAAAGTCTTGGATTGACTCATCTTACGTTAGTTTTGAAACTTTTAGAGTTTCTGTTGTTTCAAAAAATGATACTTTTAGTTCATAAAATTTCAAAAGTCTATACTCTCTGCTACATATCAAAGTGGGTGTCAGGAAGAATCATTTATATTTCCTTCCAGCCCTCCATCTACTTCTGACGTGTTTTAGAAGCAAGGCACACATCAGACAACGAGTCTTTTAATTAACTCAAAGCGAGAGAGCGATTAAAAAAACGTGTTAGGGTTACAGTGGTAGAATTTATTTTATTTCACAGAGTAAAAAATTAGTCCAAGTATTACCCATTAAACATGTCACTTTTAAAGCCTTGTATTTATTAAGAGAAAATTGCCAAATGGCAGTTTCATGCAACTCCCTGTTTAATTCTAGGATCTGCCAAGTATTGGCATCTGGCAATTTCATGCAGCTAACACAAATGTTTCGAATGAGGCTCTTCTACTACTGCCAGTCTGCCACTTTTTTTTCCTCTCTTTTTTTAATCTTTCGGACATTGGTATCTTTTCATTCTTTAAATGAAAAGTGTCGAATTTTGTCCATACAAAAACACGTATATTACTGCACTCTCATTTGCTTTTAGGCATGCCTATTTTGTCTTTAATTATTCTTGTACACACATAAAATTCAAACTACTTCACTATGCACCTACTTACACCAAACTCGAAGTACCATTGGCGATTCATTAATTTGAGGGTAAGAGCTCCAATTTTCACAAAACGCTCATAGTTCCTTTCATTACCATGATATTAATCTAAAATCCACCAAAACCAACTCTAGTCCAACACTATAAATATTCTGAGGACTTCTTTTTCCTTTCATTAGAAAAGTTCTAATCTAAGTTGGAAGGCAGAAGAAAGACATTAATGGAAATATGGAGAATACCAGTGAACAGGAGAGAGATAGCAGTAGTACTGAGGGTGAAGAGAGGTCACGACTTCGGCAATAACAGAAGGGATGAGCGGCGGCAGCAATGCAAGCGGGAGACGGGGGGGCGAGGCGTTTAGCGGTTGAAATGGAGGGAGCCCGCGTTCGGAGGTGAAGAGCAGTGAGAAGGGGGAAGAAGGTCTTGCCCTCCCAAACCCAAAAACTTAGGAGAACTGCAGAGATGATATGAAGATTAACCCTAAAGTTTAAAAATCAAAAAATTAAATTTTGGCATTGATGCTTTTATGAACGTAGTAAAAAAAAAATTACCACTTGTAATCTTAAATGCACTTCTTCCATATTCACTCTTCCCTACACAATTATCTTTCTCGCCGTTCATGTTCCTGAGGGTCAAAGTCGGGACGAGTTACCACCGTAGATTATAAATCTGTTAGATGCTTTTGATTTTAATAAAACCATTTATTACTTGGTGATTAAATTTATGTTCAGTACATAGTTTTCATATATTTAGAATAGGTTTCGACCACTAGTTAGGGTTAAACTCAATTTGTAATGATTTTGACTCTTTCAAAATTACTTCTAAACATATCATTTTTTTAATCTATGTGTTTTACTGATTCATTCATATTCCATTTTTATGTAATGTGCATTTTTTTTTTTTTTTTAGTTCTTATTCGGCCAACGAGCATGCGGAAGATTTCTAACAAAAGAAAAATCACGATAGATTCTAATCAGGAACAAGGAAAAAGGAGCGAGGAGTATGAGTCAGAGATACTTGGGTCTTTATTTTTTTTATTTTTCTTAAAAACACTTGCACACACATCATACTATTAAAATACCCAAATTATATTTAAGATTATACTATATTTTGAAGAGTATATTTATATATATAGACGTTGTATCAACACACTTTTTTTTAAATGTATAAATTTATACTAAAAATAAAGGACATCTTGTTAGAGAATTTGAATTTTGTTTTAGGTTTTCACATCCCTTAATTTTTTTAAATGTATAATTATAATCTAAATTATATTTCTGAAAATTGTTTTTAGATTACGTTATTCAAACCGTGTAAATCTAAAAGCAACTATTTTTATGTTTTCACATTCCTTAATTCAACATAAATGCAGTTGGCAACAATGTAAATTCTATTTTCCAAAACTATTATTGGATTATGTGATTCAAAAAGCCTAAATTCTAAAAATATATTTTCTTATGTTTTCTTTTGTATCAATAATTTGAATGTACATTTTAAAAAGTAAAATTATATTGAATACATGTAATAAAATTTAGAAATGCAATATGTCATCTTATAAAATCAATTCATTTTTTTTAATATAACATGCATTATGTAATATCTTATAAATTATATAAGAATACAAAACAATAACTACATAAATGTTTATGTTTAATTACAAATTTGGTTCATATAGTGAATAAAATTTACTCTATGATTCATAACTAGAATTTGTCATTTTAATTTGATAAAGTCATAGAAAATAGTCTCGCTCATAACTAGAATTTGTCATTTTAGTTTGATAAAGTCATAGAAAATAGTCTCGCTCGTATGAACTATTTACGAAAGTTTTATCGAAATATAGCTTAAAACTCTAAGTTTCTCTATACGAACTAAAATGGTATGATTTAAATATATAATACGAATCACGTTTAAACACCATTAAGGGGTAAATTAGAGAGGGCCTCTCGAAAAGACAAGTTTCCGTTTTATATTTCAAAACTATTGTTGCTTTTACTCTTTGATTTTTCTAAACCCTACTTCATTTCACGCCGGCCACCCCCTCCACCCCCTCTCTCCCTCCATCTCACTGCCACCCACTGCACGCCCGACGCCACTCCTTCCCGACGTGATCTCACCGTCTACCGCCGCACACTTCACTCTCAGCTGCCGTCGTCTCAATCTCCTGACGAAGTCCCCGCCGCTTCCTCCCTCCCACTCTCGCTCGCCTCTAGACCAATCGGAGTTGCTTATCTCTGTTTTTCTTTTCTAGAAAGTGGTTCAGTCCTTCACGCCCACTGCCGGTCATTTTTCAGATCCCCGAGGTTTTGATTTTTCTTCTATTTTTTCATTTTGTTTTGTTGATTATGTTGTTTAATATGTTCACCCACCAAGAAGTAGAGCAAAAGATGCATGGTTTTTATTTTACTCTTTTGTTGATTTCTTATTCAGTCAATGTTTAACCAATCCAAATGAAAACATAAAAAAGATAATGTATGCTTCGCATATTAGGAAAATAGTACGAACTTACTTGAACAGAACTCTAGAATTCTAGAGGTTGCACAACTGTGTCTTTTGAGTTCTAAAGATTAAGAAAATAGAAAATTGAATCAATAAATAATGAATGAAAAATGAAAGAGCGTATTATTCTTATCCGAATAACTAAATAAAATGGAACAGAAAAGTTCAATAAACTTATAAAGCACAAAAGAAAACCGGCCTTCATAATTGGGTATAATTAACTTGTTCAATAAGCTGTCTTGAATTTTTTTTTTCTGTTACAAAAGAACAGCAAAATACATAAAAAGGATCCACCAGAACAACGGATGAGTAAACCTGGAGTTTGCTTGAGTGTTGAAATAATTATTGATTCATATGAACTGGTGTAGGTTGGGGCAAATAGAAATAAAGGATCTCCTATATGGTAAATAGAAGCATTATTTTTTTCAAAATGTGAAATCCTCCAAATTTGGACCTATTTGGAATATAATTTTTTTAAAAAATTTTAAAAACAGGATTTCAAACCTCAACAAATTCAAAATTCTTCTCTTCCGTTATTTTTCCATCCAAACATGCCGATCAAATTCAGGGGTTCCCAACATATGTTTATGTTTTTATTTTCTTTCTGCTGATTAAGAAGTTTAGAATATTGTGGCAGCATGTGTAGGAGTTGTATATAGATCAAAGGCCATAAGGATCACCACCATGGCGAACAGACGGTGTTTACAAGTACTAACTCGTCATGCCTCAGCCATTTTTTCCACCAAGCCATATATCCACCCGCTGAAAACTGCATCTTCCTTCCTTTCCCAGAATTTCCGTACACATGCTTCTCTATCAAACGGCCTTTCTACTAAAACTGATCCTTCTTTGTGTACCTACTGGTCACATACCCGATATCTCTCATCTGATAGTCGGAATGGCAATGAAGATGATTTTACTGAAGATGAAGATGAAGATGAAGATGATGAAGCATATGATAGTGAGGATGATGGTATTTCCACGTCGAGTAGGGTTATGAAAAAGGAGTATACAAAGGAGGAGATGGAGGCTGAAGCAGCTGCTATTGGATATAAAGTATTAGGGCCACTTGATCAATCTGAAGGGCTTTTCAAGCCTTACGAACCTGCTTTTGCTGTTGTTCAGGTTAAACTAAAGCCTATGGCATGTCTCAACGAGTTTTATGAATTAGTAGTTGAACAGTTATCCACTTTTTTCTTTTGGTTACTCTTGTAGATTGGCTCACACCAATTCAAGGTTAGCAATGGAGACAGTATTTTTACTGAGAGATTAAAATTCTGTGATGTGAATGACAAGGTTTGCAACTCCTATTCCATTCTTCTTTGTCAATGCGTTAGATATAGTATAGTTTATCCGTTTTTATTAGACTTGCTAGCTTTTGGCCATTTTGCTACACGGTCTCCTGCTTCCACTCTTTTGATATGAGCCATCCAACCAGATTAGTAATGCTGTATCTATTAATTTTTTCATAGGTACTTGTAGACAAAAAGGATTTAGTTACAGTTTTTCTCATAAGTTATTCCCAACACAATATTTCACATGGGTGCAATTTCGGAACCTAGAACTGAAGTGTTGTGCAATTTAAGATTGTACTCTTTTTTTCTCTACATTCTGCTGTTGTTTCCAGGTTGTAATTTGGAAAGTTAAAATTTGTGCTATGCTATGTTTTTTTTATTGGTACAAGGATTCTACTTAAACATTAATTTGACAGACTGTAAGGCAATCTGTAGATGAATAAGTATTGAGGAGCTCCTTTGTTTTTTTGACAGTGTGACAAAACATAGTGGAGCTCCTAAAAAGCAATTGTTTTTCGTACATGAGAAGTTGCACTTTTCAGATTGTCACAGATGAGGCTAAAATATGTAAATTCGTCAGACTAACTAAAATATGTGAAATATATTATCGTTTGGTAGCTTTTATTCAAGTGCTTATTGTTAATTGCACATGAGATCATATGGGGATCTTTTCTGACATTTATATTACCCTTTTGCCTTGTCCGTCTTGAACACTGTCCGTTGATTTTCTCATGTTTGCTTTTTATATCTTGCCTACTTGTTTTTGATGATTTCTGTTGAACTTCTGTACTGATATCGACTAAAATTCTTCTATGTATTTCATCCCGAGCAAGCTTGAATAATTCTTTTATGGATTTATCTTTTGCAGTTGATATTGAATAAGGTTCTCTTGGTTGGCTCAAGTAGCCAAACGATTGTAGGTAGGCCAACAGTACCAAGTGCAGTTGTTCAAGCAGTTGTTGAGGAACATGTAAGAGTGACAGCTAAACTATTTACTCGTTTTTTGTTGCTAATGCAATATATTGTAAGAATAAATTTTTGTTGGCGTGTATTCTCGTGGACTGTTTCTATGCAATTTCTATGGACTAATTTTCTACCTCTTTGTGCGATTTAGAAAATATCCTTTTAGTAACCATAAAGATCCAATTGCCAACTTGAGCACTACCTAATTAGGTAAGATATAGCTCTTAACCAAAAAATCAGAGGTTTAAATTCCTATCCGCACACGTTGAACTTAGAATAGGAATGCCAGTTTGTTAGCAAAATTTACCTACTTTCACATATCCAGGCATTAAGTTGGATGAAAATAATAGAATCTGGAAACTTAACACTGTTTGGAAGATGTCTAAAGGCATGTTCTTCTAGCAATTGTTTCTTAAAAGGATTATGGAATTGCAGAGGGGTTTGATAATGAATTGACCAAGTTGTTTACGTGTTCTACTTAACGCTAATTCTGCAGTATTAAGTGTAATATATGTGTTTCTTAGTGATTTATTTGCTACAATATCATCATAACAACTTTGTTGTCCTGTCTGTGGTTGGTTTACTAATGTAAATCTTTCTTTGGTTGTGCTTTTTTATTTTTTTTCCCCTTAATTTCTTTTTGTTTCCAAATCCTGGAAGTCGTGCTCAAATTCGTGTTCAAATTCTAACTTGAATGATTTTTCCTCCTCTTCAAAAGGCATTAGATGCAAAAGTAATCATCTTCAAGAAAAAAAGGAGGAAGAATTACCGCAGAACCAAAGGACATCGCCAGGTATATCTAGACTATCCAAAAAGATTAGAAGAGTTGCTTATTCAAGTTGTCTGATGACCTTTTTCTACTACGTTTTCTATCTCAGGAATTAACAAAGTTGAGGATCGTCGATATTCAAGGTGTTGAAAAACCAGAAAACATTGGAAAGCCTTCAAAAGTAGCGGGTAAGAAGCAAGAACAAGTTGCAGTTGCTGCTTAAGTGGAAGGTTCCATGATTCTTACTAGCTAGAAGTGCTAAGTTGGATCTCCTAATTCCTTAGAAGAAGCGAGTTCTTTACTCCCAACTAGGCTAAGGCCACTTTGCTAGGATTCCCATTTCTTTTCTTTATTTTCCTAGCAGTTTTCCGCAAAAATGCGATGCTTCTATTTGAATAAATGGAATTTTCTCATAAGAATTATGGTCATACAGTTGAGAAGAGTTTGGAATTGTATGGACTAGGATTTGTGCCATATATCATATATGTATGGTAGATATTGAGTTACTTGATTTGTTGGGAGGTTACAGGATCATACATTATATATTTTCTTTTATTTTTTATATGTGCACATGGATCTCAAAAATTAATCAGTTTGTAGCTTTTTTGTTTTTATTATTTATTATTTTTTAAAGGATTGGCTTTAAGCCTAAGGTGCTCTCCAAGTAAATCTCTTATTTAGGAGATGAATTTAGGGTTTAGGGACTTGAAATTTTAATTGCATTTCTTTTTTCATTTTCATTTTCATTTTTAATTTAATAAATTAAAATTTTGAAAAGATATTATTATTGCTATTTCAAAGCTTTATTTTTTATTTTTTATTTTATTATTATTATTATTATTATTATTATTAGATTAGAATACTTTTTTTGATTGTGTTTGTGTTTGTTTCTCTTGGTAGGGTGTTTAAATAATTTAGACTGCCTAATCCAAATTGTAAGGGTTGGATGAAGTTGGGTTAGTTTTATTTTGGGTTAGGTTTGGGTTAGTTTTTATTTTGGGTTAGGTTTGGATTATTTTTTAAATTTTAGATTGATCAAACCCTACTAGAATTTTTAATATTATTAAAATATGTATATTATAACTTATAAATATTAAACTTATATATATTATTGTAAATTATAATATTTATATATTATAAATATAGATTATTCTAATAATAATTCATGCCTATTATTTTAATATTATAATTCATATCTATAAAGTTTGAAGAATTTTGATATTTAACTGAAATTTAGTTATTGATATATGTTGTAGACAAATTTAAGTATTTTAAATTAATAAAAACTATACTTATAAAATAAAATAAATAAATAACTCTAAACTCAATACAACCCAAAATTTATCTAAATTTTATGGGTTGGATTGAACATCAGTTTTTTGTCAATTTGACTAACCCAAAAATTCAATAAATTTGTCTCTAACTCACTTACACTCCTAACAATTGGTTCATGTATTAAATTAGGTTAATCATAGCTTTGTTAGTGAAAAAAAGATAAAAGATTGCAGGTTAGCAGTGCAACTTTTAAAATCCCCTATTTTGAAGCAAAAATTGTTGAAATGGGGACTGAATTTCACACTTTGCTGGCCATGAATAATAGTTCGTGTTTTTCATTGGTGGTCGAGGAAGAGGTTGAAACTTTTTAAATGGAAAGCAGTGGCTAGTCACCATTGTTAATGGTGAATGTTGCTTCCTCTGCCATGAGTGATGTCTTACATTCTTTTTAAGTTTGTGTATTATTGATGTAGCCGAAAATTAAGTTAAAATAAATCTATTTAGTATGGAATTTAGATGGTTAAAGATATTTCTGGTTGCTCTTGAAATCAATCCTTTGTACTGAAAACTTCTATCCTAATCTGACCCAACCTTTTATTTATTTTAACCTAACTTCCTAACTTTTCACTTTTTGCACCTTTATTAATCATTATTATTATGTCTCATACCAATTCAAGTGACTATTAATCTTACCCAACAAAAGGACTATCATTTCAACTTTAATGAAAATAACCAAAACAATATTTTAAGCTAGTATATATACCCATAAAGGTTATATTGTATTGAACTATTGTCACTAATACTTCAAAACTTGTTGGGTGGTCAACTAGGGCCTTCCATCGACATACTGTTACTAATTAGTTAAAAATTTCTTTCTTTTGGAAGACAACCATCTAACTTCAAAACTATTTATGTTTCAAATATACGGATGAAAAAAAAGGCATTTTGGTAATGAAGTAAAAAAGAGCATTATTCTTACTCTTATAATTAGGTCTTGTAAAGGAATTAATAGCATAATAATGTAGTACATATCCATATATGTTTTAGGATCATATGATATCTATAAATATAAATTTGCTACCACACAAACTTCCAACAAAGATAAGGACTCCATTGCCTTTAATTCTTCTTAGAGGATATTGTAATTTAATCATCAATTGGTTGGGTGTTTCATCTTTATTAAAATAAAATGTCAAATATATCCCTTATCCCCACTATATTTACAACTCAAAAGTTAAAGTTGATAAAGTTTGATCCACCTAAAATGGTAAAAAAAGAAAAAAAATTGATAAATTCAATCTATTTTTATTTTGTGATATTAATTCTTCAATTTAGAAAGTGACAAAAGAGAGTGACTTTTACTCTAATTTACTATTTTTTAAAAATGTTTTTTAAGTTCTGTTTTCACTTTATAATTTTTGTCTGTAAATGCATAAATTAATTTAAGAAAAATTTGCACAAAATGATAAAAATATTTAGAAGAAAACAGTTCATGATACCTATTTTTTACATTAGTGATATCAGATGGTAATCATAGGACTATCAGACGGTAATAATAGGACTATTAGAGGTTCATACTCTTAAATTTGCTACTTTTGTAAATTTAGAAAATGTTGTAACATGGACTCTGTTATCATAATTTTTTTTTTGCTATTTTTACAAAAACTCCTTAATTTAATTTACAAAATATTCACTATCTTTTTTACATACTTTCGTACATCATTTTCTCACCCTATAAATTTATTGTAAATATACACAAATCTATTTAGATGACCATTTTGATTTCATTAAATTTTTTTAAAAAATTAGATAAACGTTTTAATTATTTTCAAATATAGCAAAATGGATCAAAATAATAAAATATAACATAATATTACATTCTATCAACTATGCTTGATTAAGATACATTATATCATGTATGTCTATTCGTAAATATTTTCAATAGTTTGATTCCTTTAAAATAACTTTTAAAGTTAGAAATTAAAAGGATTGCAAAAGGCAAAGCATACAAATTATGAGCCTAATTTAAGTGAATTAAAGTTTGGTTTATTTATTTGGTTGAGATAATAGTTAAAGGTTAAATGTAAAATTGATGTTTGTGTTAAAAAGTATAGAAATGTGAATGATTAAGTTTAAGACAAAAACGGAAGAGAAGAGACGATAAAGGGATAGGATAAAGTTGAAGGGAATTTGGGTTATCTGTTTATATTTAGTGAACAAGTCAAAGCACATGGCCTTGAATTTGTGCGTAACGCCGTTTGGACTCAACAAAGCTCCCATTTCAGTAGTCAAGTTGCGTAGGGAATCCTTTCAACACTCTCACTGCTAACTTACCAAAACCCTTCTTTGTTTTTTTCTTTCATGTTCAAAGTATTTGCCTAACCAAATTTCTTTTCTTATATAACAGGATGGATGGATACACATATCAAAGTTAACTTCATTCCACACATTCATACTTCACTTCTGTAAATTCATCCTCAAATTTCCACTCCTTCTATCTCAATTAACTAAGTTTATTAGCTTTAATCAACACTTCTTTCCATGATTACCGTTTTGTTCTTCTCTACGACTTTTCAAGATAAAAAATGACGACATTGAAATAGTGTATTATTTTGAGTATGAGTGTGATCTAAACCATATGTATGAAACATCACAATCTAATGATAACGATATGCTTTAATGAAAGGTTGCATCTTTCCTTTTCAAAAGAATGACCTCTTACATATTTTCGAAGGTAATGGTGTCCCAAAATCTCATGCTCATGCAAGTTGTTTGATAGGAAAATTTTTAAAAAATTTATCACAAGTCAACCATAATTCATAAATAAGATGTGGCATTTATTTTTGCCGATTCAATTATTAATTTTACTCACAAATTAAAAGCGAACATAACTCAATTGATGTATATATATATATGATATTAATCAAGAGTTACAATTTGAATACAATCTTCTACTTTTGTTTAATATTAATTCAGTGGCGGATCTAGAAATTTTATATAGAAAAACATCGGATACTATATAATAAACACACTAAAAAATGTTTAAAAAAATATTTAAACTCTTAACTTGGTAATCATGGAGTGGAGACACAACCATTACACCAAAACCAAACTTTATTTAAAATAAAACATAACTTAATATACATTGTAATATGATATTTTAAAATTAATATTAAAATACAAAAACGGATAATATGAGAGGAGCAGTTGCCCCTTAATAAATCCGTCCATGCCCATTCCATTTACTTAACACCGATATGTTCTAATTTATATAATTTTGAACCTAAAGTGTTAGATAGTGAAATCCTTTAAAAAAAATTGTAAAATATATAACATTTGACAAAATATTTATCTTTTATAAAAAAAAATCAAAGATAATAAATTTTATCTTTTAATAATTTTGTTTTGTTTTTTTTCTATTTATGGATAGTAAATGTGTTCATGAAAGAGGGGAAAGAATTAAAATTGAATTTCTGAAAATAAAAGATTATATTTGTGGTTATAGAAAATGGGAGGAGTGAGGTAAAGCATATTCTCACTTTGGCTTATGTGGCTTGTTTCCAACACGTGCCAAAGTCTAGTCTTAGTCATTGTGGACCACCCATGTGTAAAAACGACGACGTTTCCAATTTTTGGACGTTTTCAATTATTTTCCTACTTTTTTTTTCTTTACTGTCATAAAAGTAAATATTTTAACTCCCAAAAATATTCCAAAAGTATTGAGTTTCTTTTGATTGATAGCCAGGGCAGATTTGGAAATTCTTACAAAATCAAGCACATGTGGTTTGTTTATATGTCTAATTAAACTTTATGTATATTTTCACTTTTTGTGATAGCTCATTTTGAATATACATGGAGAAAACCCAAGAATGAAAACAAAATAATGAGGGTAATTATGTATTAAAAGTAGAATAAGTTAGTGAGATTGGTATCCAAGCTGGGAAGAAAGTGGATGATCAGGAACACCAAAAAGGTCTCTAAACGAGAAGAGATGAGCGATCTCAAGAAAGAAGTCTAAGAAGAGATTAATTAGGGAATTCCAAGGTTTAGGTTGAGGCTAACCCATGGCTTTATAAGGTCTCTACTTCTTGTACAATGTACACCACCCCTCAACTCTTTCTTTATCTCTCTCCCTGGTCAGCCCTATACCACTTTCCTGAGTCCAATCTCAAGAGAGGAAAATACAGTTTGTATAGAAGAGGTGATTATTTGGGTCATCTTCCGACGTGACAGCTCCTCCTTGTTCTCATAGATTAACAAGTGTTTCCTTGTTTCAATTTAAGGTGACATATTCAATGGAAAAAAAAGAATAAAAATGGCTGGATATATTTCTCATTTTATATGAAAAATTATGTCATACTTAAATTTTGATATATTCTTGTATATGTATGTCCTAAATAACATTATTACTTAAATGTTAGTGTGATATGATATGTGATCAACTGATCAACAATGAAAATATTGCTATTGATAACATACCCAAAAATCATTTATCAACTGTAAATATAGAAATAGTTGATAACTAAGGATAAATATCAATCAATCATAAACATAGAAACTATAAAATACTTCATTAGTGATACATACGAATGATTTAAAAAGATAAGATCATGCCAAAAAAGTATCATATTTATAAATTATTTATCTATGTAATGCATTATTATAAATACTGACAACTAATTTTGTGATCCATTACAATTATCGTACTGTGGATGTGTGTATTGTCAATGTGTAGATATAGATATGATGGTCCAACACGTAGACAAATATGATTGGGTCCACCCTTGAAAGGAACGTCTCACCAATTTCAAATTTATGGATTTAAATGAAAGGATGATTACCTAATGTTAGAATTATTTTTGAAGTTCATATAAAATAATATCTTAGAAATAATTCAATCCATGGAATTAAATTTAATATCTAAAGAGATTTTGTACAAAAGATTTACAGAAATTAGAAAGGAAAAGCTACTGACATAAAATTGATTCTGCAGGAATATTCAAATATAAACAAGATAATACTTCACCCTATTTGGACTTTATTAATTATGATACCACATTAAGGGGATCCATTTCAAAACTATATTTAGACTTTCAAGCAAATAATTTTTGTAGAATTAGCAACAAAGATGGTTAAAATCTTTGTTGTTCAAGCATCACACATACCTTAATACTTGTTAATTTTTTTTTTTATCTCATCAAATATATGAAAAATAAAAGTAAAGAAATTTTTTTGTTTATGATCTTAACCATCTTCACGACGTTGGAAGGTAAAAGTTCAAGTTTTGTTCCATTTTGTGGCCATTTGCATAGATAGATAAGAAAAGTAAATCTCAACCATGCATTCGTCCTAAAGAAAATTTAAAATCTCACTAGGTCTAGTTAGAGTGTTCAACTATTCATGAGTTAGGTTGGGATGAAATCTTAGTTTAATTTCAATTCAATTGTTTAGATTATCAATTTCTTCAACTTAAATAATCCAATTTAGTAATGAAACATTTGAGTTGGATTTGGATTGAATCCAATTATTTGGATAATTTGTTTAAATTTTCATTCGAAAAAGAAGTGAAATGGTAATTCGTAAACTTGGTTATGATTATTATTATTTTTATATACTGAATTTAAATTAATAATTTAATTCAATTTTACATAGTAAGTTATTTTCAAATACAATAAAATGAGTCAAAATAAATAATAATTTATCTTAATCTATTACAATTCATCACAAATGGACTATGATATTTTGTTAAATTCGTAAATGCTTTTAAAAATCTCATCATTTAAAATAATTTTTCATAAACATATATATATATATAGATAAATATAAATTTACAAAAATTAAAATTTAGCCAATATAATAGCAATTCAACTAATACATTATTTATACTATCACACCCGAAGTTAGAGATTCGAATCTTCCTATCACACACTAAATTACAATACCAATGAAGAAAAATTGTAAATTAAATATTGAATTTATAATACATTATTGGGCACGTCAATAAATAGCAAGCATCAGTAGTTGGACCAAGCTAGTCGTTCTATTTTGGCTGTCAACGTTGATGGGAACATAACCAGGATGGGCAAATGTGGAGTGGGTCCAATACCCAAGTGACACCTCACCAACTCTATCTATTTTTAATTTATATATTACTTTATCTCTAGGCTAATACATGAAAAAAAAAAAAACTATATAACTTTTTTTATTCTTCTTCTTTTTATTTAGAAATATCATATTAGTCATTAAAAATACCGATAAAGAATCACTCATATCCTCAAAACTTTAGACAAATTATTTTTCTTTATGATATATTTAATGGTCTAAAATGGATACATCAAGTTATTAAAGTTTTTTTTTCTTTAATTATTGTTATTAAAGGAACAACTTTCTAATTATATTTGAAATTCTAAGTGCAAAAACTACGTTTAAAAAACAATTATTGTGTAAATTTATTTTGTTTTTGTTAAATTAAAACCTACTTTTAAAAATGTCATATATCATAAACTATAATTATTGGAAAGCAATAACCTTACATTAAACCACAATTTTTAATCATGTGTTTATATTGAGATCCAATTTCTAAATCTTTCATCTACCACATCTATAAAAATATATATATAAAAAAAATATTGGTTTAATTTTTATTTTCAAATCGTCGATCAAACGCAACATATATATGATTTAGATAAAATTGTTATAAACAGTAGACGTGACATATAATGTCAAGTCAATTATCAATAAAGGAAAGAAAATAACAAATGATGATAGTATTAGAAAAGAATAGTTTACCATAACTAGTGTATAGACTAATCAAATGTTGGGATGTAAAATTGATAATTTTACAACATGAAGAGTGGTTGAAGTGAGAAGAAAAAAAGGAATCAGAGAGGAGAAAGCATAGAAATGAGATATGAATTATGTAGCAGATGATAAGATTAATTTAGAAAATTGGGACACCTATGATTAAGAAATGACAAATTAGGCATGGCAATGGACAAAAATACCCTCCAAAAAATATCTTCCCATTTTTCCACGCTCCTAAAAACCTTCTCTAATTGGCCTTCACTGGATTGCGATCACAAATTGGGCCCTACACTACTCCTCAAGACAAATAGATAACTACGCTTCGACTTGTCGACTTTTCTTTTACCTCCAAACGACACTTAATCAACTGTCGGTAAAAAATTAGAAGAACCAAACTGTAGAAATTCAACCATAAAAACCCCACCTTCTCCTACACTTCCTTCTGCACTACTTCCATTTTCTTCCCAAACTATAACTCTTCTTTTTTCTTCTCTCTTCTCTCCACCGCCATGGATCCTTACAAGGTAATTGTTGCCTTTAATTTCTTCTTCAATGCGCCTGCCCTCGTTTTGCCCATTTTATTACTCTTAATATACTCAGGGTCTTTTCGCCGGAGATCGTGTGATTTTTAGATGTACGGCGACGGCCGAATTTCCGGGCTCGACACGGATCGGGTCGGAACCGACCCGATCGGACGTTTGTCGTGTCATATCGGCTTTGATTTTGTGTTTTTGAAAACGTGGTCAAGTCGGGTCAAATATTCTCAGGAGAAAAAAGAATTGAAAAAAAACTTTTATATTTGAATTCTCTATGCAATCTGATGTGTGTGTTTTTATATTACTGGAGAATCTATGAAATGGATTGAATCAATACAAAATTAAGTTCGAATCTTTTTCACTAATAAAAAAATTAGTGAGTTTTGTATTTATGTTGATCCATGTTGAGTGAATCTTTTCTGTAAATATTATTAGTTAAGTGGATAATTATATCAATTTCTTTTTCTTCGTGTTTTCTTGGTCTAATCCTCTTTTTTATTGCTATTTTTTGCAACTCTATCTTTCATATAATTATTATATTTACTAACTCATCTTTATTAATAATTTTAACCTTTTACTTTAATTTTTAATCAACTTAAACAAATCCCACTTGCTCTCACACCGACAATACACCTCACTCCATGTTATATTAATCTTTTTGGTACAAATTGACGTAGAGATTTGGATCCATAACCCCTTGTCTTCACGTATACATGTGTTAGTTGTATTGAATTTTTGTTGGTCTCCATGTTATATGAATTGATCTGTATTATATACCCAGAAAGTAGGTACTACTACAAAGAAGATGACTATATAGTATATGGGTTTTCTAAAAAGTAATAAAAAACAAACTATTTACACTTTGTAGAAAAAATAACTTAATTTTATTAGACTTTTGTTTATTTTACTATTTTTGACAATTTTTTAATAATATATTTTTATTAAAAAATATTTAGAAAAAGAAAAACAACTACTTTCCACTATTTCGACATCTATCACTAAACTCATAAATATCTATAATTTTATCGAGGATAAAAAAATAAAATTTTGATTATTAGTAAATATTTTAAATACTTATGTTCTTTAAAAACAATTTTTCTAAAAAAAGTATCGCTGAATATTTGAAAAGTAAAGGTAAGCTTAATAAAATAAAGTTAATGCATTATCATGAACAGTTTTTAAATGTAGAAAAATAAATAAAAAGATGTACAAATATAGCAAAATTTTACTAAACTAGATAGATCTTGATTGTATATTATCTGTGTCCATTTTAGGTATATATATAGTAGTTTATAGCAGCTTGGTATAACATTTGTATACCTTTGTGAGTTTTAACATTTAAAATAATAATTCCATTATTTTTAACAAACAATCACAAATTTCTAATATTATAATAAAATTTTGGCACAAAAATAAGTGAAAATTGATTTGGGGCGGAGTGTGGTATTCCATAATTAATTAAAAGCGTATAATTGTCCAAATTTATGGATATGTTAACCGTCAACGGTGTATAGTTTTGAGTATCAAATTAAGAGTGTGTTTCACAAGTTGATCGTTATTTGATAAAACTTCACAAGTTGGTTTGTTCAAACTGATTGCGTTGTTTAATTTTTGGTGTTGATTTAATTGTACAGTACCGCCCATCAAGTGCGTACAACACCCCATTCTGCACAACAAACTCCGGCGCACCAATATGGAACAACACCGCCGTAATGTCCGTCGGAGAACGAGGCCCAATCCTGTTAGAAGATTACCAACTCATCGAAAAAATCGCTACCTTCACCCGCGAAAGAATCCCCGAACGAGTAGTCCACGCTCGTGGTGCCAGTGCCAAAGGTTTCTTCGAAGTTACCCACGACGTCTCCGACTTAACCTGCGCCGACTTCCTCCGTGCCCCAGGCGTCCAAACCCCCGTCATCGTCCGTTTCTCCACCGTCATCCACGAACGCGGCAGCCCCGAAACCCTCCGTGACCCCCGTGGATTCGCCGTCAAATTCTACACCCGTGAAGGCAACTTCGATATAGTCGGCAACAACTTCCCGGTCTTCTTCGTTCGTGATGCTATGCAGTTCCCTGACGTAATTCGTGCCTTTAAACCCAACCCAAAATCCCACATCCAAGAACCATGGAGATTTCTGGATTTCTGCTCTTACCATCCCGAAAGCCTTCTGTCTTTCGCTTGGTTTTACGACGACGTTGGCATTCCAATCAATTACCGTCACATGGAAGGGTTCGGCGTACAAGCATATTCCCTAATCAACAAATCCGGTAAAGCCCGTCTTGTGAAATTCCACTGGAAACCAACTTGCGGGGTTAAAAGCATGTTGGAAGAGGAGGCTATTAGAATTGGTGGGACGAATCACAGTCACGCCACTCAGGATTTGTACGAGTCGATTGCGGCAGGGAATTTTCCGGAGTGGAGGCTTTACATACAGACTATTGATTATGATGATCAGAATAATTTTGATTTTGAGCCGTTGGATACGACGATAGAATGGCCGGAGGATGTGATTCCGTTACAGCCGGTGGGGAGATTGGTGTTGAACAAAAATATCGATAATTTCTTTGCGGAGAATGAGATGTTGGCTTTCTCCATGTCGTTGGTGCCGGGGATACATTATTCGGATGATAAGATGTTGCAAGCGAGAAGCTTTGCGTATGCGGATACACAGAGGCATAGACTTGGTCCTAACTATCTTCAGTTGCCTGTTAATGCTCCCAAGTGTCCTCACCATAATAATCATCATGAGGGTTTTATGAACTTTATGCATAGAGATGAGGAGGTATTTTGTTTAATTCTCTTAGTTTAATCTAATTTTTGTTTGTTTATTTTTTTAATTGTTGTTTATGACTATGATGATCAGGTGAATTACTTCCCCTCGAGATATGATCCTTGTCGTCATGCTGAGAAGTTCCCGATGCCGCCCAATGTGCTCAGCGGAAAAAGAGAAAGGGTCAGTGTGTTTAAATAATAATGGAGTGAGTGAGTGAGTAAGATAGAGACAGCCATTAGTGGTGGGAAAGGGATTGATTGATTGATTTTTTTTTCTTTTGTCGTTTTTTTTTCAGTGTGTGATTCCCAAAGAGAATCATAACTTCAAGCAAGCTGGAGATAGATACCGATCATGGGCACCAGACAGGTACCATATATCATACCAAACTATTTGAATTCACCACGAAGTACTAAATTATGATTTGACAATCAAACAGAATGTAACTTTGAGTTTTTGTTTTTATAATGTGGTAATACAGACAAGAACGATTCGTGAGACGGTTTGTGGAAGCGTTATCGGACCCGCGTGTCACACACGAAGTTCGCAACATATGGATCTCGTATTGGAGTCAGGTATATATAAAATGAACCAACCCAAAATAAGTTAATTAAGGTACTTAAGAAGCTATGTTTGTGTTAACTAATGAATATTATTATGGTAATGTACATGACAGGCTGACAGGTCATTGGGCCAAAAAATAGCATCTCGTATGAATGTGAGGCCAAGCATCTAAGAAAGACCCAACAATGTTTATGGCCAACATGTATGTTGTTAATATTTGTATGAAGATGTAAGGGCATATCCACAAAACTAGAACTACTATCTTATGGAGGAGGAAGAACATGATGATCATCGTGAAATGCATCTCTCTGTTAAAAAAAAAAAACTAAAGTTCTTATGTTTTTAATTTGGTTGTTAAACTTTGCTGTTGTCTCTTGAATGGAGCTGCCAAATTGGATGTGTTTTATCAACTTTGGTTGCTTCTTAAAAAATAAATTTGGGTTATTTAATTTCTCCTTTTCTTTTCTCTCCGTTGGTGTTGGTGGGAAGATGTGCTCAAAAGTTCTACCTATAATGCTTTTTGCTTTCTACTTCCATATCAAAAACCAATTTCGATGTATTATATTCTCCTTTGAGTTATTGTAATGAATCACATTTTAGTCTATCACTTTTGTTTGCCTTTGATTATTTTGTATATATATTTATATATATATGGTTTGGTTGATCTCTCCACTTGTCTTGGGTTGATTATCATAATTGTGTATCCAACTTGGTGAGTTCAATTTGTCAACTTGAAGACAAAAAAAAAAATGAATGAACTAATTTGAGACGTTAAATTTAGTCTTAAAAGTTTGAAAATCGGACAATTAAAGTCTCCAATAACATTTGAAAAGTATTCAATTTAGTGCTTTCATTAGTAGTGTTTGTTAAATAGTTAATAAAACATGAAATTAGTTTTAAAATAAACACAATAGGAACCTTTTGAAATGTGGAGCTAGGGTTAAAATGGGTTCTAAAATGGAAACATTGAAACATGATAGAAGTCATTGAAATTTGATAATGATGAAGATGTAAGCATTAGGAACTAAATTATTGCTACATTATTTGGTTTCAAAATAGAACCCAAATCAAATGCTTTCTATCTCCCCAAAGAGAATAAAAAATACTTTCTAAACATTTTCATATGTTATAAAGCACAAAAAAACTAAGAAAAAGTGAGGGAGACTAACTTTGATTACATACCCTATCACATCTACAAACTTAAAATAATTTTTTTTTTTTTAAAAAAAAGGTGTAAATAATAACACATAATAACCACTTAAAATGGGCCAAATCCACATAAGAGTGAATTTCAATCTAAATGGGCCTCCAATCAGAATAACATTGGGCTTTGAGTGGTTGGAGGAGAGAGCCCACAAGTCAATAATAGCTGGGCGTCCTAGCCCTTGATTTGGGCTCCTTGGGTCTGTCTTTAAAAGAACTAATTCTTTCTAGAATGACCAAAACTTCTTCCATGGAGGGCCGTTTTCTTGGGTCCGATTCCAAACATTTTAAGATCAGTTCGGCTGTGGCCCAGGCTCCTTTGGGCGAGTAGTCGTCCCCAAGCCTTGGGTCTATTAGTTTCTTGACCTTCTTCTTGCTGCTCAGTGATGGCTCCGCCCAACCCACCAAATTGTGTGAACCACTCGGCCGGTTTGGGTCCACTGCCCGTAGTCCCGTCAGTAGCTCCAGGAGAACCACGCCGAACCCATACACGTCACTTTTTATATATAAATGTCCTGTGGAATTAGTCATTTCCAGTTGTTACAAAAGTATTACTTAATAAAATGTCCTTTTAACTGTTTAATTTAGTTTTAAACAATAATTTTCATAATATATTACTCTTTAGTCACAATAATCTATGACCAACAACTTTTTTTAATTTAGAAAGCAAAGTATGAAATAACCATATATTCTCTCCTTCATTACTGTAATTATGTCTATTTGGTTCCATCCTAAATTTCAAAATGTTACAATGTTTAGATACACTTTTAAGTTTGATTTTTTTATTGAATACTCCATTTTCTCTTTAATTTAGGTAGTTTTTACTGCTTTTCATTATTATTAAAATTAAAATCTCTTTGAATTAACAAATAAACATTATTTTGTTTTTTGGAAAGGAATTGAAACAACAACGTGAGGTGGAAAGATTTGAACCCAATATCTCCTGTGCTCGGATATATGTAAGTGTTAGTTGAGTTGTAATTATTTGGTTAATAAATAAACACTATTTAATGAAAATAAAACTTAAAAGAAAACTCAAATGTAAAAATAAAAAAAAAAAAAAAAAAGATTAAACAGAAAAGGGAGGAATAAAAACATTTAAAAGGCTAAAGTAATAAAGAGAAGGGAGGGGTGGGTGAGGAGGATAAGGTTAGAGAGAGTACCAGTTGCAATGTACTCAGGAGCAGCATATCCGTATGTGCCAACTGGGTTTGTGCTAACGTGGGAGTTACCATTGGATGGCCCCAGTTTCGCCAGCCCAAAATCTGATAATTTCGGGTTGAAATTCTGAGAATAAACACATCAATTAAACCTCAATCATAATTCATTCATTAATCAATATTAACCTACTACAAAGATGTAATTTCATTTCATACCCCGTCCAGAAGAATGTTTGAGGCCTTAAAGTCCCGGTAAATAACGCTCTTCTCAGATGTATGGAGGAACGTTAAACCACAAGCCGCCCCAGTGGCTATTTTAATTCGTGTTTCCCATGGTAGAGGTTCTACACCTTCTACAAAAGTTATCAAAATGTTTTAGTTAATTTCACACTATGATATGTCATATGATACGTAGAATGAGAGTTTCGAAGAGGAAATTAAATTCATTCTTACTTCGGAATAAGTGGTTTTCCAAACTACCCCTCTGCATGTATTCGTACACCAGAAGGAATTGCTTTTCTTCCCAACAATATCCGATCAATTTCACCACATTCGGATGGCTGAATTTCCCCAAAAATTCTACTTCTGCCTGTTTTTTAAATAATCAAATCACTATTTATATTTGTTACTTCCTAAAAAACTAATAATACAAACATAATATTAACAATTAACAAGATAAAGTTGGATCTCATACATTATTTATTTTATGAAAAAAATTAAACACTCAAGACTGTTTGGATAAAATTTGTCACAAATAAAAAGAAAATGGAGATGGGAAATACATTTCTCATCTCTCCCCTATTTGTAATTATTTTAAAATTAGTGTTTAGTTTTAAAATTCCATCCCTAAATAATATAATAATTAATAATTAAAAAAAGCATACACACATTTCTTAAACTGAACACAAAATCCAAAAAGAAGAGGGGGTTTGATTATTAGAATGACTTTAATGTATGAAAAGGAAGAAAAAAGAGAAACCAACTAAATTTAATCAATCAATTAATTAATAAAGTGAGGGGGGTGGAAAAAATGACCTTCCATTCGCGTAGACCCTGAGGGCTATCGGGGTTTGACTTTTTAACGGCGACGGGAATTCCGACGCCGACCTTAGACGGAGCATAGGTGGCCTCATCAACCCATCCTTTAAAAACCCTTCCAAATCCCCCCTCCCCCAGCATAGTATCCGGCCGGAAGTTCTTAGTGGCCGTTTTCAGCTCCGTCAGGCTGTAAACTCTAAGGTTCTGCGGCTGCGTCGAACCATGTCGATTAGAACTCACTGCACCAACCAACCAACCAACAAACAAACAAACATAGATCTAAATTAAAATGCATGAATGAATATTATAAAAAGGGGGAAAAAGAAGAGAGAGAGAGAGAGAGAGAGAGAGTGTGATGATGATGACCTGGGGAGGGAGGAATAGTGGGGGGAGGGGTGTGGGTATCGACGGGAGTGGCGCAGAGGTTGCCCATAGGGGGGATGGGGAGAGTCTGATTTTGGTGGGAAGGGGGAAGGAGAGGGGAAATGATGAAATGGTGTTTGGTTTGGTTTTAGAGTAATATTGTTATAAAGAAGGAAGTTAGAGAAGAGGTACTTGGAAGGACCCACGAAATTATTAAATGGTATAAAGAAAAAATGAAATGATATAAAGTTATGGAGTTTGACTTGTTCTACTTGTGTGTTGTGTTGAATATCATGGCTATTTGTTTCACTCGCCCTTCCTTTCTTAGTCCCACAACCACGTGCCTTTTCTTTTTCGTTTTCTTTTTCCTTTCAAATTACTTTTAAACCCAAATAAATATTTACCATTATATTATGTTACTCTATATGAAAAAGGGGATACATAATGTTTCTCAATTTTCCCCTTGTAATGAGGAAAAAAAAATCTAAACATGTGGATGAGTTATTATAAATGGGTATTAAATTATAGTAACAACTGTTTTCAACTATTATAACATATAACTAATTACAATATTGTTATTTCAAAATCTCGTTTTGCTATGTCATTGTTTACTATTTCCTATACAGTATCTTTCTCTTTGACTGGTTTACTATTTTATATTTAAACATATTAAAATAGTCTGCACTCAAGCATAGATGAAATTAGTATAAATAAATTAAAATACTTTGCACTCTAAACATAGACTATGATATTTAAATTAAGGATGATTGTCATGTGTACTATTTTCAAAAGCTAATAATTAATTAGCTATTAAACAATGTTGATATGAACAAAAGTTCATTAGTGATAGACTTCCGTTATATTTTCAAATTCTTTAACGTTTTTATTAAAGGTAATTTTTTTTATCGATACATTTGCAATTGTCTAATCAAATGATTATTAGTATTTGTTAAGGGAGAAGATATTTGTAGTTTTGAATTTTATTTTAAATATTTAAGAAGAAGATGGTGCAATTTAATTAAATGGTAACTTTGTATAAATGAGAGTGAAAAAAGAAATAGTGATTTTATAAAATGAGTCATTCACAACTCAGACTTTGCTCATGTGTCTATGCTTCCTCAACAAGTTTTGATTTTATTTTTCTTATTTCAATGCCAATAATAATAATAATAATAATAAAAAGTCCATCAATTTCTAAATTAAGTTAATGTGTCAAAATGGTCAATACCGTTGCATATAATAAATATCTGATAGTAAGAGAAATTTATTCAACACTTAAATACTATATCACATTCTTTCATACCTATTTGATAATAATAACCTCACTTCCTTAATTCTGATTTTTTTCTTTACATTTAGATTTTTTATTTTTGTTTCTAATTTATCTTCAATTATATTATGTTTTCTTTCTTTAAATTTTAAGCTTTGAAATTTGATTTCTTTTTTCCCTTTTTCTCTTTCAATTTAATTCACGAGGTTCAATATTACACCTTTAACATTTAATGTCGATTTATTAATTTAAAATAAGAATATATAAAGAAAATTAAATGAAATGAAATTTTAATTTTAATTTTAATAGAGAAGAAATAGTAAAATTTAATTAACTATAATCTTCTAGTGAGTATTTAAAAAGTTAAAATTATAAATTTTAAGGAATCAAATTGAAACAAAATCGAGATCTCGATTTTAATATTTAAAATAAAAATTAAAAAAAAAAAACAAACAAACAAAACCAAATGTAATTTTAATAAATGAAAAAAAAAAAAAGCAAATGATTATATTTAAGGGGGATGGTGGTGGCGTTATATATGGAGTTTATACCCAAATTGTATCTATTAATTATGTGTCTATATATGTCTTCTTGTGATTGGAAATAATTGCCAAGCTATATTACTAAATAATTAATAACCAATATTTTTTAGAATAAGAAACAAAAATGTTATTAAAATTAATCGTTACAAATTAATTTGAATTATACTCTCCATATATTTCTTAATTGTTTATTTTCTTTAAAATTAATTTTCCAAAGTGGTAATTCTTTTATTTATATAATTTCCTTCTTTTTTACTTATAATCAACAGTTTGATGGCATTTTTTTTCTTTGCAATGGGAAACAATAATCCTAACAACTTTTTTTAGTTCAATTTTCTAACAAAGGACTTTGAAAATTGTTGGCAAACAATAATTGAGAGTATTGTTTGTTCTAAATCGTCTATCAACTAAATTGCTCAAGTTGAAAAAGGAGTTAAATTGGATAAATTTACGGTTAAAAAATACTTTGTCTTAACTTTTATAAAAGTAACAATTTTGATTTTGAATTTTAATTTGCAATAATGTAGTTTATATACTCTCAATTTTACAACAATTTGATCTATGAACTTTATCATACAACAATTTAATCATCGTAACAATTAAATTCCTATTTTAGATATTTGTTTTTAGATTTAATAAAAAAAATTTCATAACAAAATTAACAAAAAAAATTTATAATGAACTCAATTATTTTTATATAATACAAAATTTATATCGTAAAAAAATAGAAATTGACATCTAATTTTATATATATTTACATCACGGAACTAAATTGTTATAAACTTGAAAATATAAAGAACCAAATTATTATATATTAATATTTATGGACTAAATTGTTATAAAAATTGAAAGTATCAAAACATTACAAAGCTAAGTTTATCGTGAAATGTTAGAGACTAAAAGTGTATTTTAGCCTTAACTAAGAATTTTATAAATAAGTATATACATTTATTTTGTGGTGAAGATAAACAAAAAAGTATATACCCCTAAGAATTATTTGTAAACTTGAAAAAGGAATGAGTCACACCAAAGCCTTTGGCATTTATGTCAATAAAAAGTAGATCTGTACATATATATATATATATATATATATATATATGCATATGCATTCAACCTCTCTATGTGGTTACTTAGTCAATAGAAAAATAGTCATAATGTTTTGGAAAAGGACTCTATCAACATACATTGTGTTAAATAAGATCATAAAGTGATGTATGTGCATATCGTTAGAGAGGATGAACTTGGTTTTCCAATGACACAATAATAAAAAGTTTTGAAGTTAAATGAGTTTTGACTTAGAGCAACTTTATCACTCCCAGAAGATCTTTCTTTTCAGAAAATATATTGTGGTCGGTATTGGTTTAATTTAGACAAATAGTCTTTTACTTTTAAACATAATTCAAAGTCAAGAAAATTAAAATTAGGAAGTCTAAAGTCTAGATCTGCAAGGGATTGAAATGAGAATAAAGGTGTAAATAGGTAAGGGATATAAGATTTTGTAGCTTAAGCATGATAATAAGTTATTTATAAACTAGCTAGAGAAACTATATCATTTGATAAAATATTTACGCTTCATAGAAAAATCAAGTGTAATAAATTTTGTTTTTTTTTTTTTATAATTTTGTTCTATGAAAGATAAATAGTTACAATAATATTTTAAAACATTGTAAATATAGCAAAATCTCTTATCTCTTTTAATATGCTTCTTCTCTATTTTTTTATTTTATATATTATTAAAATAAATTAATTACCAAGAAATTAAATTTAGGGTTTATAAAAAGAACATTTTTAAAAATAGTAAAATAAATTAAAATATTTACAACTATAGCAAAATTTTAGATTCTATAACTGATAGTCTTCTATCATTATAGCATATCAATAACTATCAGTAATAAAATTTGCTATAGCTTGTAAATATTTTTTAAAATCTACTCTTTTTTTAAATTTTCCTTTATAAAATTTATATTATAATGTATGAATTTAAGTACTCCAATTTAATATATATAAACAATTTAACATGTACTCACTTTTTATTGTAATTAACATATTAGTTTATATATACACAAATATACTCCCAACTTACTTTTAAATAAACCGGAAAGAACCAATGTAATAAAATTATTAATTAATTAATTAACTATATTTGTAGCTATTAATGATTATTGATTATGATTAGTATAATATGAATTTATTTTTTTAATAATTATAATTAATTTACCATTCATTAATTATAATTTATTAATTATTATATTGATTAATACATAATATAATTGTATAAATTCATCAAATGTATCAATCAAATTACCCGTTATACAAATACTTGTAATTAACAATTTCATTAACATTATTATTAATTTTTTTTAATATTTATTCCATTAATATATTAAAAATTTATAGAGTTTAATTTTAATTAATAATTTTACAAATGTAATACAAAAAGAATTTATTCTAATAATATTCTCAATTCAGATCCCTAAGGATTTCATATAGTTAACGTTTGAAGAAACCATGTTAGATGACTTTAGGAGATTTTTCAAACAAAGATGTTGAGAAAAATTCTAATGAAAGGACTATTATATAGTTTAGATTTCTATCTATTAATTAGTTTAAATATCTACTAATATTTTTTTAAAATAAATAAATAATAATATTATGAAATTGAATTATTAATAATATATTGCTTAATGAATTAAATTTATACATTCAATTTAAATAAAATTAGTGTTGATTTCAGTCTTAGATTTTGAATAAACTTTCATGTTTTCTATTAGACGGTATGACTGTGCAGTTGACATTTTCATCCGTCTTGTTGTATTGAAACTGAGTGAATTGATTTTCTATTCCCTTTGTTATATGATTTTAATTTGATTTTAAATTAGTTGTGAGATTGAAATATTTGTCTTTATGTTTGATGCTCTTAATGATTTGTAGAAGATGATTTCATGTTTTTTTTCTTCAAATTTTAATTCTAATATGATCAATGAGGTTTAATTTAATAATTTGTATATTGTTTATTATCCTAAGTTGCAAATATCAAAATATAAATGAAAGAACAAAGTTATGATGAACTCGCACGTTGTGACAATTTTGAAGGTTATTTTTCAATGAAAGTTTGATTTCAACTCTGTTGTATGCAATTAAAGTTTAATGTTTAGGTCTATTTGTCTAATTAAATTTTTTAGAAAAGATAAACGTTTTTAGTCACCAAATTTGACGTTTTGAGCCGCCAAGTCTTGAAAAATATGTATGTTTTGAACCTAAGTTTTCAAGTGTGCGTATTTTTTAGTGATCTCTAAGTTTATAAGAATAAACTTAGTTGGTTTTCATGTTTTCAAAATATATATTTTTAGTTCTTGAGTTTATGAAAATGCTTTATTTTTTATTTTAAATATCATATAATTATTTTGTAAGAAATTTAAAATAAAAAAAAAAAAAAAAAACTTAAAGACGGTTTAAATTTAATTTTAGAAACTTTGACCCTCTTTCTAGTGGATTATGAAGCTGATATGATAAATACGCTTCAAAGGAAAGGAAACTAGCTTGTAAATCAGCGTTAGGGTCAAAATTCATTGGCTTCTATACGAGGAAAACAACGTAAATGAGGTTAGAGAGCTCGTTAAAAAAGACGATAATAGCCATTTTAAAACTCATAAACAAATGTGTATTTTTAAAACTAAAAAACACATATTTATCAAAATTTAAATACAAAAGGTAATTTTTCCAAAATCTAATTTTGAGTATGTAATCAAATATTCATTATCTAGCATTTACGATATCAACGTAACATAGTTAGATGTTTTTTTCCCCTTAAAATCTAACCGAGGTGTTAAAAAAAATTGAAGAAAGAAAATAAAAATATAAGTGGATACTATTATAATTGTAATTTAAAAAAGGAAAAAGCCAAATTAGTTAGATTAGATTTAATTAATTAAGTGGTATGGAAATGTAATACATATCCAATATAAGTTGAAAATTATTAATTATAAGATGGTCATATTGACTATACTTTTATTATAAAATTCTTTTGGAAAACTTTATTTATATACGTAACATATTATGAAAAGTCATAAAATTCAATTTTAATAAAATCTGGAGGATGAATTAGGTGAGGAATGAGGAGGATACATAGTGCTCAACTCTGCAGTCCCCTTTCTATAAACAATACAGATATTCAATTCACCAATACACAAGGAGACCTTATTGATATTCCAATTCTTTAAGATGTAATACAACTTTTTATTCGAACTCTTCTTTTCAATCTCTTTTTCATATTGGTTATAATATTTTCATTTCTACCATAAATTCAAGGGATTTTCTTTTTTACAACTTTCGAGTTAGATTTCACATTGTTTCAAAATGTTATAAATTTATCTTCGAGGTTTCAATTAGATTTTTGAATTTTAAGATTTACACTTTAACAATCATTTTCACTAAAAACTCTCTTTCTATTTAATGATCTATATTAGCTTAACGTGAGTATTAATGAATTAAGACATCTAAAACTACGTACAAATTTATCACTTTTGATATATATATATATATAATCTTAAATATAATTTACTGAAAACAAATTTAATCTATAATATGTTCAATTGATTGATAATCATGAACACCAATAATTGAAGGTGAGTATTTAGGAAAAAAAAAGAAGTTAAAAGTGATGGATTGTTTATATTTATATTGAGAGATAAATTTTTGTTATATTTATAAAAAAAATTGATTTATTTTGTTTTATTTGAAAACAACAATATTTTATAACTAATAATTCCTTAAACATCAATATCTAATAAGGATCTTACCAATTAATTAAATAGGACCAAATTTAAATAATGAAAATGATCAGATTTAGTCTTTCAAGTTTTACAAAATAGTATTGGATCGTTAATACCTAATAACAGTTAATGTTAAGAGATTACCTTTTGCACCTTAATCCACATATTGTCAAAAGTTAGATGTTGTTAATAAAATATTGGATGATTAGGCAAAAAGAGAACAGATATGTTTCTTTCTTTCTTTTTATTGTATTAAAAGTGGAATGAATAATTAGGGTATATAGTCCATTTGATTGCACATTAAAGCAAAAGAAAAAGGAAAAAGAAAAAAGAAAAGAAAAGAGATGACCACTTGAAACATCATTTAGGAGAGAATCTTTTGAATTAAAAAAAAAAAAAAAAAAGAAGCAAAAAATGTGGAAGTATATATAAAAAATGTCAAAGTAAGTATCAACAAGTGTATTTTAGTAATGTATTGTATTGTGTACTGTACTTTGTGTAATATTTGTCATTTGACATCAAATGTGGAAGAGGAAAAAGAGAACAAAAACAAAAGAAGGCAAAGAAAAAGTGACGAAAGACAATGAATTCCAAGACTTTTTTGGCAAACTCATCCAAAATTAAATACACACAGAAGAAAGAATAGGGAAAAAGCAAAAAAAGAGTACTGGCTTTCTTTTTCTTACTTTTTTTTGGTATAGAAAATGTGTAGTGAAGATGTCGTTTTCTTATATAAATACTCAGAAATTTTCCACAAATTAATTAAACCCAATGACCCCTTAAAGGGGGTTATAGTCCAGTCAACCCCTTCCATCCCTAACATTATTCACAAGACTAATACTCAATTACACCCGTCTTCCACATTTCCATTACAAAAAACATATAGAAAAGTAAAAGAAAATGTTTTGTAATTGAATGAGCTATGCAAAGATAAACACAACACAAAATGCATCAAAATGTTTTTCAAAACGCACTCAACTAAGTTGTGTGTATAATGTTCACAAATCTAACCAAGAAAACCAGCCATCAAATAAGAATACAAAAAAACTTGCTATTCGGATGGGTTTGGGGTTTGTTAGTTTAAGAAAATGAAAAAACCAATCCTGATGATTACATTATGCATGGTTTAAAAAACCAAGCCAAAATTTAAAAACTAAAAAAAACAACTTTTGAAAACTTGTTTTTATTTTGGAATTTGAAAATTAAGATGCATGGTAAGAAATTGAAAGGAAATAAGCCTCATTCTCAAAAAACAAAAATAAAATATGAAATTATTCAAATATTAAAATATGGGACCAAGCAAAAAAAAAATGAAAAAAAATCAGTAAAGTGGTTTGACTTTGGGGTTGCTATATTGGCTAAAATTTCATAGATCTATTAGGTCAGGAGATTGACTTTTTTGAGGTGACAAAGGAAAGTCTTGGTGACGAAACTTTTAGGAGCTTTCCTAATTCATACACAATTTCCATATAATAATAATGTTGCAAAAGGAGAGAAATGTTTGTTTTATTCATAACACATCTCTTTTTTTTTTCATTTATACATATGTATGTATATATATATAGAAGTGTAATGTATTGCACAGAAGAAGAAAAAAAGAGCACTTTCTTCACCTCTCTAAAACATAAATAAAAAAAAAAAAGAACAAATAGTATAGATGATAAGGTGGGGAAAAAATCAGGGACCATCTTACAAACTACATACACAGTTTTCATTTAGGAGAATTATTCATGTACAAAGATATATCAGAGCAAAGACACTGATATGTACCTTGGAACAATCCCAAGTAGCTCTCGCGATCATCTGACCTGAACCCGAGGCGTTGAAAACTTAACTCAATAATACAGCAAATAGTCGATGTGTACCTTTTAACCAAGCTGCTTTTGGATGAAGTCGGGTGTAACACGTGTTTCTTCAAAACATTTCCTTTTGGATCAAGTCGGGTGTAACACGTGTTTCTTCAAAACATTCCTATTCTGTTGAGTCAAGTACGTAGTTCTGTACAGGTGATATAACTATTCGTTTTGAACGTCATTTATTACATTACAAAACATGCTTCACTCTGCTTTTATCTTACACGCTTCACAAATGTCTATGCACCTGAAAGAAAGCATATATATGAAAAGAAACATCAGTTCATAAAACAGTCCGATAGCAGTACCAATAATAGTTGACTTTGTACTAACTGCTAGGGAGCATTGGGGGGAAAGAGTGAAGCTGTGAACTTCTGGGCTCATAGTGTAAGGAGTTAATAAGCAATTTTGTGCCTTTTAACTCCTTGGGCCCAAACATCCAGCAGTTGATTATAAAAGTGTACTAACATTTCGAAAAGCAGTTTCAAATCTTGAAGTTTAAAATCAAGCTTTCGTTTGATAACCCTTAGTCTAAAAATTTTCCCTCTTAGTATTAATTGAAAAAAAAGTAGGAAACTCATGCAAATAAAAGCAGGATAAAATGCTTTATCAAAAAAAAAAACTCGAAATGTCAGACTTACATAGCTTTTTCAGCAACTTCTATACAGCAACTTCCAAGAAGAAGTTTAGCAATCTTAAGGATCTGATTCCTGGGCATGGGTGTCTTTATTCTGTTGTGGGGGCGATATTTGTGATGAATTGTTAAACCTACGACAGCGTACTTCTCGTAAATTACTTTGAGAAGCCAAATACTCGAGTGCTACAACAATATCAGTAATAAGAGGGCGGAACGATGGTTGTTCCTGAAGACACATTGCAGTAATTGCAACTGCGTGTTGCAAACAACGAAGAGGGAAGTGTCCTTCCAACAGGGGATCAACTAGTTCCAAAACCCTTCTCCGGTCCCCAAGTATAGGACGGGACTGCAAAATCAATGGAAAGTGATGAAACAAATTAGCCCTGGAAAATAACTGCAATTATATTCTTAACTCTCAAAATATACATTGTATGGAGAATGACACAAAACTAGAATCCACAAAACTAAGCAAAAAACTCAAATACTTCAAATCAGCAAGTCAAATGGATCGTGCAAGAAGGACAAATGAAAACATGCACATTAAACAAAAGTAAGTGAGACTAAGCTTAACTGGCATGAAGTATGTGCTAACGACCAAAAGATCAGTAATTCAAAGCCCCCACCCTATTGTACTAATAAAAGAAAGTGGAACTACAAAGTATAAACGGGTGTAGAATCTTTGAACAAAAAATGATTATTGAAGTACTGACCCAAACAACTAGGTTCTGCTCTCCCGGTTTCCTTTTTGTATCAATTACCTTGCGCCCTGTAATAAGCTCAAGTAGAACAACACCAAAGCTGTAAATATCAGATTTAACGGTTAATTTTCCACTCATGGCGTACTCTGGAGCACAATATCCATACGTTCCCATTATTCTAGTTGAAACATGAGTATTGTCACCAACAGGTCCCAGTTTAGCCAGGCCGAAATCTGAAAGCTTAGGATTAAAGTCATTGTCCAATAAGATATTAGCTGATTTCAAGTCACGGTATATGACTGGTGGATTTGCTTTGCAGTGGAGATACTCAATGCCTCGGGCAGCGGCAACTGCAATCTTCATCCTTGTATTCCAACTCAAAGGCTTTTTGTCAGTACCTATATCTGAAATAAAAAGAAATTCACCATAAAGGTACCATGTTATTTGCTTCTTTTAATAGATCTATATCAACCCAGAATCCTTAAACTATCAAATATCAAACTATTAAACCACCAATTCGTCCAAAAGCTTAAGCTAGTGGTTGAAGGCAAATTAATTATATATCACCAACACAAACCATAATGGTTTTACTATGATTTGCGCATCCATAATCTCACTTTCTATTTATAACTGTTCTGCAGTTCAACTTCTTATTAAACATAAAATTTTCGAGTTGTAAGATATCTTAGTTGCTAGCTAAGACCTATCTCAATTATCATTCAAAAGAGATGAGAAAAAAAAGCTATAGGTCAAAGCTATGAGAACAGTCATTGACTTGGAGGTCTAAAGATGGATACTATAGCAACTTTCGTTAGTGTGGACTAGTAACCCAAAAGGACTGAGAGAAAACTTGAAATTTTCATGATAACAAAAACTGAAGGTTAGAAAATTGAAAAATCTTTTACATTATATAGGATAACATTACATCACAATTTATTCCAAAGAGACTCAGCTATCTTTCTAAGGAGGATACGTATTTGAATGAGAATTGAAAACTCTGACAAAATGTAATTATTAGTCAATTATGTTAGATAAAATAATAAATTAACATAAAAAAGATTATAAATATGTTTTTCTGACTCTAGTATATCAATTAACTTGTCATTGGCTTGGTTGATTCACCCAAGTCAATGGCCGAATTGGTCAAGTAGGATCAAGTCTAACCAGTCCCTCTCATGATCCATACAGGAGAAAATTCTAGTGCTGCAGTAGTATCTGCCATTCATTGTTTGCCATAAAAGAAGCTTTAATAATTGTGTCGGACCCCTAAAATAAAATAATATAGCATAAAAGAACAAATTTTTATGTAAAAAGTATGTACTGTTGTAGTACTAGAAATCTTCCCATCTGTGATATAATATGGATATTCACATGAACAACTATACCTTTGGAAAAACAGAATATAGGACTTGCAGAAAAGAAGACATAACTCGTGACAGAAACTGATAGCATACAATTTATTATATTTATAAGAAACAAAATAGTTCTTAATTGCTATGAAAAAGTTCATATAATTAAAATATAATTTAACAAATTGAAAACGAATAGAACAGAGTTCAAAGAGCAACAATATGGGTACATCCCGATCTACCCATCTTTATGCATCCCACACTCATCACAGACAAATATTATAAGAAAAAAAAAAAAGAAGTGAATTTGCTACGCAGATAAATGATGATCGGACAATTCGGTGGAGTGCACCTAAGAATTTTTCAAGTGCAAAAAGAACAGCATTTACCAAAAAGATGATCTTCCAGGCTTCCCATAGGCATGAACTCATAAACCAAAAGCCTTTGATCTCCATCAGTACAGTAACCAATCAAGGTGACGAGATTAGGATGGTGCAACAGACTCAACATGAGAACCTCCACAATAAATTCCTGAAAGCCTTGAAGCCCATCACGATTAAGCTGTTTAACTGCGACAATCTGCCCACAATGACAAATAGTAAAAACTGTAAAAGAAACTAATAGTTTCTAGCCATAACAAAGCTGACAAAATGCAATGAAACATTGAAACTTAAATTACCTGTCCTGATTCCAAACGTCCTTTGTATACACGTCCAAAACCACCCTCTCCAAGCAAATTTACTTCCTTGAAACCTCTTGTAGCCATGGCGAGTTCACGGAACGTAAAACTACGAGCAGCTGCGCTCCTCTTCGGACAGCTTTCATGCTTGCTCTCACCTTCTTTTCCCCTCCATGTACCTGAATTTCAATGGTTCATAGCCTGATTATAATATTATTACCCAAATGCACACTGAAGAAGCACAAATTTATCAACACCAACATGCCTTTAAGTCATTACAACATTTCATCAATCTGATATATAAAAAACAAAAGCGGGGGAAAATACAACAAACCTGAGGAATTAGCAGAATGGCGGGATTCAAATCGAATACGACTATCAGTTTCGACCCGGCTCCCATCTTGAGTACGAGAAATACAAGAAGAAAAGCAAGGCATATTGGGCGAACCCAAAATAAAAAGAAAACCCCACCAAGGAATCAAAAACCGCAACCGAAATCGGCAATTTGTTAACAGAACAGAAGAACCCAAATCATTCGCTCCAGAGAATCATTCCCTCCTCCTCCTTCCCCCTCCGAAACGGAGAGATTAAGAGAAGAAAACCCTGAAACAAAAACTCCCCACCCCCAAAAAGAAAAAAGAGAAAAAGAAGAAAAGGGGTGGTGGAGATTAGTGCAGCAAAGAACACAGCGTCAAGAATCTGCAATGAGAAAGAAAGAGAAATATTGAGAAAGGGAGGGGGGGTTAGAAATAGAGAGGGAAACAGAGGAATGAATTTGCAATGGGAAAAAACAACAAACCCAAAAATAGAAAGAGGGAGAAGCGATTTAGCGCCACAGTTAGCGGAGAGTGGCTCCTGAATCATACCCATCTTTTCTCATTTTTCTCTTTTTAATTCTTTATTTGGGGAGAAATAAAGAAAGGAAGAAAATGGATATGGATTGCGTTCGGTGGCGGTGGGCCTGTTCTGCCACGCCGCAGCGTTCTCATTTCCCAAATTTCTGACCGGCGGTTAAGTGTATTTTACGGAATTGGCGTTGTAAAATGATGTTATCTACGAGATATGGCATTAGAGAGTTTCCATTTGGGGAGGCCAAAGGAAAGTGTTTCTATCAAAGTCACCCTCAGTCTTTCTTTCATTCTCTCATGCTCTGTCTCTCACTCACTCCAACCTCACTTTCTTACTCTTTCTTTTTTCTTTTCTATAACAATATATGATCAATTCAAAATACTATCATTTTTATGGAAGAAAATAAAATATGGAAATAGGTATTTTAAATTTTTATTGGTAATGCTAATATAGATTACTATTTCATTTTTCCAAAAAATATTACACTTGTACAAAAATAATCATTCGACTAAGTTTGACATATATATGCATAGTATAAACGTCTAGCCATTAGAAATTTTAAAATATTGAAACAAAAGTCAAATTGATCCTCAGTGTTGGGAATTGTTATGTGTTGATTTTAAGTTGTGTCATGATGGAGACTATAGTGAACTCAAAGAGAACCAATGGGAGACTTCTTGAGAACTCATGAATGACCTTTGAAAATCCCAGGAAGATTGTGTAAAATTCATGAAGACCTAAGAGTCATATGGAAAATCTTGGAGGACTCATAAGTGACAACCTCATAGGACCTTTGAGAAATTGAGTGGGTGATGCACTTAAGCATCGATTACATCCTTAAATTATGGTGGCGTAATCGATTGATGAGTAATTACTTGACAATTCCACAAATGCAAGAGGGTCAAACATGAGCTTGAGTGTCAATTTCACATTGATAAATGACCAAAGTCATTGGTTTAAGGTATGCCAAAAATCATGCACTATTTTCTACTATTAAATTACTCACAAATCTGATATTGACTTGAGCATCGGAGTATGTGAGACTTAACACCATACCAATATTTGTAGGCACTTGGATTATTTGTTTGGAAATACAAATTTACAATTGATCATTTTTTTTTTTTTTTGCCAATGATGTTGTACTTTCACCATTTCTTTCAATGATCAACTATTTTTTTTAGTTTCTTCATTGATAAATTATTGTAAATGGCAAAACTGCTGAATTTATTTACAAAATATAACAAAAATTCATATTCTATTAATGATAGATCTAAAATATTACTATATTTTATAAATATTTTAATTTATTTTGTTATATTTTAAAATGTTCTTTTTTAATTCGTCCTATTCATGCCTATTCACCTTTATTATCAAAATAGCAATTTTAGTGTTGAATGTTCCTCTCTTTTCAACCTTCCAATATTATTTAAGGAACTCAAAAGATAATAAGTTTCAAATATGTTTTACTTTTTAAGAAAATTCAATCTAAAATCATTGTACTTTCAAGAATTTAGAGCCCAATTACTCATTTAAGCATGAATTGAAAATTATATTATTTTTTAAGTTTCTGTCTAAAAATTATACCTTTTTCTTCATTTCTTTGATGCATTAAGAAAAAGGAAGCTTTATATATATATATAAGTTGTTTTAAGACATTCAACTATAATGGAATTAAAATACTTTTCAAGAGTAAATAACAAAACAAAAAATGATTGTAATACATCTTATTGGTTCTTTAAATTTACTATTAATATCTATTTAGTGTGTAAATTTTAAAATTAAAGTTTGGGTTATAAGAACAAATGGGGTGTGAAATGTTTTGATGGTTAATTGAATTATACTAATTAAAATGAATTGGGTGTTAAATTGTTGAGTGTTAGAGATTATTTTGGCAAAATTTAACAATTTAATATTAATATTATGAAAGTAGTTTCCTTCTTTGTTTGATACTCCAAACATTCCAAACAAAGGAATCCATCTTTGGAAGATCACTTTAGTTTAGGATTTCCTACAACTTAATCAAAGAGGTCTCTTTTCGGTGGATATAGAAACAATCCTAGATGATGTTTTAATTTTGATTGATGTTAGTATTTATGGGTGAGCATCACTTGATCAGAGTTAGTTTTCTAATCAAGTTGTCGTCAAACTGATTATGATACATTTCCTAAACCTGATTGACTATGATCGATTTAGAAAATGTTCAAACCAATCCTGACTATAAGAAGTACAAACCGATCGGTTTAGGTTTGTTTAAGCCAATGGTTTTTTAAAAAATGTTACTGATTTGGATATTTTTCAAACTGACATCGACCAAACCTCTGCTTATCTTTGACTGGCCACCATCGGTTTTGGCTGGTCAACTTGATTTTTCTGTCTATTAAGCTCACCTCTATTAACATTTCAACTTTTAAGGAAAAATGTGGAGTAAGAGTGGATTTGTTAAGTATATGGAGAATTGTGAAGTCCAAAAAGTTGTTTAGTCATGAGGTCATGAACTATTTAGACCAAACATGTGTGTGATACATTTGAGGCCAATGAAACCAAACAAATTTGAGATGATTTTGGGTGAAAGAAGATGACACGATTTTTAGGTAGGCTAGTCTAGACAGCTCACGACAACGTCAATTGTTCTACATGTTGAAGGGGGTGAGACGACGATGATAACGTAGGGGAGAAACAAACAATCATAGCAAGATTGTTAAAAGGAGAGAAGAAAAGACACACTAGAGAAGTTAAGAGGAAACAAAGGGAAGAGTGAAAGCCACCAGAATTGCCCAAAGTTCACTCAAATGGGAATCAAAATACAAGTAAGAAATAAAAACAATGTCAGGTTAGTTTTTCATTAGTAAATACCAATCAATTAAATATAAATAATTTAAAATAGTTTTGTAAAATTTGAGAACTAAAGTATCATTTTTTTCTTTAGTTTGAGAATCAGATATAAATCAACTCTCTAGAGAAAGCGAGCGAGGAGTAGTATGTTTTGTCCTTAAACGATCAAGTAAATGTGATCATAAATAAAATATTTTTTTACTTTTATTAGCTAGTGCTTATTATTTTATATGCTAACATTTAGATAGTTGATGATTACGTAGCTATTGAAAAAGAATTGAGGGACACATTATTTCTATAAGTTATCATATCATGTATCTCCCTCAAATCATTAATGTTGGAATTGACTTTACTGCCCATTTCATAATCATTCTTCAAACTTCTAGGAGGCATGTGGATTGGTATTTTGGTAAATTTTTTAGTCTATAAAGCCTAGACTGGTTGCTCGGTGTTGGAGATGGGACCAAAAGCTCCACATCTGTTAGATAAATGAACGATCAATTATGACAACTATCTCTATTGGTATATTGTATCCCAAAAGTAAAGACATGAGAGTTAAAAACGTTCAAAATGAATAATATCATATCATTGTAGAGAAATTTGAAAAACCGTTCTTTCTGCTCAAATTTTGACTTTTTGTTTACTTAGTGATTTCGTAAATCTTTTGTTCTTTTTGTTAAAGCAGTAGAAATTAGTGATTAAGCAATTGAATAAAAGTCAGTTTTTATAAATCTAAACTTATATACAACAAAGAACCTATGTGGTTTGAAAACAAACTTCTTCTTCAAATTATCAAATTCATTTAATTTATAGCAAACAAAAGTGTTATAGTTATCATTCTTATCTAACTAAAACCTTCTTTAATAACACTATTTAGTCTTTTATTTTTTATTTTTAAATTTTATTCTTGCTTTTCTACTAAATTTTAAGGATGGTTTTTTTATCCTTTCTAAACAAATAAGTGAATTTTTAGTTAAATTTCAAAAATCAAAACCAAACTCTTGGAAACAACCGTTTCAAAATTTCAAAAGCAAAGTTGATTTTTTAAAACGAGGTCATAACAAAAAAATTTATAAGCAAAGCACGATAGTTTACCAAACGAACTAATTGTTGTTGTTTGATAGAGATTGAGTATTTAATCAACGAATAGTTAAAGTAAAGTAAAGGTTAGACAAAAGGTAATCTATGGTTAGATTCCCCAAACCAAGCAATTGAGTGAAGAAAAAAAAAAGCAGTAAAGAGGTGTTTTGAATGATAGTGGAAGAAGTTTGAATGATTTGACATTTTGGGTTTGCATTTCACATTGACCTAAGACCCCTACTTATTTTTCATTAAAACATTATGGGGAATGATAACTTTATAGATCTTGTCGAAATATAAAATCTAATTATAAGGTCTTAAATATAGTTGCCGACCTTAAAAGTGGGATATCAAATGTATTAAAATGTTGATAGAAACATTCTTAGAATAGTATCGATAACATTGACTATTGATTTCTGTCAAACATAAATGATGAAAAACCCTAGTATAAGTACAAGTGTGTAATTGAAAAAATTTAGATATTACACGCATTAGATTTTTTTTTTTTTTTTTAAATGTAATTAAGCAACCGTGCGAAAAATAAATTAATTATATTGATCCAAAAAATAGAGATAAAATAAAATAAAGACTAAAAGAACTTGTTTTGGAACGATTTGAGATTTGAATCATCTCCATGTGAATGAGATTGAGTATGAAGATACCAAAAACAAAAATATACTTGAATTCATCAAGCAAGTGTAACCTATTACATTTTTGTATCTATTCTATTCTGTTTGATAATAATTGTTGTTGTCATATTAAATTTTCAATTTTAACACACATTATATCCTGATAAATAAAGCACAATTAAAATTTTATAACTAACTAACTATATGCAATTTATACCAATTTATACTAATTTATACGGTGGATATACAATTAAATTCAAAATAATTAATATATATTTCAATATTTTAAAAAAACAATTGTAAATATAGTAAAATATGTCAAAATTTATCGTTGATAGAAATTCATCACTAATAAACCATATTGCAAATAATGATCTATCACACAAAAGTTTGGCAACAATATAAATCTTCCATTAATAAACTTTTGATATATTTACAATTTTTTAGAAAATTGCTAAACCCATAATTATTATCCCTAAATTGTAAACAACCCACTTTATTATTAAAAAAAGAAAAAGTAGAGTTCAAATCTCACTGGAGACCACATAGAATCACAATTTAAAGTCCACATACGTTGAAACTTCAATGTATAAACTAAATAGGCATGTTAAAAGATTAAGACCAACTAAATTTAGTGTGACAAAAAGGCTTTTTTCCCCACATATTTGAGTTATTGGATAAACAAATAGGCAAACCCATAATAAACTCCAGCATAAGTAACATCATTGCTGAATCTACCGGGAGCACTATTCCAGTTAGGTTGACTAGAAGGCACACATTAAGTACTATTGAGAACTAATTTTAATCCTCAAACATTTGTATAACTCAACGGTTAAGATATTCATACATCTTTTAACTAGAAGCCAAGAGTTCGTGCTCCAAAAGTGATACTCTTCATCTTAAATGATAAGATTTAAACTTGCAACCAAATTTTTAAGAGTACTAAACAAGAGAATCGAAGCTTCCTTCTCAAAGGGGTACACCACAACAGTTGGTGAAGGTTGTTCCTAGAAGAACATACAACTTTAAAGTACAGAAGCTCACATTGGGGTCTTTAGTTTATAAGTGCAGTGGATGAGAAGGTATCCATCTCCTATAACATTTCCTTTGAAAAGTACTTTTGGAGACGAGAATATTTCTTTTTGAACTTCACTTAAATCTCTGAGAAGAAAATTTTCATTGCGATAAAAGAATTCTCTCGGTTTTGAAAGCTTCCTGAAGCCTCGTCCTGGAAACAATTCAGGTGTGACTTAGTTCATGGAATGAATATAACTCCTACAAAATGTATCACCATCACGATCAAGTGTCAAATATGTTCGAAGCATTACATCCACGTAAATGATTATCATGAGCAGTAACGTTGTTCTACTTTTTTAGCTATCAAAAAGTTATGTTGCACTCGTTGCTTCAACCTAATGGATATCAAACTTTGAACAACTTTATCCCATTAGAATGGAATTGCATATAATTCTAAATTTCCAACAGGCTCCACACAAGCATATCATATTAAGACCATTGGTAGAACTATGAAACTAAAATATGTTTCCTAATCCTTGTAATGGTGTTTGTATGTTGAAATATATCTATCCATGTATGGGGCAAAGAAACAACCCCATCTGTCAAATTGAAAACAAAACAAAACATTGAAATGTTCAACTATTATCATTGTCGTTAAAAAAAATGCTGAAGTGGTGACTAATCACATGTTTCGAAAGGATACCATGTCAGTAGTAGTAGTAATTACCTGTACGGAGACCTGAAGTCGCATTTATCAGATCCTTCTTGACTTTCCCCTTCTTAATTTCCCCATTTCAGCATGCCCTTTCTCCCTTGTTAACTCTTTGCCTGTCACCATGAAACAATTCTGTCCTCATAAATAATATTAAGCCAGCTTCTAAATAGTTTTAAGTTGCATTATTATTTTACAGGGGAGGGAACTTGCAATCAAAATAGAAGATTACATTCCAGTCTCACTTAAAATGACAATAAACATTTAAAAAAAAAAACATGTCAAATATTTGAATTGACAAATGACCGATGCCATCTTATTTATAGAATTAATTAGTCCCAGGACACTTTCAATTTATTGTTTACAGTAGTTCAATGAATCTCATACACATTTAATATAAAGTGCTTGAATGTTAAAATCTCTCTTTTCATCAGTGCCTTCGTTTACTGCAACAATTTTGCTCGCTCCTTCAACCACAGCTGTGCCTAGTGCTACTCTTACATTGCTCCTGAAACAATATGAGACCTTTGACTGTACCACACCACTGCAACCAGGATGAGTCAACTACTTGTTTGGCGTTCATTGTGACAGCAGGTATAAGTACTCGCCTAATATAAAAAATCAGAAGACGGCATATATCTTATGGCCATATGTTAACCAAATTGGACATTGAACACATAATGTATTTGGTAAGAAGAGCCAACCAACTGTCCAATAAGAAGTTCGGTGATCACAAAAATTACTAAATTTACCACAATTTTTGTGTCAACCGATCAAAGAACTCAGAAGTTCAAGCTCTGCACAAGCAAAACCAGGATATTGCTATTGGTCTCTAAAAGGGAAAAAAAACTATACTAAGACAAAATGGTCCACATGGGCCAGAATGCACAACTGAAAGAGAGAAAGCCCAACAACCCAAGAGGAGCCAACCCACAATAATTACTTTTGGTTTGAATGAAAGTTTCCAAACCATCCATCATTGAGAGGGTCTTCTCGGCACATCTAATGTAACACCCGCATTCCAATCCCTATATATTGAACATTTTCCACGTTGCACAACCTGACATGCAACTTATTTTTGTCCACCCACCACAAACAGATCTTTTGTAAGTTCCAGTATGATTTTCACTGTCACCCTTCAATTTCAAACAAAACTGTCCAAGAGTGCACCATAGTTCCAGCATTCTTTTCCGTGACTCTTCAATTCAAATAATATTGTCCAAGAGTGCACCAGCTTTTACTTCATCAAAGAAGCTTACCCTGCTATTTACGTCCATAAAATGAAAGGGGCTAATAGCTATGTTGGGTATATTGGATTCGAACAGGTTCAACTTACTCCTAATGTTCAGGGTATCCAAGTTGTTAGTCAATAAAACAGGTTCATCACCGCATTCTTCATGTTAACAAATTGCTCGGTGGCACTTGTTTTAATGCAAATCTCCTTAAGGGAGTTGTGTTCAGTTTGCAAATTGTTAATGACAGCTTTGACATATATTTTATAACTCAAATCAAATATAATAAACTTTCAACCAAGAAACTGTATGTTTAAGGGCTATTTTTCAGGCTTTTGTACTTTAGACAGTAAAATTTCTTGATAGTGTACTAGTGTGAAAAACTTTGGTTTATTATTAGGATATTAGCAGTGGGATAATGGTAGAGGGACGTTTCGTGTGGTCTACAGTAATTATTGGGTACAATATATTTATTTTTAAAAGGCTTGAGCGTTCTCCAAGTGATATTTGGTCCCTTATTAAATTTAAATTTTTCTGTGGGATTCAGCAACAAATCTTTTGATAAGATCGATAGATGGAAGTTTTATTTGATTGAAAGAACTTGCCCTAGGGTTGCCACGGTTCAGCAACAAATCTGGCTCGGTAATTCATCCAAAAATCAATAATATATAAATAGATAAATACAAAGTATTATGGAGAAGAGGGATAGGAAGAATTTGGAAGAGTAATTTTGGGAGCCTCTCAAGGTCCTTGGGGTTTAGTACTGTAAATTTCCATGCAACCTGTAAATGCAATTTCACTGTTTATATTGTAGTACAAATTAATTCTGAGCTATTTTCTGTCAATATCCATAGCAATGTCAAGGACCTACCATTATTATCCTTTCAATTGGAGATCTCATCATATTTTCTGGTATTGTTTCCCTTGGCCTTGTCAATATATTATATTATTCTCTCAGAAAAAGCATGTCGGATAAATTTTATCCACCTAATTACTTTGATATTATCACTTCAACTCTCTGAAGAAGGATAAGAAAGAACATAAAGTTAGTATTGATTGAATCCCACACAAATAGGTTAGGCTGAAGTCTGAACCTCATAGTGAACCTTATATGTGTAGAATATTTATGTGGAAAATCAAGTGTTCCGTAAGCTTTTAAAATGAAGAGAAATCAACTGAAAAAGAACGAGTAGAAGAGCTAATAACCCAAAGATCAAAGTTACTAGAATGAGAATTGAACCTTCTAAATAAGCTACAGGAGAGCTTGACTCTCACAACGAGTATGCCAGCTTCAATCAATTTCTTCTTGCTCTGTCCTGAAGAGGTGCTAAATATCACTACGCCATTCATAGTTGACATTGAATTAGAGAAAGACACGTGGAATACCTGGTTGAAAGTTTATGGCAGCTTACATTTGTGTAATTGATGCATAATTGCTCAAAACTGCACAGAGTGAAGAATAAACTTAGTCAAAATAGTGGTGATAGTTCTCAGCTATACTAAAAAAAGTTACCTATTATTTAAATATAACCAATTACAAAATAAACTTCAATGACCTTACGCTCGATTACAGCATCCAACTAACAAACCAAAGCATATTGAAAAAGCGCAAGAACTCCTAAAAAATACTGGGATTTACAGTTTCTCATTTACGTTCTAGATGGGTATGTGAGTCAAACCAACTTTATAGCAAAGAAACGAGGTGAAAGAAAGCTAAAGATCCTACCCCAACCAACCTTTACATCAAAGAAATTGAAGGATATTTCACGAGAACACTCAAGTCTAGCTTTCTACTGAAGTCTAAGCTTTCATCAATATATTAACTTTAAAAGTCCCTGTACCTATGATGAAATATTCGAGATTAATCTAATCAATGAGAATGTGAAACTGACAATCTAGTTTAAGAGTTCTTCACAAGTGTCAAAATGTCAAGGTAGTTCATACATGAAGGAAAACAAGAAGTCAGAAACCAATTTACATCATCCACTTCATAAAAAAAAAATATATTTACATCAAGAAAGAAGAACAGGAGTTCTTATCTTAATGTTATGCCAAAAATCATATCTTGCCGAAATGCTTGTCTTAACGGGAAACTGTTTAATGAAAAGAGGACACTTGAGCTCTATCTCAAAATCAACAAATAAATGAGAAGTACAACTCCATTGCATAAATTCCCTAACGAAACATTTTATTGATGAAATATACAAAAAGAAGGTAAGAACCACCACAAACCAAGAAAGTTAAAAAGGGCTGTCCAATTAATAAAAGTTGTCTGATAGCTGTTGAGAGAAGAAAGCTCAAAGAGAAAACAATCATATGAATTTTAAATGTATAAGAGAATACACAAAATGAAAAGAGTAGAAGTGCTTGCCTTCCCATTATTACTGAAGTTCTACTCGTTCAAGCACAATTGCCCATAGTGTGGTACCCACTCAAAAATTCCAAATGTGTACCCTTCCCTGAGCAACACCAACCTTCAATCACTAGAGAGTTAGTAGCAAAGGTGATAAAGTATCTAGTGGGAATTGATTTTGCATTCATCAGTATACACCACTGGAAGAAAATAGGGTTGTCCTCCTTGAAGCTGTAAATGATTAATCAATTTCCTGAATATCATCAAATCCCTCAATCAACATACTGTATGTCTTAGGATGAATTTGGCAACCTTGTGTCTCCATGATGCCAAATAGATCAGAGCATTTATCAGAAAGGCCCTTCTTAAGTAAGCCATCGATGAGTACTTTCCAAACCATTTCATCATAATTATACCCACACTGAAGTAAACTACAAAACACTCTTTTTGCTTTCTCATCATTTCCTTCATCATACAGACCACAAAGCAGCAGCTTGCAAGAATCTAAATGTGGTAAATGTCCATTTTCTATCATTATGTCTAACCACCCAATTGCTTCCCCGTACAATCCTAATTGACAAGAACAACCGAGAAGAGAGTTATAAATGTCTTCATTAGGTGATAGTCCCTTTTCTTTCATATGATCAAACAATCTGTGAGCTACTTCCAAGCATCCAACCTTGCAAAGACCTGTAATAAACTTGCCATAAGTATTAGCATTGGGAGCACACCCATGCTCAACCATTTTGCCAAATAAATCCAAAGTGAATTCATAATCTACTCTCCTCCAACAGTTGGAAAAATCGTTTGATGCAACCCCTGATGACAAGTCACTCAACTCTGAACTGCTACTTACTTCTTTAGGCTTTGTATTTGAGAGATGTTTAATTAAACAAGAATATGTGTAGTAAGATGGCTCACAACCAACTTCATGCATACGCTTCAGAATGCCAAAAGCACCATCAATTGATCCAAACCGTCCATATGCATCAATGAACAATGTATAAAGCATAGTGTCTGGCATTATTCCTTTTGCATTCATTTTACAAATTAAAACCTCTGCGTCTTTTAGTCTACCATGGCTACAATATGCATGAATAAATGCAGTATATATAAATACATCAGGATGAGAACCTGTGGAAAGCATTTGATCAAACATATCATGGGCTTGGTCAAACTCATCATCTTTTAATAAATTATCTATAAGAATGGTGTAAGTATCAGCAGCAGGCTCAATGTCCCTCTTTATCATTATTTCCACAAGTAAACGAGCTTCTTTAAAATTTTTCTCTTTGCAATATCCATCAATCAAGGAATTATAAGTAATTGAATTTGGAACACATCCAGCAATAAGCATTTTATCAAGCAAGAAACGACCATCACTGACTTTTCCAACCTTGCAATAGCCATCAATCAAAGTACTGTATATTACTTCATTTGCCTTTATGCCTTTCTCCTTAAGAGACTCAAAGAGAGAACGAGCTTCTTCAACCAGCCCTCTTTTACAGAGCGTATCTATGAAGACGCTGTAAGTCCACTCATCAGGAACCAAACCACTTTCATTCATCAAACTAAGCAGCTTATAAGCACTGCCCAGATCCCCTTCTTTGCACTGTCCATGGATCAATATATTGTAGGTAACTACATTTGGTTGAAGCTTCCGCTCAAGCATTTTATGAAGTAGTGACATGGCCTTGTGGATATTCTTTGCCCTGCAAAACCCCAGTATCAATTCGTTATAAGTGCGAGCATTTGGGCTACAATTATTTGATTCCATGAGACTCAAAATTTCCAAGGCACTCGCACTCAATCCTTTCTTGCAATAACCATCAATTAAGGCATTGTACGTGACTACACTTGGAATCAATCCTTTCTCAAGCATCCCATTTAGAATTTTCTTGGCATCATCAAAATTGCTGTCCTCGCATAAACTACAAATAAGAACCGTATAGGTATGTACATTTGGCTGACAACGCTTCTCAGTCATCTCCTTGAACATATTAAGTGCTTCTGTTTTCCTGCCCAACTGATACAATGCAAATATGATAACTGTGTAGGTACGCACAGTAGGCCAACAATTGTCCTCATGCATTTGTGAAAACAATTTAAGAGCTTCATCAACCCTCCTGGCTTCACAAAATCCATGAATCAGATTGGTATAAGAAACCTCGTTTCTGAGGCAACCTTTATTTGGCATTGATAGAAAAATGGCATTTGCAGCGTCTACATTCTTATTCCTACAATATCCTAATATCAAAGAAGTATAAGTAAATGTATCCAAACTCAAACCGGCTTGCACTATCTTACTGACATACAGCTCTGCTTCAACTACGTTACCCAATTTACAATATCCATTGACCATTGTGTTGAGTGTAAAAATATTTGGTGTAACCATGTCATCCAACATCTCTAAATACACACTTTTCATTTCATCAATCATGAGAAACCTCGACAACAACATCAAGAGCATGTTATAGCACCTAAGCGTGAGCTTAAATTTGAAAGCGTCCACCCGGCGGTTCATACTCCGCAGCATTTCCAACACGAACAGCGCATTCTCTGATGAATCCGTAGACTTAATCATTAAAATTCGCATATTTTCAGCAATGCGGAGGTATCCATTTGGAACAAGGATGTTTAACATAGAAACATAGGATTGAACATTGTGTTTGAATCCATGCTTCTGCCCGATCCAATTGAAAAACGCAAGAGCAGTTTGTGGATCGAGATTGAGGGCGAAAAGAGCAGAAATATGGGAGGGAGCAATAGAAGGGATAAGATTTTTGAGAGAAGGATGTTTCTGCCAATTGGGGCGAGAGAGAATGGAGAAGAGTTGAGCGGGTATATCATGTTCTACAGAAAAGCTTTGAGGAAGAGATGCAGGTGATGTGAAAAATCTATGCGTGATTGAAAATGTAAGTCTAAGCCTGAACCCAAGGACGACGAGAAGCTGACCTGATTTGATAATGGCAGTGGAATTTCTAATCATCGTGGGGCATCGAACGGGGGTGAAGACTCCATGCATAAATGAAGAGTTTGGCAATGAAGTAAGAAGATTCATCAAGCAATAAAGGACCCTTACAGCCCAGATGCAAAAATCTCAGGAATCGGCAGACTGAGGTTTGGAAATAGTCTTTCGTCGGAGATGGAGCTCCAATGCGGCGGGGATTTTACCCTTGTCGCCGGTCCAGGAAGAGGAGAGGAGGAATATGGGGGAAAAAGAAAAATGGCGGAGAAAATAAATGGGAAAGAGAATAAACTCAATTTAACACATCGGAATTTTCATTTTACAAAAATGTTTAGGCCTAAACTTTGTATCTCACATTTGTTTTGCGGAAATTTTTGGTATAACTTTGGTAGACCATTCCAAAACACGCACTTACAAATTAGGGATTCAAATCAAAATTTTACGTTTTTAACTTTTAAAAGTTTATAATATCTAACTTTAAAAAAACGTTTCAAAATTTTTTGAATGAAAATTGTTAGGAGATGTTTATTATTATTATTTTTTAAATGTAAATAATCAAAATCTTAGATGCTCGAATTTATAAATATACGAAATCATAAAGGTCAAGTAACTCAAGATAATTAGGTTTGTTTAATAAAAAATTATTTTAGGTATTTGAAAAATGTATTTATCACTATCTTTGTTTTGTGCTAGGATATCGTAAATTTACATTATGTTTCAATAATAGCCTTACGACTATTTAATAATTTTATATGATTTGAGTGTACAACATATTTGTTTTTTTTTTTATCAAATTGATTTTTTCTAAATTTTTACAATTTATATCACTTTTAATTTATATGTTTTTTTTTTTAGCAAAATAATATATCACAATTTTAGATTTTTTCATAAAATATATATTAAGTTTAATTTAAATTTAAATTTAAATATCTGATTATATAATAAAAAGTTATATATATGGTTGACTACTTATTTTAATGGGAAATTTTTTAAAATAGAACCATTGACAAACTATTTACGATTGATAACAAAATTTTAATTTAAGCTCAAAATGAATAACTAAAATTTTAACATAAGCTTAAAGTATGAATATTTTTTTGCCATAGTATATAAATACTTTCCATTTTCTTCTATTTATGTAAATTCTCCTATTTTAATTATATATTGCAAATAAAGATCAGTATGTGTGTGAAAGAAAAAAAATAAAAAATGACAAAAATGTTAAATGAGAACTTAAGAAATTTAGAAAATCTTTCAAGAGACCATCCAAAACTTTTGAGATACCCTATAAAATGCCCGAGAATCTCTAGATGTTGAGACGTCTTACAGTACTACGAATTCGTAGCTAGTTTTTAAAGATTTGGCCACAAATTATGGTTTTGATCATATATTTTTTTAGTCAACAAGAATTTAGTTCAACTAACATCTCATTATACTATTAGCCACAAGGTTTTGACTTCAACAAATCAATATGATAGTCGAGATGTCCACTTCATGAGAATCGAAGATGCGAGTAAAACAAATTATCCCTTAAATTTTTTTGTTTCAAAAGTACCCTTTAACTATTGAGAAGTCTCATAAATACTTGAACTTAAAAAAAGATGAAGTATTTTCGTTGACCCAAATTTTACATCAATTTTTTCATCGACCAAAATTTAAAATTAAAACATAAGATTCCAAAATATCACACAAAATTTTAATATAATTTTCCCCCTTAAAACATACTAAACTAATAACTAATTAAACACACAAATGTATTTGACTATTATCACACGCTAAACTTTTGAAAGTACTTTAATATTTTCAAAAGTTTTAAAAATACTTTTAAACTAAAAAACATAAAATTAAAAAATACGCTTGTTGTTGTATAGTACAAGCTGTTAATATTGTCTTACTTCTCTATTTTTCTTCTTTTTTTTCTCCATTATTTTTTCAATACAATAAATAAATAAATAAGGTTGCATACTTTAATAAGGTGTATTAACTCTAACAAGAACAAAGAAAATAATAGAAGCACCAAAAGATTTTAGGACTTAAATTATTTAATTATGTTGTATGTTAATAGTTTAGCTCGTGTGTGCTAATAACTCAATAGACAATTCAAATATCAAGAATAATTTTATTACAATTTAAAACTTGAGGACTAAATTAAAATCAAACTAAAATGATTAAAAAAAAAGATAGAAAGTTACATTTTAGACCTAATCACTGAACTCAAAAAGTAATTAGTTCAAACAATGTATTATCTTTTTCTTTTTCCCTATATGTGAGAATACCATTAATTAATAACACAAAGTTAGCTACAAAATAAGCAAACACCCACATGGCATGGTAGTTAGGCACTTGCCTTACCACATCATGATATGTTTCTTGAAACCCTTGACATTGTTTATCCTTGCTCGGCATTGACCGATTTCGTCCGATACGCAATGTGCAAGGATTGTTATATAGTTGGCGTTGCTCTCTTAGTATTACCTTCGAATATTTGCACGAGCTAATTGAAAACAAGTCTTTGTAGTCAATTATTCAATAACCATACTATAGCGGTAAAATGAGGTCTTACTATCTTACTAACTCGCGAGAAGACTTGGTTTATTATTAGATTGGACCATAAACAAATTATTAATTATTATAGGGGTAAAATGAACTTTTAACCTAACTTTAATTACAAACAACTTGTGAATAACAATTTGCACGTAATGATTAGGTTCAAGATTACTTACTAGCGCAACTCTAAATCTACAGTGGAGTGACCTATAGTTAATGAATAACGAAAACTAATTTTGTGTTAATTTATTGATACGGTCTTCTAATTAGTTCATACAAATAATTCAAGATCAACGAGAAGAGAGTAGAACTCACCAACATTTTCTCCATGATAGTTAAGGGTAAATATTCACTTTAGCCTTGTCTTTTAAAAAAATATATATGAATAACTCGATTTGATGATCCAATGCTTCTGTTAATTAAGTGAGTTTGAAGTGTTTATTTATTTGATGTAATGACTCAAATGTGGATCCAGCAGAATGTTTATTACATTTATTTTATTAAAAAATTACGAGTCCGTTTGAATTGAAGAAAAAAGATATTTATCAATAAATTCATTTTTGTTTAAACTATTTTTCTTAAAAATCTATTTTGAGTTACTTCTTCTTTTTAAAATAATTTATTTTATAAATTAAATACTTGAAAATGTAATCCAAACATAATTAATATAGTTATTTACGGATGATATTAATTATATGACTTAATTTTGACCTCACAACCACATTTAGATATCATGTGTGGAAAAGAAACAAATATTGCAAAAATTAGAAAAATGTGCAAAATATTTAAATTCAAGTGAAGTAAATTTTTGCTTTTTTAGTGATTTTTTTTTCATGAAATGTGATAGTTTTTTCTATTAATTATTATTATTCTTCTTAGAAGAACCCAAAACAAAATTATGTATAGAAGAAGAAAAACATATATGGAAATTTACATTTTTAATGATAAATTAAATAGGTATTTAGAGTTGGGTTCACCATTACTTTTATCTAACAAAAATATATAAAGTATAGATTATATTTTTTAAATATATAAAGTTATCAAGTTAATTTGGTGATACGACTGGTTATTTCCTCCCCCACTTTACTTTTCTTTCACCATTTCTCATTTTCTTTCAGTTCATATACCAAATTATGATCATTGCTTGAAATGTTCATTTCTCCTACCAGTCTTCCACACCCAATGGAACAGAAAATGACAGGAAGAAAGCAGAGAAAGAAAAAAAATCCTCTGAAGGCTAAAATGGAGAGGGTGAGGAAGATGAGAGGAATGCATTTCCTTAAACATATAAACTATTCTTTAAAATAAATTAGTCAGAAGTATATTTTGTTGAATATATTTTCTGCTAAGCTAAGAAAAATATTGACTTATGATAAGATTCTAAAAATTTCAAATCCAAGTTGAAATATCAAACGTGACAGATTGTAGAATAAAAGGAAGATGATGAATGTGGAATTTTTTTTTCCATAATTTTATTTTCCACGATCACATGTGAAGGCTATACTTTGATTACAACTTTCTCTAAAAAAAATCAAAACAAATATAAAATAAATTAAGGAATGTGTGGAGAATATGATTGGGTTTCAGGAAATTATGATTGATTTCCTACGCCAACTTTTACAATAATAATTTATTTGTCTTACCAAAATATTATAGGAAGAATTAAATTGTAAGGTCATGTTTGTTGATTTCTTCAAAGAGGAAACAGTTGTTATGATCCAAATTTATAACATAAAGTATTGATTATATATTAAAGAAAATAACGATAAAAGGAATCAAGGTTACTTAGCCTTTGACGAGGAGAATCGGAATCATTAAACTATATATTCACGTATTAGTATTAGTTGAATTATGTTGCACGTTCAATAATCTTGAATTAATGTTTAATATCAAACCTATCTTTAATTTGTAAATTGATATTAATATTTATCTTTTATTTAGTCACTTGAACTTTATTGCTAATTATTGATATATTTGATTTAATAATTCATCTTAAATTATTTTAGACAGGAAAAAAAAATGTAAATATAACTATCAAGCTTAAAAGAAAATGTATAATGATAAAGCACTTCTATCACTCGTAGATTCTACATTTTTTCATAAATTTCTTCTTCTTCTTCCTATCGTTGTTTTGTATTTTTTGGGATAAATTATATCTTTTAATTGAATCCCAACTTCTATTATCTTTGCAACTAATGGAATGTCATCCTATTTTTTGACAAAATTATACATTCGCTTTTGGTGATAACATATCTCTATCTTTCACTAATGTTTGGCAAAAATAAATCTTTTAGAAAATAAATCTTAATTTTATGGTTTTTTGTTATTTGTTATTTGTTAATAGAGAAAATAAATCTCTATGTAGAAATCATGGCCAACGATGAGGCAACTTCATGCATGCAAAAAATATATATAATTCGCATAAAATAATTAAATTGGTTAGTGACCTAGCAATCAAATAGATGCAAACAATATTTTTTACTAGCTAGCTAGGATTGTGACGAGTTTGTTAAGCAATAATCGTTCTTCTAAATGTTGTGATAAATTATATCTACAAACATGACTCAATCATCTAGCAATCTCTCGATACCAAATTAATTGTATGTAAGACGACGACTATTTAAACATTATAATCGATAATTTCAATTTTGCATTTAAACACACTTTTTCCAACCAAAGTTTTGTTTTTATAGATTTTAAATTGAATCTTCAACAAAATTTGTTAAAAAAATACATGTATGTGAAAGTCAAATATAAATATTATTAAATATATAAATATAATAAAAACGTGAGAGTGAGAAATTCTATATCAGTAATTGAAACATGAGTATTATATCATTCTCGCAACCAAAATTAAACCATTAAAGTAAAAGATAAACTTGTAGCTTTTATGTTTTATTTTTATATATATAACAATATATGATTGAGTTACTTAATCTCTGGTTTTGTTCTTAACTAAATTCACTCTACTTAAATATTATATCGTCAACTAAAATGTGTCATCTTTTCTAGTCTTTTGAATTTTATAAAACTAAGAGGGAAGGTTGTGTGGAAGTAGAGGTATATATATGAAGAGTATGGAAGATGATATATATACAAAGGTTAATCATGTGAGTTGAATCTCAATACACAATCAAGGCATACGGAAAACACTAGAAGAATTTGGTTTCTTGAGGAGGACATAAAGCTATTCTATAGGGAACTATGCAAAACTTTATGTAAAATCTAATCATTCTAACCCAACATATTTCTATTTTATAATATATTCCTTCAATGATTTTCGTGCAACTCATGAATGATGATATATATTATCTTTTTTCTTTCTGTTTTTTTTGCATTCCTATAATAAATTAACTCAACTTAAGATTGTTGCAATACATAAATAAACGCTGACCATATAAAAAACTATCCATTACACAGAGATAATAAAGATAAAAAGAAACTTGTTTTTTTGACTCACTTTTAATTAGTGCGTTAGGACATTGTCATATACTCATCAACGGAAGAAGAAAGTAACCGTCACAACTTGCTTCCAAAGCTTATTTATTCTCTTTTCGTTCTTTTTCAACGCGTTTGATACAATATTATATTGTTGTCTCTTAATGAAGTTTGTGCGAAATTAATAATATTTTCAATTACTCTTTAATAATAGTCACTTGATACAGATTCAAAAGTTATCGTTTATAGTCTCTTTTTTCATATGTTTAACAATAATGTATGATGAGTCCAACTATTTTTAATAATTTTTTTTTTATGAGATTGTTTTGAGGACCAAAGATCTGCCTAAAATTTTTGTTTGTTCTATTTTTAATATTCATTAACAAAATTTTAGATTATTTTGCTTTATTTTACAAATATATTGTTTTGTTTAGTACAATAATTTAGAGTATCTGTGGCCAAATCTTTAAAAACTAGCTACGAATGGATGAAGATAACATAATCATAAACATTACCTCCACCTCATTATCATAATTTTAGGAGTGTTTTAAAAAAATCAAGCTAAGTTTTAAAAACTAAGAATTTATTTGATAACACATTTGTTCTTTAAAATTTAATTTTAAAAAACGAAGTGTTTGGTAACTAATTCACTTTATAGTTTTTTAACAAATTAACAGATTAATTTTTAAAATTACAAAAAAATATTGGAAATGAAAAAAAAAACAAGCTTTTAAAAAATACACTTTGTTTTTCAAAAACAAAACAAAACCAATTACCATAAATTTTTTGCTTTTAATAAACAAGCAAAATTTTTTAAAAGCAACAACAAAAACAAAAAACTGAAATAGTTACCTTAAAAGACTTAAAATTTTTGTGTTGTGTGTTTAAATTTGACTAAAAATATTTTATGCAACTTTTACAATTAGAAGAAAAAAAAAAACAAATAATTTTGAAACAAAGTGTTATCGATACATAAACGAGAACCATAAATGTAACTTTTAACATTTTTTAATTGTACAAATATTATTAAGTGATACTCATTTTGAGAATTTAAATAGTATTTTAAAGACGTATTAATCACATTTGACTTTTAAAAATAATGTTGATATAAAGATCATAATAAAAATATTAAAAACACCATTGTATTGTTTATTGAATTGAATTATTAAGACATGATACCATCCTTTCTATACGTTGTACAGCTATTAAAATAAATAATAAGACATTACAACACCCTTACCTAAAGTAAAATTAAGTAACAATACCTTATCATTTCAATTTTGAACCTTTTCTCCTTATTATTCAACTCCTTAAACCCCTCTTATTCCACCAATTATCCTCACCTTCCTCTCTTTACCATTTTCAAACAATATTATTCTAAAATTTAAACTCTTCTACTCTAAAAATTGTTAATGGTTTAATTAAAAAGATTTCATTTAGTCCAAACAGGTGGGCTGGCTTTGTGATCTTCAGTGTTGTGTTGTGACCAAGTTAATGTTATTATTCGCATTCTAGCTAACTTTCCCTTCTTCTTCTTCCTCCTCCTCCTTGAGGCTTAAACTTTACAAGTCAACTTTGTCCATTCCTCACGTTATTCCATTTTTTCCTTTCTGATCTCAATATCTACTTTTCTTGTTTAATATAATCTCTTCTTCATTTTAGTTTAACTTCTACCCTTTTCTTATTTACTCTATTTCTTTTATACGTTTCCTAAATTTATAAACATAACTCAAACTCCATTCCTTACCCTAATATTCCCTCTATATATAGTATAAAGTTTCTACTTTGAGTTAGAATTAAACAAAGTTAATCGACTAGAAAAAAAAAAGTGTAGTCTTTCCATTCTAGAAAGTTATTAACAAGTTATTCTACTTTTAATTTTGATTATTGATAATAAGTCTTTTTCATTCTTGATTTGATTAGTGGCGGAGCTAGAACTTAAGGTTTGGGGTACAATTATTTTATATATATAAGATTAAAAGTTTAGCTCATGTAATTCTAAATATGTTTCAAATGTGTATAGTAGGAGAAGCCGCAATTACGATAGAAGGACTGCATGACCACTTTGCCAAAACTTCATTTTACTACATGTGTGACACAAATGTACCCTTGCTCCCACATGGCTCCACTCTTGGATTCGGTTAAGTTTAATGTTTATATTACCATATGAGTCTAAACATATTGAAAGTCGGCTTTTATATGAATTAATAGCACAATCAATGGTTTACATTAACATTAAAATAATAAATGAGTATACGTGAAAACTTATATTATAATATTATTTTCGTTTGATTATCATTTTGTTTTTTTTTAGTTCTAGAAAATTAAGTTTATAAACATCATTTCTATCTCTAGATTTTTTTTTGTTTTGTCATAATTATTTTACCAATTTTTTATAAACCAAACTTAACGTTTTTAAAAACTAAAATAATGGATTTTTTTTTAAAAAAAAAAACCAAAACTTGTTTTTATTATTAGAATTTAAAATGATTATTATAAACAATGTCTTAATATTTGTTAGAAACTTTTTAAAACTAACAAACTTAAACCAAACTTGTAAATAAAAACTTTTCATAATCTATTTCAAGAAATTTGGTTTGGGTTCAAAACTTCCATAAATTTATAATCAATGAAACAGTCAAATATTTATAATTTAATAAATAACTAGTAAACAATAAGGTTTTAATTATATTACATTTTAGTCTCTAAACTATTTTATTTAGCCTTTAAACCTAAACCTAAACCCATAATGATAATCCAATAATCTCAAATGCAATAATATAATATTATAGGTAGCTTAAGGACTCAATTATTTGTCTATTAATTAAGGAATTAAGATAGACATCCATTAATTTAAAAAAGATAATGAACAAATTTAAAAGTTGTATGTGTGTTAGGTTTGTATCAAACAATTTTATTAAAATAAACATAAACGCAAATGTTATTAACATTTCATTATATTTTCTTTTTCAAAAAAAGTTATTTAAATTTTGGTTTTACTTTTTATTTAATAAATAAAATGCTAATTTTTATTATTATTGAAAATTTAATTTTCTTTCTACCCTTTCAATTTCCAAACACTCATTTTTACTAGTCTAGGTTTATTTATTCTTTTAATAGTGATGAGAAATAGTAATAATGATTGTAATTATTAAATTAACTAATAAACATTTAATATAAAGATTAAAAAATTTATTATTTAATGCTAATTAGAGGTTAGAAGGAGTAAATCTCACAAGCTAGTAATCAAATTGGAACAAGACTAACTAAATAATTAACATTTTGAACTTAAGAATGAACCTTTTTAAACTTAAGATGGCAAAAAAAAAACTAAAATTGGTAGGAACAGAAAATAATTTTGAAATGATGACGATGATAATAATAATTAAGAAATATAGAAACCAAAATTGGAAAAACATTGTGTGATTAGTGCAAACATTCGGGTAAATTTTCCCTATATATCTGTTAAGCGTTTACTTATCTCAAATCCCTACATTAATTCCTTCTTAATCCCTTCATTTTTAATTACCATGTGGGTGAGTTAAGTCAATATACGGAAACCCAGCAGGCAAACACGACCACCAATCAACACCTTCCACGTATATCACCTTCTTTTATTTATATATATATATATAACCCCTCTTCACACTCCACCCCTCCCCCGCCGCCTGTGACGCAACTCCCATCACCGCCAACTCCTCTCCATATCCTTTGAATTTCCTCCGACAACCATGCGGCGGAAGCCGCGCTTCACCGGCCTCATCTTCTCCCTTGCCTTCTTTCTTCTCTTCGCCTTTCAATTCTCCCGTAAGGTCTTCTTCTTGGGCGCCGATCTAAATTTTTCTTCTTCTTCTTCTTCTTCTTCATCTAATCTTCTCCCTTCGCGTTCTGCTAATCCTGTTGTTCATTACGCTCTCCATGAAACTAATCTCGACTTCCCTCAACAACTCACTCACCGGACTCGCCACGTCTCTTCCATTCTCGATCCTATTCCGACGATTTCGCTCCTTCTTCCCGATTGGGAAGTTCTTCTGATTTCTTCAATCGACACGCCGCTTTCTTCTCCGGATGCATTTCGGGACTTTCTCTGTTTGTTTCAGAACAATGCTACTTCATCGGCTAATTTCTCTGGGGTTTTGGATTTTACTGGTCGGGTCACGTTTAAGTGTCTTATGCCGGAGTCCGTTCGTCGTCTCCGGCCGTTTCTTCAACCGTTGCTAACCAAATCGCCGGACAAGGAATTTTCGTCTTCTTTGTCTTCTTCTTCTCCGGCGCCGGAATTGATGAGGTGGACTTTTTTCGCTTATGAAGCTTTTGAAACAGAGGAGGACGTCGTTCTGTTCGTCAAAGGCGTGAACAATCGTCAAGGAAGTAACCGGCAACCGACTGATTTAAACTGCGTGTTTGGCGATGGCGATGACGCCATTAGAACTGCCGTTACCAGCTCCGTGCAGGAGGTTTTCCGATGCCGTCATCCGAATTTAACAACCAGAGAAGATCACGACAAATTCAAAATTACTCTAGAAATTCTCGACGCGAGAGGGAAAAACATCCTCGTGCCGTCCGTCGCTTATTACTCACTGCACCGCAGCGGCCGTGGTGGCGGCTTAGTGGAGACTGAGGCGCAATCAATGATTTGTGCTTGTACGATGGTATACAACGTCGGAAAGTTCTTGAGGGAGTGGGTGATGTACTACTCGAGAATCGGCGTTGAGAAGTTCATTCTATACGACAACGGCAGCGACGATGAAATTTCCGCCGTCGTGAAGGAATTGAAACAAGAAGGATACAACATCGAGATCGTTTTCTGGATTTGGCTTAAAACGCAAGAGGCTGGATTTTCTCACAGCGTTGAGTATTCGAAGAAATCATGCAAATGGATGATGTTCGTCGACATCGACGAATTCGTCTTCTCCCCCTCGTGGTTAAACTCATTGAAACCGTCGAAGAACATGCTGAAATCACTACTTCCGACGAAGAATAGCGGAATCGGAATGATCACAGTCATGTGCAACGACTATGGACCGTCCGATCGTATATCGCATCCGGTGGAAGGAGTAACACAGGGGTACAATTGCAGGAGAAAAATAGAAGAAAGGCACAAATCGATTGTTTTATTGGAAGCCGTGGATCGGTCGTTGTTGAATGTGATTCACCATTTTAAATTGAGAAAGGAGTTTCAGTCGAGGCAGATGAGGGTGGAAGAGGCGGTGGTGAATCATTACAAATACCAAGCGTGGCCGGAGTTTCGAATGAAGTTCCGACGGCGCGTGTCTGCGTACGTGGTGGATTGGAAAAATTCAGCAAATCCAACGTCAAAGGACAGGGCGCCGGGGCTGGGGAACACGGCGGTGGAGCCGCCGGAGTGGCCAAGGAAATTCTGTGAGGTTAGAGATGATCGGTTGAGATTGCTGACGCAGAGATGGTTCGGGTATGAGACGGCGGACGGGTATAGAATGGCATGGCAGTCATTATGATTGGTTGTTTCCTTGTAGATTTTCTTACCTTATTGTTTTCTTCTTTTTGTATATTACTTTAATTATTTAGAGTTTACCAAAATACAGAGAATACAAAAACAAACCTCATTATTTTTTTTTTACAACTTTTTTCTTAATATATATTTTGTATTTTTTAGAATAACAACGTCCAGATAGAGTATCGAACATCCGACCTCTGATTTTAACTTATTGTTAAGTATATTCAAAAGGAAGATTTAAACCTTATTGTATAAGTTGTCATATGTTAAAGTGTTTGTTTTATCAATGATATAATAACATCCTATAGTTTTTATATCATCTTCTACTGACTTTTTTCTTGGTGGTATTCCTTTACTTATGACAATCCTTGAGAGAACAATCAAATCTTAGATTTCGGAGTTGACAATGGAAATTTATGAAATATTTTCTTTGATAATTTTATAAAACAACTCTCCATATATACAATTTGTGAGTAAATTCTTATTGAAATACTCATTTGATGTTTAAATACAAAGGAGATATACAAAATAGGAACTGCTTTTCAAAGAAACAAAAACAAAAACAAAACTTGTTTCTCTGTCAAGTTTGTTGAACTTGGAAACTCGTTTCCTTCATCAATTAGGCAAACTTAAAACTATATTTAAATAATTTTTTAAAAGGATATTATTGTTTTCTATTGCTTATGATACAATCCGAATGGATTAGTTTTTGTTTTTTGTTCCTGAAAAATTAAAATTTTAAAAATATGGAGGTTTTTTTTTTAAATAGGAGAAAAAGCAAACTATTTATTATTTAGAAAAAAATTACTAAACAATAAAATTTATTAATGTTGATTTTGTTCCTTAGAGTGTAAATATTTTTTTTCCATTTTCAAAAGTTTTCCAAAAAAAACATAAAAATTGATTGCCAAACAATCCAATACTTATTTTCTTTTTTTCTAATGTTATGTTGAGTTAGGAAATTGAATAAGTTACGTTTTTTTTTTTTTTTAATTATAATATTGATGGAAGGGAATGTAATTTTGAAGTTTTAATTTCTTAAAATTGGAACGTTTTTTTTTTTTTTTTTGTTAATTTTTATTTTTTGCAATGAATAACGGGAGGACAGTTTAACCTTTTATTATTTGAAAGGTTGCTGTTATTTTTGACCAATTGATATATATATATATATAACATACACACATACATAAATAAATATTTTTGAAAATTTAACAAATAGAGTTATTATTTCTTTGAATGCGAGTCAAGTTTTTTAAAAATTATTTTTTAAAGTAGAACAATTCTTCAATTTTTAAGATTCAATGATAAACAATCTAAAATTTCCTAAGAAAAAAGATTTAAAATATGCGATTTTTGTTAAAGAACAGTCAATGGGTCATGGTTGACTATAGAAATAAGGAAAAAATGTCAAAAATGGTAAATTTGACAACAAAAAAATTTACTAATGAATTTTTATTCAATAAGTTTTTTGATGAAGTGTAAATTTTCTTTTAATTTTGATTATTCTTAACAAATACTCAAAATCAAGAATAGTATTAAATTTACCATAAAATGATAATAGATATTTGAACATTTCTATTGAGTTTGACAACGACTTGAGAAACAATAAATTGTAATTTTCAATATATCATAAAAAGAGAAAGAAAATACTCAACAAATTGACAGTAAAACTAAAAAATGAAAAGAGAATACCAACTCAACTCAGTTTCATTCAATCATGCCATTATTTGTTTTCTTATTTGGTCAGCGGATTGTTCTTGGCACTTATCCAAAGGAATAAAACTAAAACTATATACATATATTTATACACACACACACATATATATATAAATACACAATTATTGTAATGAATGATTATTATATAACAAAAGATGACAAACCAAAAATTTCCCTCATTTTCTGACTTGTTTAGATGGCGAAACAAAGTTTAAAACAAAAGAAGAGGCAACAATGACATACGTGAAAGCTATACATATTAAACAAATCATTAATTTTTGATTAGTTGTAATATAGTTTAGAGTCCGTATTCTTAGTTTATATCGTTTTTACGTCACCTTGCGAGCTGGGGTTTATATATTAATACATTGTTTTCTCTAAGAAGTAATCAATATAATAATTTCTTTAATTCTTTTTAATATGTTTGTAAATAAGAGGATGGATTTTCTTTTATTGATGTAGGAAAATTAACTCACACGTAAAACGGGATACTTGAATTTTTTAAAGTAAATAGTTTTGTTTTTTTACTATTCATAACAATTTTCTTAATTAAATTAATTAAATTGAATATACAATTTTTTTGTTTGGTTTAATTTACAAGAGAAATTTTTGTTAATTTGCAGAAAAAAACTATTTTTTATTTAATTTAGAAAATTTGTAAAAAATAGCAAAATGAATAAACTATTTACCATTTATACACAAATAAAGTGTAATGATTTTTGTATTTTTGTAATTTTTTCCATAGGTGTAAATAGTTTTTTTTTTTAAAAAAAAAAAATCCAACTTTTATTTATCTTTTAATAATTGGAGAATTATTGTAAATTACAAATTTGGTGAAAATACTTACCGTATATAACAAAGTTTCAAACTTTGTTAATGAAAGACACTTATTTGATAAAATTTGAAATTTTTGCTATTTTTGTAAATAGTTTCACCAATTTATTTTACTATATTTCTCTTTTGTAATTTTGTTATCGTTAATGATTTTTTTCATTATATATTTTTTATTTTATACCCTAATTTTGGAAAAAAAAATTCTTACTATGGCAAGTTTTAAAACAAAATTAATATTTTTAGAAAGAAGATTTGAGATCATAGAAAGAAGGGGAGAGAAAGAGAATCCATTGGATTATTGATGATGAATTAAGATTCTTTATGATATTACTTTCTTTTATGAGAACAAATTTTTATCTAAATCATAATAAGTTTTTCGATCGATCAATCGACTCAAGCCTTGAATATCCTCATGGTTATATCATAAATATTGAAAGAAGTTGTTCAGATCTTGAAGGTTTACCACTCCTTTATCAAGATTTCAAGAACTTGTTCTTTTAAGATTTATGTTTCAAACCACTGAATAGACTAAGACGAGGAGAGATACCCAAACTTATTATTCTTTAGAAAAAATCAGAAAACATAAAAGAAAGTAGTTACCATAAGGAAAACTTTAGAACATCATCCTTCCTCCTCCGGATTCAGAAGGGAGTTTACTCCATAGAGAGAGAAAGAAGATAGAGAAGTGAAATGAGCAACTATGGCTCTGATACCATTGAGGGTCGGATACCACTGCTATTTATAGTGAAAACAAGATAATTAATAATTGCTTGCAATTATTAATTCTCACTATTGTCTTCACAGTAGTTCCAACAATTGATACAGGATCGTCAGAATGGCCGACAGGAAAGGACCCCTGTTTGACCTTTTCTGATAAGATTTGTGGGACAGGATCCCCACTAATCCTTATCTACAAAAATAATAATTAAAAAGCGGAATAAAGAAAGCGGTAAAATAGTGATGATATGTCTGCTAACCCTAATTTCTTCATTGGAAGCGTTTGTTTGAGAAGATAATGACGTCACCCGGCTGTCTTCAGATTGGCATGGACTATTGATTCCTCCATGTCGATCGTGTAGGCATTTATCATGATTTTAGGCTTAAACGGCTCTATTAGTGGTCTTACTTCGGCTTCCCCACCTTGCTGCCACGGAGCACCTAGCCTTCAAACACGATTTCTGCCTAAGGAGATATAGGAATCCTCTTGGAAATAATCCCAACCAGAGTTAATCCTTTACGCTGACTGCGCTGCCTGAGGGTGGTAAATCCTCATCGGAAGTTTGCCATCTCCGTCATGGAATCTTCTCTTTCAAATGTTCCTTTTGAATATCTTCAAATTAGCAGACTGAAAAAGCAATAATAAGATCGGAATACAATAATCTTATCTTAAATAAATTCAAGAGAATTTAAACAAATTAATTTACAGGATTTTACAATACATAAAAACACTTGAAATTAAAAATTCCTCAAGTTTGGACTAGTATGGCTGTGTGTCCAAAAATGGGTCGTTGATGTCGTATCCTTCGTATGGATCGAAGTTGTCGACATCGTTGATTGAAGCAGGAGAAGTTGTTTCGTCCTGCAAGTCGTCTTCATCATCGGAGAGATTGACTACGACGTTGTTGACAACAGTGTTGAACTCCTGTTGTGTGCTGGTTCCCGCTAGGGTTGACATGACTGCATTCTTTGTGAGGAGGAAGGCTTCATCCTCTTGCTTCGCCATATTTTGAAGATGAACATTGGCTTTGAACCAATCTTTCATAGTATTGATATCGAGGTGAGAGTAGTTGTACTTTTCCCACCACTTGACCTTGAGCGCTTTACTTAGCGATTTGAAGTTTCCGGATGGTCCTATCTGGAAATTCCAGCAAAAGATCCATGGGATTTGGAAGTAGAGAGCAAATCTAAACGTCTTTGAGAGAGGAGACGGATAGATGCTTAATTGAAATAAGTGAAAAGAACGTTGGATCTCGACTGGGAAAATCTCCTCAGAGAGTCCAAAGTAATTCCACCAAGTTTGAAACCAGTTTGGAAAGTGCATCTTGTAAGCTTGCTTACAGAATGTCACAAACCAAGAGTGGTTGTAAGCTTGAAGCCAAAATACGAAGTACCATGCCCTGGTATAGTCACGGTAATTGTAAGATGGCGGTTTGAATAGATGAGAGAATTTCTTTCCCACAAACATCCCTTGTTTCCAAGAGGAAGGAGTGAGAACTCGAAATATTCTCAGTTTTGAGTAAATGATCTTCGAAGGATCTTTTTTGTAGGGAATATGAGTAATTTCAGCAGATTTGGAGTCTACTAGAATATACTCATAGACGGTTCTGGTTTTTGAAAGATCCTCAGGTAGGAAGTTAAAACCTCGAGGAAATATTTGATTACAGATTTCTTGGACAGAAGGTCCATCGAATTCTGTTTCTATGGTTAAATCTACCAATGATGTTTTGGTGAAATAACCTTGAATAAGAGGTCTAGGCTGAAAGGGTTTTGGCCTGACAATTTGAGAAAACGAAGAGGGGTTCTTCGGAATTGGAGATTGTGCCGAAGCTGGAGAAGCGGCACGTTTAGTTGTGGTAGTTGGTCCAGTGGGACGCAACAATCTAGGAGAAGGCACTGGAATTGAATTCTCTGGGCCTGATTGAATGGTCAGGGCTCTTTGAGCTGAACCTTGACGGTGCCTGGACACTTGCTGGAACTGCAAGTCCATGGCGTATTGTTCTGCACTCATGGGAGAGGGTGAAGATGTTTGAGCTAAGGGTTGTTTTCCCCTAGGATTAGGAGTAGTTCCTGAGGAGGAAGCTACTGATTGAGGTGAAGAAACTTCACTGTTTGAATTGGGAGGCCAAAGCCTCGGTGGTTTTGGCCGTTGGCGGCCAGGAGGAGGTTCCATCGGGATATTGGAGGAGAGGATTTAGAGTTGGAGAGGCTTTCTTCAAGAGATGTTCTCTTGAGAGGTAGTCAGCTAATGAATTCTCACTGCCTTTTATAGGCTCAATCTTGAAGTCGAAACAAGAAAGGATTGCCTGCCACCTGGCAAAGATTTGCTTCGAGACAAGATTCTTGACATCTTTTTCGAAGATGATATTGCTTGCCTTTGAATCAGTTCGGATAAGGAAATCCTTGTTGATAAGATCTCCTTGGAACTTTTGAATGCAAAGTACTATTGCTAGCAGTTCTTTTTTTACGGTAGAATAGTTTTTCTGAGCACAATTCCAGACTCCGGAATGATAACGGACAACTGAGATTTTGCCATTAAGTTGCTGTTTGAGTATGCCGCCGTATCGGATATTGGAGGCGTCAATATCAATGATGAGTTTGGTTTGCTCATCTACTATGGATAAGCATGGAATGCTTTTGGCCAATTGTTTGATTGATTAGACAGCTCGTGTATGCTCGTCCGTCTAAGGCTTTGGATTTTTATTTAGTCTGTCATAGAGTGGCAGACAAATTGAGCGGAGATCCCGGATGAAATCGTCGATATAGTTGATGCAGCCCAAAAAACGCTGTAGTTGCGTTTTGTCTTGTAGTACATCTTGAAATTATCTACGAAATCCAGAGACCGTTGAATTGGTTTGATTATTCCTTGATTAATCTCATAACCAAGAAATCTAATCTTCGTTTGAAAAAACCTGATCTTTGGTTGGGAAACCACAAGACCGTTGGATTTAATGACTTTGAGAAACACATGTAGATGGTTGAAATGCTGGTCTACAGTGTTTGAGAATACCAAAACGTCGTCGATGTAGACGATTGTGAAGTCTTGATATTGGTTGAAGATGTCATTCATGACCTTTTGGAATTCGGAAGGAGCATTCTTTAATCCGAATGGCATGACATTCCATTGAAATTGTTCAAATGGAACATTGAAGGCCGTTTTGTACCGGTCTGAAGGATGTATCTGAATTTGCCAAAATCCAGACTTCATATCGAACTTTGAGAAGATTTTTGCAAGAGTAATTCTCTTAAGCAAATCTTGGCGATTAGGAATTGGATACCTAATCCACTTGAGAACTTTGTTGAGGGGCTTGTAGTTGATTAACAAGCCTTGGGACACCACGCTCCTTTTCGGCCTGGTTATTGACATAAAAAGCCGAGCACGACCATTGGCTTTTCGATGGGCTTATGAGGCCCTTTTGGAGAAGATCTGTTATTTCGTCTGAACAGATTTTGACCAGATCTTTGTTCATTTGTATGGGCCGAGCCTTTGTAGGTATTTGGGCCTCTTTGAAATCATCGACATATGGCAAAGATACCATATGCTTCTTCCTGTCCCAAAATGCGTTTGGGAGATTTGAACAGATTTCCTTTTCAAGCTTCTTCTGAAAGCTTTGGATTATGAGCTTAATAGATGGCTTGGTTATTTGAAGTGCCATCTTGCAGGTCTTGACTTCATCTTGAAGGAATTCGATCTGCTTTTCCTTTCTGGCGATGCGATTGATGAATTGATGAATTTCTTCTTCAACATTGTTGATATACTTAGGAGTTATTGGATTAATAAACTCGAAAGTAATTTCTTTGTCGAACTTCATTGAGATTATACCCTTATCAGTAACATGAAATGGATATAACTGGGTTAGGAATGGAGTTCCCAAAATGAATCCTTCATTAAGGTTTTTAACCAAAATGAATGTGTTGACTAGGCACACGTCTCCTTTGCAAATGTGCACCTTAGATAATTTGAACTGGATATTGAGGGGATTTCCACTGGCTCCACTCAATGATTCCTTTGTTTTTTCGAAATACTTTGAAGGAACAACTCCTTCTTGTATAACATTTTGATCTGCTCCTGAATCGATCAGTGCGAGAGCCTCGAGTTGGAAGTCCTTGATTTTAAAGACTATTTTTGACATCCATTTCTGATTCTGGACTTTGCTGATATAGTTGATACTACCGGTTTCTCCGGGTTCTTCGATCAGCAATGCTTTTCCCGTAAAATGTCTTTCGGGATTGTTTGAAGAAGTTCCAGGGAATTCCTTAGTGATTTGAATTTCTTGAAATGCTTGGAAGGTTTGTTCAAGATATGAAAGACGTTGCCTATTATCAGCAACTTCCCTCTTAAGACATTTTACTTCATGATGAAGGTCTTCAATTTGAATTGGCTTCTTTGCTTCGCCTTTGATTCGATTTAATATATCCTGGAAAGAATACATAATCGGACTTTGAATTGCCTTTTGGGGATTCTGCTCTTCCAAACTTTGTCTGAGCTTGAGAAGGCAGGTTCGCTTTGAATCTTCATCAGGGATCTGTAAATTACACGTAATATTTGATTTTTGTATTTTTGTAATTTTTTCCATAGGTGTAAATAGTTTTTTTTTTTTTAAATCCAACTTTTATTTATCTTTTAATAATTGGAGAATTATTGTAAATTACAAATTTGGTGAAAATACTTACCGTATATAACAAAGTTTCAAACTTTGTTAATGAAAGACACTTATTTGATAAAATTTGAAATTTTTGCTATTTTTGTAAATAGTTTCACCAATTTATTTTACTATATTTCTCTTTTGTAATTTTGTTATCGTTAATGATTTTTTTCATTATATATTTTTTCTTTTATACCCTAATTTTGGAAAAAAAAATTCTTACTATGGCAAGTTTTAAAACAAAATCAATATTTTTGTATTCATGGAATCATGATACAACCAATCACAACGTTCGTTTTTTGTTATCAATAATTTATGTGGTCTACATATTTTATGGTGAAAGTTAGACCATATTTTGTAGGGTCGTGGTTAATTATAGACAATATATGATTTATGAAGGATGATTTTGACCGAGATGAAAAAAAGAACCATCTTATAATAAAGAATAAAAGATACTTTTATTGAATGAAAAATGGATGGAAGTGGGAAAAGAAAATTATAAGATTAAAAATGGTAGGAGATGACCAAAATAGAAACAAAAGTTAGGTTTTATATAGCAAAACAAAACAACAAAATTGAAAGAAAAAAGTGCACATTTAATTAAGTATTTTCAAAACAATGAAATGGTCCATGGATTAAAATAAAAAATGCAAACAACCATGTCAACAAATAAAAATGTGAATGAGACAAAAAAGAAACTATATTTTTACATATAGTTTGTAAATTACCATATTATTACAAATATATGTCAACACTATCCTAATGTGGAATATAATTCAATCACAAGAGAAACAAGAAAAAAAAAAAGTTAATTACTACTTTAGTGTCACATATTAATACAATAAAATCACACACATATTATATTAATTATAGTAAAAATTAATATAGTTAATCATTCTTTTATGAACCGTAGTTTTTTTAAAGCATAGTCTAATCATAGTTACAACAAGAAAATGTTTATATTTATATGTGTGGATATGGTAAACTTTACATAGGATGTTGGTAATAACACTAATAAACATAAATTTTAATTTGTAGATTGAGGAAGAAAATAATGACCTACAATATATCATACATAGGTGTCTATGGGACGGGGCATGATGAGGTTGGAATGTCACTCCTTGTCCCTCTATCCCATTTTCCATCCTCACAAATTTCTCCATGGGAACGGAGCGGAAATTCCTTGCATGATTTCGTGGGAATCAAGTTTCTCGTGGAAAAATATTTCTCGTTTTTGTTTTGATAAATAAATAAATAAATATATATATATATATATCCCTGTCTCCGACCCAGAATTGTTAATGGGGAAAAATACTCTTCACTCCCTCTCCCTCTCCCATTCTCCTTGTATTCGAGATTTTTCCCTCGTTTAGGGTGGGGGCCCATAGATTAAATGGAATCTCTATATATACAAACTCAGTATAGTGCTTGGCTATTCATACAATTTTGAGGCTCAAAATTAAATAATGAGGAAGTACAAGAAGCTTAAATTTTTTTAGAGTAATAATTGGTCACCTTCCATGGTATAATCACACATATTATATTCATTCTTGGTTTGAGAGTTGAATTAAATTGATTTTTGACTCTCTCATGCTCATTTGGGTCTTCCGGGTCCGTACTTGCTTGAATTTCATTCACTTTATGCTTTTTCGATTTGTGATGAGCAATTATATTTTCAGCCTTTAACTTAAAATTATTCATGACATTAGCCCTTGCTACCACGTTAGGACTCATGTGTTAGCTCTTTTGTGTTATGAGCTACATTTAGAGGAGAGGCTTAACTTAAAATAGTATATTCAATATGCGAGTCCTCTTGTATTATTTATGTGTTTGGCTTTAAGTAACCAATCATTGCATACTTGTTGTTTGTCTAAAGATTCATTTGGTACCTTTGGTTTTTTGGATAGCTAGCCAAAACCCTTTCATTGTGCAACTAGCTTTCAAGAGTGTTTTCTCCACTTGTGAGTGAGTGGAATTGTGATACTTTAAGTCATACAACTCATCATCAACAACAGGTACAATCAAATTAAGAGTATGTTTGGTTGAGATTTTGAACGGTGTAATTTTGTTAAAAAAACTATTTTGAAAAAAATTGTAGAGATTGACAAATTAGAATAATGCATTTTGTTTAAAATTTATTTATAAAATAATTTATTTAGAGAAATCATTAAAAACCAAAATTTTAGAAAATGAAGTTTAGGTGATTGACAGGAAAATTGACAGTTTTTCTATCATTTATGAAAAGTACAAAATTGCCCTCTATACTATCCCTCTCCAATCTTATTAATATTACGGTGTTGAAAGAAATAAAGTTTTGTTAAAAAATATCTCACTTTTTCTCTCTTTTATTTTTGAATAATTACTGGAACAATACAATAAATCAAGCTCTATATTATTTATGGTGGCATTATTAATTTTCTTTTCTCTTATTTATTTATTTTTTCAAAAGAAAAGAAAAGAAATAATTATCTTGATTATGAATTTAAATATCAATATACTTCTATTTCTACTTCTACCTCTAAAATAAAACTGTCTAAAAAAAATTAATAGGAAAAAAAATAATGTTTTTTATTTTAACTTTACTAATTTCAAAATTTTAAAACAATTAGTTCTAAGATATTGTGCGATTAATTTCAAAGTATATATTTTTTTAAAAAAATTAAAATATATGTATTTTTTATGAAATTAGGTCATAAGGTTTAGTAGTCCTTTATGGTAATTTGAGTTAGGTATAAACATTTTTGGTATATGATAAACTAAACAAAATTCACATATAAATAGTTATAAAAAAGTCTAACCAAACATGTAAGTGTTTAAATTTAAACTCATTTTCAATAAAGTGTTTTAAAAAAATGTATTCTTAAAAAACATTTTGTTCTTAATTCAATCCAAATGGACTATAAACTTAGCCCAATTTGACTTATGTATTCTCAAACCACAAGCTATGTCAATAATATATCCAACCTAGACCATTATGAGATCCAACTAGGTTTCGAGCATGCATCACCTACACAATTAAACAACCTTACATATCTAAACTTCTTCCTCAAAGTATTTAAATATTTTACACACACAATCGAAAAAACAACTCAATGTACTCACTCAAAAGTACTATTTAATAAAAAATATGAAAAAAATTAATTAAAAAGTGAACATTGTAAAAATAGCAAAAAAAAACTATGATAATAAGACTCATGTCACTGTATTTTATAAATTGCAAAAATAACAAATTTAAAAGTTGATAACTCTCTGATAGTCGTATGATATCACTAATTACTTATCATATTTGCTATATTTGTAATATACAAAAAAGGATGTGTCATGTGCTGTTTTGTTTCTAAATATTTTTGTCATGTGATGCAATTTTCCTATTACATACTACAATTAGACAAAAACTAAATTTAGAAGGATTTGAAATTTTGACTTCTCTTATATTGAAAATACAAATTTTATGCAAATCTTTGATTACATTAGAGACTTATAGATTCAAACTTCATACTGCACATTAATTGAATGGAATATACAGATAAAATGAATTTGTTCTTCCAACAAATCACCATTATTATGGAAGTAAATTGAAATTAAAAAAAAAATGGAAAGTTTCTAATTCTCCATGCACACTACTTGTGGCAAAAAATGATTAATACAATGTCAAATATGGAAATCTCCAAATCCTTTTATGGCTAAGATTAAGAATAATATAATAACAATTGGGTTATTGAATATATCCTTTTTCCTCCAAATTATTATTATTATTATTATTATTTCATATTCCCTATTGAATTGAATTAATTAGATATATTGGTAGAATGTTAGGTTATATTTGAGGTTGTATACAATTAATTTATGAGCATATGGTGTCATTATAAAACATTCATGCTATGCTAGGCTGTCTCTATATAATGTTGTATCGTTGTTAACTACTTTTTTTTTTTTTAAAAAAAGACCATCATTTCCCATTTCTTCTACACTTTAGTTGTCTTCTTCAAATTAATATTATACATTCTCTCTTTTGGTGTATTGTTATTGCATTATTATTACCATCTTCTTGCCTTTTAAATTCTCAATAAATTAGCTCATAAAAACCTATTATGATTTTCTTAATTTACCACGACATAATAGTATTTATTTTACATTTTTAGTGTACGAGCTTTTGAAAACAGGTTTAAAAGACCCCTCGAATAATTTTATTATTTTATTTTAAATAATTATATAATATTTTAAATTAGAAGAATGATGTCTATGTCCTCTCTAAAATTGATTTTTTTTTAATTATAAATAACGTATAATTCTTTTTTAAAAATAAGACATAATATACTTTTGGAAGTATAAACCCATTTTTCAAAACTTGGAACTGAAAAGGTATATTTTAAAAACTCGAGGATTAAAATGAGTTTAGCATTATAAACCTGAAAACTAAAAAGATCCATTTTTAGAACTTAGAGAAAGAAAAAAAAAGTTCCCCTTATTATTATTTACAAAGCTTTAAAACTAATATGACATATACTTTTTAATATCTTCGAAAATTTTATACAATAAGAATTGATGGATGAAATTATAGTCTAATTAATTAATTAATATCTATTAAGTCTTGCTATTAGTTTTAATTAATTGTTTAGATTTAAATTTCAATTAATACATTTAAATATAACATTAAATATGTTATATGAACTAATTAATTTAAAATCTCATTGGTCTAGTAATTATATTGAATAACTAAATTAAGTTTAATTAATGTCTAATACAAAAAAGTAACAATTTATTTTTATTTTTATTTTAAATAACGCCAAATTTAATTTATGACTAATTATTGTTCTCATCTATTTAATTATTTAATTAAAAAAATATAAAAATATGAATCAAAATATTTATCAAATATAACTATTTTTTTTATTCAATCAATGATAAATATTGATTAACATTATTGATATTAATAAAATATAAAATGTTATTATATTTTGTAAATATTTTAACGATCGGTCAATTTTAATACATTTTCAAACAAATATCCTTTTAGCAGAAGAAAGAGATGAATTCAGTGGTTGATCATATTTTACATTAGACAGATTAGTCATTAGATTTGCAATAACATAATTAGGCTGCATTTGGTGTTAATTTTGGGGGGATAGAGAGTTGATTATAACCAAATTGCAACTTTAACTTTTTTTTTTTGTTTAATAAAATATGGTTAAATGTTACTAAAATCACTTCAAAATCTTTACCTTCCTTTCCCACACTTTTTAAAACATATTATAACCTATTTTTTTTTATTAAATTTAAAAATAAAAAATAATTATAATGAGAAGCAATTTTAAGAATAATAATTAAGTATATAGTAATATTTTAAAAAAATTGCAAATATAGCAAAGTCTATCGGTCATAGACTTTTATCGCTGATAGAGTATAAACTCTATGGTTTATAAGTGAATATACTCCTATTATTGATAATTATTGATAGTCTTTGACAGATAGACTTTGCTATATTTACAATTTTATAAAAAAGTTGATATATACTTAATTATTCTAGTTGCTATACTTGCAACTATTTCAATAAAAAAAAATTAAATTGATGTTTAGGTAGAAAATGAGTTAATCTAGCAAAAAAAAAAAAGAAAAACTAAAATTTGATACTTTCAATTTAGTTACTATATTTGCAACGGACCATAATTGTTCTACACGTTTAAATTCAAACTATGTAACATTATTTATGCTCATAAAACAATCAAACTTAGATGTGCCATAAAGTCTAAAGTTTGGGACTTCTACGTGTTCTAATTTCTACTTCTTGGCAGAAACAATGTGTATTGCAGCACATTTTTTTGGCAATCTCATACACTCTACTCCTTGAGAGATGAATATGATCACAACATTCAAATCTATGTTTCTTTGTACCCTCCCCTTTAAAAGCAATATAGATTTTGTATGATGAGCATAAAGACAAAAGTTGGGGAAATATTCCCCCATTCTCTTTTTGTATGTTATATAGCAGTAGCTAGCATCATATTTCTTTGTATGATTTGTCATTGGAAGTACATTCAATTAGCAATCAAATATATATATATTTTAAAGAAAAATTGACACAATTCTTTGTTCTTTAACAAATTGGACTCTAAATTGACACAGGAACGACTGACTCCAAAAAATAATACAATGTTGACTTTGACCTTGACCTCTAAAGCCAATTAGATTAAGCAATCCAATTGATTCACCCCTTGTCGTTGGCATTTTTCAAAGTGAGAGAGGCAAGTTAGATTCGACCTCGACCTCATAGTTCAATCCAAAGTAAATCAATTGGGTTGAGCAACCCACTTGCTTAGTGCATTTTCATTGACATTTACCGCATGTATTGTATCCGTTTGAGATGAGACAACCTTTTGGTTTTATCCTCCCATTTGACTTCTTCTCAAAAGTATGATACCTTAAAGTACCACTCTTTTGAAACCAAATGTAAGCATATTTTAATTTTCTAAAGTTAAGAGATATTATTGAAATTTTTGAAAATTAAAGAATATTTTTTCTATAGTTTTGATAAAAAACATGGCTCATTGTTTTTTATTACGAGCTACACATAAGTCGCATTACATTTTTTTTTAGTGAATCGCATAAAATATCCTTTAGAGTAAAAAGATTTAAGTTGACAAGTCAACAAAATGAAAAGAAAAAAAAAGAATCTTTTAATAAAAGATAAGAACAAAAACACAAAAAGGGAACCTTTCAAAAAAGAAAAAGAGAACTCAAAAGATAGAGAGCGTGTGTGTGTGGGAACAGGTGGTTAGAGGGTAGAGCTGGAACTCTCCGCAACACAACCAAGAGCTCGGGTCTGTGAAAAAATGGTGGGGTCTCTCTTCCATCCTCGCCAAGTTTCTCTCTTTTGGCCTGCGCCTTCTCTCTCTCTTACGGTCAAAGACTCAAACCCACCTCTCTCTCTCTCTCTCTCTTTTGGTTGTTTGGAAGCTCCTGTTGCTTCCCCTAATCACATCCCTTCCTTTCTACCTCGTATTCCCCCATCGCATCTCACTCCGACCTCAGAAAAAGTCCCAATTCCATCTCCACCATCAACAATTTCACCCCTATCCTTCTTCCTTCTTTCATGGGTGACAGCCAATTACCCTCTAGTGGAGTCCACTTTGGTCAACCAGCCCTCCTGGATTGTTTTTTCAGGAAATTAGTCTTGCCCTGATTCTTACCTGCTGAAAGGAATCACTAAGCTTTTGGATTTTTTTAATGTGCTTGCTTTTAGCTTCCCCTGGCACGCGTGATCACGATTGGGTCGTAGCCATTGCAGGTTTGATTTCGGGGTTATGCTGTTTTTGATTTGTTCAATTCTGAAATGTTATTTAGACGTTGTTGTGATTGTTGGGATTGGGTTTTTTTTTTTGTTTTTTGAAGTTCATTCGGGTTTCTTGTGCTACTGTGTGGTTAATCTTGTGCTGGCTCTGTTTATCAGGGCTTGATTTATAGATCGGATGGCAGAGAGTTGGGATGGAAGTTATGAGGATTCTGGAAGTATATCTGACGAGAGTAGTTATTATGCGAGACTGCATATTGAACCTATTTATGATTCGTTTTTGTGCCCTCTAACGAAGCAAGTAATGAGGGATCCTGTTACTATAGAAAGTGGGCAAACGTTTGAACGTGCGGCCATTGAAATGTGGTTCAACGAATGTAAGGAAAGTAGAAGGAGGCCAATTTGTCCAATGACACTTAAGGAATTAAGAAGCACGGAATTGAATCCCAGTATTGCTTTGCGGAATACTATTGAAGAGTGGACTGCTAGAAATGAAGCTGTTCAGCTAGATATGGCTCGTAAGTCACTTAACTTGAGTAGTCCAGAAAATGAAACTTTGGGATCTTTGAAGTATGTTCAACATGTCTGCCAAAAGGGTTTGTCAAGGCACATCGCACGAAATGCTGGGTTAATACCTATGATTGTTAGCTTGTTGAAGAGCACAAGTCGAAAAGTCCAGTTTAGAGCTTTGGAAACCCTTAGAATTGTGGCACAAGAAGACAGTGAGTGTAAGGTTGTCATTCGCGAGTTATAGTATGATTTCATTGGCATGTCAAATTCGGAGTTTCGTGAACCTCTTGTTTCATTTGGCAGGAAATGTTAGCTGAAGGTGACACTCTTCACACAGTAGTAAAGTTCCTGCGTCATGAGCGTTCAAAGGAGAAGGAGGAAGCTGTAGCTTTGCTGTATGAGCTTTCCAAGTCTGAAGCCTTGTGTGAAGAGATCGGTTCAGTTAATGGGGCAATTCTTATATTAGTTGGAATGTCGAGCAGTAAAGCTGAGAACATCTCCACAGTTGAAAATGCTGATAGAACATTAGAAAACCTGGAGGTGTGTGAGAATAACATTCGACAAATGGCTGAATATGGTAGACTGAGGCCTCTTCTGACACAGATTCTTGAAGGTATGTACGTGATCTCCAGTTATAGAGTTCTCAGTAGTTATTAGTAGTTATCATTTGGTATTTGCTTCTTTGAAGAAAGTCAGGAAGCAAACATTTCTTGTCGTTGCTTGTATGCAGGAGAAGATTCAATTCACTTAAAAAAGTATTTGTTTCCATGCTTTCTGTACAATACTTCAACATATTTATAATGAAATACAGTTGCATAAATACATGCCAAACCCCATTTTGTGGTATCCTTGTTCTAAGTTATATTTGAAAGACCCATTAGAATGTGCATGTTGAACCCGTGTTGAAAAATATTTCTGCTGGTTATCTGCTAGGCATTCTCACACTTGCCTTATGGATGTGACTATGATTCCTAGACCCTAACAATAGGAAATATTTGACTGAATGCTGTACTTCACCATTGCGTATTATACTGGTATCAAGTCCACTGTGGAAAGAAATTATAGTACTTTCCTAATAAAACATGCACTCTATTTTGAGAAAAATATTTATATTACTTGTTAGATATGTAGCCAATGTAGACAGACACATTGGACATGTGATTTGTAAGGTCTAATCTAATATTCTTTCTTTCCTTCTCTTTTACTTTTTTTTTTCCCTGAAAAAGGGTTCTCGTATTTTGATTTTAGTGATATCTAGACATGACGGTTTAGTGGAGACAGATAAAAACCATCTACCTGGAGAAGCGGAGTTTTGGAGTCCAATTGAAGAAAAGTTTACAAGGACACTGGGAAACTGGAGAAAATTTGTGCCTGTCCAGGAGTCCTTTAATCTTGTGTACCTTAGTCTTTGAAAGCTTGCCAATTTAATTTATGTCAAGTGTTCCTAATGGTAAGGAAAGATGTACTGTCCTTAGGAAAGAAGATAATGGAATTTCTTTGAATGGAAGCAAGCAAGGGAAATCAAGTGGAAAGTAGTTTCATAATCACTAGAGGGAGTAAACTAGGGCATTGGTAATTTGAGGAAAATGAATCTAGCCTTAGCGAGAAAAGGGTTTTAAGGATCCACTTAAGTCTACATATCTATGGAATTAAAGTAACAGTAAATGTAGAGGGACACACCTTTCAAAGAGAACTTATGGATATGAAACGGTTTTGGGGATCCTCCTATTTCAAATCTAATGTGGAAAGAATTTATGGTTGGCATAAATCGACAAATCTATGGAATTACAGTAATAGTTCCTCTTCGATACACCTTTCACAGAGACAGATCACTTTTTTGTGTTTTGCTAGATTGTTGTGCTGTGATGTAGGATATTTGGGGAAAGGAGCAATAAAGTGTGCAAAGGTTTGAGTAAGGACCCAGTAAGGTTTGGTCCATGGTGTGGTTTCATGTTTTTCTATGGCCTTCAGTTTCGAAGTTATTTTGTATTATTCCTTATGTATCATCTTACTTGGTTGGAAACTCTTTTTTTTATAAGGGGGCTTTTGTGGGCTTTTTTTTTTTTTTGTATTGCCTATATTCTTTCATTTTTTCTCACTGAAAGCTGTTAATTCTATAAAACAAAACCATCATATAGAAGAGAGAAAAGGAAAAGAAGTGGACACGACTTCTGAATCCTTCATATCTAGTATCCCTTGCAAGATCGATGATGATCTGCTCGCTGAAGAAAAAGATAAAAGATAGGACACTAAAGTTGATTATCACAATATTTATTTAGGGGTATTGATTGTGGCCAGGTTTTTCCTAGCAAATCTTAAGAAATATGGGATAAGTGGAATTTGAGGGCAACGAGGAGGATGGAGATTCTAATGCAAAGGAGACTTGAACTATCCTTTCATGCAAGATTTATGGTCCGTTTGAATTGAATTAAGAAAAAAATGTTTTTCAAGAAACTCATTTTTGTTTAAACTCATTTTTCTAAATGTTGTTTAAAATACACTTAAAATTCTATTTTGAGTGACTTCCAAACACTTTAGTTTTTTTCAAAACAACTTATTTTCTAAATTAAATACTTGAAAATGTAATCCAAACACACCATTAGTTAATGTTCAGATGAAGAGAAAATTATGCAGCAGACTCAAGGTAGTGCAACTTGCAGAAAAGTGAGAGTTAGAAAAGCCTTTTGTTGACCTGGGTGAAAAAGGCTCAAGTGGATTTGACGGTTGAACTAGTGGCAAAAGTGACCACCTGGATTGGGATTTTTTGGATAGACTGCTGATGAAGAAAGGTTTTGGCTACAAATGGAGAATGTGGATTTGGTGGTGTGTCAGGAATGTGAAGAATTCTATCCTCATCAATGCAGCCCCAAAAGGATCGATTCAAGCTTCTAGAGGTTAAGACAAGGGGACCCTTTCTCCTTTTTTTATCTTAATTGTCATGGATGTCTTTAGCCAGCTCGTTTTTAAGGGGTGGAAGGAAGCATCATTGATCTTTTTAGGGTTGGAAGGAATGAAGTTGTTTTATTGCATCTTCAATTTGTGGATGATACTATGTTATTTTGGTGTGGGAAAGAGGAGTCCTTCTTCATCCTTAACCATATGGTGGCTTTCTTTGAATAAATGTCTGGGCTAAAGGTCAATAGGAGCAAACATAATATTTTTGGTATTAATAGTGATCAAATTAAGTTGTAGAGATGGGTGGAGGTGTTTGATTGCGAGGTTGGCTTTTTCCCTTCTTCTTATCTCAGGCTTCCTTTGGGTGGAAACCTGAGCCATGACTTTCTGGGATCTTATTTGTGAGAAAATTCATAAGAGAACGGCGATGTGGAAGAAAGGGTTCTTTTCTAAAGCGGACAAATTAACCCTGATTAGGTTAGTTCTGAGTGGAATTCCTGTGTATTATTTATTGCTTTTCAGGATCCCTAGCTTGGTGTGTAAGTGCATTGAAAAGTATATGAAGATTTTTTTGTTGGTAGGGGTGGATGAAGGAAGTGGATCTCATTTGGTTAATTGGGAGGCGGTGCGCTTTGTGAGTTAGAGGGGACTTAGAGACTGGTAACTTAAAAATTCATAACAAAGCTTTGTTGGCTAAGTGGCTCTTTAACTCTTTCTCCTTAAACCCAACTCTTTATGGCATCGAATCAACGTGAGTAAGCATGACACACATCCTTATGAATGAATGGAGAAAGGGGTAAAGGCACTTAACGAAATCATTGGAAAGATATCTCTTTTGAGCTGCCAACCTTCTCTCGGTATACTCTTTGTTTTGTGGGGGATGGGAAGGACACATATTTTTTGGAGGATTAGTGGGTGAGGGAGAGGTCCCTTTCCTCTTTATTTCCACATCTTTACCATTTATCCTTTTCCAAAAACTATATGATGTTGGATCTTTTAGTTGAGTATGAGAATCCCATGTCTTTTCTTTCGGGTTCTGTTGTAATTTGACCAATTGGGAAACGACAGAGGTCGGCTCTCTTCTTTCTTTGCTTGGGGGTTCAGTTTTAGGGAGGGGAGAAGAGCGTTCATGCTTGGAGTCCTAATCCAAGTCAGAGTTATACGTGTAAATCGTTGTTCAGTTTGTTGTTGGATCCCTCCCTTCCTAGGAAGTCTATTTTTTACGTGGTTTGGAGGATTAAGATTTCCAAGAAAGTTAGGTTATTTATCTAGCAAGTCTTGTTTGGTCGGGTTGACACTGTTAGTAGGCTTGTTAGGAGAAGGACCTCAGTTGTTGGGCCCTTTTGTTGTTTGCTTTGTTGAAAGGCAGTGGAAGACCTTGATCATTGTCAGTATGTGTGGGCTTTGTGGAGTTCTTTTCTGCCGGAGTTTGGAGTTTGCTATGTTGGACATCGGAGTGTTTGTGTGATGATCAAGGAGTTCCTCCTCCATCCACCATTTAGAGAGAAAGGGCGCTTTTTGTGGTTGGCTGGGGTGTGTGGTATTATTTGGGATGTTTGAGAGGAGAGGAACGATCAGGTGTTTCATGGTAGGGAAAGGGATCTTAGCAAGGTTTGGTCCTTCATTAGATTTCATGTGTCCCTTTGAGCTTTAATTTAGAAGATCTTTTGTAACTATTCCATGGGCAATTTTTTACTTGATTAGACCCCCTTCTTGTAGTTCGGGAGTTTTAGTGAGTTGGTTTTTTTTATGTCTTTGTATTCTCTCATTTTTTCTCAATGAAAGTTATTCCTATAAAAAGAACTAAAGGCAGAAGTAGCGGGCCCCCTCCCCCTAAAAGAGCCTTTATCAAGGATACTTTGGGTAGAAAACTATCAATTCGCTTTGGAGGTCTAGGAAAATTGGTTGATGATTCTTTGGAATTTATAGGCTCTTATGGAGGCATTTTAGTGACGTGGAAGGAAAATAGAGTTGAATTCTCTGACAATGTTCGGAGTTTTCTCAATCTTTGTCTGTCTGCTTGAGTTCTAATCAATTGTTTAAGGGGTGGTTATCTAGCACCTATAGCCCCTCTTCCAGTCAAGGGAGAGGTCACTTCTGGCAAGAACTTAGAGTTGTTTTTGGGATATGTCAAGGACCGTGGTGTCTATGTGGTGATTTTAGTGTCGCTAGAGGCTGGAAGGGAAATTGGGGGAGGGAGAAGCACGAAGAGAATGAAGAAGTTAAATACTTCAATTCTTAATCTTGATTTTGTGTGTATATTTTGTTTATTGGGCAAATTGTGTCTCTAGGAAAGGGACTGATGCTTTTAAGAAGGTTTTGATAGAAAAAGTAACCATATTATCTTTGATCATTTCCCCATCGCGTTAAAAATGGACATGCTTAATTGGGCCTCTCTCCTTTCAAATTCAACTTGCATATCATCAAAAAACTTGAAGAGTTTCCTTACCTAATGGCATAAAGAGGTCTTCAACAATATTCAAGACTCTAAGAAAAGACTCTCTGACGCTATGATGGCTCAGATGTGTTAAAAGCTAACAGGCAGTGGAATCAAAATTCAGGAGGGACAGAAACAATCTAAAAGAACTGGCTAATATGATCTTAATAGCACAAAGAATGTGGCTTCAAAATTGTAAGCTTAGATGGTTGAAAGAGGGGCATCAACTAGAAAATGAAGGAGTTATATTTCAACCATGGAAACTGCAAAGGGCCACTTGTTAACGACATAGCAAGATACAGAAACTGAGGTGGTTAGTTGCTTTTCTAATTTGTATGTTAGAGCGGTTGGACATGGATTCACATTTGATAATTTGAATTAGACTCCTTTAGACTTGAGTGGGAGAAGAAACTTGAATCTCGGTTAAATGAGTTGAAGAGTTTCGAGGTGATTTCATATTTGAGAAATAAAAAATCACAAATGGTATGACACGTGGCTGTAGAAAAAACGTGAAACATAGTGAAGCACAACCTAGTTTTTGGTGTTCCACAATTTTTTTGAAAGGGAGGCATTAATAAATGCACAAATGAGACACACAGCTTCCTTGCCCCCAAGAGAGGCAATGTGGCCAAAGTTTGTGATTTCAAATCCGTAAGGCTAATTACTTCCCTTTACAAAATTATAGCAAAAGCGTTGGCTAAAAGGCTTAAAAAGATCCCCCAACCATTGTTGATGACGTGCAAGCTGTTTTTTGGGGATGACAAATTCTAGATGCTATTTTGGTAGCATACGAATATTTGGGTGATTCCAAATAAAAAAAAAGGAGGTTTTCTTGATGAAGCTGGCCTTTTGTTTTCTACTTTTTGATGAAACCTGACTTGGGAAAAACCTACGATAAAGTCAATTGGTCCTACTTAGAGCAGATGCAACTAGTGATATCAAAATTGTATGATTCATTAGTTGGTATCGTACGAATTAACTCAAAATGGAGGTATAAGTGTTTTGAATCTAATTTTAGAGGAATTGTATGTTTTGGAATATTGAATCGTATGAATCAGGTTGAATCATTATAATCCAATTTAAGAAAAAGGAGTTCGGGATGTTGATTTACCTCCCAATAAGATTGAGGATTTTTTGGTGGAGGCTTTCGGATCCTATTTCAGTGAAAAAGCCTTGATCCTTTTGGATTGTGCTGTGACAGCTTTAGAGTCAACTTGCCAAGAAAGAATTTTGAATTTCTTTGGAATCTTAATCCTCCAAACCACATCGAAGACCAACTGAAGTAACCCACACATACCTCACATACTGACAATCCTGAAAAGGATTTTCCCCCTTTCGACAAAGGATCCAGTAACGAGGTCATCTTCCTAGCAAGTTTATCTAAAGTGTTCACCCAACCAAGCAAAACTTGCCAAGTAATGAACTTGATTTTCCTTGGAATCTTAATCCTCCAAACCACATCAGAGACCAACTCAGGATCCAACAACCACGAATATCCCTTCTCTCAACACTAAAAATGTACTACTCCAATAAAGGAAGAAGGGAGGCAACCTCCACCATTTTCCTATTGGACAAATGAAGGCAAAACCCGAAAGAAAAGGACTAGAGTTTTCGGGCCAAACCAAGAAATTAGAGACCATGCGTTTTTTTGAAGGAATACAAATGATAAAGATGAGGAAATGCAAAGCAAAGAGGGCTATATCCCCCACCCACTAATCATCCTAGAAATACATATCCTTACCATCCCCCACAATACAATGAACCAAATGAGAAAATGAGGGAAGCTCAAGCAATATATCTTTCCACAGATTTTGGTGTGTGCCTTTAACCCCTTTAGCCACGCAATCAAAAGAATGAGTGTCATGCTTACTCACAAATTACAATGATTTTATGTCACAAAAAGCCACTTAGGCAACAAAGCTCTATTTGAACCCTTAAATTATCAATCTCTACCCTCCTTGGTTAACAGGGTGCCCAACAACTTCCCAATTAACCAAATGAGAATCCTTCCCTTCATCCACCTCTTCTCAAAGAAAATCTCTCACAAGCTTCTCAAGGCTCTTTATACAAAGTGAGCCAAGGAAAGACAATAAATGAGAATGCCGCTAAGCACTGATCTGATTAGAGTTAGCCTACCATCTTTGGAGAAGAAACCTTTCTGCCATGAAGCTAACCTTTTACCGATCTTTTTAGAAATGGGGTCCAAAAAAGACATGGCTTTCGGATTATGAAGTTCATTACTTGGATTGTAGTGTATTGTGTTCTTGGAGAATACGTGCTTTGGTTAAGCAATTATTGTATTTTTTTTATGGAAGCAAACTGTTCATTGATAAAATGAAAAGAGGCTAATGCTCAAAATACATGGATACAAAGTAAGCATGAAAGCCTTTTTTTTTTTTGGATAAGTAAAGTAAGCATGGAAGCTAGGGCTTGGCTATTTCAACTAGGTTGACTGCCCGTAGCGCCCTTCTCATATTCCAATATAATAAACAGCTAATAATCTGGAGTACAATGTGCCATATGGACAGGATTACAATGAGAAAATGAAAGCATCCCAATTTAGACAAATATCATGAATGGAATAATCCATAGAAAACTTAGTTTGAGTTCACAAAGAAGAAGCTAGTAGACGAGTTGAGTCAAAACAATCTGACCAATCATTAGACTTGCCATGGAAGACCTGCTGGTTACATCCAAACCGAGTTTTGAAATCAAAGTTTTGACTGCAATTGGACCATAGCATTTGTGCTTTGCTAATGATGGACATACCAAAATTTGGTAGATAGTGTCACAATATAAATGATGCCCAAACACCCATTGTAAACTAAAGTAGGAGCATAGCTTCCACCAACATTTGCTTGAGAACGAGCAATTGAAAATTAAGTGCTGCAAATCTTTACTGTTGGCTAAACGGAGGAGGTGTATGGAGGGAGTAATAATGATACTGCAATTTATGTTGCAATGAATCTGAGTGCTTGACGCCTAGAAGGAACCAAAAATTAATATCCAAATCAGAATATTAATTGGGGCTCTTCGATTCCAAAGTACTTGGAAAATTTCTTTGTCAAGAGGGGATGAAGCAATCGAGTGCTTTGATAAGGATTTAGCCGAATATTTTCCAGACAAAGTCCAATGACCATAGCTGAGAATCAGGCACTTGAGATGGACTTGTGCCTTCTATGCTCCAAAGTAGTTGCTAGAGTTCTGGGAATTCCTCATCTTTTAGTTGCCTTCAAGGGAGTGAATTCCACAAACCAGTATCCTTGTCCTGATGATCATTTGTACTTCCATTAGGTAGTGAAGCAATGCGGAAAAGTCAAGGATATCTCACTTTGAAAGGAAGATCCGGACACCATAAATCAAGCCAAAAGAAGATTCTTCTTCCATTTCCTAATTTAAAAACTGCTAGTGATTCAAATATGCTCCAAAATTTTAATCTACTACCCAAAGGGCCTCTCAGCATTTAAGACAGGATTCCAGGTCGAAGGGTGAGAGAGCTTCCTTTACAACTTTTAAGTTCATGAATTCAAGTTCTAATAGTAGGTCTTTTCCCTTTTTCAGAATTTGATAGTAGGTCTTTTCCAATTTCAACACTAACGTGATAAACCTGCATGTGCAAATGTATTAAAAAACACACAGGAAAGAGACAAAAAAGAGTTACTGAGTAAAAAATGCAAAAATGGATAGTTGAAAACAGAATGCAATAAACAAACTGAAATGTAGAAACGGGAAATGGTATTTGAGCTTTTTATTTATTTTCTTGGATATTGCTTTTATACATAACTGTTGAAGATTATTGTATTATAAGAGAACTTTAAAAGGTTAAATTTTCTTTTGTTTCATCACATCTGTTGCAATGGAAATACATGTGTTTAAGCTTTTAATTTTTATTTTCAAGTATTAAAAAAAATATTATGAAGCATTCGATTGTGTTATTTAATGATGTGTCTGTGTTAGTGTGTTCTTTCATTCTTGTCAGTAAAGGAAGTTCTTCAACATTAAAATGATGACTGTGTTCCTCTATCGTAGATATTGTTTTGAACTTTTGGATAGGTTTGGAGTGGAGATATCCATACTGTTTCGCTGTTCTTTATTTTTTTATTTTAATGTTTTCCTTTTTAATGCTTTGATGGGATTGTTACAGGCCCGCCAGAAACTAAACAATCCATGGCTGCACATTTGGGCGAGCTAGTTCTAAATAACGATGTAAAACTCTTTGTGGCTCAGACTGTGGGGTCATCTCTAATTAATATTATGAGAAGTGGTGATAAGCAGTCAAAAGAAGCTGCATTAAAAGCCTTGAACCAGATATCATCGTTTGAGACTAGTGCAAGAGTTTTGGTTCAGGAAGGGATACTTCCACCTCTCGTTAAGGATCTTTTCACAGTTAGTTCGAATCAACTTCCAATGAAACTAAAAGAAGTATCTGCAACAATTCTTGCCAATGTTGTGAGCTCAGGCTGTGATTTCAATTCAATTCCAGTAGAACCTAATAATCAGTCTACACTTGTGTCTGAAGATACTATTCATAACCTGCTACAACTCATTAGCAATACCGGACCAGCTATCGAATGCAAGCTTCTCCAGGTTCTTGTTGGACTTACAAGTTCTCCTTCAACTATTTCAAGTATTGTTAATGCCATTAGAAGCTCTGGTGCAGTTATCAGCTTGGTTCAATTTATTGAAGCCCCACAGCTCGACTTGCGTGTTTCTGCTATAAAGCTCCTCCAGAATATCTCCCCACACTTAAGCCAGGAGCTAGCAGATGCTCTACGTGGTTCAGTTGGCCAACTGAGCAGTTTATTTAGAATCATAGCGGAAAATACTGGAATCACCGAAGAACAGGCAGCTGCTGTGGGGCTTCTAGCTGATCTCCCAGAAATGGATTTTGGCCTCTCTAGGCAGATGCTTGATGAAGGAGCTTTTGAGTTGGTCTACCTTAGAATTGTTCAACTCCGCCAAGGGGAGACTAGAGGTGGCCGATTTTTAACACCGTTCCTTGAAGGCCTCGTTCGAATTCTTGCAAGGATTACAAGCCTTGTACCGGCTGCTGAGTGTGAGCCTGATGCTAGAGCATTTTGTCGCAGGCACAATCTTGCTGCTTTATTCATTGAACTGCTTCAGTCTAATGGACTCGACAATGTGCAGTTGGTTTCAGCCCTGGCATTGGAAAACTTATCTCTAGAATCCAAAAATTTGACTCAGATACCTACGCTTCCCGAACCTGGATTTTGTGCCTCAATTTTTCCATGTCTCAGCGCACAACCAGTCCTAACAGGGCTGTGTCCTCTCCATCGAGGAACATGTTCTCTGAGGGAAAGTTTTTGTCTTTTGGAAGATAGGGCAGTGAACAAATTAGTAGCCCTTTTAGATCACACAAACGAGAAGGTCGTCGAGGCAGCACTTGCAGCACTATCTACATTGTTGGACGATGGGGTTGATGTTGAAAAGGGGGTTAACATTTTGTACGATGCAGACGGTGTTCAGCCTATATTTAATGTGTTGCTTGAAAACCGTACAGAGAACCTGATGAGAAGAGCCGTTTGGACGGTCGAGAGGCTGTTGCGCTCAGACGACATAGCAATTGAATTCTCAAATAATCCAAAGGTGAGTACAGCTCTTGTTGATGCCTTCCAGCATGGTGATTACAAAACAAGACAAATTGCTGAGCGTGCCTTAAGACATGTTGATAAGTTACCCAACTTCTCCAATATATTTCCTAATCCTAGTAATATGGGATAAACCTTGTTTCTACATGTGCTCGTCCAATTATTTGTGGCTTCGGTTGCCTTTGCAAATGGAATTTTCTTTCCCTTTTCTTTTCTTTTCTTTTCTTTTTTTTCTTCTTATCATTATTTCTTATTTTGGTTTGCGAGAGAGCCTAAGTATTGAAGGTAGGTATTGGATGTATAAAGTCTTCAGTTCTTTAGCCTTATTATCAGAAATTTGGTTTGTTGAGTGGTTCTTATAGCCAGTAATTTCTTTTGTTGTTAATCAAATAAACATCATATCAAGTTCGGTAAAGCATTATTGGGGAAAGGTGGTGTTTTTCCAAGTTTTTATTTTTCTGGTGGATTTCTTGTCAATGGATTTATCAATATACTTTGCTAGATTTTATTTCTTTGACCCAATTGCCTAACTTTAGTCTCTTTAATGCTCCATTTAGTAATTTCTTCCCATGGTTGTCATATTTCTTAGGTGAGTAAAATTCTTGGCCAGATTTTAAAAATAAAGACTATATTCTTAGTTTTCAAAACTTTGGTTTTGGTTTTTGAAAATATTGATAGAAAGTACCTAACAAAAACAAGAAATTTAAAAGTTGAAGAATAACAAGTTCTTATTTGGTAAGCTTAAAAGGTCAAGAAGATATCAAATTAGCTTGGTGACTTAAATCAAACCATAATTCTCAATTTCGACAAATTAAGAATATATATACACACTCGTTGAATACTGATATTTACAGATTTACACATTTATACATCTTTACAGATTTCAACACCTCTCCTCTTAAAGTTATTCAAGTTGGTTTCATTTCATGATGCCTTCTATATTAAGCTTCTCCAAGTTCAATAATTTACTTGTAAAATAATGAAAAGATGTTACATTTATGTTAAGGGAAAATGGATGGTGAATGTAGGTAGAGATGTTAACTTTACTAGTCAATAACTTTGTATAGGTTTCTTTCCGAAAAATTTTAATTCTTCAAATATATTTTTTTTAGCCAAGTAAAGTATGCAAGCTGAAGTGCAACTATTGTTATTATGAAATTGCAACTATTGTTATTATGAAATTCTAACTTCTGCCTTGAATGATGACGGAGCCTACAACTTAGTTTAGTTAGAATGATTGTTGATTATCGTTGATGACATAAACCATCATTGACAAATAAATAATGACAAGTTAATTTTAAAAAATAATGGTTCAAAATGACAAAACTACTAAAAATATTTTCAAATATAACAAATTACAAGTTGGCAGACAACCGATAGACATTCATGTCTATTAGCGATGGATGAACAAAGATGAACATGGATGACTTCAATTTAATGATAGATGATAGTAGTCTATCAATGTCTATCATTGATAAATAGTAATATTTTGTTATATTTCGATTCATTTTAATGTATTCTTTCACTTTGAACCCTTGAAAATTTGCACAACACCCAACAAACAAACAAGCATTTAAAAAAGTACTAAACAAAGCACCCATTATGTGCACCTTCGGTTACAAAAGGGAGAGTCGTTAATACTACACAAGGAAAAGTAATGAGTTATAATAAAAAACAACAAATATTGACAACTAATAATTTACAAACAAAAGTCTTGAAAAATATTACATAAGCATCATAAATTCCAATCCCTGACCATACTTGATACTTCGCTAACTATACTAAATTTAATTTCACTTCCAATAGTCTAACAAGTTGCCGAATATGATAACAAACAGTGAAAACTTTGGTGGATTTTACATAATAGCAATAATATGACTAAATCATCTACTAAACCACCCCCCACACATCCATTTTCTTAAAGTTAATATACGAAATAGAAAGGCAACATCTTTGCAATTAATTGAATCGAAATGGTCGAGTCCTATCCTTCAATGGCTGGTTCAGTTTAGTCCAAATAATAATCCACAGGGCAAGATTAATTAGAAAAACCAAATCTAAACCCATAGTGTAAGGATGGTTGGCCAGTGACCTGTTTCATTTGAAAGGAAATATTTCCTAGAAAACTTTGTCCTCTTCCAGAAATGACTGCTAGAACAGAAAGAGGACAGAAATTCCCAAGAGTACATTATGGACAACTGGGAACAATAATCAATCAGCACAGTAAGTTTATTATGCTAAAACTTGTGTTCGTGGAATATCATGAAACGAAACGAAACGAAATTTACTTGAGATATAAAATCAATTACGAGAAAGATGATTTGACATGAAATTACACAGTAGGGTGCAATATATAACCCCTAATGTCTGTTGAAGAAACTAAGATGAATTAATCGCGTCCAAAAAAATTTTGATACAAGATGTGAAATTTTACCTTTGGATTGCACCACATATCTTCAACATGAGAAAGCATTATTTCAGATTTCTTCAAGCTCAAGGCAACTGAGGCGGATAGAGAGAGGATCTTAAAGATGGAGAACTGCCATTGATTTGGTCAAGCAGGAAGATGCATCCATTTCATGAGTTACACGAGTTCTTGAAATGTGATTCCAGTCTGATACTGCGTTGGAGATGTCACACACTGTCAAAAAGTCTAGTACCTGGCCGAAGATTTTGAACATTTCAATTCCAAATATAAGGTTTCTGTCAGCAACAAATGCAGCATTCCAGTCCATTGGCGCATCGGGATGTACTGATACCTCTGTCCAGGCAAGGTACACAAGATCTAACTCCCACAGTTTCCTCACAGCCTTATTTCTCTGTCCTATTTGTCCATCCCCTTCACACCACGAGACGGAAAGCATGAACAGCCGACCATTAGAGGATACAAGTTTGGGGTAGTACTCATGAACACGAGGTGGGAATGGGGATGTTTGGATTCCAATCCAAAAGCCTCTTTCGATGTCATAACCTGCAAGTCTGTCTGTCTCAGAATAAACATAGAAAATCCCATTGCAGACAACCCCAGAACATATAATACCAAAATCCACAGGGAGCCTCTGAATTTCTGTCCATTTATTTGATGATGAATCATAAATCTCTCCTGAATCTATCGGCTCATCCCAAGATCCTAGGCCTCCTATAGCAATAATCACAAACCTACGATGTCCCTTTGCACGAGACTGATCACTCTTTTGTCGAATAAACTTATATGACTTCCTATTAGACAACATTGAAATATCGTTGTCTTCCACAGGATTTCTGACTTGACGCCTTAGGGAGAGCCTGTGAGGATCCTCATAAACATCCAATGAACCACCGGCACGTGATCTCATATAACGTCTATCTTGCCGATTATGATGGCTCTGAACTACTGAAAAATCTGAGTTGACCTCAGAAGTTCCCAATATAGGCATTGATCTGGCATACTTCATAGACGCAATTTTGCGCCAAGATTTAGTTAAAGGACTAAACACTAAGACCCCTTTATGGGTCCTGAAGGAGCTCTTATCTACTTTCCCAAAGTTGGTCAAGCTAGAACATCCACCAATGACATATATATCATCTTGGATACTGGCTATAGAGAACATAAATCTTCCCTTGAGAATATCAGCATCTATTCTATGCCATTGCTTTAGAGATACATCCAGTGCATGTATCTCGCCAGAGCAATAGCCCTCTTTAACAGCACCAAATAAAAATATCCATGGAGTTTGAAATAAACATTCCCGTCTCATTTGTAAAAACCGACGAGTGCTAGTTAAATATCTCCACTTTTTGCATACAAGGCGAGCATTCATAAGACTCGTAAGGGGAAGCCTCATCAAGCACATTTCCAGAATGTCATCAGGAAGAAAAATATGAACGTCACTGTTCCTTGCAGAGTCCCGAAGTCCAGAATGCTTTGGGCTTTGTTTTTTACGAAATCTTTCCTTTACACCATATGAGAAGCAATCCACACCATTTTCTTCAGCACCGAATAAGGATTTATATCCCTTACCTTCCTCACTGGCACTGGATCTTCTTCTACTACCTGGGTCACCAATTTCTTCACCAGTGTCAGCACCAACTTTGCAACCTCCACCTCTACCATATAATGTAAGACATCTCAAAGATATTCCCCTTGAAATGTCCTCTTCCTCAGCAACACCTTTGTTATTCTTCCTCCTCAATTTCTGGCTCATACTTCTCATGAGCCGTTTAGACATGCTCAAATCCTCAAAATCTTGATGAAGGTCTTCCAATTCAGCTTGTAAATTGTATAACATTCCTTGTCCAAATGTTTGCAGTAAAAGTTAGTCTTTCCATGACCATATGAACCATATTACAAAACTCATCCTGTAGCACACTTCATTTTTCTATCTAAGATGTGAACCCTAAGAAGAACTGAAAAGTCTCACAAGAGAAAATAAAAACACATAGCCGCTCACCAACAGTACAACACTATTTCAACACTATTTCTTTACTCACTTGAACCACCTGTACAATAATAAACCACATTCACTTGCTAATTTAATTAAGAGAAGAAACGAGAAAAATCCAATTACAAACATTCAAACATCCTCATTCACACACATCATCCAAAACCAGAATCACAAATTCCCTTGTTGTGATAGTACGATCTACAAAGACTTAAAAATTCACACAACAAAATCCGAACATAATTACCAACAGCAGCAAGTCAATCATTTCAGAGATTCTAATGCCGAAGAAAAAGAAAAACGCACACTCCAGATCCACAATATTCAGTAACTACAACATATTAAATTAAATCCATCTGGAAAAAAAAAATCAAGATTCAAAGCCCTGTAAAACAACGACAACGACAACGACGACGCTAACTCAATAGCAACAAAACAAGAAATTCCAAGAGAATAACACAGTTTATTAACACTACAGGCAAGATGAAAAAAGAAAAAAAAAAGAAAGAAAGAAAAGAAGGGGAAAAAAAAGGAAAGAGGAAACTTACATTAGGAGAAGAGGAATCGAGGAAAAAAGGAAAGTGAGGAATGCGAAGAACAGAGAAGGTGTAACAATGGCGGAAATTGGAGTTCGGTGAGAGGAATTTGTAGAAATTTAGTAAAGGCGAGGAAGAAGGAAAGGATTTGATGTTCCTAAACAAAGCCTAAAGAAGACGAGGCCCTCCATCATCACCATCATCATCACCATCATCACCTTCCCTTCATCTCTCCTAAATTCTATTCTTCCATTTTCTCGGTTATGATCCTCTACGCCTACTTTATTCTGCTACTGGCTTTTCATCCGTTGGATTCCTTCTCATCGTTAACCTGCTTCCCTGGGCCCCTTTTACGGAAATAAATTCAAAGTAGAAAAAAAAAAAAAAAAAAAAAAACAAAAGCGTTTTGCTTTCTTTTTATTTTATTTATATATATATATTTATTAAATGTTTAAATTCTATTTCCGTCTTTTTTCCTTTTATTCTCTAAAGCTTTTAGTTTTATTTTAATCCGTCGGTTTTTTTTAAAATAAACGTCTATTATATATTTTTTAAATATCTTTTACATTCGTTACATTTTAAAAAAACGACTGACAAATAAATGCCCATTATTATTGTTTGATTGTTTTTCTCAGTACATTTTCTAAAAGAAAATTGCATAAAACATTAAAAAAAAAAAAAAAAAGTCCATCATACCTCTTTTTCATATTACAAATATAATAAACAATTTGTAATATTATAGATTATCGACTTTTAAATTTACTATTTTACAATTTAGAAAATGTAATTATATAGGTCTTATTATTATAATTTTTTTTTTGCTATTTTTGCAATCACATTTTTTCTAAAAATATATTTAGATTAAAGTAAAATCGTTTTAAACAATTTTAGTACAAATATACCAAAATGTCACATTTTATTTACAGTAAATCACAATAGGTTATTAAAAACAATACTAGATTCAATTCGGTAAGTGTGATTATTCTCAATTTGACCGCTTTTCCATGCTTTGATTTTTAATTTTTAAAAAATTAAGTTTATTTGTCTACATCTCTTTAGTATAGTATTCGTCTTGCTTAAAATAAAATAGTTTGATTTTTAACTCAAAAATCAAATAGTTATTAAAATGGACTCATTATTAAATTTTAAAAAAAGTATTTGTCAACTCATAATATAAACAATATAATAGTTCATCAAATAAAATAATATAACGTGATAAATCAGTGTCATCAATAAGCTCATTTTAACTAGAGTCTACCTAATGTTTTTCTTCTTATTTAATTTTACATACCATACATTAAACTCAAAATTAAAAAAAAAGAAAAAAAAGAAGAAGAAGAAGCAAAGTCACAATGAGAAGAAAATTGAAAATTTTAGCAAATTGTAGGAAATTAAGAGAAAGAATTGGACACTTTCCTTTCCTAGGTATCTAAATTACTTTTTAATTTTCAAATTCGTATAATTATTATTTTGAATTTATAGTAACTCAATTAAAAAGTCTACTAATTGTAAACAAAGTTTAAATTTTGACTAATAGATATATAGGATATTGAATATTAAACCTTTTTTAATAATAATAATTTAAAACTCAACAACTATTATTATATATATTTAGTCTTAAAAATAATCACATTTGGATTTTATGATAATTCCACCACCTAATACTTATTGTCTAATACTTCTTTGAGTAAAATCTTATGTAGCTTATGTAGACATATGCATGTAAAGAAAGTTCGAATTTTGAAATTGAGAAATTTATGAGATTTAAATGGTTCTTTTTTAAGAAAACCTAATAATAAATCATTGAGATTATGATATATATATATATATATATATCTGTATATTATATTAAAAATATGTTAGTAATGAGGGAGAATTTTTCTTTCATTTTTTACTTTCGACGCAGTTAAATGTACTCATGCCTTTTCAATTTGATTCACTTAATAACTACGTAGGCATATATCCCTTCACATCAAAACTACAAACTTTATACACATCATGACTACAAATTTTTTCAGCATATCTCTTCACCTTGTAACTACAATTCTTTTAAAAATAAAACATTTCAAGTCATGTGCATCACACATATCTCTAACTAGCTAGTTTATAAGAAAGGACTCTCTTCTATTGTAAGAGGTCTTTTGGATAAAATCTAAATTAAAGTTTTATGTTTAGGGAGTACTGTAGAGTTGTACATTTGAGTTTCTAAGTAAATGTGAAAAGCAGATAAAGAGAAAAAATTGAGATTACTTATAATATATTATGAAAGTAATAAAAGATAAATGTGCAACAATAGAAACTTATCTATTTACAACTTAAAAAAATTGGTGAGTCAAATAGTTAACCTTAATGTTAGATAATTAACCACAATCTAATCTAATATTTTTCGAGTTTTCTTGAATTTCGTGTGAAAATCAAAACATATATGTCATTGATCGAAGTTGTCTTCGTTTCGTTCCCCTTCAAAGTTGAGTTATATTGAACTCAGAAAAGAGGGGAAAGGTTTCATATAATTAATGGAGAATAATAAAAATAGAAGATTTGGTTATTGGGTGAATTAGAAGTAGTAAAAGAGATAAAGGGAAAGGAACATAAAGTGATTAAAAGAGCAGAATTTTTCTTTGCAAAAATCAAAAGTGGGAAACTATGACTTTATTTATTTACTACCGATTCAGGGTTGGGAGAGATTTGAACCCTTTTACTTTTAGGATGAAGGATTATGTTATTTACCATTGAATTAAGCTTGTCTATGGTTTCAAAGTTTGTATTTTCTTTGTTTCGTTTATTTGCATTCATATTCCTTTATTGTTTATAATCTTTTCCTTTTTCCAACTTTTTATCCTTTCTCTTTTGTATTAAGAGAAGGTTAATTAATTTGACCAACAATGGTCAAGAACAAAGTAGTATCTTAAACCATTCAAATTGTATGGCCGGAACTAACTTAGTTTAAGACCTCGTATTAATTTACGGTCTTAAAGGTGGAATGTTTTGGTTTGACCTATTAAGAAAGAAGAAAAACACAATAAACTATTATGATAATATCTATACACGTAGAAAATACAGGTTGATGAGCTTCAACCATTTATCGAAGATTTTCAGGGTATATTCTCATCCAAATTTACTATAGTTGAATCAAAACGAGATTAAACCTGAAAAGTAAGGCCAACGACCAAACCAGTGTATAATGGTGCGATTTCTCAACTATTTTCTTTAATTTATCATATTTTATGTATATAAACATAAAACAAGATTATTCCAAACTAATTACGTATAAACACTCCTAATTTATTCCTTGCCACCTAATATACACGAATACGAGAGTTTTGGTAATATATATTTTTTATAACGTTCACGTGAGTTTCAATTTAAAATCACTTGAAAACCAATTACATAATTCTACAAGAATCATTCAAAATTTCGAATGCAAAGTATATACTTGATACAATATATTCAAATTCTTACTAGCTACCTGAAAAGTTATGATTTATTGATAATATACATAAAGTGCCAACTTAATTTTGAATCACCAAACTCAAATTTTATATGATTAAAAGGTGGAAAATAAGTTTTTAATTAGTTCTTACCTGGAATTGTTTAATTAGCATGTGTTATTAAAATAGGTAAGTAGTTATTGACCATATATATTAACTAGTGATTGAAAATGGAAGAATGAATTTTTGAACAATAACTATTCTTAGAACACATACCTATATATAGTTATAGAACACTTTAGAAAATTTGACTAATTTGTTCTATAAATAGGGATGGTATTCATCTTTCACACATTTTTAGAAGGACAGAGAAAACATTTAGGGTTTTGATTTCCCTAAGTTAGGGTTATTGCCATTAGAGTTCAAGGTGTTTTTGTGGTTTTAGAACATAAGCCATACAAAGTTTATTTGATAACATCTTTTTCATTTCTTGAAAATAGAATTGCGTTTGGTAAGATTTACCAAACGCCTCTTCTATTTCTAAAACATTGAAAACAAGAAGCAAGAGATCATAAAAAAACACAAAAACGTTATCAAACTATAGTCGATTGGGTATAACATTCTTTTTCACAAACTTCTTCTAGTTTTGTTATTAATCATTATCTTTGATCCTAGCTAACCCATTATTTTGATTAGTGGTTAATGTTTTAGATTGATTATTGTTCACACAAGGTTGCACTTCAAACCTTGTCTGAGCTCTAAGAAATGGGTGGCGGTGGCGGTGGCGGTGGTCCGAGTAGGGAGTTAGATCAAACTCCGACATGGGCCGTTGCCGCTGTTTGTGCAGTCATCATTCTTATTTCCATCATATTGGAAAAGGTTCTTCACATGGTTGGAGAGGTACAACTTTTTTCTTCTTCTTTTTTGCGTTTCTTCCTCCTCATGTTTCACCTCTTAATTTTGATATTTAGATCTTTAATTAACATTTTTTTTAATATTTTCATTGAATTATTGTAATAGAATAATACATTTCAAATTAGATTCATACATGTCAAGTACAATCTAAGTAGTAATACATCAAACGATGTCCAAATATGCTAATAAAACTATACTTTAGCATTTTTAGAAATTATGAACAAAAATCAACTTTTTATACTCTTTAGGATAGTTATATTATTACAATTGAGTTTGGTGTAACTAAATTTATGGTCTAATTACATTTTTCTAATGTGTATTAGATATTTCAAAAAAGAAAAAAGAAAGCCTTGTATGAAGCGCTTGAGAAAGTTAAAGGAGGTAAAGCTATTTTCTTTTTTATTTTCTTAATTTTATACATGTATAAATACAATCGGTATAATATATGATCACTTTTTATTTGTATTAGGTACAATTTTCATTGAAGGAAAGTAATATTTAATTATTATTAGGAAAATCCGAATATGTACCTTTGTAATTGCTATCAATCGATTATTTAAAGGTGAATGCGTAGGCACATACATTGTAATAGTCTCATTCAATAATTGATCGAGACTCTAAATTTTGGTTATCTATTTTTGACAAAGAAAAAACTTTGTTCTTTGTTCGTTTGAGTATTAAAGTTCACATTATTTGATTGCATTTACTGAAATTTTTTTTTTTTTTTTTTGACAGAGCTTATGGTTTTAGGATTCATTTCTTTGCTCTTAACATTTGGGCAAAATTATATTGCTAAAGTTTGCATACCCTCAAAGTATGAAAATACTATGTTGCCTTGCCCTTATAGAGGGAGTAGTACTTTACCTAAAAGCTCCCATGGTGCCGAGCCTCATGATCATGATGAAGAGACTTCAGATCACCATCGTAGGCTTCTTTGGTATGAGCATCGACGTCTAGCTGGTGGTGGTCCTGTAGAAGGTTGCAAACTAGTAAGATATGCTTCTATTTGGTCTCTAAACATATTTTACTTTTTCTAAATTGAAGCATCAATTTGTGAATAATAGATTTGATCCTTAACAACTCCCATAGTAAAAAATATATATCTTAACAAGTTAAAGTATATACACACACACAATGGTTGCATAATATCTCACAAACTTTATATTTTGGTTGAATGTAGGGGTATACACAACTTATATCTCTAAATGGTTTGCATCAAATACATATCTTCATCTTCTTTCTAGCTGTTCTCCATGTTTTATTTAGCGCCATAACGATGACTCTCGGAAGATTGAAAGTAAGTATATAGATACTTGTCAAAGATTTTAACTTCCTTTTATACTTTCAAATGTTTTCAATAGATATATACGGTCTTTTTAAGTCTTGTATTTATTTAAGCAGTTCAATACCTTTGTTTCAAAATAGTGTTAATAAATTTTTAAAATTATAATGGGTTGTTTGAGGCGAGGATTATGAAACACTATAATAACCATCTCGTCACAGTAGATATTATTTAAAAATTATCAATTAACTATTGTAACATTATTTCAAAACCCTTCATTTACTATATTAATCTCCTATTTGCTATAATATTTACTATTCGACCTTCATCATCTTTTTATTCTTTGGTGTCGTGTTTACTATTTTTTTTTCAAATTAAAATAATCTACGCAACCAACACATATTATTATAACTTAAACTAAAATAATCTTCACATCAAACACAAACTATTATAACTCAATTACAATAATCTAGAATTATAATAACTTATCATTCTTTATCCCAAACACTTCCTAAAGTTTAAAAACTTGTTTGATCAACACAATAATCAAATTATATTTTTCTTTTCAGATTCATTAAATCTAACACATCAATTTTTTAAACAAAGGAACTTTAGAGTTGGTTTGTTTGACAATCCATATTATATTTGTGTACTTTTTGAGATTCCTTGAGTAAGTCATTTAAAATTACGTCAAAAAGAATGAAGACTACTGAATAAATACAAATTTGATCAAATGTAATGACTTGGTTATTAGTTGTAATTACTTTTAAAATGTTGTTTTTGTAATATGCTTTTTTTCTCTCTCATAAGATTCGTGCGTGGAAGGTATGGGAAAGACAGACCGAACAAGAACATGATGCCATGAACGGTATAGTAAGAAAGATGAGGGCTCCATTCATGGTTCTTTTATTTGTAATTAACTCCAACTATGCATTACAATTTTGTCATTTCCTTTCTCTATTCAGATCCTACAAGGTTTAGACTTACTCACGAGACATCCTTTGTGAGAGATCACAGCAGTTTTTGGACCAAAACCCCCCTCTCCTTTTACTTTGTAAGAACTCACCACTTTTTCTTTTTCTTTCTTTAAACTTTATTTTATGACTCTTCAGATATGATTCTAGAGAAAAATTATGCAAAGAGCATAGAATAATATGCATATCAGTATAGTTAAAAACAGATTGTCCTGAAAACACTGTCGACGACTATCACAACCCAACGAATATGATAACGACCTGTAACTATAGTAACCAACTCAATGTCCCAAACACTAGTAGGTTTGTAATGGGTTGTAATCCAAACCCATGCTTGAATTGAGGACTTTGGACACTGGTTTGTAATCTCATTCCAATGCGGATTTTAATATTTCATCGTAATCAATACATTTCGACCTTCCAAATAGGCACTTTAGGGTTACGTTCAACTGTGTTTTGGTTTGTTTGATGAGTTATAGTGTTTCAATTTTAATATGATACTCAGATTTATTTTTCAGGTATGCTTCTGGAGGCAATTCTTTAGGTCCGTTAGTAGGCCAGATTACTTGTCCCTTAGACATGGTTTTGTCACTGTGAGTACTTCCTTAAATTACTACTTCCGAAACTGAAATGTTTATATTCACAACGTAATTGAAACTTTTTTATTACTACATATTACAGGTCCATTTAGCCCCTGGGAGTAAATTTGACTTTCAGAAGTACATTAAAAGGTCATTAGAAGATGACTTTAAGGTGGTCGTGGGAATCAGGTAAAAAACTTTAAGCCCCTTTTTGTTAACCATTTCATATTTTGTTTTTAAGTAAAAATGTTAGAATTCTTAGTCAAATTCTTTCCAGCTTTGTATTTGATCAATCATTTTGTATTGGCATGCAGTCCTCTGTTATGGGCATCAATGGTGCTTTTTTTGCTTCTCAATGTTAGTGGTTAGTATTACCCTTTAAGTTATTTTTTTTCCTTTGTAAAACATATGGTTAATTTATATTATTTTATCAAGCATTATTTAATTTGCAAGACAATATATTCATTATTTTTGTTATTAATTTTAATTTTCAGGGTGGCAAGTTATGTTTTGGGTGTCTATATTTCCTCTAGCGGTAACAACTATTCTCTTTTAATGCTCATCAAATCTTTTAGCTTGTTTGATATCGTTTTTCGTTTCCGATATATTGATCATATTCTAATAGTATAAAAGTTTTTCTTTTGTTTGAAAGGTGATCTTAGCTGTTGGAACAAAGTTGCAAGGAATTATAACACAAATGGCTCTTGAAATCAAAGAAAGACATGCAGTGGTTCAAGGGATTCCCCTTGTTCAAGTCTCTGATAGACATTTTTGGTTTAGTTGGCCCGTTTTGGTTCTTTATCTCATCCATTATGTCCTTTTCCAGGTATTTTACAATTTTCAATTATATATCTTTCGATAAATTAAAATTATCTTAGTAATTTATGGTTAACCATCATGCAGGATTAACCTAATGATAAATAGATATAACACCTGTCAAGATATAGCTTTGATATGTACTCACATCAATGTGTGAATGTTCATACATGGAGACAGTTCATTATTTTAAGAATTTAAGCAGCCTTATATATATATATGCATAAATATAATGTTATGCTCTTATATATATTGTTTTCTATTCAGTAAAACAAAGCTTACTATTCAATGTTTACTTTTGCAGAATGCATTTGAGATTACATATTTCTTTTGGATATGGGTAAGAAGAACAAACTGATCAATTTTTCAATTTTTCATTCCAAACATTAGAGTTTATTTTTTCTATAATATATACATTTATTCTAATTGTGCTCATATTTGTGTTGTGGTACAGTATGAATTTGGGTTGAGATCATGCTTTCATGACAACTTTGATCTTATTATCGCGAGAGTTGCTCTAGGGTAAGTTATCGATAATGTCTATCGATGTTTCTCCTTGATCTAACCTAAAATGAAATTATTGTTATTGCTTCTAAATTTTTTTCCTTAGGATAATTGACACTGTACACATTTGTTTTCACCAAACCAAAAAAAATGGTAAATTTTGACAGGGTTGGAGTCCAGATTTTGTGCAGTTACATTACACTCCCATTATATGCTCTTGTAACTCAGGTATTTCTCAATAGCAAGTGCAATTTTCTTTGTATAATAATTAAGATTAGAGAGTATATTTCAAAGTGATTTCAACTATCATATATCCTTTTACATGTTTGACACTTTGCCACCCTTGATGACACTATTTGGTTTGAATTTTGATTAGATGGGATCAACAATGAAGAAATCCATATTTGATGAACAAACTTCGAAAGCATTGAAGCAATGGCATAGAAGTGCTTTGAAGAAAAAGAACGAAGGAGGAAAGCCTGAACCAACGCCGATGCGAACTTTAGGCGGTGCCGTTGTTGTTGGAGGAAGCCCTCCCGAGTCACCGATACAACCTTTGCATGATCAATTCCAACACCAAACGGTCACTCAATCATCACCAACCGACGTCGAAGCCTCCGCCGTTCCTTCAGCCAACACAATGACTACCGTTGATCTCCACCAACAACAGCAAAACTATTCCAATCGTGACTTGTTGAGTTGATGAAAACAAAAAATATTTATTTTGTTGTGAAATTCTATGAGCCAAGAAATTTACTAGAGGGGTTTTGGTTTGTAAATTATACACACAACCAAAGGATAAATTGCATATGTCTTACATACACCTTTGAAAAAGTTTGGCAGTTGTAATGCTTTTTTGTAAATCATTTTGAGCTTAAGTGGCTGATATGGCTCTCCCAATTTTTGGATTCTTTGTTATGTCTTTTGTTCATAATATCTCAACAATGATGAACCCTTTCTTTAAACTTTGCTTTTTTATATATATTTTTTTAGATTATATTATAAATTTTCTACTGCACTTATAAGTTGTGTTGTCTTTTGTCTCTAAATTTTAAAATTGTTTAATAGATTTCTAAACTTTTAATCTTTTTTCTAATAAGTTTTCTAAATTTAAAAAAAATGTTCAATACTAATTTTCTTTTAACTAATTTTAATCTTGTGTCAACAAATTCGTATTATTTACATAATTAAATTTTGCATTTAGTGATATACTATTTATAATTTTTTCAATACAATGAGATTGGATGAAATTATTAAATCACAACTCTTTGGCTATGATAAGGATCCACTCAATAAAAAATTACAAATTTAGAGAACTATATTGTAAACAAAATCAAAGAAAAAGTGTAATATATAAGAGATCCCATTGTTTTAGTCTTAATTAACAAATTAAGATAACTACGAATTATCTACTTACCCTGTAGAGAATTTCATGGCTTTATGTTTCAAACTCTGTATTTTGTTAAGTCCTCAAAACAATAGATGTATTGAATTCAATACTAAGTTCATTTACACCTATGCAAATAAAGGAACAAGTCCTCGTAGATAGATAACTAACCTAGCTAAGATTAAGAATAAACCACTAATTTAGATTAAAGAAATTCTAAAGTAAATCTGAAAAATGTACATGTGTAAGACGACAAGTGGATGCGTAATGAGACCGTTGTTGACCCATTTGATCACTTATAGTGTCTTTCGTTATCTTTTCTTTCGAGGTGATTTTACTTCTTCTTCATTTAAAAAAAAATCTAAAAATTGAACAATATTGGGAAATTTGTACAAATAGTCCAAAAATGAAAAATGATCCTAAATTTAAATTTATTCAAAAAATAGCCTTTTCTCCAAGGAAGTTAGGAGGGTTAATTTTGCGTAGTGCTTTTATCGCCAAAAATTACGATTGCTTGAACCATTTCGTTTCCCACTTGGTCGTCGTCTCTCTCGTCGTTCCTCACTCGTCCTAGACTCAGAGTATTCACCGCCCATTGCCTTTGCCCTATGGTGCGATCTCTTCCTGATCCAGAGTGAGTTCATCTTTTAAAGGATCAAGGAGAAACTAAAAATGGCATTTAGGTTGGATCTATTACTTATCACGCTCGCTCTGATCCTTTCGCCTGTACTTTCCGATCTGATCTTCACCAAGGTTGATCGTCGGGTAAGTTTCCTTAGTAGGTTTCGTAGTAATCTTTTATCATTTTCAGTACCTCATTCGATTACTCTCTGCAGCTTCCCTCTTGCGTTTCACACCTTTTCGTAATGCTTAGGGATTTGTGTTTTCTGATAGGGTTTGGTTCTCAATTTTTTTGTGAATCCATTTAGCTTTTACTTTTTCTTCACTTAAATAATATATGGTGGCTACACTTGCGAATTCTGAAACTCCATTATCGATTTAATTAATTTACCTGGCCATGGTGTTATTGACTCTATTTCTCTTCCCGCTTGCAGATTGATTTGACTTCACAAATTGTTCGCGTATCTTCCACTATAAGGGTACGGTATTTCTTGCGGCCATTTCTTTTTTATTTTTCGTGATATTAACATGAACTTGGAAAAGCGTAGTTTTTTATACATTCTTTGTGATGGGGCACATTGTGGAAAATTTTGAAGGATTTACTAAATAAAACGAGTTATTGTAGGAAAGGAACGGGCGTTTGAGTAGCTATGCGTTTATAATATTGGTTATATTAGTAGACATTGTATTTTAGTTGCATACTGTTTAGCTTTCCGCTAAAATTTTCATTTTAATCCATCTTGTAATTTATATCGTGGAGATTACATCATTAATGATATGTATGAGTATTATTATTTTCTTCCAAAACTTTGTTATATAACTTCTTTGTGTTGTTCCAGGTTGAAAATGAGGGGACTGATGTGGTCTCTGAAGTACTTTTAGCCTTTCCCGAGGAACAAACAAAATACTTGGCTCATATCCAAGCAACACTGAAAGAAGGAAAAGGAAAAACCAAAGGACCTGCTATAAATTTCCCTATTGATGTTGTTTATCTCAAGGAAATACCTCAGGCATTGAAATTTTACTCAGTGTCTCTGCCGAAGGGATTGAACAAGGGTGACAGCTTGACTTTTGATGTGTTAACTGTGTTCACTCATGTTCTACGTCCATTCCCAGAGACAATCACTCAAGGTGATGTTCAGTTTGTAGTGTTTCTTGACAGTGCATACTTTTTGTCTCCTTATACTGTGAAGGTCCAGTCACTAAGTGTTAAATTGCCCGAAGCAAGAATTGAGTCTTACACAAAATTGGAAAATACTAAGATTCATGGTTCCGAGATCAAGTACGGTCCTTATGAGAATCTTCCACCATATTCATTTACACCCATACGCTTTCATTTTGAAAACAATAAGCCATTTCCTGTTGCTCAAGAGCTTGTCCGTGAGATAGAAATTTCTCACTGGGGCAGCATTCAAATAACAGAGCATTATAATCTTGTCCATGGTGGTGCTCAAAGTAGGGGAGAATTTTCCAGGTTTTTATTTTCTTCTTTCTTCCTCACAAATTCTTGCAAGTCTTCGTTCTAGCAGGACATTTAACTTTGTTGCTTATTTCTGCTGCAGGCTTGATTATCAGGCCAGACCTTATGCAAAAGGTGCTTCAGCATTTAGGAATCTTGTTGCAAAACTACCACCTAGAACTCATTCAGTATACTACAGAGATGAAATTGGAAACATCTCTACATCGCATCTATGGGGTGATTCTAAGAAGGTAAAAAAAAAATTGTTTCGGCAATATGACGACCTCATTTATTTCACCTAATTATTTTCTCAATTCTAAAATTTCAGACAGAGCTGGAGATTGAACCTAGATATCCATTGTTTGGTGGTTGGAGAACTTCTTTCACTATTGGATATAGTTTGCCACTTCAGGATTTTCTATTTCAGGATCAGGGAAAACGTTTTCTTAGCATCTCTTTTGGTTCTCCTATAAATGAAGTTGTGATTGATAGGCTCGTTGTCATGGTAATTTCCTTTCTTTTTCTCTATGGATATATCTTATTTGCTGAAATGTGATTTATAGGGTCATCTCACTTTATTGAACTTTTATTTGGTGTTTCTAAAACTTAGTCAACCTTCAGAGAAGGCTATGTGAAACTGCGAATTTATGGGTTAACTACCCATCTTTTATGATGTATGAAGTTTTGTACCAAGACAGTGTTCCAACTTTCAGTTTTTCTTTCCGCTTCTATTTTCTTATTTCTCTTCCAATGTTCAAGCGATGGATCCATATTAAGAACCTAAGCAAATGGTTTTTCTTTTTGTCCTTCATATAATTGACTGGTTTTTTCTATGCTCCAGGTTGTTTTACCCGAGGGCTCCAGTGATATATCTGTCTCTGTTCCATTTTCTCATAAACAGTGGTATGAGGTATGATGGGCAATTGACAAAATTCTTTTATAAAGATGTGTCAATTTGGTTTTTCTAAAGCCTCTTTTTTGAATGTTACAGACAAAATTTTCACACTTGGACATTAGTGGTAGACCAGTGGTTGTACTGGAGAAGGAAAAAGTTGTGCCAGAGCATAATCAACATTTCCAGGTATCTGTTGTCTTTTAAATCGAATTTTATCTATTGTGGATGTTCTATATTCTCTGTCCATTTGGCAAATTCATGGACGCCGTAATAATCATGGTATGTATTGTACCTGTAATTAAAGGTTTCTCACATCTGAACTATGAAGTTTGCTTAGCCTCTCGTATGCTATCTGCAGGTCTACTACAAGTTCAACAGCATTTCAATGCTTAGGGAGCCTGTGATGTTGATTTTTGGATTCTTCATCCTTTTTGTCTCATGTATTATTTATATGCATTCTGACATGTCAATTTCGAAGTCTTCAGCTTCTTATTTAGCAAAACTACAGTGGGATGAGGTACGGAAGATAGCATTCTGTGGTATTTATCTAAGAATGTATTGAATTTTGGCAGCCGTTTAGTAGACGATGATGCCTTGCATACGCATTTCTGTAACTGGATTCTCACTGCCTTGTTGTGTTGTCCATTTTATTTCAGGTGCAAACTGTGATTCAACAAGTTCAGAATGTTATCAACAGATGCTTAACCACACACGATAAACTGGAAGCATCATTGCGTGATCTTTCTCGAACTGGTGACGTCCAACCTTGCAAAGCAGCTCGCAAAACAGTTGAGGCTTCATTGAAAGAGCTTTCAAAAGAGTGGAAGCCTTTGATTTCATTCTTGCAGTCGTCCCAGCAGGCCACCCAAATATTGCCCAAGGTTTAATTTCTTCTAGTTTTTCTGTATCTATTAGCGAATATATTATGCACTGAAACAATATATAGTGAACTAAAAAAAAAAAAAAAAAACCCTACAAAATAGGTATAACCATCATGTATACCACACGGGTTTAGCCTAGTTGTAATTTGTAAACAAAGGGCATGGGTTTGATAAAGGGCTAAGGGAATGTGTTCCATTCGCAGTGACCGTCCACCTAAGATTTAATATCCTAAAAAAAGTAATAATAAAAATAAAACAAATTATCCTACAAGTTTTTCTAGCACCAAAATGTTGTAGGATTAGGTGTGTTGTTCCGTGAGATTAATTGATGTGGTGTGCGTAGGACTAGACGCTCATGAATATAAGATATATATATATATATACAATGTGATATGTCTCATGTTGTCTCAAACTAAACTTTGATGTACACAAATGGATTTCAAAGGTGGGATGCTGGTTGTCATTTGAAAAGTAGCGGTGTTGGTTGTCATGAACAATCTATGTTAAGTATGAAGTGGTGCTGCTTGTGCAGGTGGAAGAGCTAGTGGCCAAGGAGAGAGAGCTGCAAGAGAGATTGATTGCAAAACACACAACGGTGGTGGACTGCTATGAAAAGAAGCTTGGGGGACGTGAAATTGAGAACAGGGTTGCTTCACAGCAGCAAAGAATTACAACATTAAGGCAGGAAGTTGATGATCTTCTGGAGTTCATTGATGAAATATAATGAATGGAGAATTGAGATTGGTCAATGCCTGTTTCGGATTCCGAATTTTGTTTTGCCTCATTTAGAAAATCTTGTTGCCATTTTTCTTTTCTGAGAGTCTGGTGGTTCCCTTCTAAATTATATGAGACCTGTAGACTGACGACTTGCAAGGTTTTGAGTTTTGATCCAATTAGAAAGCGTAGGCCTGGAATAGAGATGATGCTTTCTGCTCTATTTTCTGTGGGTCGGTCGAGTAGTGCTGGCTGGATATGTAGCATTTTCGAAAATTTTTGGGCTTCTTTTCCCCCTTCTCGTTTTGTCAAGTTTTATTTGAACTTTGAAGGGATGATTAAGGGCCTGATTGGGAGGGGATGTGTTGAGATAGACATCCTCCTCCCAAATGTCTTAAGAGGCGTTTAGGTTATAGGCTCTATCCTTAGACTTTTAAGTAAAGATGTCTACACGATGGGGTTGGGATGTCATTTTGTCTTCATTTTTGCTTGCAATGAAATATTCTCGGGTTATTTGAAAAAAGAATTGGGAAAAAGGGGTGATGTTGAAACTATTTAGGAAAATGGGGTGAAAATTTTGTCCTTATTAGAATGTCTCTTTCGCATTTTTTTTTTTTTGAAATTTCACCGTATTCTCTCTTCCTCTTACAATTAATGCATCTTTGTCCTTATTTGAAAAAAGAGACCATTCTATTTTTTTTTTTTTTTAATTTCACTGTATTCTCTCTCCCTCTCACAATAAATGCATCCAACAACAAGAATAATAATAATAATAATAATACAAGAGACGCATTCTAATAATTCAATTACGCATTCTAATAACCCAATTGGGACGGGATTTTCCTTTGGGGATCATTGTTTTCCCATTTCCTTTGAGGAAATCGGGCATTCCTAATCTTAAGACTATAATTTAATAACTATTACGTGTTATAGTTATCATTATTTCGATACTCCAATTTGTTATACTATTTAGGGCAAAATGAACTCTTGATGCTTTAGAAACTTCAAAGACATTAAATAGACATTGACTTCAAATAGTCTCTAATTTAACTTTAGACTAATTTGATACAAAATTACTATATTTATAATCAAATGAATTAATTTTTGTCTTTCTAAGTTGGTAACAAATTATTTAAAAGGTAAATTTATTTCATTCAAAATTTAAAAAGAAAAAGAAAAGGAAATATAAAACTCAATCCAATTTTGAACATAGGGAAGAGTTTGTGGTATAGTTGTTGCAGTAATTTGAGCATGAAAATGGTGGAATTGAGGAAATTTCCACACTGACGATGATGCAAAGGACGGAGAATGGTAGGAATATATTATGGAAATGGTTAAAAATATAATATTTAACAAAATATTTACGCTAAAATCAAGTCTAACATATTTGAGAGTATAAATAGTTTTTCTAATTTTTTTCTATTTTTTTAGAAAACATTTGTTATGTTTTATTCTAATTTTTCTAAAATACGAAATTGAATTTTTGTTTAACTATTTTTATTTAAAATACACAAAATAACTTAAACATTTGAAAATACAATCGAAAGGATCCAAAATTCGTTTGGATGGTATTAATTTACTGGTAAAAATTACAGTAAAATTTGTAGTAATAATAATAATAATAAAATGTTCATAGGAATGGGAAAAAGATAAAATTTTGTGCTCATAAGGATTAGAAGGAAGCTCTCAAACGGGCATAGCCATGGCAGCTTGGGGTTTATAGGTTTTAGCCAGGGATATCGTTTCATTTTCAATTTCTTTGCACTTCCATCTCCTCTTTTCCTTTTTCACTTCTCCTTTCTTCTCCCATGGATACTTCTTTCAGATACGCCGCAGACTCCAGAGCCTTAAGAATCCACGCCAAGGAGAAGATTTCTCTCGACTCCAACATTTTCTTGCAGGTACACCTTTTCCTTCTCTAACTTTCTCACTTAACCATTTTAACTCTGTGTTTGGTAGGATTTATGCTCTCTTATCACATTGATTGGGAACCCGTGTGCTGATTTTGAAGAATTTTGGATTTTACAAACCTTTGTTCTTACATTGTTACATTTTCCCTTTTCTCTTCCTCGTTTAAAGGTTCGTGGCGAGCTAGATACAAGAATAGGAGAACCGAGTCTTCTCGCTGCTTCCATTAGACAATTTTACCCGGATGTAAGGTTTTCTTGGCAACCAATTCATTTTGTGCAAGTCTTTGTTTTTCTATTTATTATTGTAAATCCAATGCAGTTGTCTGCAAGCGCGGGTTTAGGAGTGCAGTATGATAAATATAAGAAACTTCATTATGTTGGTCGTGGGAAAATGTCTTTTCCTGTGACTACCGATGGTTTGTTGAGATTTACTATTAAAGGGCAATCTCATCTTGACAAGGATTTTAAGCAGGTTAGTGATGAATGGTTATATCTCAGAAGGACACAGAAAAAAAAACGTGTGAACTTGGTATTTCTTTTGTTTTCCTTTGCAACCAAACTTTGTTCCATTGTTTTCTTTGCAGTTTAAATACAAAGGAGCTGCCGAATTTTCTTTGGGTGTACTAAATTTTCAAAGGGAACAAGATGTAAGAGTCAAAGTAGGATATGAAGTGTTTGAAAAGGTAGAGTAATTTACCATTTTCTGTTTTTTAGCGGTCAGTTCAAGTGTTATGTCTCATCTTACATAAAATGACTATATTTTATTTGATTGTCTCTATGTTATCTCATGATTTATTATCTTGTAGACATGATCTAGGAAAGAAAATGTCAGAACGGTTTAACAATTTTAAAAAACAACTTAGAAGATCTCTTTGTATATCATCCACTTAGATGGCTGTTGGACAGGGGCATGGCTTCCAATTTGATTCAAGACAGAATCGAGTATTCTGGGACGCATCATGTTCATTGCTCATATAAAATCTTACAATAATGGCATAATCTTTTTTGGCATGAGAAATAAAAAGAAACTTGAGGACTTTCAAACTCAATGCCTATTAAGTATGTTACCATGAAGCTTTCGTACTACAGGAAGTTGCCCACTGTAAACTTAGACATCCTGTGGCACGTATGTAAACACTAAACAGAGCTGAAGAAAATATCTAACCAGCTGACTCTCCGAACTTCAAAGAATGTAGATTCACGCTCGCTTGAGTTGCCCTCTCAAATGAATCCTTAAAAAAAAAATAATAATAAAGAATTATTTAAAATATTAGTGAGCATGACATCCGAGACTTTCTTGCGGATTGTCAAATAAAGCAAATATTTGTCATCTGGTAAATAAGGAGACAGCGCTTATTAGATGCAAAGCTTTATCTTTACCTGATAAAAGGAAAAGTTTTAAAAGGCTAAAGGTGGTTTTAGACGGGGGAGAAAGGATTTTAGGGTATGGAGGCCTAATCCTTTAAAAGGATCCTCTTCCTCGAGTAACTCATTTTTCGTAGGTTTATTGATCCTTCTCTATTAGTCGAGTCAACTTTTTCTGCTCTATAAATCGCCTTGTGAAGAAGATACCTCGTTAGTTGGTCGG